>CM070749.1:469026-1669026 GCA_036346245.1 Bonia amplexicaulis | reverse complement strand
CTTAACTTGTTTTTGCAGGGAATGATGTGAATGGTATGGCATAGATGCATATGTGATGCATGTGTGTTTTGGCGGCTGTGTGTCGTATTAATCACACCGAGTTGAGGTTTGTTCTTTAATTGTATAACGACTGCGTGTCGACTTGTGATGCTTGAGCTCCTCATGTAATTCATTTGCTACCTATTAGTTGTAATAGTTTAGTTCTTTGCTATGGAGGCTTCAAGCATGATGACAAAGAGGACAAGAAGTGTGGCGAAGAATATCACCGTGGAACCATGGCGATGGCGACCACTACGATACAAAATGCCATACCATTCACAGTATAATATGATTATATGCATGTGATGTTTATTTCTTGTCATACTATTCTTTCATGCCATACCTATAGAGGGTGTGTTTTTCATGATAGAATAGCTTCTCTCAAGAAAAATTAAGAAATTATTTTGATGCCCTTCCAATTCTTGCGCCTATAAGAATCATGATCATTGTTTGGTAGGTGCATTAAGCGAGTACCATCAACTATCTTGATCTAATAGGGTGGATGTCGGACATCCACATGCATAGTATTGGTTTACTTAACAAGGTTATCAAAGCAGTTTTGGACCTTGGGGCATAGGTTGGGGCCGGGACATATTGATGTCACCCAACAAGCAAGAGTCACATAGGGATGTGATTAGCAAGGTGTTGCTTACCCATGTCACTAGTCTTCTAGCCGTGATGCCAAAGCTCACTAGGAACTAATGAAATGAGGATCTTGACCCACTAAGTAACTTAGAGGAGTTTTGTTGCAAAACACATAGTGGGAGTCTTTTGTTAAATAGTTTAATAAAGATGAACATAAACATAGTGCTAAACTTTGCGTATTCTTTGTTGTAGATCATGTCAACTAATGCCGCATCCAGTTCTTTTAATTTGCGATCTATTCTTGAGAAAGAAAAACTCAATGGAGCGAACTTTTGGATTGGTATCGCAACTTGAGAATTGTTCTCAAGCAAGAGCGCAAGGAGTATGTCCTTGAGTCTCCTTATCCCGATGACTTGCACGATAATGCTCTCGTGGCTGCACGGAAAGCTTATGAGAAGCAAGCGAATGATTACCTTGATGTGAGTGTCTCATGCTTGCCACAATGTCCTCTGAGCTTGAAGCAATATGAGAACACAGATGCCTACAATATCATTGTGGGGTTGCGTGGTATGTTTGAGAACCAAGCAAGGGCCGAGGTTCAACACTTCAAAGTCCTTGTTTGCGTGCGAGCTTGTAGAAGGGAATCCGTCGACCCTCATGTGATTAAGATGATTGGCTACATTGAGAGTCCGGAAAAGCTTGGTTTTCCCTTAGCCAAGAGTTGGCTCTTGATGTGATTCTTGATCGCTCCCTCGAGCTTTGAGCCATTCATTACGAACTATCACATGAACAACATGGACAAGACCTTGGTGAGTTGCATGGGATGCTAAAATCAGCCGAGAAAAGCATTAAGAAAAGCAGCCATCATGTGATGATGATGCGAGAAAGGCAAGGGCAAGCCCTATGTAAAGAAAGGCGCGGTCAAAGAAAGTTAGCTCCCGATGAGATCGCGGCGGTTCTAAGGCCAAGCAAGTCAAGAAGGGCCTGCTCGATGCGATTGCTACTCTGTAAGCAATCGGGACATTGGAAAAGGAACGCCCAAAGTACTTGGAGGATCTTGAGAAAAGAAGGAATCGACTTCGCTCCGGTATAAATGTTATAGAAATCAATCTTGCTACTTCATCTCTGATTCTTGGGTATTTGATACGGATCGGTTGCTCACATTACAAATCGTTGCGGGGCTAAGAAGAAGTAGAAGTTTGAGGAGGAGCGAAGTGGATCTTCGCGTTGGCAATGGAGCAAAAGTTGCTTGCGGTGGTGTTGGCACCATGCCATTGTCTTTACCTTGAGGATTAGTTTTGGAATTGAATAATTGTTATTGTGTTCCATCTCTTTCCAAGAACATTATTTCTGCTTCATGTTTGCAAGCAGAAGGTTATGACTTTAGATCTGTGAACAATGGTTGTTCTCTTTATTTCAAAGATATGTTCTATTGTCATACTCCATTGGTGAATGGGTTATATGTTCTTACTCTTGAAGAGTCATCGGTCTATAACATTAATGCAAAGAGGCAACGATCGAATGATTTGAATCCCACGTTTATTTGGCACTGTCGCTTAGGTCACATAAATGAGAAACGCATGGAGAAGCTCCATAGAGATGGTATTCTGCACTCATTTGATTTTGAATCATTTGAGACATGCGAATCTTGTTTACTTGGCAAGATGACAAAAGCACCTTTCACCGGCAAGGTGAGCAGGCAAGTGACTTATTGGCACTCGTACATTCGATGTATGTGGACCAATGAGCTCAACGACCGAGGTGGTTTTCGATGCTTGAACTTTCTTGATGACTTTAGTAGATATGGATATATCTACGATGAAGATAAGTCGAATCCTTTGAAAAGTTCAAAGAATTCCAAAATGAAGTGCAAAATCATTTAGGCAAGACAATCAAGTTTCTACGATCGATCGTGGAGGCGAGTATTTGAGCCATGAGTTTGGTAATCATCTCAAGGATTGTGGAATTGTTCCACAATTGACTCCTTGACACACCTCAATGGAATGGGGTATCTGAGCGAGAAATCGCACCTTATTAGATATGGTGCGCTCCATGATGAGCCACGATGATCTTCCGTTGTCTTTTTGAAGTGCGCTCTTGAAACGACCGCTTTCACACTAAACGAGGTTCCATCAAAATCGATAGAAAAGACACCATATGAGATGTGGACGGGACAACGTCCTAGCTTGTCTTTTCTTAAGATTTGGGGATGTGAGACTTATGTAAAACGTTTACAATCGATAAGCTTAGTCCTAAATCGATAAATGCTTCTTTATCGGGTATCCTAAGGAAACAAAAGGATATTACTTCTATAATCAAGAAGAAGGCAAAGTGTTTGTCGCTTGGGCATGGTGTCTTCTTAGAGAAAGAGTTTCTCTCAAGAAGGGATAGTGGGAGCATGGTGCAACTTGAAGAAATTAGAAACACCGAAAGCGTTTCAGCTCTCTGAACCACAGCAGGATGAACAAGCTGTTGAAGAACTGTTGTGGACACACCGCACCACGTGGTCGGAGAGGTCACGTCGTGCACACGAGAGGTACATGTTCTTGACTACTCAACAACGGGATATATTGTTGTTGAACAACGATGAGCCTAAGACCTATGAAGAAGCGATGGTGGGACGGACTACGAGAAATGGCTTGAAGCCATGAGATCCAAATTGAATCCATGCACGGTAATCAAGTTTGGAACTTGGTTGATCCACACGATGGTGTTAAAACCATTGAGTGCAAATGGGTTTTCAAGAAAAGATAGACATAGATGGAAATGTTCACATCTATAAAGCGCGATTGGTGGCCAAAGGTTTCAAACAAATTCAAGGTGTTGATTATGATGAAACTTTTTCGCCCGTCGCAATGCTAAAGTCTATTCGGATCATTCTAGCGATTCTTTGCTTATTTCGACTATGAAATATGGCAAATGGATGTCAAAACAGCTTTCCTTAATGGAAATCGAGTGAGGATGTGTACATGACACACCCACAGGTTTTGTCGATCCATGATCACCGGAGAGATATGCAAGCGCAAAGATCCATTTATGGATTAAGCGAGCATCTCGGAGTTGGAACATTCGTTTTGATGAAGTAATCAAAGGGTTTGGTTTCATCAAGAACGAAGAAGAGCCTTGTGTTTACAAAAGGCTAGTGGGGCGCACTCGTGTTTACGGTCTTATATGTGGATGACATATTATTGATCGGAAATGACATTCCTATGTCGAATCATTAAGTCTTCATTGAAAATAGTTTCTCTATGAAAGACTTAGGAGGCGGCATATATTCTGAGCATCAAGATCTATAGAGATAGATCAAAAGGCTGATTGGATTAAGCCAAGATACGTACATTGACAAGGTGTTGAAAAGGTTCAACATGCAGATTCAAGAAAGGCTTCCTACCTATGTCACATGGTATAAATCTTAGCAAGAATCGGTGTCCTAGTACACACGATGAGCGGGATAAAATGAATGCGATTCCATATGCTTGACTATTGGATCCATTATGTATGCCATGCTTTGTACACGTCCGGATGTCTCGTATGCTTTAAGTGCTACGGTAGGTACCGGTCGAGATCCGGTGAAAGTCATCGGATTACCGTAAGAACATCTTGAAGTACTTGAGAAGAACTAAAGATGTGTTCCTCGTCTATGGGGTGAGGAAGAGTTCGTTGTAAATGGTTACACCGATGCTAGCTTCAAACCGACAAAGATGATTTTAGATCGCAATCTGGATTTGTGTTCGCTGAATGGCGGTGCGGTGGTGGAAGAGTTCAAGCGAGAGCAGATTCTTGATTCTACAACGAGCCGAGTACATAGCGGCTTCAAGGCGCTAAAGAGGCATTTGGATCAAGAAATTTGTTTACGAGCTTGGTGTGATGGCTAGTGCCTCCATTGAATGGACCTCTCTTGTGACAACGGTGGAGCCATTCTTGCAAGCCAAGGAGCCTAGATCGCACTGAAGTCCAAGCACATTCTCTGCGATTTCATCTCATCCGCGAGATTGTGGAGAGGCGATGTTAAGATATGCAAAGTACAAGCGGTTTGAACATTGCGGATCCGTTGACAAAGCCGCTTCCCGACCAAAGCATGAGGCTCACACTAGGGCAATGGGTATTAGATACCTACATGGTTGACTCTAGTGCAAGTGGGAGGCTGTTGGTGATATGCCCTAGAGGCAACATGGAGATGTTGAATATATCATATACTATGTTTATGATACATTGCTTTGTTCCTTGAAATAGACATTATTATTATTGATCAATGAGTATGTGACTTGTTCATGAGACTCTTAATGCCAAAATGTTGCTATTTCTAAATGATCCCTAATTATATTTCATATGAGGAACAAATATGATTCAAAGATCGACATATGTATTGATTGATGATCATGTCTCATGGATCATGGTATGGAGATACCAAATCAATAATATGGACATGTGTTAGTGAACATATGTTGGATAGACCCGCCATGAGACACTGCAGAGATTCCATGTGTCATCGGTTGGTCTCAAGTAGTGTTTATATGGAATCCTTAGACTTGAGATCATCATGGTTCCCAAGCATGCGTAGTAGCTTATTTTGGGACTACTAAACACTACTCCGTGAATCGGGTAGTCATAAAAGTAGTCTTTGGGTTTGCCATGAAACATGTAGTGGGATGTGAATGATCAAGATAGAATTTGCCCCTCCTTATGGGAGAGATATCTCGGCCCCTCGATGTAATGGATTATTAAAGTGCATGGCCATGCCAAGGTGATTGAGGAGTCAATCACGAGTTTATAATCCATCACGGAATCGAGAGAGTGATTGAGCTATTAAGAGGATGACACGGTCTCGCCTTGAGCTTAATCTATATCGTGAGGCAAAGGGATTAGTACATGAGAACATTACGAGTTCGTAGATATGATCTTTACGTATACATTGGGGTTAATATGTCTTACTAGAGACCGCTATTAACGGGGTGACCGGAAGGTGTTTACGGTCGCGACCAAGTATCGTGAACCTCTGGTCGCACACTTAGCGGGTTGGAACACTAATTCGAATATGATTCGGATGTAGGCTCAATCGGATAGAGATCCGGATAGACTCCTATTGGGCCTCGATCCGAGGCCCAAGTGAGGAGGTCTATATATATGGAGGCGAGGGTTGAGGGGCGGATCGAGATAATCCCGAGCTAATCACAGCCGCCACCTCGAGCCAAACCCTAGCCGCTCGCGAGTCTTTGGTACACTCGCGATCGGCGTTCCACCCAGGCGTGTGGATACCGGTGGAGGCGCTGCTCGTTGCGGCGTTGATCGGCATCAACAACCTCTGATTGGATCCGCTCGTGGTGTGGTTGATCGCGTGGAGGAGGCGATCGGTTCGGGACGATCGACTACTTCCACTACTACCTCGGCAGCGTGGTTGGATCGGCTTCTCCAACTCTTCTTCCGCCGCACGCGTCTAGTGGTAACGATCCATGATCCCTCCTTAAGCATGATGTCCTTGTGTGCGCGGTAGAAAAGTTTTGTTTTCTGCTATCGTAGCCTACGCGCCATCCATTATTAACTTCACGGTGTGCTCAAGGAGGGGTGGGAGCGAGGAATTGAGAAATGATTCCTCGGCTTGGGGAATTGACTCGGCGGCCGGCTGTGGAGGGGAATAGGGGCGCCGGCGCGGAGGATGACAAGGAGGTCGATTCGGGACTAGGGAAGGAAAATGAAGCTCGGGCGGTGAGGTTGGCAGCCGCAGACAGGCTTTATAGCCAGCAATTTGCGCGGGCGACGAGGAGGGTGGGCGGCTGTCGTGCGAGCAACGTGCGGGGTTGGGCGCGAGGGTGGCGAGAGCCGGCAAGAATCACGCTGAGGCGGCTTGGTAACCCGCGCGCGTAGGAGGAGCCGTGTCGCGCGGCTTTTGCCGGGTCGGCCAGCTTTAGCCGGAGCAAGCAGAGAGGGGTGGACCGGGCGCCTGGAGGAGGCGGCACGCAGGCACAGCTCGGGGAGGAAGAAAGAAAGAAAAGGGGAGAAGGGGACCATGGGGTGGACCCATGGGTCAAGGGAGAGAGCGAGAGAGAGGGCGCCGGCTGGGGTGGGCCGTCCAGCCTAACCGCCCCGTTTTCCTCTTTCTTTTTTTTTTTCTTTCCTTTTCTTTTAATTGTTGGTTGGTGATAAATTTATGTTTTATATAAATATGTATCTAAATTTTGTTTTGTGAATTTTTATGTTTTTAGGCCATGTATTTCTTCCATTTTTATGGATCACCTTTTCAATTTCGGATTTGAAATTCTAGTTTTCTATTATTTGCATTTGGGGTTACTCTTTGATATTTAATTTGCAAGCCACAAATCTCAAAAAGATTTCAACTAAACATTCAAAAGAAATTTAAATGCCAACAAATGCGGAAATGATTTTAAAATTCCATATTTTGAAATAATCCAATTTAGGGATGTTACAAATCTACCCCTTAAATGAATCTAAACAGAGATTCCTAGTGAGAATAGAGGAAAGTAGGTAGGGTTACTCTAGTTCGGGTGTTATTCGACGTTCAATTCTTTAGCTTCATGGAGGGTGAAAATCTCGAAGCAAACAATTTAACAAGCTATTGAAACTACGAACAATTATACATCATCATTTACAATTTCATACAACCACAACTACAATTCATGTCCATAGTTATTAAATCACCACAAACTTATATGAATCATACCTCTTGACTTGATTTAATTAGCATACGAATGCAAATAATTTATCCTCTATTAAATGCAAAAGAAACATTTAATCTTCCATAACCACAATAGATTAATCATCAACATTTAATCTTTCGCAATTAACAATGTTTATATCCTCAACCTCAAAACACTATCAATGACATTAAAGTATTAGCAAATAAATCTTGTTTAACTACTTTAAAACCTCATCCACTACCACTACCAAAGGCAATAAAACATATGTATGCTTTACTTCAATACATTATTATTTCTCACATGCACATTTGCTATCAACAATTAATATATATATGAGAAAAGAATTTCATGCCACAATCACAACCCTTACCATACACAAGGGACGAATCCCATTACACGCCACAACCACAATCCTCATACCACAAATAGCTCACATGATCCAAATCCACAACACAACAATGAAATTGTAAATTCTACATTACAACTATGGAGTTGAATAATCCACAAAACAACTTCACCGCAACATATTGCATATGAATGCAAATAAATCTTTCCACACCATATTTTCACCACAACATATTGCATATGAATGCAAAATGGCATATGGATGCAGTCATTTAAACAACAAATAAATGCATATGAATGCTTATCTTCCTTCACTCTTTCCGGGCGGGAATTGCTTCCACGGGGAAGAGGTTGTCTGCCGTCTGATCGCGGCTGATCTTGGCGACATACATACATGCAAATGACATGATATGACATGAATGATATGATAAATCATAAATCACATTAATTCATCCACAAGGAGTATTATCATGCTCTCAACATCCCCACATCCACCACAATTTAAATTCATGTTCCACAATATAATATTAAGCGAAATTCCACATGTCTACCAGCAAAACTATCAACATATCAATTGATCAATACTTGCTACCATATCCACAGTTAAAAATATCATGCAATCATGGCATAATGTATCAAATTATGAAAATAATATAAAATAGCAAGTAGAAGGAATGACAAGTTAAGCGGTAGCAACCACCGCTACATTTACTTGCCTCAAACCGACGGTTGAAGCAAAACAATCAAGAACGCTCGAGGACAAGACCACCTGTCCAAAAGGCATCTCTCAGACCAAACCACAGCATACAAATATGACTAAAATAATTAAAAGCGTTGCTAAACCCGAACCCGCACAAACTCTCCTCCGCTCAACAAATCAAGAAAACCCTTACTGCAGCGCTACTTCACAATTTCGTATCTTTAAAAATAATGATCCAATACAGAAAACGATACCTCTCTGGAATCACGACTTAAAAGCCTACAATTTTCATGTAGAACACCTATTTTTATTCGGATCACAACTAGATGTAATGTAATGCCCTAAACAGAGGAAACTCTCTGATATGGCAGACCGGACAGCGAAACTAAATCGCTATATGGGTCTAAAAATTCTGAAAATTATGCAGAAACTATATCTATGAATTATCTACAACTTTCTCAATTACGGCCATGACCATAAAAATCATCTACTATTTGTAAAACCCATATTACGATCGGATTGTACCAATCTGTCCTTTGACGGACAGCGATATTACCGACTCTGTATCTCCCAGATCCGTGGCCAAAAATTACGAAAGCATTACAGGAGATGCATCTGGAAGTCCTCTACAACTTTCCTTTTGGGCGAGTCCGCGGGAAAATTTGTTTACTAGGTCAAAACCGCGCGAACATTCGTGCTACACGGATTAATCTACTAATAGACAGCAGGTAAACCCTAATCAGGCAATTAATCTATAATCTTCGATCAAAATCCGTGCCAAGAACCCTATTTATTCCTAAGAACAAAGGGTTTGGGATGGAGAAAAATTACCTAGATGGTGGATCACCACTTTTTCCTCCTCCTCTTCTTCTTCTCCTTCCTTTTCCTTCCTTCTTCTTCTCCTTCTTCTCCTTCTCCTTCTTCTCCTAGCACCAAGGGACAAGGGGGGTGGCTGTGGGAAAAGAGGGAGGGGGAGCTGCGGCTAGGGGGAGAAAGGGGGAAAAGGGGGGAGGCTCTAGGGTTAAGGGGGAGGGGGAGGCGCACCCCCTTGGGCCTTGGGCCCACTCCCCAGGCAGCCCAACTGAATTTTTAAAAATAATTTTTAATATATTTTATTCCTTTTCCAATGTTTTACAATTTATATTTTTCCCTTCCTGCGATTTACCGAAAAACCAGCGATTCCGCGATTGATTAAAAACTTACGCCGTAACGACGTTCGGGATATTACACGCTCGCTGTCACTTTGGAACGGTAAGCTTGTCTTATTTTCAGGACAGTGACTTGCAAGCTTAGAGAGAGCTTTTGTTTTACTAACCCGGATATAACCTCGCTTCTTGTTTGTGAGTCGTTCCCATGTCAGTTCACGAGGAGGATCCACCTAATCCGGAGGCACTGGTGACGTGGACCGAGTACACTCGGTTGCGCGAGATGCTACAAAAACAGCTTCATGATGGTGACAATGGCGTGCGCGATGAGCTCGGTGAAATTCAGAGCAGATCCCGTGGCCAAAAAATTTGAAAAAAATATAGGCCAAAAATTGTTTCATAGGTCTAAACTATGCAAACAGACACGCTGCGCGAATTGATCTACAGACAGACAGCAGAAAATCCCTAATCGGGGAATCTATTTGCTAATCGCCCAACAATTCTTAGGCTAAGAACCTAAATTCAGCAATAACGAGAGGATTTGAGATGAGGAGAGTTACCTAGGGATCCCTTGGGATAACCCATCTTCTTTCCTCCTCTTCTTCTCCTCCTTCTCTTCTTCTTCCTTCTCTTCCTTTCTTCTTCTTCCTTCTCTTTCTCCTTTGCACCAATGGACGACTATGGAGGGTGGGGGTGCGGCCAAGGGGCGAGAAAGAGGGGTGGCGACTAGGGGAGAGGGTAATGGATCGCGCGTAGGCTACCACTAGACGCACACAAGGACATCATGCTTAAGGAGGATCACGGATCGTTACCACTAGGCGCCAGCAAGCAATGAAGAAGAGTTGGAGCCGATCCAACCACGCGTCGAGGTAGTAGTGGAAGTAGCCGATCGTCCCGAACCGATCATCTCCTCCACGCGATCAACCACACCACGAGCGGATCCAATCAGAGGTTGTTGATGCCGATCAACGCCGTAACGGCGGCGCCTCCACCGGTATCCACACGTGCAGGGGTGGGCGTCGATCGCGAGTGTACCAAAGACTCGCGAGCGACTAGGGTTTGGCTCGGAGGTGGCGGCGGGGTTTAGGTCGGGATTATTAGATGCTACCCTCGGCCCTCGCCTCCATATATAGACCTCCTCACTTGGGCCTCATGGATGAGGCCCAATAGGAGTCTATCCGGATCTCTATCCGAATTGAGCCTACACCAATCACATTCGAATTAGTGTTCCAACCCGTTAAGTGTGCGACCACAGCAGGTTCACGTATACTTGGTCGCGACCGAAACACCTTTCGGTCACCACATTAATAGCGGTCTCTAGTAAGACATATTAACCCCAATGTATACGTAAAGATCATATCATTTGAACACGTAATGTTCTCATGTACTAATCCCTTTGCCTCACGATATAGATTAAGCTCAAGGCGAGACCTGTCATCCTCTTAATAGCTCAATCACTCTCTCGATTCCGTGATGGATTATAAACTCGTG
Organism: Bonia amplexicaulis; assembly: GCA_036346245.1. Classification (NCBI taxonomy): domain Eukaryota; kingdom Viridiplantae; phylum Streptophyta; class Magnoliopsida; order Poales; family Poaceae; genus Bonia; species Bonia amplexicaulis. The sequence continues at coordinate 1,658,068 of CM070749.1, read as the reverse complement.
ATTGACTCCTCAATCACCTTGGCATGGCCATGCACTTTCATAATCCATTACATCGAGGGGCCCAGATATCTCTCCCACAAGGAGGGCAAATTCTATCTTGATCATTCACATCCCACTACATGTTTCATGGCAAACCCAAAGACTACTTTTATGACTACCCGATTCTGAGTAGTGTTTAGTAGTCCCAAAATAAGCTACTACGCATCTTGGGAACCATGATGATCTCAAGTCTAAGGATTCCACATAAACACTACTTGAGACCAACTGATGACACATGGAATCTCTGTAGTGTCTCATGGCCGGTCTATCCAACATATGTTCACTAACACATGTCCATATTATTGATTTGGTATCTCCATACCATGATCCATGAGACATGATCATCAATCAATACATATCTTGATCTTTGAATCATATTTGTTCCTCATATGAAATTTGATCGGGATCATTTAGAAATAGCAACATTTTGGCATTAAGAGTCTCATGAATAAGTCACATACTCATTGATCAATAATGAAAATGTCTATTTCAAGGAACAAAGCAATGTATCATAAACATAGTATGTGATATATTCAACATCTCCATGTTGCCTCTAGGGCATATCACCAACAGTCTCCCACTTGCACTAGAGTCAATCATGTAGGTATCTAAAACCCATTGCCCTAGTGTGAGCCTCATGCTTTGGCTGGGGAAGCGGCTTTGTCAACGGATCTGCAATGTTCAAATCCGTTTGTACTTTGCATATCTTCACATCGCCTCTCTCACAATCTCGCGGATGAGATGAAATCGCCGCGAGAATGTGCTTGGATTTACAGTGCGATCTAGGCTCCTTGGCTTGCGCAATGGCTCCACTTGTTGTCACAATGAGGTCCATTGGGTGGAGGCACTAGCCATCACACCAAGCTCAGAAACAAATTTCTTGAACAAAACAGCCACTTTAGCAGCTTCAGAAGCCGCTATGTACTCGGCTTCTGTTGTAGAATCATCAACCGTCTCCTGCTTGGAACTCTTCCAGCTCACCGCTCCGCCATTCGAGTAACACAAATCCAGTTGCGATCTAAAATCATCTTTGTCGGTTTGGAAGCTAGCATCGGTGTAACCATTTACAACGAGCTCTTCCTCACCCCCATAGACGAGGAAAACATCTTTAGTTCTTCTCAAGTACTTCAAGATGTTCTTTACGGCAATCCAATGACTTTCACCTGGATTTGACTGGTATCTACTTGTAGCACTTAAAGCATACGAGACATCCGGGCGTGTACAAAGCATGGCATACATAATGGACCCAATAGTGAAGCATATGGAATCGCATTCATTTTATCCGCTCATCGGTGTACTAGGACACTGATTCTTGCTAAGATTTATACCATGTGACATAGGTAGAAAGCCTTTCTTGGAATCCTGCATGTTGAACCTTTTCAACACCTTGTCAATGTACGTATCTTGGCTTAATCCAATCAGCCTTTTGATCTATCTCTATAGATCTTGATGCCCAGAATATATGCCGCCTCTCCTAAGTCTTTCATAGAGACACTATTTTTCAATGAAGACTTAATAGATTCGAGCATAGGAATGTCATTTCCGATCAGTAATATGTCATCCACATATAAGACCAGAAACACGAGTGCGCTCCCACTAGCCTTTTTGTAAACACAAGGCTCTTCTTCGTTCTTGATGAAACCAAACCCTTTGATTACTTCATCAAAATGAATGTTCCAACTCTGAGATGCCTGCTTTAATCCATAAATGGATCTTTGCGCTTGCATATCTTTCGGTGATTGCGGATCGACAAAACCCGTGGGTGTGTCATGTACACATCCTCACTCGATTTCCATTAAGGAAATCTGTTTTGACATCCATTGCCATATTTCATAGTCGAAATAAGCGGAATTGCTAGAATGATCCGAATAGACTTTAGCATTGCGACGGGCGAAAAAGTTTCATCATAATCAACACCTTGAATTTGTTTGAAACCTTTGGCCACTAATCACGCTTTATAGATGTGAACATTTCCATCTATGTCTATCTTTTTCTTGAAAACCCATTTGCACTCAATGGTTTTAACACCATCGGTGGATCAACCAAGTTCCAAACTTGATTACTTGTGCATGGATTCAATTTGGATCTCATGGCTTCAAGCCATTTCTCAGAGTCTGGTCCTACCATTGCTTCTTCATAGGTCTTAGGTTCATCGTTGTCTAACAACAATATATCCCGTTGTCGAGTAGTCAAGAACATGTACCTCTCAGGTACACGACGTGACCTCTTTGACCTACGTGGTGCCGGTGTGTCCACAACAGGTTCTTCAACAGTTTGTTCATCTGTTGTGGTTACAGTGAGAGCTGAAACATTTTCGGTGTTTCTCGAATTTCTTCAAGTTGCACCATGCTTCCACTATCCCTTCTTGAGAGAAACTCTTTCTCTAAGAAGACATCATCTTGGGCGACAAACACTTTGCCTTCTTCTTGATTATAGAAGTAATATCCTTTTGTTTCCTTAGGATACCCGATAAAGAAGCATTTATCGATTTAGGACCCGAGCTTATCGATTGTAAACGTTTTACATAAGTCTCACATCCCCAAATCTTAAGAAAAGACAAGCTAGGGCGTTGTCCTATCCACATCTCATATGGTGTCTTTTCTCTCGATTTTGATGGAACCTGTTTAGTGAAAGCGGTGTTTCAAGGCGTACCCTAAAAGACAACGGAAGATCACGTGGCTCGTCATGGGCGCACCATATCTAATAAGGTGCGATTTCTCGTTCGAGATACCCCATTCCATTGAGGTGTTACAGGCGAGTCAATTGTGGAACAATTTCACAATCCTTGAGATGATTACCAAACTCATGGCTCAAATACTCGCCTCCACGATCGGATCGTAGAAACTTGATTGTCTTGCCTAAATGATTTTGCACTTCATTTTGGAATTCTTTGAACTTTTCAAAGGATTGAGACTTATCTTCATCGGTAGATATATCCATATCTACTAAAGTCATCGATAAAGTTATGAAATCTTGAAAACCACCTCCGTTGTTGAGCTCATTGGTCCACATACATCGAAATATCGAGTGCCAATAAGTCACTTGCCCGTTCACCTTGACCGGTGAAAGGTGCTTTTGTCATCTTGCCAAGTAAACAAGATTCGCATGTCTCAAATGATTCAAAATCAAATGAGTGCGAATACCATCTCTATGGAGCTTCTCCATGCGTTTTCATTTATGTGACCTAGCGGCAGTGCCAAATAAGCGTGGGATTCAAATCATTCGATCGTTGCCTCTTTGCATTAATGTTATAGACCGATGACTCTTCAAGAGTAAGAACATATAACCCATTCACCAATGGAGTATGACAATAGAACATATCTTTGAAATAAAGAGAACAACCATTGTTCATCGATCTAAAGTCATAACCTTCGCTTGTAAATATGAAGCGAAATAATGTTCTTGGAAAGAGATGGAACACAATAACAATTATTCAATTCCAAAACTAATCACGAAGGTAAAGACAATGGCATGGTGCCAACAACCACCGCAGCAACTTTTGCTCTATTGCCAATGCGAAGATCCACTTCGCTCCTCCTCAAACTTCTACTTCTTCTTAGCCCCTGCAACGATTTGCAAATATGAGCAACCGATCCGGTATCAAATACCCAAGAATCAGTAGAAGAAGTGGCAAGATTGATTTCTATAACATTTATACCTGGAATGGAAGTCGTACTTCCCTTCTTCTCCTTAAGATCCTCTAAGTACTTTGGGCGGTTCCTTTTCCAATGTCACGATTGCTTACGATGTAGCAATCGCATCGAGCAGGCCCTTCTTGACTTGCTTGGCCTTAGAACGCTCGCGATCTCATCGGGAGCTAACTTTCTTTGACCGCGCCTTTCTTTACATAGGGCTTGCCCTTGCCTTTCTGCATCATCATCACATGATTGGTGCTTTTCTTAATCTTTCCTCGGCAGATTTTAGCATCCCATGCAACTCGACCAAGGTCTTGTCCATATTGTTCATGTGATAGTTCGAATGAATGGCTCAAAGCTCGGGGGCGGTGAAGAATCACATCAGTAGCCAACTCTTGGCTAAGGGAAAACCAAGTTTTCCAGGACTCTCAATGTAGCCAATCATCTTAATCACATGAGGGTGACGGGATTCCTTCTACAAGCACACTTGCGCAAACAAGGACTTTGAAGTGTTGAACCTCTCACCCTTGCTTGGTTCTCAAACATACCACGCAACCCCACAATGATATTGTAGGCATCGTGTTCTCATATTGCTTCGAGCTTAGAGGACATTGTGGCAAGCATGAGACACTCACATCAAGGCAATCATTCGTTTGCTTCTCATAAGCTCTCCGTGCAGCCACGGTAGCATTATCGAGCAAGTCATCGGGATAAGGAGACTCAAGGACATACTCCTTGCGCTCTTGCTTGAGAACAATTCTCAAGTTGCGATACCAATCCAAAAAGTTCGTGCCATTGAGTTTTTCTTTCTCAAGAATAGATCGCAAATTAAAAGAACTGGATGCGGCATTAGTTGACATGATCTACAACAAAGAATATGCAAAGTTTAGCACTATGTTCATGTTTGATCTTCCATTAAACAATTTAACAAAAGATACTCCCACTATATATTTTGTAATCGTACGATCTATAACGACATATAGTGGTCAAGATCCATGTTTGATGAGGACATCACTTCTTCGGATATACACAACACTCCTCCACTTGATATTCAAGGACCAATCACTAGAGCTCGCGCCCGACAATTGAATTTACATGTGAGCTCGTTCCTAAGTACTTCTTTTGTTCATTTGAGAATCGATTACTACCTAATGATTTAATTATGATTAGGAACCATGGAGAGGATCAAGAAGTACTTGGAGAAGGGCTACGAGGCGCACGAGTCCAGCAAGGGTGGTCGAATCATGTTGGATGTCCAACTCAAGCCCACTTCGAATCCAATTCGGGTCAGGACCAGACCGCACTAAAATGGACGCCCAGATCGCATCCGGACTCCGTTTTGGACGTTCCACATATGTATGGAAAGCTGAGAAGATAAGCTTTCCAATGGCTCTGGTCTCATATCAAAATTCCTTCTGAGTCAACGGGAATCGTCGAAACAAGTGGACGTCCAGAATCTGTCAGGGTGCTGCGACACCGTCTTTTGGGCCGTTCGGCTTTGTATCGTGTTGGAGTCCATTAAGGGCGCGTCCAGGGTTTTGCACGCCTTACTCCTTTATATACAGCCGCCACCCACCATTAGGGTTGGGTTTTGCTTAGATTAATTCTGTCTTTGAACAGTTTCGCCGTCATCGGTTTGTGAAACCCCAATTTTCGAGTGCTTCATCAATATATCTGCAATTTGGTTGTGTTCTTCCTTGTTCTTGCTTGAGTTCTTCGATTCGCAGGCGAGGATTAGCCTTCTTGGCAAGGTCAATCGGGCAGCGCACGGTTGATAACCTGAGGAGACGTGGTGCTGCGATTGCGGGGTTTGGAACGTGTCGTTCGGAAGCCGGATCGATTTGTGTCGCGCCTCCACCAAATCGAACATACCCAGAACCTGTTGGAAGATCGGGACCCCGTTCCCATCAATGTTCATCTAAGTTCTAGTGAGCTTTGGCATCACTTCTAGAAACCTAGTGACGTAGGTAAGCAACACTTGCTAATCACATCTTATGTGACTCTTGTTTGTTGGGTGGCATCCAATGCCCCGGCTCCCAACGCCATGCCCCAAGGCCCAAATCCAATTTGATAGCCTTGTCAAGTAAACCAATACTATGCATGTGGATGTCCGACATCCACCCTATTAGATCAAGATAGTTGATGGTACTACGCTTTGGCGAGACCTACCAAACAATGATCATGATTCTTATAGGCGCAGCAATTGGAAGGGCATCAAAATAAATTCTTAATTTTTCTTGAGAGAAGCTATTCTATCATGAAAAACACACCCTCTATAGGTATGGCATGAAAGAATAGTATGACAAGAAATAAACATCACATGCATATAATCACATTATACTGTGAATGGTATGACATTTTGTATCGTAGTGGTCGCCATCGCCATGGTTCCATGGTGAGATTTTTAATGGATTGCTCGAAGGCTACGCAAGCAGAACACAAAATTTTTCTACCGCGCACACAAGGACATCATGCTTAAGGAGGGATCATGGATCGTTACCACTAGGCGCGCAGCAGCATGAAGAAGAGTTGGAGAAGCCGATCCAACCACGCGCGTCGAGGTAGTAGTGGAAGTAGTCGATCGTCCCGAACCGATCGTCTCCTCCACGCAATCAACCGCACCACCAGTAGATCCAATCATGGGTTGTTGATGCCGATCAACGCCGCAACAAGCGGCGTCTCCACCGGTATCCACACGTCCGGGAATTTGGGCGCCGATCGCGAGTGTACCGGCACTCATGACGGCTAGGGTTTGGCTCTGGAGGTGGCGGCTACGGATTAGCTCGGGATTATCAGATGCATTCCCTCAGCCCCCTCGCCTCCATATATATAGACCTCCTCACTTGGACCTCGTGGTGAGGCCCAATAGGAGTCTATCAGGATCTCTATCCGAATTGAGCCCATATCCGAATCACATTCGAATTAGTGTTCCAACCCGTTAAGTGTGCGACCACAGCAGGTTCACGTATACTTGGTCGCGACCGAAACAACTTCCGGTCACCGTGTTAATAGCGGCCTCTAGTAAGACATATTAACCCCAAAGTATACGTAAAGATCATATCGGTGAACTCGTAATGTTCTCATGTACTAATCCCTTTGCCTCACGATATAGATTAAGCTCAAGGCGAGACACTGTCATCCTCTTAATAGCTCAATCACTCTCTCGATTCCGTGATGGATTATAAACTCGTGATTGACTCCTCAATCACCTTGGCATGGCCATGCACTTTCATAATCCATTACATCGAGGGGCCCGAGATATCTCTCCCATAAGGAGGGCAAATTCTATCTTGATCATTCACATCCCACTACATGTTTCATGGCAAACCCAAAGACTACTTTTATGACTACCCGATTCACGGAGTAGTGTTTAGTAGTCCCAAAATAAGCTACTACACATGCTGGGAACCATGATGATCTCAAGTCTAAGGATTCCCCATATACACTACTTGAGACCAACTGATGACACATGGAATCTCTTCAGTGTCTCATGGCGGGGCTATCCAACATATGTTCACTAACACATGTCCATATTATTGATTTGGTATCTCCATACCATGATCCATGAGACATGATCATCAATCAATACATATCTTGATCTTTGAATCATATTTGTTCCTCATATGAAATATAATCGGGGATCATTTAGAAATAGCAACATTTTGGCATTAAGAGTCTCATGAATAAGTCACATACTCATTGATCAATAATGATAATGTCTATTTCAAGGAACAAAGCAATGTATCATAAACATAGTATGTGATATATTCAACATCTCCATGTTGCCTCTAGGGCATATCACCAACAATTTTTCGCCACACTTCTTGTCCTCTTTGTCATCATGCTTGAAGCCTCCATAGCAAAGAACTAAACTATTACAACTAATAGGTAGCAAATGAATTACATGAGGAGCTCAAGCATCACAAGTCGACTCGCAGGTCGTTATACAATTAAAGAACAGCCTCAACCCTACCGTGATTAATACGACACAGATGACCAAAACACACATGCATCACATATGCATCTATGCCATACCATTCACATCATTCCCTGCAAAAACAAGTTAAGCGTAGAACGTATACTACCGCCCTGACATGAATGTGTTTCTATAACAATCTATGCGTGTACGCAACGGCAGTGACTTGCAAAAATAAGCTTGTCTTATTTTCAGGACAGTGACTTGCAAGCTTAGAGAGAGCTTTTGTTTTACTAACCCGGATATAACCTCGCTTCTTGTTTGTGAGTCGTTCTCATGTCAGTTCACGAGGAGGATCCACCTAATCCGGAGGCACCGGTGACGTGGACCGAGTACACTCGGTTGCGCGAGATGCTACAAAAACAGCTTCATGATGGTGACAATGGCGTGCGCGATGAGCTCGGTGAAGTTCAGAGCAGATCCCGTGGCCAAAAAATTTGAAAAAAATATAGGAGATGGGTTTTGACGTCCTCTACAATTTTCCTTTTGGGAATACCCACAGCAAAAATTGTTTCATAGGTCTAAACTATGCAAGCAGACACTTGCTGCGAATTGATCTCTGAGACAGACGTGAAAATCCCTAATCGGGAATCTATTTGCTAATCCCCAACAATTCTTAGGCTAATAACCTAAATTCAGCAATAACGAGAGGATTTGAGATGAGGAGAGTTACCTAGGGATCCCTTGGGATAACCCATCTTCTTTCCTCCTCTTCTTCTCCTCCTTCTCTTCTTCTTCCTTCTCTTCCTTTCTTCTTCTTCCTTCTCTTTCTCCTTTGCACCAATGGACAGCAGCTATGGAGGGTGGGGGTGCGGCCAAGGGGCGAGAAAGAGGGGTGGCGACTAGGGGAGAGGGTAATGGATCGCGTGAGGCTACATGGCGTAAAACAAAACTTTTCTACCGCGCACACAAGGACATCATGCTTAAGGAGGATCATGGATCATTACCACTAGGCAGCGTGCAGTGAAGAAGAGTTGGAGCCGATCCAACCACGCGTCGAGGTAGTAGTGCAAGTAGCCGATCGTCCCGAACCGATCGTCTCCTCCACGCGATCAACCACACCACGGCGGATCCAATCAGGGTTGTTGATGCCGATCAACGCCGCAACGACGCGCCTCCACCGGTATCCACACGTCCGGGTGGGCAGCCGATCGCGAGTGTACCGGCACTCATGACGACTAGGGTTTGGCTCGGAGGTGGCGGCGGGGTTTAGGTCGGGATTATCGGATGCTACCCTCGGCCCTCGCCTCCATATATAGACCTCCTCACTTGGGCCTCATGGATTGAAGCCCAATAGGAGTCTATCCGGATCTCTATCCGATTGAGCCTACATCCGAATCACATTGAATTAGTGTTCCAACCCGTTAAGTGTGCGACCACAGGTTCACGTATACTTGGTCGCGACCGAAACACCTTTCCGGTCACCACATTAATAGCGGTCTCTAGTAAGACATATTAACCCCAATGTATACGTAAAGATCATATCGGTGAACTCGTAATGTTCTCATGTACTAATCCCTTTGCCTCACGATATAGATTAAGCTCAAGGCGAGACACATGTCATCCTCTTAATAGCTCAATCACTCTCTCGATTCCGTGATGGATTATAAACTCGTGATTGACTCCTCAATCACCTTGGTATGGCCATGCACTTTCATAATCCATTACATCGAGGGGCCGAGATATCTCTCCCATAAGGAGGGCAAATTCTATCTTGATCATTCATATCCCACTACATGTTTAATGGTAAACCCAAAGACTACTTTTATGACTACCCAGTTACGGAGTAGTGTTTAGTAGTCCCAAAATAAGCTACTACGCATCTTGGGAACCATGATGATCTCAAGTCTAAGGATTCCACATAAACACTACTTGAGACCAACGATGACACATGGAATCTCTGCGGTGTCTCATGGCGGGTCTATCCAACATATGTTCACTAACACATGTCCATATTATTGATTTGGTATCTCCAAACCATGATCCATGAGACATGACCATCAATCAATATATATGCTGATCTTTGAATCATATTTGTTCCTCATATGAAATTTGATCAGGGATCATTTAGAAATAGCAACATTTTGGCATTAAGAGTCTCATGAATAAGTCACATACTCATTGATCAATAATAAAAATGTCTATTTCAAGGAACCAAGCAATGTATCATAAACATAGTATGTGATATATTCAACATCTCCATGTTGCCTCTAGGGCATATCACCAACAAGGGGGGCCAAGGAAGGGGGTTTATAAAGGGGGTGCTAGGGTTTGGGAGGGGTACGGGCCCCCATTTGGACTGGCTGGCCCAAAGTGGCTGGCCCACCCCTCCAGACAGCCCAAAATATCTAAATTAGTTGTTTTAATTTATTTTTTTAAGTTTGAACAATTATGTAATTTAATTTTCACCTCCCGCGATTTATCAAAAAATCGGGAAACTTCACGATTATTTTAGAAACCTACACCAAATCGACGATCAGGATATTGCAAGAGGTAGATGGGGAGTGTGCGCACGCTGTGACGCGGTCTAATGGCCGTGGTGTTTGCCGGAGCAGTCGGGGCGCGTGAGGCAGCGGCGGCCGGGGCTCGGGCGCGGGAGAAAAGGTAGGGGAGGAGAGGGGAGTGGCATGGGAGCAAAAGGGGTGGATCCAAGGCTACTTATAGCCACAGAGGGAGGTGCAGTGGAGGGCTCACGGGCGTGGCCGAGTAATGCACGGGCACAAAGCGCGGCATGCGGGGCGTAGGGCGAGGGGACGCGATGGCGGCACAGGGCGATGTCGACAGGTCAGGCGAGGAACAGTGAGCAGCGACTGCGGCGGGATTTCCAGTGGATTCGATCGTGACAACACAGTGTCGAGCTGCAGCTTTGCGCCACGCACACGAGCAGACGCGGCAAAGCGGAGGAAAAAAGTCGGTGACGCAGAGCGAGCTCGTCCACTAGAGAAAGAGGGGAGGAGGGAGAAGAAGGAAAAAGAAAGGAGGAGGCGGGGGCAGGAAGAGGGCCCAACGTCAGGTAGGGGAAAAGAGAGAGAGGGAGGAAGAGAGAGAAAAGATGAGGGCCCATATCAAGAGAGAGGGAAAATGGGAAAAGAATGAGAGAAAATGAAAGGCTTTAGCAAATTTTTGATTTTTAATTTGAATTTCTATTCGTATTTAAAATTACAGATTTCAATTATTGGATTTTTAATTCAACACTTGATTCAAATATCTAGATATCAAAATATAATATTCCTCTATTTTCGATATTATTTAGTCTGCTTGGGATTTCGATTTTGATATTTGTTTATTTGAAATTGTATATATATAAATTTTTCTTTTTGAATATCCAATCTTGGGTTTTGTATGCTAATTAAATTATGAAAAAGAATTTTTGGTTATTAGTTTAGAGATATATTCTAATATTCTTTCTGGTTTCATTTTATTGATTTGAAATGGGGATTCAAGATTTTGGTATTTTGAATTCATGACCTGTAATGTCATTTTCTATTTTTATTATTTACATGATCTGTAGGACCGAAATGGCGACAGAGGGGGGGTGAATGTCGTTCTCTTGAAAATCGCCCTCAAATTATCCACACGCTCTTCTTCTCCGATAGCTATAGAAGCTATGAAGTCGAAAGAGATTGCTCATTGGTCATCTAAAGCATTTTTGGTGAATGGCTGAAAAGAGGCTCGCAGGAGAAGCAAATAAAGACCAAAGACTGTCTGCACTAAATCTTGACCAGAGAGAGCTGGCAGAGGACAAATTGATCAAAAGCTTAAGAATTGTATTTGGCCGACCAAGACAAGAGATTTCTGCTGCAGGCTGTAGATGAAAACATGAGTTGTGCACTGAGGAAACAGCCGAGAGCTGTCTACCCGAAAACAACTGAAAATAACTAAATGAAAACAGCCAAAACATTGAATAGTAGTAACTACCGAGAGCAATCTGGAAGCAGCCGAGAGTAAACTGAATTGGAAACAAAGCTGCAGCAGTAACAAACCAAAAGATCGAAAACAGACTAAGGATATTGCAGCCAGAACTGCTGCTGCTACCGACAACAGGGGACTAAAGAAGCAGCCGAGATAGACTAACAACAAGCCGAGAAAACAGAAAAACAGACCTCTGATGCAGCAGAAAGAAAACAGCAAGGAATAGTACAGAAAATGCAGCCGAGAAGTGAGATGGCCGTAATTCTGCGAGTCCACGAAAAATACCAGTGAGTTGACGAGAACATCTTGAGAGATGAATTCTTCTTGAAACCGGGGAAGAGGAGATCAGAGAAGACTGTTAAAGAAACTAAAAAGAAAAGCTAGACCCAGAGAAGAAAGCAAGAAACTGAAAAGAAAAGGAGGACAAACAGCAGAAAGAAAAGAGAAAGCTACTGGCTCTTCTGAGATTTGAACCACTGCTATGCTTCTTTGGACAAAGGTCTCTGAGTTTTAAAATAAATAGCATCTCTAACTCAGGATCAAGAAGAAGCAAGCAGATAGCGATGCACAAGTGAAAACCTGCGACACGAAAAGAAAATGCAGAAGGAGGATCTTTGTTCAAGAACCGCTGACACAACCTAAAACACAGAAATTTTCTAAAGCTTGTTGTTCTTGATTCTTTTGAGCATGAAACTCTTGATCAATCCAAGAAAAGACTTGCGATCAAGAGAACAAGAACCAAAAGAATATGAGCTCTTCTAACAACAACTCCAATCAACCGACGTAATCGCGAGAAGAGCAGTCTTGTCGATGAAGAATAGATGCCTAAACATAGAGAGATCAACAAGAAATGGAAACTGTAGATAGCCAAAAATCAGAGAGATGCCGAGAGACAACTGGAGACTTAAAGACACAAGAGAATCATAGGGCAGTCATAAGAAAACTCAAGCATACAAAGAAATCATCTCAGAGAAAGAAAAGAAATCATTCCAAATCAAACAAGGATTACAGATGAGTCCCCATACGCATGGACATTAGAACAAAATGAATGATTACACGACTCTCAATCCATCCTCTCTCTCTCTCTCAATCCTCAAAAACACCAAGAGCCTCACATGCTTCTTGGGAGGAACACAACACACACAAAGAACTCTCTAAAAGACTTTGTGATCCTCAAAGGGGTATGCAGCCCCCAACACCTATTTATAGCCCTTGGCTAACGGGTCTCCAACCCGTTACGCCGGCTAAACCCTAACGGAGCCGTCTCCCGCTTGTGCAGTCTTGCCAATTTACCGATTCGCCCCTCCTGCACCTTCCCGGAGGCTTCCGCGCTCCTTGCCGTCCACGACTCGCAACCACATCGAATCTCCGCCGTCTTCGACACATCCGACCGTTCTGACCTCGACACCGCCTGTGTCTAGTCCGGTCACCCCGTGTCTCACCACGATTCGCCTCGATGTCCTGCAGTCAGTACAGACAAGAAAACACATCAAATAGCACCGCTCGATACATGAAAGCATAATAACATCAAAGAAACCACATTAAGTCCAAACCTGTCAAATCAACAAAATAAGCATCCTAATCCATTTGACCAGGTTTGACCAAGTCCGTCCGAACCCGTTGCACCCCGCAACGACATGGTCCGAACCATCCAACTCAAACTCGACTTCCCTAAGCCGATGTCAATTACTCATCATACGCACGGGATGACCACCACATGGTCTCTCAATCTCCCCCTTGATGAGTATATTGACAAATCCAGAAAAAGCATGAAGTAGAGTTTGAAGAGTCCAACATGGTCCATAGAAGAAAAATGAAGCTAATGACCATGTCGACAGAAGGAGCAAAAGAAAGAACAAGTATTCCTCAAAGCTCCCAAAACTATTCTCCCCCTTTTGGCAATAAACACATCAAGAATGCAAGTAGGAGAACAAGTCACGAAAATGGATAAAATGGCTGAAGTTTGATTATTCTTAGCATTTAGAGCCATGAGAATTATCCATAATGACCATAACGAATTACATCAAGCCATAACTCAATAGAGTGCTATCTAGATCATGACAGAATATATATATAAGCTAGCTAGCACAAAGAGATGACGATCTGAAGTGTGGTGCATTTTGTTATCATGTCAAGTCATCAATAAACAAAGTCTTAGCAAGAGACATCCAAGGATGATGCAAGAAGCTAAGCGGAACCAAGAAGCTAAAATTGAGTCCAAATAGAGTGCTATATGCTCAAGAAGGAAACATTGGTTCAAGTACTTGGTTCTTTTGTAACGTAAGCAAATCGAGCACAAATGACATATTTTCTTATGAAACTTGTGGTTGTTTCCAACCAATATTTTTATCATGTGCTAGATCTCAAGCCTTATGCAATCATACCAAGCGAGAAGCTTAAGGAAATGATCTTGGTCATCCAAAACTCCCCCTGAGTTCATGCCTAGTGCAATGGCAAGCCGTCTCATGAGAAAGGATTGGTGAGATCAGTTTTTTCAGACAAAAGAGATCTTTTTGCTTTTGAAATGATTGTACTAACCTATGCATCAACAAGAGACTAAACCAGCTCAATCTAAGGCTCAATAGAGATTCAACGCTCAACTCAGCCTATTTGACATGGCATGGATCATAAAAGGATAGCTCAAGAAAAACTAATCTCGAGTGCTAACATGACAAGTTTTAGTTTAAATTGAGCAAGTTTAATTAACTTATCATGGCAAAAGCTAGTTTACACATATGATGTCATGATAAATGTAGCAAATAAGTACGAGTCATGGCAAGGTGTAAAGCAGTTTAAACAAGTCATCAATGGATAATAATCAAGGCTCCATGTAGTTATATTACAATACAGAATGACATGCAAGTAAATCCAGCTTCCTTTCAACATGTGATGCAACTTTTAGTTCAAGTTGAGTTATGTCAATATTAAGATCTAGAAGTTCCCAAATGAACTCCCCACTGAACCAAAGCAATAAAAACGAGAAGCTGACAAAGAAATCAAGAAAGGCAGTCCTTAAAGCATAGATAAGATATAGAGGATACTATGGCTCAGACTGACTCTCATCTACCCCATATGACTCGGGACTATCGGTGACGGAAAACACACACTAGAGAGCAAACATGTACCTGTCTGCAGGGTGGCCCAACCCTCGCTAGAGCCTACAAGAAGTGAGTGAGCTCAACCTAGTGAGATAAGAAATAGCTAATATACAGCATCCTGAAAAGCACAAGATAAGAGTAAGAAGTCTAAGCATCTCGGTGAAAAACCACTCTAACCTATCTTGGAAAGACTAACCCCAATGCACCATATGCAATGCGACGAGAAGGGAGTAAGAGCATAATCAATACAATAAAGCGAGAAAGCACAAGCTCCCCTCACAACAGTCCATAAGGACAAACCACCCCAAGCTCTCCCACAGTGAAAACCGAGAGCTATCCAAAGGCTTGGTGAAAATGTCGATAACGGTGGTCACTCTCCTGGCCGAGCACGATGTCACCCTTCTCCACATGGTCTCGAAGGAAGTGATATCTAATATCAATATGCTTAGTCCGAGAATCTTGCACCGGTTCTTAGCAATGTTAATCGCAAGTGTTATCACAAAAGAGTGGAACACTATCGATAGCTAACCCAAAGTCCCGCAGGGTCGAGACCATCAAAGCACGACTACGACAATCGGCTGCAAGAAGGTACAAGAGGAGCCAATCATGCATGCTCCTTTTGATCAACGGCTCACCATCCTCATCTGGATCCAGTGAAGCTGAGGTAGGCATCGGAGTTGACACTGGCTTACCATCACTCATGTCAAAGCATCTCAAGAGGTCACGAGTGTACTTGCCTTGATGCAAGAAGGTACCCTCCCGAGTCTGCTTGATTTGCAAGCCAAGGAAGAAAGTCAACTCACCCATCATGCACTTCTCAAACTCGGTGCTCATGACATCCTAGAATTGTGAAACTAGAGCATGAGAAGAGCCGCCAAAGATGATGTCATCGACATAAATCTGGACGAGCAGAAAATCAGGGTCATGCCTACGAATGAACAAGGTCTTATCCACCTTACCCATCTCAAAATCATGACTCAACAGATAGGACTTAAGCCTCTCATACCAAGCTCTAGGGCTTGCTTAAGTCCATACAATGCTTTGAAAAGCTTGTAGACATGGTTTGGGTATTTGGGGTTCTCGAAACCTGGAGGCTGTCTCACATAAACTTCTTCCTCAATAAACCCATTGAGAAAGGCACTTTTGACATCCATCTGGTAAAGCTTGAAACCCTTAGAAGCTGCAAAAGCAAGTAGGATTCTAATGGCCTCAAGTCTAGCTACAGGGGCAAAGGTCTCCTCAAAGTCGAGACCCTCAACCTGAGAGAAGCCCTGAGCAACCAGTCTAGCCTTGTTTCGAATGACTAACCCCTCCTCATTCTGCTTGTTCTTGAACACCCACTTGGTCCCAATGACATTGTGACCTCGAGGGGGCTCAACAAGCGACCAGACCTTGTTTCTCTCGAAATTTTCTAACTCCTCATGCATGGCATTTACCCAAGACTCGTCAGATAGAGCATGACAAACGTCCTTGGGCTCAAATGAGGCAACAGCAGCAGTGGAGAGGAAGAGTGACATGCCAGACTTTGAGCGTGTGACTCGCTCAAAGAGGTCTCCAATCATCTGCTCAGAAGGATGAGCTTTCTGGATATGTCTAGGAGGTCCAGGATGAGATGAAGAAGTGGCCTCTACCTCATGAGCTGACGAGGTAGGAACAGAGCCACTAGCTCCAGAGGAGGCAGAAGGCATGGGCTGATTGCCTTGAGGTGCGATGGAAGATGGCACCTCAAGGGGTGGATGAGGGACTGGATTGGGTAGACAACCGTCGTCTCCATCGTCCTCATCATCCACAAAGATGGTCTCGGACTGCTCTAAAGAACCTGAGATATCGGGCCTAGTCCCCGGACTGGCCTCATCGAAGGTCACCTCACAGGTCTCTACCATTTTACTAGACTCGCAGTTCCAGACCCTATAAGCCCACGAAGAAGTCGAGTAGCCTAGAAAGATCCCATCACAAGAGCGTGACTCGAACTTATCTAGGTTCCCGGACTTCAAAATAAAGCACTTGCAACCAAACACACGAAAATGAGAGACGCTGGGATTTCGCCCATATCTCAGCTCATAAGAAGTGCGGTGCAAGTGTGCCCTCAGAACAACTCAATTTGAGACCTGGCACGCGGTAGCTATAGCTTCAGCCCAAAACTTCCGCGGTGTAGAGTATTCATCAAGCATTGTCCTGGCCATCTCGACCAAGGTACGGTTCTTCCTCTCCACAACGCCATTCTGCAGTGGAACGTGCGGAGAAGAGAACTGGTGCTCTACACCTGTCTCATCACAGAACCTCTCAAAGTAGGAGTTCTTGAACTCCGTGCCATTGTCACTGCGGATCGCTCGCAAGGCACCTGGAAGCTCAACAGAAATCCTACTGAAAAGACCTCAAAAATGTGAAAATGTCTCATCCTTCGAGGCTAAGAAAAACACCCAAGAGTACCTCGAATAGTCATCGACCACGACGAGAACATACCACTTCCCTCCTGCTGACTGCACTCGAGCTGGTCCAACTGTGTCCATGTGGAGCAGCTGTCCTGGTGCATCGGTCATAGTAACTATGACCGAGGATGATGAGCGGCAACCATCTTGCCGTCTTGGCATGGAGCGCAAATAAGATCTTTGACCATCTTGAGTTTCGGCAGACCACGAATGAGATCGTGGCCGCTAACTCGAGTCAAATGGTCAAATCCAATATGACCAAGTCTCCTATGCTAGAAGGAAAGGTCGCGGTACTCAGAAGCAAGCAAACAACGGAGAGGATCACCAGAAGACTTAGAAAAGTCAGCACGAAAGATCCTCCCAAAGCGAGAAATCCATAAACCGGACTACAGAAGAATCAAGAATTTTGCAGTTGTTTTTCTTAAAGCTCACCTCGAAATCGTCATCGGTAAGCTGAGAGACTGAAAGCAAATTGTACTGCAGCTTACTAAGCAAAGGCAACATCTTTTAAAATAAATGAATCATTAATGGGCATTGTACCTTTGGCGATGATGTGCCCAGATGAAGCATCTCCGAAGGTGATCATCTCATCACCTGGAGCACGGGCAAGGGAAGAAAACCAACGGGAATCTCTGGTCATGTGTCGTGAACACCGGAGTCTACAAGCCAAACCTTTTCTTTCCCCCCGTGAACTGCGTCAAGCAGTAAAGTCTCGATGCAGGGTAAATCAAGAGTGATTTTGGCACCCAATCTTGAGTAACACGTCGGCGAGATGAAGTAGTCAAGCACGACTGACATCTATCTACGCTACGCTCTCTGTCACCCAAAGAGCGAAGGTGCGTGTGCGGACACTGAAGGCATTCTTGGGTTCGACTGCTACGGAAGAGCGAGTCGGCGCACCGGTAACAAGCTGATCACACCGTGGGTAGGCATCTTGACGGGAAAAGCGAGATCTACCCTCAGAACGGCGGAAGTCACGACCAGAGGGAGCATGAGGACGAAAAGAAAAAACTCGGAAGAACCAAGTCCTCGATCTTGCCCAAAGCTACCAACAAGAGCAAGCCTAGACCTCGTGTTGGTCTTAGGTGCACTCAAGGTCTAGGGCCGACCACGAATCGCCTAAGAGACTCGGCCACGGTCTCTTGGCGCGATCTTGGCGTGCTTGAAGCAATGGTCAATCAAATGTCCATCCTTCGACAGGCGTGCAATGATACTTCGCCTTACGAGAGGTGAAGTAGCATGAGATAACCATATACGAGAGGCCAAAGCTGCGGTGAAGTCACCTTCTCAGAAGAAATCACGTGAACAAAGCCCACTGATTTAAATTGAACATTCTTGTTCTTGGGCTTGACCTCAATCACACCTGCGACTCACGGTGCGAGCACGACGGTGGATGCTTCCTCACATCCTCACGGAGATCATATCCTAGACCCTGATTGAACTTGCAAATCTTTGATTGATGTAGAATAAGATTGAGTTTCTTCTTGCCTCCTACAAATTTCTCGAGAGTGTTAGTAAGGTCTGACACTCCCGAAAGAGAGAGTGCAAGAAGAGCAAGGAGGAGAAGAGGCAGTGAAGGTAAGGGAGCGGAAGAACAACCGACAGTGGAGGAAAAGCGGCTTGTGCACGCACACCGTAGGCTCGTAAGAATAGTCCCACTGCTAGCAGGTTGGTTTGCGTCGCTAGGCGTCTCTACCTTACCTGGGGGCTTCTCCCCCTTCTCCACAATCACACTACAAGCACAAGGTGGCTTCTCTAGAAGGTCCTTAATTAGCTTCACACATTTTTCATCCAATGTAATCAATTTAAGTTTTAGTTTATTACAGCTAATGCATGGTGAGCTAACAGGATCCTTAGTCGCAAACTGAGCCATTTTCTTATTAGTGTCAATCATTTCTTGAAATTGTTTGGAGACAGATTCAAGTTCAGCAGTTAACTTTGGACAATTCAAACATGAAGAAATGGACTCTAGTAACACAGCTTGTAGATCCGCAATTTTATGATCTGCCCGTTTTAAATTTATCTTCAGATTATTGCAGTTTTCACAAGACTCGAACAGATCGAGAAGCATAGTGTAAAGACCTCTAAAAGCTGTAATACCCCGGAACGATTTTATTGTTTATTTATTTATATAATAGAGGGGCGTAGAGAGAAAGATTAAAATAATTTTTTGTTTAGGGGTTTTCAAAATTTAAGACAACTGGGCCTAGGCCTTGGCCGGTGGGTTTTCTTGGCCCAAGAGGGAGGGAGGCCACCTCTTAAAACCCTAGGCAGCCCCCACCCTGCGCCTCCACCCCTGCGCCTCCATCCAGCAGCCGCCGCCCCCTCTCGTGCCGCGCCTCCCCGCCGCGCCGCTTTGCCTTGCAGCTGCCGCGCCTTGGCAGCGCTGCCACGCCTCCCCCTGCGCCGCCGGCCTCCGCCGTGCCGTGTCATGACCTCGCTGCGCCGTGGTGCCACTGCCCTTCGTCGTCGTCGTCGCTGCGTCGTCATCGCCTTCGTCGTTGTCGTCTTGTTCCCCGGAGCGCCGTCGTCGACGTTCGTCGCTATACCGCGTGGATCCGGAGGAAGGAGAGGAGGAGATCGCGAGCGTGTTCGTCACCGTGTTCGTCGTGTTCGTCGACGTGTTCGTCATCGTGTCATCAAGGGTAACCCCTGTTAGTCCTCTAGATGAGTTTTAATCGAGTTAGATTTCGTCGGTTTTCTGGACCCTTGTGACAGTTTGGGTTAATCGGCTGTTCTGGGTTAGATCCGTCAGGATTCAGGTCTGGACCTCTTCTAGAAAATTGTAGAGGACTTAATTATCTTTCCAGGGAGTGCTAGAACGTGTTATTCCGAGTTGTGTAGAAAAAGTTATGAATTTTCTAGTGCTGCTGTTCTGCAGATCGGAGTAGTTTTGGACAGATTTTAGTAGATCGGTTTGTGCGATGGGCAATCGGGCGAATCAGAAATTCTTCATGTTAGGAAAGTTTTATATAATTTTCTTATCTTTCCATAAAGGTCAAGAAGTCCGGATTCTGAGTTTCTGGGAGAAAGTTATGCCTGTTTTAGTGCGCTGTCCAGAGAGTCCGACGTGAATTTGGATGCTTTAGAAAGGGGTTTGGATCGGTTAGTAAATGGCCGAATCAGAGAGTCTCCCCAACTAAGTTTTTGTATATAATTTAATTATATTTACAGAGAGTCGAAGAACGCTTAATTTGGAGTTATGTACTGAAAGTTATGATTTTTGGAAGTCGGCTGTCTGTGGTTGGGCAGATTTGGCCGAGGGGAGTTGGGGATTTAATTGAGATAAATTGTTGGGTTAATTGGGGTTGCTGTTATTTTATATCTAGAAACCCGCTACTGTCATGTTAGTAATTATTAATTAATTATTCAGGAGGAGAGCGGATTCCGGGGGTTTCGCCTTCTGCTCGTTCTTCGTTGTCTCGCGGTTGAGGCAAGTATAACCTTGCTATGATTAATCTGTGTGATTGAGTGATTTGGATGATATGAGTGGTGTTTGAGTTATGAATGCTTTACTTATGAATTTGAGTAATGTTACGAGTTGTTAATGCTATTTATGTTCATTTACATTATGGCATTTATGAGATTTGTTGATCGTAGTATGGTGAATGCATGTTATCTGGTTGATACATTCACATATATGCATCATATTGAGAACTGTTGAAGTCTTGGTCATGTGGTGATCAAGCATCGAGGTCCCCACACTTGCGGAGTGTGGGCAATTGGTCCACTGTGCCGGAGGGTGCAGGCATGGGTGTGCATTGACGGATGCACACTCCACATTACCGTAAAATGCGAAAGAGATGAGAAAGAGGAGCTTTTGATCATAATGCATAGCATGAAATTCATATGTAATATGTTTAACTTGAGAGTTAATGTTCATGCTTGCATTTGATACTGATTATACTTGCCGAGTCGTTGGACTCACTCTTGTTGTTGTTTGTCTATTTTAGGTACCAATGTGAGATCAGCATACATGGGGACATGAATGGCTAGTTCAGATTCACGTGCACAATTCCTTCATTAAGAAATAAAGACAGTCATGATAATTTGTTGGCTTGATAGCTTAATTGGTTCAATTTATATTTCATCAGATTAAATGTAATAAAGACTTAGTACCTTTTGATATTATCTTTCCGTTCATTATTTAGAACTTGTGCTATTCATGCTTGTCGGAACTGTTATTACGTTAATAAACAAAGGAGGTCATGCCGAATTTTTTTTGGGTAATTTATATTAGTTGTTGATATATTGTGGATAGTTAGTAGCATTTCGGGCCTATGTTAGGTGGGGTGTTCTGATTGGTATCGAGCGGTCAGAGGTCCGTGGTAGTGAAAATATTAAATTTGACACTCTGTGCACAGTAGATGGGGATGGGTTTTGCATCGCATCTGTATCATTGCTGCTGATTTTGATTATTAATTGTGTGTTATGTGTGACTCTATATTTATTTATGTTATATAGAGATGGCAAGGGGTAGAGGCCGTGGTGGTGGTCGTGGCCGCAGAGCCGGACGAAGCCGTGTTGTGCCCCGCCGATTGAGCAATCTGCGCCGAGAGAGGCCAGTCCGGTGGGATCAGAGGAAGAGGTTGCTTCAGCGGTTCAAGGAAACCAATCTCCACCCCCTGCACCCAGAGCCGCGCCTGCGGTCTTTCCTGCGGCCTTGCGGCGGTGGGTGTGATGGGTGCGCATCGGTGGAATGCGTTGAGGTTGGATACTTTCGATGGACTAGGGCGCTTGATTGATCGCTAACGGTTGCGTCACATAGAGAGCATCTAGAGGTGTTGGGACTAACCTCGAGCAGCGAGCTCGGTTTGTGGCCTTCGGTTGAAAGGCGGCGAGATCTCGGTGGGAAGGAGCCTGTCGGCTAGACCCGCGCCTTAGGGCGGCGACTTGGGAGGTGTTCTCGGAGCAGTTCAGGAAGTGGTTCTATCATGACTCATTTGTGGAGAGGATGGAGGTTTCATTGAACAATTACAAGCAGGGCAAGATGTCAGTGTCAGAGTACGAGGTGGGGTTCCACAACATAATCCGCTTCGTACCCTTTGTGGCTACCAACGAGGTGGAAAAGGCCAAGAGGTTCCGAGAGGACTTAGGCGGGAGTTTTGTCGGTATTGGGAGCTTTGGAGCTCCGTGACTTTAGCTCCCAGGTGGAGCAAGCTAGAGGCATGGAGTTAGAGATGCGGCTTGGGAGGGACTGCGGGGACCGGTGGTCATGCGACTCCTGAGGGTGCAGAGAGAAGTCAGAGGAAGAGCTTTGGCAGTGGTGGATCGGCGCTGAAACCAGTTCACAAGAAGTTCAAAGGGTCGCAGTCGTCCTTCAAGTCTAAGTTCAACAAATCACAGGCAACTTCCGCTTTTCGTCCTTCATCTGGCGCTCCGATGGTACGTCCGGTCCCAGGTCAGGGGATGAAATGCTTCAAGTGTGGTGAGGGACATCGTGCGGCGGAATGTGCATGGGCGGGAGTGTGTCGCCATTGTGGTCGGGAGGGCCACAAGGCAATGGTCATAGCGTAATCCCGCCAAGATCATCAAGTGGGAGCCAGCTCGGGCGACAAGACGGCACTGACTTCTTCCAGGGTCGGTCACGATGCTAGCAATGCCCTACTCGAACTTGGCGCCGACCCGGTTCCACTACCCTTCGCTGGAGGATGCCTCCGGTACTTTGGCCGCCTCCTCTTGCGGCGTTGTTTCAGCGATGGCTCCTTGACTCCTCCTGCGGTGGCGGCTCCGCCATACCCGGTCTTCTTGCGCCCGGCACTCAGCGTCGATCTCCTCGCCTTGCCGAGGCCCGAGCAGTCGTCCCGATGTGGTGATAGATGCGCTTTTGGTGGACTCGGTGGAGGCTTATGTTCTGCTTGATTCGAGCTACTTTCTCTTTGCTTCCATAGAGTTTGCTAGTCGGGCGAGTTGAGTTTGCGGTCTATAGCTCGATCTGTTTTGGTTCATTCACCGGTGGAATTCTTTCTAGTTCAACGATGCATCCGGGTTGTACGATCACCATAGATGGAGAGTATTTTGTTGCTAATCTGATGGTTATGAGGATGGAGCCGTTTGATGTTATTTTGGGAATAGATTGGTTGCATAGTTACCGTCTTTGTCATATCTTGTTTTGGAAGATAGTAACTTTGCAATCGCCGTCGAACCAAGTTAGTGTTTGGGGTAGTGCACCCTCCTGTACACCCAGTGTGTTGGCTAGTCTTTTTCCGGTAGTAGAGCGGTAAAGTGGATTTCTTTTATCCCTTGTGGAAAAGCCAAATTCCTCTTTGATTGCGAGCGATTCCGGTGGTCCGGGAATTGTGGACGTTTTCAGCGAGTTGCGGGGATGCCACCTCGCGTCCGGTGGAGTTCAGAATTGACTTGGTGCCGGGAGCACGACCAGTTTCTATAACTCCGTACCGTTTGGCTCGACCGTTCCAAGAAGAGCTAAAGAAGTAGTTGGATGATCTAAAAGCGAAGGATCTTATTCGCCCGAGCGTGTCTCCGTGGGGAGCACCGTCTTTGTTTGTCAAGAAGAAAGATGGGAGTTGACGCATGTGTATTGACTACCGTGCTCTCAACCAAATGACCATCAAGAATAAGTATCCTTTACCCGTATCGAGTTTGTTTGATCGGTTGAGGGAGCTAAGGTATTTTCAAAGATTGATCTCGATCGGGTACAATCAAATTCTGTCCGAGAGGAGGACATTGAAAAGACGGCGTTCTCCACGGTATGGGCACTTTGAATTTAAAGTTATGTCTTTTGGACTAACAAATGCCCTACCGCTTTCATGGAGACAATGAACAGGATGTTACATGAATATTTGGACGACTTTGTGGTCGTATTCATTGATGATATCTTGATTTATTCCAAGAGTGAAGCGGATCATGAGCGGCATCGAGACAAGTGTTGGCAACACTAAGAGAGCATAAGTTTTATCTGAAGCTCAAGAAGTGTGAGTTCGGGTGACCCGGTGGGGTTCTTGGGTCACATCATCGCGATAAAGGAGTCTCCGTTGATCCAAGTAAAGTTTCTTGATGGTGGATTGGGAGGGCCGACCAATGTCAAGGAGGTGAGGAGCTTCCTCGGTTGGCGAGTTATTATCGGCGCTTTGTGGAAGATTTCTCCATCATCGCCAAGCCCTTGTCGAAGCTTACTCAAAAGGACATGAGGTTTCGGTGGGACGATGATTGTGGCCTTGATTTTGATTTTGAAGGAAAAGTCGGTGACCGCCCTGTTCTCACCGTTCGAGCCGTGAAGTGATTCACGCTTTTCTCGATGCATCAAGAGTTGGGGTGGGTTGTGTGCTTATGCAAGATGGTAAGGTTTTGGCTTACGCATCGAGCGGTGAAAAGCATGAATGCAATTACCCTACCCATGATTTAGAGTCGGCTGCAGATTGTGTTTGCATTGAAGCTTTGGAGGCACTATCATGCGGTGAGACTTGTGGCGTGTTTACCGATCACAAGAGTCTTAAGTACATCTTTACCCGAAGGATCTGAATTTGAGGCAGCGAGATGGTTAGAGTTGATCAAGGATTATGATCTAACCATTCGGTATCATCCGGTAAGGCCAATGTGGTGGCCGATGCTCGAGTCGCAAGGCGGCGCTTTGCTACTGGATTGTTTGATTGCTGATTTTGATCGTATGGGGATATCTTCTTGCTATGCGGTGCGGCCAGTGGAGACCAGTTGATCCTAGAGTCGACTATACCGAGCGAAAAGTGGGAGGCTGTGATCGATCGGTTGCTTCAGAGGGTGATGAAACGGTTGGAGATGGGAAAAGAAGGGATTTCAGCTTGGATATGTCGGTGCATTGCGCTTTAAAGGGCGTTTATGCGTGCTTGCAGAAAGCGGGGTTAAGGATGACATTTGAGAGAAGCTCATCGCACCCGTATCTGATTCATCCGGAGAGACTAAGATGTATCGTGATTTGAAGCGAATTTCGGTGGAAAAGGATGAAGGTGGATATAGCCAATTATGTGGCCTCGTGTGGTATTTGTCGACAAGTGAAAGCTGAACATAAGAGGCCGGCCGGATTATTGCACCATTGGAGGTTCCTCAATGGCCGTGGGATGATATTTCTATGGATTTTGTGGTCGTGTTGCCTCGGTCGCCAAGAGGCAAGGGCGCAATTTGGGTTGTTGTGGATCGGTTCGATGAAGTCCGCACTTCATTCCTATCCGCACAACCAACTCAATGATGATCGGCTCCTATTTATGTTCGGAAATTGTGAGGCTGCATGGTGTGCCTAAGACCATAATTTCCGACAAAGATGCCAAGTTTGTTTCCAAGTTTTGGGAGAGTTTGCAGAGTGCTTTGGGCACTCAGCTTCGTTGAGCACGACTTTCCACCACAGGATGATGGACGATCGAGCGGACTATCCAAACATTGGAGGACATGTTGAGATCTTGTGTCTTTGTCTTGGAAGGGTAGTTGGGAGGATCAATTACCTCGCGAGTTTGCCTATAACAACAGATTATCACTCTAGTATCAAAGCGACTCCATTTGAAGTGTTGTATGGCCAGAAGTGCGGTCGCCCCTTTGCCGGAAGCGGTGGGCGGCGATCTTAGGACGGATTGGGTCCAGAAGACCGTTGAGAGAGTGGCTTTGGTAAGACATAATTTGTTGGCTGCCCAGAGTAGACAGAAGAGTTATGCTGATGTGAGAAGGAGGGACTTAGAGTTTGCGATGGGAGATCAGGTGCTCTTGAGAGTATCTCCTACCAAGGGTGTGGTGAGGTTCGGTACCAAAGGGAAGCTTAGCCCTAGGTGCAGCTGGACCTTTCACCATATTAGCGGATTGGGAAATTAGCTTACCGTTTGGATCTTCACGAGGCTATCTTGCGCGAGTGCATAACGTGTTTCACGTGTCCATGTTGAGAAAGTACTTGCGACACCGGAAGTTCACATCGCTCTAGAACCTTTGGTTATTGAGCAAGATTTGTCCTTTGAGTCCAAGCCGGTCAGCACTCGGAAAGGCGAGAAAAAGTGTTGAGAAATAAGACTTTGCTGTATGTCAAAGTGCTTTGGTCGCAGCAGACTGAGAGGGAGGCAACTTGGGAGTTGGAGTCTCGCATGCGCGAGCTGTACCCGGCGTTGTTCACGTCAGGTGCGTGTTTATTGCTAGTTGGTTAAATTTATTTCCTGTTTTGGTTGCAGTTAGAGTTCGGGGTCGAATTCTGTTTAAGGTGGGTAGAATGTAATACCCCGGAACGATTTTATTGTTTATTTATTTATATAATAGAGGGGCGTAGAGAGAAAGATTAAAATAATTTTTTGTTTAGGGGGGTTTTCTGAAAATTTAAGACAACCTGGGCCTAGGCCTTGGCCCAGGTGGGTTTTTCTTGGCCCAAGAGGGGAGGGGAGGCCACCTCTTAAAACCCTAGGCAGCCCCCCACCCCTGCGCCTCCACCCCCTGCGCCTCCATCCAGCAGCCGCCGCCCTCAGCCCCTCTGTGCCGCGCCTCCCTGCCGCGCCGTTTGCCTTGTATGCCGCGCATGTGGCAGCCGCCGCTCCCCTGCGCCGCCGCCCGCCGCCGTGCCGTGTCGTGACCTCGCTGCACCGTGGTGCCACTGCCCTTCGTCGTCGTCGCCGCCGCTGCGTCGTCATCGCCTTCGTCGTCGTCGTCTTGTTCCCCGGAGCGCCGTCGTCGACGTTCGTCGCTATACCGCGTGGATCCGGAGGAAGGAGAGGAGGAGATCGCGAGCGTGTTCATCACCGTGTTCGTCGTGTTCGTCGACGTGTTCGTCATCGTGTCGTCAAGGGTAACCCCTGTTAGTCCTCTAGATGAGTTTTAATCGAGTTAGATTTCGTCGGTTTTCTGGACCCCTGTGACAGTTTGGGTTAATCGGCTGTTCTGGGTTATATCCGTCTGGATTCAGGTCTGGACCTCTTCTAGAAAATTGTAGAGGACTTAATTATCTTTCCAGGGACTGCTAGAACGCGTTATTCCGAGTTGTGTAGCAAAAGTTATGAATTTTCTAGTGCTGCTGTTCTGCAGATCGGAGTAGTTTTGGACAGATTTTAGTAGATCGGTTTGTGCGACGGGCAATCTGGCGAATCAGAAATTCTTCATGCTAGTAAAGTTTTAGATAATTTTCTTAGCTTTCCATAAAGGTCAAGAAGTCCGGATTCCGAGTTGCTGGGCGAAAGTTATGCCTGTTTTAGTGCGCTGTCCAGAGAGTCCGACGTGAATTTGGATGCTTTAGAAAAGGGTTTGTATCGGTTAGTAAATGGCCGAATCAGAGAGTCTCCCCAACTAAGTTTTTGTAGATAATTTAATTATCTTTACAGAGAGTCCAAGAACGCTTAATTTGGAGTTATGTACTGAAAGTTATGATTTTTGGAAGTCGGCTGTCTGTGGTTGGGCAGATTTGGCCGAGGGGAGTTGGGGATTTAATTGAGATAAATTGTTGGGTTAATTGGGGTTGCTGTTATTTTATATCTAGAAACCCGCTACTGTCATGTTAGTAATTATTAATTAATTATTCAGGAGGAGAGCGGATTCCGGGGGTTTCGCCTTCTGCTCGTTCTTCGTTGTCTCGCGGTTGAGGCAAGTATAACCTTGCTATGATTAATCTGTGTGATTGAGTGATTTGGATGATATGAGTGGTGTTTGAGTTATGAATGCTTTACTTATGAATTTGAGTAATGTTACGAGTTGTTAATGCTATTTATGTTCTGTTTACATTATGGCATTTATGAGATTTGTTGATGCGTAGTATGGTGAATGCATGTTATCTGGTTGATACATTCACATATATGCATCATATTGAGAACTGTTGAAGTCTTGGTCATGTGGTGATCAAGCATCGAGGTCCCCACACTTGCGGTGTGGGCAATTGTCCCTGCACGGAGGGTGCAGGCATGGGTGTGCATTGACGGATGCACACTCCACATTACCGTAAAATGCGAAAGAGATGAGAAAGAGGAGCTTTTGATCATAATGCATAGCATGAAATTCATATGTAATATGTTTAACTTGAGAGTTAATGTTCATGCTTGCATTTGATACAGTTATACTTGCTGAGTCGTTGGACTCACTCTTGTTGTTGTTTGTCTATTTTAGGTGCCAATGTGAGATCAGCATACATGGGGACATGAATGGCTAGTTCAGATTCACGTGCACAATTCCTTCATTAAGAAATAAAGACAGTCATGATAATTTGTTGGCTTGATAGCTTAATTGGTTCAGTTTATATTTCATCAGATTAAATGTAATAAAGACTTAGTACCTTTTGATATTATCTTTCCGTTCATTATTTAGAACTTGTGCTATTCATGCTTGTCGGAACTGTTATTACGTTAATAAACAAAGGAGGTCATGCCGAAATTTTTTTGGGTAATTTATACTAGTTGTTGATATATTGTGGATAGTTAGTAGCATTTC
This sequence comes from Bonia amplexicaulis, assembly GCA_036346245.1. Taxonomy (NCBI): domain Eukaryota; kingdom Viridiplantae; phylum Streptophyta; class Magnoliopsida; order Poales; family Poaceae; genus Bonia; species Bonia amplexicaulis. The sequence continues at coordinate 1,629,609 of CM070749.1, read as the reverse complement.
AGGCCTATGTTAGGCTGGGGTGTTACAAAAGCACTGTCCTTATCTTCACAAGAGGTGCAGAAAGTAGTCTCAATAGCAGATGAAGGAACAACAATCCTAGTCATTTCTAGTTCAGCTAGCAGACTAACATTCTCCACCTTAAGAGTATCTAGCTCAGAGGTCACACTATCATAAGAAGTCCTTAACTTCTCCATATCTCCAAGCAAAGAAGGGCATGTATCACATTCGTCACGGGAGGGAGCAGATATAAGTGAAGTAAGCTCCCGTGACAATCTATCTACTTCCTTCTCCAACTCGCTACATCTAGCTCTAGATCTAGCATGAAATTTACCTAGCTTAAGAAAGGCATCATTAAGCTGGTCGTAAGATAGGTATACCTCGTCGGAGTCGGAGTAGAGCTCGCTGTCGCTCAGTTCGCCCTCAAGGGCCATGAAGCACATGCCGGAGAAGTCGTCGCCGCCCTTGGGGTCTTGGTCACCCGTCCCGTCGTTGTCGCTCCATCCCTCCACCTCGCTGAGGTCGAGGTCATCGAAGGCGGCGAGGACGCGGTGGAAGAGCTTCTTAGCCTTCCCAAGGTCGCGGAACGTCTTCTTGCCTTGCGTCTGAGCTGGGGGCTTCTTGTTGCGATTCTTGTCGGGGTAGTCGTTCTTGCCCGAACCGCCGTAGTCTCCTTTGCCCTTCCCCAGCTTGGGGCAGTTTGCTCGAATATGGTTGGGGCCACCACACTCAAAGCAAATCACTGGTCCTCTTGTAAGCATGGGAGAACTTCCGAGCTAGGAGGGCCAGTTGTTCATTCTCTAGTTGCTCTAACGATCATCGATTCGTCACGAGAGCGCAGCTAGGAGAACCCGCAAAGAGAATCGGCGAAGAACCGAAATCGAGTGGGATCGGTGACTAGTGCCATCGACTGAGACTTCGACCGACGAGAGACTATGTCAATCTCGTGAGTCTTGAGGCGCGAGTAAAGCGTGTCAAGAGTCAGGGTCGAGAGGTCCGTGGTGTCCTTGATGGTAGTCACCTTCATCTCAAAAACCCGAAGATCGAGTGCAGAAAGAATTTGTCGAGTGTTATCCGAGTCGGAGTATGTGAGACCGACGGCTCGGTGGTTGCTCAAAATCTTGTGAAAGCGAGAAAAGCACTCGTCAAGGGACTCACCAGCAAGCATCTCGAATTTGCTGTATTCGCGCTTGAACTGGTCTTGTCGTACCGTCTTTATTTGGGTGGTGCCCTTATGGTAAGCATTGAGGGTCATCCAAATGTCGAAGGCCGACGTCAGGTGAGAGATGCGATCAAATTCGCTTCTGCTCAATCCCTGAATGATAATGTTCCTCGCCCTTACGTTTGCCTCAACATTAGCCTCGAAAGAGATTGCTCATTGGTCATCTAAAGCATTTTTAGTGAATGGCTGAAAAGAGGCTCGCAGGAGAAGCAAATAAAGACCAAAGACTGTCTGCACTAAATCTTGACCAGAGAGAGCTGGCAGAGGACAAATTGATCAAAAGCTTAAGAACTGTATTTGGCCGACCAAGAAAAGAGATTCTGCTGCAGTCAGATGAAAACATGAGTTGTGCATCGAGGAAACAAATGAGGCGTCTGCACGAAACAATGAAAATAACTAAATGAAAACAGCCAAAACGGTGAATAGTAGTAACTACCGAGAGCAATGCAGGCGGTAGAGTAAACTGAATTGGAAACAAAGCTGCAGAAGAACAAACCAAAAGATCGAAACAGATCGAGGATCTGCGGCGAATCTGCTGCTTGCTACCGACAACAGGGACAAAAGAAGCGGCGAGACGGACTAACAACAAGCCGAGAAAGCGAAAAATGGACCTCGATGCGTGAGAAAGAAAACAACAAGGAATAGTACGGAAAATGCGGTAGAAGTGAGATGGTCAGTAATTCATCGTAGTCCACCGAAAATACCAGTAGTTGGCGACAAAACATCTTTGAGAGATGAATTCTTCTTTGAAACCGGGGAAGTGGAGATCAGAGAAGACTGTTAAAGAAACTGAAAAGAAAAGCTAGACCCAGAGAAGAAAGCAAGAAACTGAAAAGAAAAGGAGGACAGACAGCAGAAAGAAAAGAGAATGCTACTGGCTCTTCTGAGATTTGAACCACTGCTATGCTTCATTGGACAAAGGTCTCTGAGTTTTAAAATAAATAGCATCTCTAACTCAGGATCAAGAAGAAGCAAACAGATAGCAGTCTGCCTGAAGTGAAAACATGCGACCTGAAAAGAAAATGCAGAAAGGAGGACTGCTGTTCAAGAACTGCCAGCACAACCTAAAACACAGAAATTTTCTAAAGCTTGTTGTTCTTGATTCTTTTGAGCATGAAACTCTTGATCAATCCAAGAAAAGACTTGCGATCAAGAGAACAAGAACCAAAAGAATATGAGCTCTTCTAACAACAACTCCAATCAACCAGACATAATGCAGAGAAGAGCAGAGTGCTGCTGATGAAGAATAGATGCCAAAACATAGAGAGAGATCAACAAGAAATGCAAACTGCAGATAGCCAAAAATCAGAGAGATGCCGAGAGACAACTGGAGATTCAAAGACACAAGAGAATCATAGGGCAGTCATAAGAAAACTCAAGCATACAAAGAAATCATCTCAGCTCAAGCATACAAAGAAATCATCTCAGAGAAAGAAAAGAAATCATTCCAAATCAAACAAGGATTACAGATGAGTCCCCATACGCAGGGACATTAGAACAAAATGAATGATTACACGACTCTCAATCCATCCTCTCTCTTTCAATCCTCAAAAACACCAAGAGCCTCACATGCTTCTTGGGATGAACACAACACACACAAAGAACTCTCAAAAAGACTTTGTGATCCTCAAAGGGGTATGCAGCCCCCAACACCTATTTATAGCCCTTGGCTAACGGGTCTCCAAATCGTTACGCCGGCTAAACCCTAATGGAGTCGTCTCCCGCTTGTGTAGTCTTGCGAATTTACTGATTCGCCCCTCCTGCACCTTCCCGGAAGCTTCCGTGCTCCTTGCCATCCACGACTCGCAACCACATCGAATCTCCGCCGTCTTCGACACATCCGACCGTTCTGACCTCGACACCGCCTGTGTCTAGTCCGGTCACCCCGTGTCTCGCCACGACTCGCCTCGACGTCCTGGAGTCAGCACAGACAAGAAAACACATCAAATAGCACCGCTCGATACATGAAAGCATAATAACATCAAAGAAACCACATTAAGTCCAAACCTGTCAAATCAACAGAATAAGCGTCCTAAACCATTTGACCAGGTTTGACCAAGTCCGACCGAGCCCGTTGCACCCCGCAACGACATGGTCCGAACCAACCAACTCAAACTCGACTTCCCTAAGCCGATGTCAATTACTCATCATACACACGGGATGACCACCACATGGTCTCTCATGATCATTATTCGCGCTTGGAAGTATTCTTGGGTTATTAATTCGCATAGCATGAAACTCAGAAAATTTTTAAATAATTACTCAAAAGAAATTCGAATGCCAGCAAATTGCATGAGAAAGTTTGAAAAACTCCATATTTTTGAATACTTGAATTTTGGGATGTTACACAAGTATAGTGCGCTTGGTACATCCCTGCAGGACCCAGTGCTCGTGAAGAAGCTCCTCGACTCAGTGCCCGACAAATTCCTCCCGATGGTAGCCTCAATCGAGCAGTACTCTGATCCAGAGATGATGCCATTTGAGGAGTCCATAGGGCGGCTAAAAGTGTACGAGAAGAAGATCTGTCATCGCGCCGGCAACACCACACCGATGGATAGCTCCTCCTCACTCACACTGAGTGGTTGGAGCGGCACAAAGGGGGCTGCAGGAGTCGTCGGCAAGCAACAAGGGGCGAGTCACTGAAAACTCAAATGGACATAGTCGGGGCAGAGGTCGTAATCGAGGGCACGGCCGCGGGCGGGACACAAAAGGAAGGCGCTGGAGGTGGTAGGGAGAAAAGTCACATCTGATGTTTCAATTGTGACAATAAGGGGCACTACGCCTCTGAATATCGCAACAAGGCCAGGAGGAAGAGCCTACCCTAATGTTGATGGTATGTGCAGAGAAGCCGTGCAATTTGGTGCTTCTGAACGAACAGCATGTCCTACCGCACTTGCGTGCAGAAGGTGACGAGCATGTCACAATTCAAGAGCAGCCCACTTCTGGAGTGTGGTATCTAAACAATGGTGCTAGTAACCACATGACGGCACAACAATCAATCTTCATTGAGCTTGATGAAAGCGTCATCGGTAGGGTAAGCTTCGGTGATGGATCGGCTATACAAATCAAGGAAAATGCTCAATCCTGTTCGAGTGCAAAAATGGAGAGCAGCGGGTGTTGACAGAGGTATACTACATCCCTAGCCTTTGCAGTAATATCGTGAGTTTGGGACAATGGACAGAGGATGGTACCAAGATCTTGCTCCTAGACAACTTGCTTCAGATGTATGATAGGACCGGCAAACTCATAATGAAGGTGAAACACATAGCCAACTGACTGTACAAGATTGTTTAGCATACTTGTGCTCCAGTTTTTCTTACAGTGTCCTTGGCCAAACCAGGGTGGTTGTGGCATGCTCGGTTGGGGCACCTTAATTTTCAGGCAACGAAACTGATGGTCACCAAAGTTATGGTACAGGGAATGACAAGAATAGAACATCCTGCACAAATCTGTGAGGGCTGTTTGCTAGCTAAGCAAAGTTGATTACCCTTCCTAAGTCAAGTTCAGTACAGAGCAGTGCAGCCATTAGAACTTGTTCATGCAGATTTGTGCGGCCCGATCACACCTTAGACGCAGGTTAGGAGCAAGTACTTCCTACTACTTGTTGATGATTTTAGCCAGATGATATGGTTATACACACTAAACTCAAAAGCCAAAGATGTCAATGTTTTCAAGAAGTTTAAGGTGTTGCTAGAGAAGGAGACTGGGTGTAGTCTGAATACTCTAAGGACCGATCAGGGTGGTGAGTTCTTGTCAATACAATTCGCACAGTTGTGTGATGAAGATGGAGTCCGCCGGCATCTCACTGCACCTTATTAACCTCAGCAATGGGGTGGTAGAGCGCCAAAACCGGACTGTGTTGGTGACAACCTAAAGCCTTCTGAAGACTATGGGAGTGCTAGGCATGATGTGGGGAGAGGCAGCTCGACATGCTGTTTACCTGCTGAACCAGGTGCCGACCAAAGCTTTGGACGGTGTCACCGTATGAGGCATGGACAGGTAGGAAACTGAGTTTGGCACATCTGAAAATCTTTGGTTGTACTGCACACACAAAGATACCTGATATCCACTTGAAGAAATTGGATGACAGGAATAGAGCGGTAGTATATCTGGGCGTTGAGGAAAGATATGATCCCTACAACAAAAGGCTTCTTGTGAGCCAGGATGTGGTATTTAAGGAGGACAAGAAGTGGAATTGAGAGGAGCCATGTAGTGGTGAGATCGGTGAGACAGCAGAGTTCACTGTAGGAGAACATGCAATAGAAACTGATGGGCAATTGGACCAGCAAGTCTTAGCTGTGGCAGACTCATTAGCACCAGAACCAGAGGACTGGACATCCACATCACATGCATCGCCTGTAGGTCAGTCAGCCTCGACAACCCATTTAGGCCCCTCATGTTCTTCTCCTAGAACAGATGAAGAACCCAAGAGGTACCGAGCACTCCCAGAAATCTATGCAGAAACATAGCCTATTGCACTCGATTTAGAGCTCTTGTTGTTGGTAACTGAAGAGCCGCAGACCTACCAAGAAGCTGCAAAATCACCTGAATGGCAGGGTGCCATGAGGAAGGAGCTAGAGGTAATAGAGGAGAACAAAACCTAGACCCTCACTCGGTTACCGACTGGTCACAAAGCAATTGGACTAAAATGGGTATACAAGGTGAAGAAAGATTCAAACGAGAATCTTGTTAAACACAAAGCACGTATTGTTGCAAAGGGTTATGTGCAGAAACAAGGGATAGATTATGAAGATGTGTTTGCACCGGTAGCGAGAATGGAAATAGTGAGATGTTGTTAGCACTAGCAGCTCAAGAGAGTTGGGAGTTCCATCATCTTGATCTCAAGTTAGTATTTCTGAATAGAAGGCTCTAGGAGGAGGTTTATGTGAAGCAGCCCGAGGGTTTCTTTGTTGCAACTCAAGAGCATCTTGTGTACAAATTGTCCAAGGTGCTCTATGGTCTGCGATAAGCTCCAATGTCATGGAATATCTGACTGGACAATAATCTGAAGGAACTCAAGTTTCAAAAATATCCACAAGAGCAAGGTCTCTACAAAAGAAGAACTGGGTCTGAGCTGCTGGTAGTAGGAGTATATGTTGATGACTTGATCGTTACCAGCACAAGCAAAGACCAGATACACCTGTTCAAGCAACAAATGATGAGAGAATATGAGATGAGTGATCTTGGACTCCTCTCATACTACCTGGGAATTGAGGTAGAGAAAAGGATCTATCACCTTGAAGCAATCAAAGTATGCTAAGAAAGTGTTGAAAGTGGTCGATATGTGGGAATGCACCTCGGCAAAGGTTCCTATGGAACCAAAATTGCATTCGAGGAAAGATGAGGGCGAAGTACAAGTGGATGCTACAGACTTCTATCGCATAATTGGGAGTTTGAGGTATCTCACACACACACAACCAGATTTGAGTTACTCAGCGGGCATGTTGAGCAGGTTTATGCAAACACTGAAGGAGTCACACCTGCAGGCAGTCAAGCAGGTTCTGAGATATGTGAAAGGCATCATCAACTCTGGTCTGGAGTATACACAAGGAGGTGAAGGACTCTTGACAGGCTACAGTGACAGTGATCTTGCTGGAGATGTGGAAGACAGGAAGAGCACGAGTGGTTTCATCTTTTACCACTCCGGAAGGTCGATCGCATGGAGCACATTGAAACAGAGGACAATTGCACTCTCCTTGTGCGAAGCTGAGTTCATGGCGGCAATAGGCGCAGCTTGTCAGGCGATCTGGCTCAGCAATTTGCTGAGCAAGATCACCGGGAGGAAGCCCGAACTAGTGACATTGTTCGTGGACAACAAGTTGGCAATCGCACTCATGAAAAACCTAGTGTTTCATGGAAGAAGTAAGCACATTGATACACGCTTTCACTTCATTAGAGAATGTATGGAACAGGGACAAATAAGAGTGGAGTATATCATCACAGAGGAGTAGCGAGTTGACATCCTCACAAAGGCCCTTTCCAGAATCAAGTTTGGTGGATGTGTGAGCTGATCGGTGTTGGAAACCTCGTAGCCTAAGTTAGGTCTAGGGGGGTGAGTGCGGTCGAATAAACCTGACTGGACGGAAGTTCCCTGTGTGGTCATTTATGACCAGTCTATGTCGTCGTAACGATCAGGTCTCTGTGTGGTCGTAACAACCGGTGTCTATGTGGTCGTTACGATCGGTTCTTTGTGTGGTCGTAACAACCAGTGTCTGTGTGGTCGTAACAATCGGTGTTTGTGTGGTCATAGCGACCGGTGTCTATGTGGTCGTTTACAACTGATCTATATGGTCATAGACGACGTGGTCGTAGGCGTCGTGGTCACAGGTGTCGTGGTCGTGGTTCCTGCATGTGGGTGGTTAAAGTGCAGCGGTCGTGGCGCCTGTGTGCGTAGTCGTACCTACAGTGATCGTAGCTACATTGTCAGTGGCTATAGTGGTTGTAGCTACAGTGCCACGGTCGAAGACATGCTGAGGTCGGAGACTCAGCCAAAGACAAGCTATGGTCAGAGAAGCGGTCGAAGACAAGCCATGGTCGTGGTCGTGCGGCCAGTCACTATAGCAGTCGGCAATCACTATAGCAGTTGGTGTTAACTGTAGTAGGCATCAACACGGGTGGTCGTGGATGACGCAGGCCATCCTTCAGTCGGCGAACTGCCCGGTATAAGCAGGCAGAGATGGTAGTTAAGGCCGGAGAATCCGGACCTTAGTGAGTCTAGCTTTTGAATGGAAAAGGAGTCTGTAAATTGAGTCAAGTTATAAGTTGAAGGTCCGAAGAAAGTAAATATGAGAAAAAATTGCCCCAAACACTCTCCGCCTCATACAACTCTGTTCTTTTTTCCTTCTTGTCTCTGTTCCACTCTGTTTTTTGTTCGACAACAGAGTACTCTCGGACGATTTGGGTGTATTGATCTGCGTGTGTTTTCCAACACTCTACACATACGCATTCCAAGAGACCACATCCAACCAAAATGTACTGCCCTAATTGGTCCACTTATAGGTGCGGGGCAGTTCGCTTTGTTCTTTGGAGGGAACTACACGGTCTATGCGTCTTGTTCGTCGTTTGTACTAAAACATACAGCAAGATAATGCCAGAACAGTGCTGCTATACATACGACAGCTTGCGTACCATATCATTACGAGTGTACGACTGCGGCGTTTTCACTGTACCTTCGACTTCGTTGCAGGGATTTGGAATTTCTCTACACGTACGCCTTCCAAGCGACCACATCCAACCAAAATCCACTTCCCTAATTAGTCAGTCCACTTAGAGGTGCGGGGCAGTTCGGCCGTTACGGGCCCCAAAATGTAAGAGGTCTACTGAGGGAAGCACAGATCGTGACTCGCTAGAGCCACTCCTGGACGGCCAGACCCCATCCTCCGGCTGCGCCACTCCTCCACAGCCCATCAAGCATGAGTCTGTCCCCGCTATGGGTGAGGGCAAGGTCATGCTCGAGCTCCAACTCATGGAGCACCTATGGGGAGTCGGATGCTAACGAGGAGGAGCAGCGCGTCCTACGGTCACCGGTGGCAAGACTGCGACACCTGGCTCTTGACATCCTCCGGCTACAGGCACTCCTCTAACTCGGCGTCATGTGGATGGGCCACGTGCGCTGCCGCGCCGCCAAGCCCACTCTGGTACAGCCTATCACTTCTACTTGTGCGCACAAAAGCTGTGATGTATTGCTATGATGCCAGAGGGAGTAGGTGATTTGCTGGTTTGCAGCCGCGAGATAAAGGCAGGGTCATGTGCGTTGGTCATGTCTTGGGCGGCGTGGTCATCTTCTGAAGCAAGGTCTTTTGTAGAAAGTGTGAACTATATGGCAACTCTAGACATCTCTTATTATGGTGACTTGGTGATGTTTCTTGCCCATATTTTTAGAGTAGATATAAGGTACTCGATTGTTTGTTTTTCATTGCGAGGATTGGATCGACTTTTGTGTTATGGATAAGTCTTGGATTCTCTTTTAAATTTCGCCCAAGTGTTATTGGATCTTCAATTGGAAAAGGGGCCTGATCTGCAGCAAGGATTTTTCTCTTCAATGTGTGCAACTGTCAAGCTGTTGTAAGGAGTTTCTTCTTCATTTCTCTCATGGTCGTCGGCACTGGGCAGCACTAATGAATGGGAGATCGACAATAGAGAGCATGAATGAGCATGTGAGGCAAATGCTGTCGTAAAGATATCGTACATGAGCTGTTCGCATGCGCAGCACTTTCCATGTCGAAATAATGGTATCGAATTATACCTGATGTGCTTATAATAATACATAATAACAGACGACTGAGGCCGGAAGCAAATTTGGGTGGTGTAGTCGGTTATCACACCTTTCTCATACACTAGAGGTCCCCAGTTCTAACCTGGGCACAGACAATCTGTTACGTTCAATTCATTTTTTGTTTATCAGTAAATGATAAATTTCTTACGAAAATAAGCCAATTCTTGATAAATCTGTTTCACCACTTTTGGTTTAAGAATACCATCGTTTATTGGTAATTATTTCGTGAAATGCTCAACAGAACAACACTAACAATAACACATTGAAATTAACGTCCCTTTATGTTGATAATCCTTATTCCTGATAATTGCCTATATGAGTTTCATTCACCAAATAAGGACCATATCTCAAAATTAAAACAATTCCAACTCGTTAGGATTCAAAGCTCATGAGCATTCAAGACCAAAAATTTGGATCTCATTGGCAAAATTTATTTGGTTTCTCGAAACTAGGAATTTCAGTTTTCGCTCAGACAATCTGTTACGTTTAATTCTTTTTTGTTTATCAGTAAATGATAAATTTGTTACCAAAAATAAGTTAATTCTTGATAAATCTTTTTCACCACTTTTGGTTTAAGAATACCATCGTTTATTGGTAATTATTTCATGAAATGTGCAACAGAACAACACTAACAATAACACATTGAAATTAACGTTACATTATGTTGATAATACTTACAACAATAACAATAAAACATTTTGTTCCAAACAAATTGGGGTAGGCTAGGAATAAAATATCCTCAAGGTCAAAGAGAAAAGAGGATTGAAAACATTGCCCCTAAATTTTTTTATCGTTCTGGTACGTGGATCACTAACTTCCATACGCTCTTATTCAAACCTAATTCTTTAGATACATTCTAATCCTTCAAGTTTTTTTAACTGCTTCCTCCCACGTTAGTCTTGGTCGACCTCTGCCTCTTCCTCCCACGTCAGTGTTGATAATCCTTATTCCTGATAATTACCAATTTGATTATTGATTCAACAAATAGGACAATATTTCAAAATGAAAACAATTCCAACTCGTCGGGATTCAATGCTGATATCATGAGCATTTACTACTATAGAAAAGTCATCATAGACGGTTTATAACTCTCATCAGAGACGGTTTCTAAACTGCCTGATTTATAGCGTTAGTGATTGTAACACCTCAGGACTCACATTACCCTGAGATGGTTATCACAGATGCCTCCCAAACCGTCAGTGACAAATTACAACACAGATGGTTTCTAACACAAAATCGTCTACGATACGTAGATCATCACATACGGTTTTTTATTAACTGTATGTGATATGTCGGATATTACAGATGGTTATTTTTAAAAACAGTCTGTGATATGTTGAACCATATGTGATATCCAACATATCACAGACGATTGATACAACAAACCGTCTGTGATGGTTTATGTATCATAGATATCATAGACGGTTTTGTGTTAGAAACCGTTTGTGATAGTTCTTTGTATAGCCAAGAAGTTATCCGTCCTCAGGAAATGCTAGACATGCCCTCTGAAAATAAACAAGCATATTACAGATAAATGACAGATAAGTGAATTACAAAAGTAATTTACAACACAAAATCAATTGCAAAAGAATATTCATATATTTTTGTCAGAGTTACAATTGAATTACAACTTAAAGTGGATTAAAATTGAATCAAATATTTGAAATGTATTAATCTTTTGTCGCCAGAGTAAAACTCTCCTTTCAAGTCAATGACTCCCTTCATCAAGAAGGTGGAGAATCGTCCTCGAACATCCAGGAGTGCATTAAGATCGAGTGTACTAGAGTTGATTGTCATGCCCTGTCGCTAGGAGGAGTAAAATCGTAAGCGCATATATATACATATATATAAATATATAAATTGATAATTAGGAAATAATTATTACCAGATTGACAAATCTCTGGATCATTCATCTTAGCGTATGTGATTTCCTGCATATGGAGGTAAACGTAGAATGCACATACATTGCCTTGTAGCTGCTAGTGGCACTACAAAAATAGAATTACATATATAGGTATAGTTAGTTCTAGAGACATTATTACGAAGTGTGATGTAGAATTATTGTGTTATAGCTGGCAACGGAAATCATGTCCTGTGTTGCAATGTGGTGCTAGATTCCTTGTGTCTATCTCACTTGGCAATGTAAGTGCAGAACGACATACATGATTCAAAAAAATTTAGCCTCAGCCATTGCAAATGAAGGAAAGACTACAATAGAGTTATCTAAGAAGAAAATAAGTTTACCTGTCAATTATTTGTTGCATACAGGTGAAGTCTTGATTATTCTTGAGTAAGGAATCAAATTATGTTATATTGCTCCACTTTGGTACAGACATAATTAGAATCCAGTGCCATCTACTCATGTATATTGCCATAGTCATTCAACCTAAGTTCGTGTTGCATATAAAGTATAAATGAAATTTGTATAGCAACTAGTGAAGTACTTACCCCTGATTATAGGGTACCAGAATGTAGTCCTTGTTGCTCTGAGCAAGCAATCCCGTCGTTATGTAATTCTTGACGTAGGATGCACCTTCAGTGATGCATTGCTTAGAGATCAAATATGGGTCGAGGAAACCCACATGTTCTTGCGATCACTAGGCTCCTTGTATCATGTATATGTAAGTAATGAGTTATGATATTTATCGGTATTACGTGAATGTAGAATTTAATTATATGCACTCATAGTGTCTAGGATCATAGAAGTGAGGCGTCGAGGGCACTGAGGTTGAATAGTTCAAATAAGTCATTGAAGCCCGTGAGGAAGTAGCCCGGCTCATGAAGGAAATGCCTTTTCGTGTATTTGACGATGATTCCAGTCTGTCAGTTTGTCCTACTAGGTATGCAAACTCCCGCAACTCATTCCAAGGTGGGGTAATAGTGTATCGGGGATCAATGGCATTCCGAGGGAGAACATCAAGGGCTTCCAAGGTGCTGAGTTCTATAAGAAAATCACAATTGAATTTTATTAAAGAAGGAATAGATGCCACAATCTTGCTAACATTTACATTCAAAATGTAATACACATTTTGTTTTATAGTAATCTAAGCATCTAACATTTTCATCATATATAATTAAAGCTAAGCATCCAACATATTCCAATGTCATTGATGTGTGGTGCCCGATCTCTTACCACCACCAGCCACTTGTCCAAGCAACTAACAGGTAAGTAACAAGTAACAACAGGTAAATGGAATGAAGAACAACAGTCCTATCAAATAGAGACAAATAATAAGTAACAGAGTTCAAATACAAAATAACAAGCTAACTGGGGCGAGACCTAGGGTTGGGGGTAGCAGCGTGTCGGACCCAGATTTTACTATCCGAAATCCTCTGTGATTTGCTGCACTATTCCCTGGATCAGTAGATAGTGCTCACAGATACAATATTGAATCATCAAAATACATATCATGCGGAAGTGTAAATATAATAGTAGACTTACTCATGGGTCGAGCAGGTTGAAATCATTAAAATGCAGCAGCGAAAATGAAGCACACAGGTGGGACCCTTAGGATGTGCCCACAGGCAGCCAACTGGGGGTTCGCGACCTAGTTCTTGACACCTTCATCTTTTTTTCCATCATGTCCAAGTGTAATGATGAGGCGTAGTGATCTGACTCCTGATTCTAGATTAATTATGAGAGCGAGGGTGGGCACAAACCACCGTGTTCCGTGAGCCAATATACAGGATGTAAGAAGATAGTATGCATGGCTTATCAAGGGAAGGCTCGGGTTATTTTATTTACCATAAATTGCATTTAAAATATGGTACATAGAAATTTCCTGAGACCGAGCAGTTTGAACTAAAACATAATGTGTGAAAGAATGCAATAGTAAGCGATTCAGATTCCATCCATCGTTACATGGTTTCTGCATCATATGCTAAGCTTCCAGCGTTATAACCGCTTACCATATCACTGGGGCGACACCCAGGGCAACGCAAATCAGGGCCATTCTCTGCCCTCTATTTTTCCAATTCCACCCTCAAAGATTTTGAAATAGAACTATATCTGGTTAAGTTCCCATGTCCACCCTTGACCGTGGACACGGCTATTCGAATAGTTTTCACTCTGTAGAGTTTGTACACTTTACCCACAGGAGATAATCCACTCGTTGATCCATACGATACCTTAGTCATGCGGTTGAGTAGACTACCACAGGACCTTTATAATGCATAGTCCTATTGTAGTTACGCCCGCTAAGTTCTACCTACTGTAGGATGCGTACATCCCTCGAGAAGGGTCCCTCGTGAGCAATCACGTGCAAAGGCGGGGATTAGACCATCCATCCCTTTGCTCGTGTTCACATCTTCACGTAACCACTTTAGAGCTACATAAATTAGTTAGTCCTACCTACATTTTGCGAGCTTGTGGCTATACTGTTGCACACTGAGAGGTCATCACAAGATTCGGTCCTTAGGGCTGGTCAGTTCTACCACTAACCACACTCTCGTGCACCACTGCACCACACCCCCGGACCATCCGCCAAGATATTTAAGCAAGTTAGGTGTTATGGTTACAGACCAAACAGTACAGAGTGGTAGTGAAGATGTTAGGTGAACAATATTTGGGATCCTCCCCATTCCCAGGACAATTTTATATATATCCGCATAGGGAGTATTTTATAATTATGTCCTTACACCCAAATATCCGCATAGTGGTGGCAGCGGAGTAAGCGCCTAGTCCAAGTAGGCGCTCGAGCACTCCATCCCCTACCCTTCGAAGTAGAGGCAAGTGGAGGCACCCTAAGTAAGCGGAGCTGGTACCGAGCCGAAGTAGGCGCTCGAGCGCTCCATCCCCTACCCTTCGAAGTGGAGGCACCCTAAGTAGCCTAAGTACACTCTGCGGAGTGCGCACGGAGGCCGCACGTCCTATTTATACTCAGTAGAGTGCGCGCGGAGACCGCATGTCTTATTTAGACTTCGTAGAGTGCGAGCGGAGACTGCCTGTCTTATTTATACTCACGAAGAGTGCGCATGGAGACCGCGTGTCTTATTTAAACTCCGTAGAGTGCGCGCGGAGACCGCGTATCTTATATAGACTCTGTACAGTGCGCGTGGAGACCACTGTCTTATTTGGACTCCGTAGAGTGCGCGCGGAGACCGCGTGTCTTATTTAGACTCCGTAGAGTGCGCGTGGCGACCACGTGTCTTATTTAGACTCCGTAGAGTGCGCGCGGAGACCGCGTATCTTATTTACACTCCGTAGAGTATGTACGGAGACCGCTGTTGGTGATATGCCCTAGAGGCAACATGGAGATGTTGAATATATCACATACTATGTTTATGATACATTGCTTTGTTCCTTGAAATAGACATTATCATTATTGATCAATGAGTATGTGACTTATTCATGAGACTCTTAATGCCAAAATGTTGCTATTTCTAAATGATCCCTGATTATATTTCATATGAGGAACAAATATGATTCAAAGATCAGCATATGTATTGATTGATGATCATGTCTCATGGATCATGGTATGGAGATACCAAATCAATAATATGGACATGTGTTAGTGAACATATGTTGGATAGACCCGCCATGAGACACTGAAGAGATTCCATGTGTCATCAGTTGGTCTCAAGTAGTGTATATGGGGAATCCTTAGACTTGAGATCATCATGGTTCCCAGCATGTGTAGTAGCTTATTTTGGGACTACTAAACACTACTCCGTGGCGGGTAGTCATAAAAGTAGTCTTTGGGTTTGCCATGAAACATGTAGTGGGATGTGAATGATCTAGATAGAATTTGCCCTCCTTATGGGAGAGATATCTCGGGCCCCTCGATGTAATGGATTATGAAAGTGCATGGCCATGCCAAGGTGATTGAGGAGTCAATCACGAGTTTATAATCCATCACGGAATCGAGAGAGTGATTGAGCTATTAAGAGGATGACACATGTCTCGCCTTGAGCTTAATCTATATCGTGAGGCAAAGGGATTAGTATATGAGAACATTACAGGTTCAGCCGATATGATCTTTACGTATACTTTGGGGTTAATATGTCTTACTAGAGGCCGCTATTAACGTGGTGACCGGAAAGGTGTTTACGAGTCGCGACCAAGTATACGTGAACCTCTGTGGTCGCACACTTAACGGGTTGGAACACTAATTCGAATGTGATTCGGATATGGGCTCAATTCGGATAGAGATCCGGATAGACTCCTATTGGGCCTCGGTCCACGAGGCCCAAGTGAGGAGGTCTATATATATGGAGGCGAGGGGCTGAGGGGATAGATCAGATAATCCCGAGCTAATCCATAGCCGCCACCTCCAGAGCCAAACCCTAGCCGCTCGCGAGTCTTTGGTACACTCGCGATCGGCGTTCCAGCCGGGCGTGTGGATACCGGTGGAGACGCCGCTTGTTGCGGCGTTGATCGGCATCAACAACCTCTGATTGGATCGCTGGTGGTGCGGTTGATCGCGTGGAGAGCGATCGGTTCGGGACGATCGACTACTTCCACTACTACCTCGACGCGTGTGGTTGGATCGGCTTCTCCAACTCTTCTTCATTGCTGCTGCGCGTCTAGTGGTAACGATCCATGATCCTCCTTAAGCATGATGTCCTTGTGTGCGCGGTAGAAAAATTTTGTTTTACGCTTGCGTAGCCTTCGCGATCCATTAGTGGTATCGAGCCATCTTGCTTAGTTTGCGATCGGATCGGCGCATATGTTGATATGCGGTTGTAATAGATTGGATCTATTACGGACTAGATCAATCGGTCATAAGGGGTTGGAATATGTATGAGTTGATAGCATCATGTGGCCAAAAGATTAGTTCGTGCTCCTTCTTTGATGTACGCGACTTGCCCCTACCTTTGGTAACACCATCGGGGCTAGCTGCAAGACGATCGATGGATTGAGCCAGCGGATCGAGGTCTTGTGTTGCGGTCTCCTCAAGCATACCGATCGCGATGATCAATGTGATTGATCTAATGAAAATTGAGACATTTTGAATGGCTCGGTTTGGGTTGATTTGATCGGCCGATGAGATTTTCATAGCGATTTCATAGATGCGATCTATGTAATTCCGTGACCCCTCGACCCCCGCCACGACCGGCCGGTAGGACCGCCGTACGTACTGCGCATAGATTGTTATAGAAACACATTCATGTCAAGGTGGTAGAATCGTTCTACGCTTAACTTGTTTTTGCAGGAATGATGTGAATGGTATGGCATAGATGCATATGTGATGCATGTGTGTTTTGGCGGCTGTGTGTCGTATTAATCACAGTAGGGTTGAGGTCGTTCTTTAATTGTATAACGACCTGCGTGTCGACTTGTGATGCTTGAGCTCCTCATGTAATTCATTTGCTACCTATTAGTTGTAATAGTTTAGTTCTTTGCTATGGAGGCTTCAAGCATGATGACAAAGATGACAAGAAGTGTGGCGAAGAATATCACCGTGGAACCATGGCGATGGCGACCACTACGATACAAAATGCCATACCATTCACAGTATAATGTGATTATATGCATGTGATGTTTATTTCTTGTCATACTATTCTTTCATGCCATACCTATAGAGGTGTGTTTTCATGATAGAATAGCTTCTCTCAAGAAAAATTAAGAAATTGTTTTGATGCCCTTCCAATTCTTTGCGCTATAAGAATCATGATCATTGTTTGGTAGGTCCAAAGCGGTACCATCAACTATCTTGATCTAATAGGGTGAATGTCGGACATCCACATGCATAGTATTGGTTTACTTAACAAGGTTATCAAAACAGTTTTGGACCTTGGGGCATAGGTTGGGGCGGGACATATTGATGTCACCCAACAAGCAAGAGTCACATAGGGATGTGATTAGCAAGGTGTTGCTTACCCATGTCACTAGTCTTCTAGCCGTGATGCCAAAGCTCACTAGGAACTAATGAAATGAGGATCTTGACCGACTATGTAACTTAGAGGGAGTTTTGTTGCAAAACACATAGTGGGAGTCTTTTGTTAAATAGTTTAATAAAAGATGAACATAAACATAGTGCTAAACTTTGCGTATTCTTTGTTGTAGATCATGTCAACTAATGCCGCATCCAGTTCTTTTAATTTGCGATCTATTCTTGAGAAAGAAAACTCAATGGAGCGAACTTTTTGGATTGGTATCGCAACTTGAGAATTGTTCTCAAGCAAGAGCGCAAGGAGTATGTCCTTGAGTCTCCTTATCCCGATGACTTGCACGATAATGCTACTGTGGCTGCGGAAAGCTTATGAGAAGCAAGCGAATGATTACCTTGATGTGAGTGTCTCATGCTTGCCACAATGTCCTCTGAGCTTGAAGCAATATGAGAACACAGATGCCTACAATATCATTGTGGGGTTGCGTGGTATGTTTGAGAACCAAGCAAGGGTGAGAGGTTCAACACTTCAAAGTCCTTGTTTGCGTGCGAGCTTGCGAAGGGAATCCGTCGACCCTCATGTGATTAAGATGATTGGCTACATTGAGAGTCCGGAAAAGCTTGGTTTTCCCTTAGCCAAGAGTTGGCTACGATGTGATTCTTGATCGCTCCCCGAGCTTTGAGCCATTCATTCGAACTATCACATGAACAACATGGACAAGACCTTGGTGAGTTGCATGGGATGCTAAAATCAGCCGAGGAAAGCATTAAGAAAAGCAGCCATCATGTGATGATGATGCAGAAAGGCAAGGCAAGCCCTATGTAAAGAAAGGCGCGGTCAAAGAAAGTTAGCTCCGATGAGATCGCGAGCGGTTCTAAGGCCAAGCAAGTCAAGAAGGGCCTGCTCTCGATGCGATTGCTACTCGTAAGCAATCGGGACATTGGAAAAGGAACGCCCAAAGTACTTGGAGGATCTTGAGAAAAGAAGGAATACGACTTCCGCTCCGGTATAAATGTTATAGAAATCAATTTTGCTACTTCATCTATCGATTCTTGGGTATTTGATACGGATCGGTTGCTCACATTTGCAAATCGTTGCGGGGCTAAGAAGAAGTAGAAGTTTGAGGAGGAGCGAAGTGGATCTTCACGTTGGCAATGGAGCAAAAGTTGTTGCGGTGGTGTTGGCACCATGCCATTGTCTTTACCTTCGAGATTAGTTTTGGAATTGAATAATTGTTATTGTGTTCCATCTCTTTCCAAGAACATTATTTCGCTTCATGTTTGCAAGCGAAGGTTATGACTTTAGATCGTGAACAATGGTTGTTCTCTTTATTTCAAAGATATATTCTATTGTCATACTCCATTGGTGAATGGGTTATATGTTCTTACTCTTGAAGAGTCATCGGTCTATAACATTAATGCAAAGAGGCAACGATCGAATGATTTGAATCCCACGTTTATTTGGCACTGTCGCTTGGTCACATAAATGAGAAACGCATGGAGAAGCTCCATAGAGATGGTATTCGCACTCATTTGATTTTGAATCATTTGAGACATGCGAATCTTGTTTACTTGGCAAGATGACAAAAGCACATTTCACCGGTCAAGGTGAGCGGGCAAGTGACTTATTGGCACTCGTACATTCGATGTATGTGGACCAATGAGCTCAACGACCGGGTGGTTTTCGATGCTTCATAACTTTTATCGATGACTTTAGTAGATATGGATATATCTACCGATGAAGATAAGTCCGAATCCTTTGAAAAGTTCAAAGAATTCCAAAATGAAGTGCAAAATCATTTAGGCAAGACAATCAAGTTTATACGATCGATCGTGGAGGCGAGTATTTGAGCCATGAGTTTGGTAATCATATGAAGGATTGTGGAATTGTTCCACAATTGACTCGCCGGAACACCTCAATGGAATGGGGTATCGAGCGAGAAATCGCACCTTATTAGATATGGTGCGCTCCATGATGAGCCACAGTGATCTTCCGTTGTCTTTTGGGGTGCGCTCTTGAAACAACCGCTTTCACACTAAGCGAGGTTCCATCAAAATCGAGAAAAGACATCATATGAGATGTGGACAGGGACAACGTCCTAGCTTGTCTTTTCTTAAGATTTGGGGATGTGAGACTTATGTAAAACGTTTACAATCGATAAGCTCAGTCCTAAATCGATAAATGCTTCTTTATCGGGTATCCTAAGGAAACAAAAGGATATTACTTCTATAATCAAGAAGAAGGCAAAGTGTTTGTCGCTGAAGATGGTGTCTTCTTAGAGAAAGAGTTTCTCTCAAGAAGGGATAGTGGGAGCATGGTGCAACTTGAAGAAATTCGAGAAACACCGAAAATGTTTCACTCCTCTGAAACCACAACAAGATGAACAAACTGTTGGAGAACTTGTTGTGGACAAACCGGCACCACGTGGGTCGAGAGGTCACGTCGTGCACCTGAGAGGTACACGTTCTTGACTACTCAACAACGGGACATATTGTTGTTAGACAACGATGAGCCTAAGACCTATGAAGAAGCGATGGTGGGACGAGACTACGAAATGGCTTGAAGCCATGAGATCCGAAATTGAATCCATGCACGTAATCAAGTTTGGAACTTGGTTGATCCACGATGGTGTTAAAACCATTGAGTGCAAATGGGTTTTCAAGAAAAGATAGACATAGATGGAAATGTTCACATCTATAAAGCGCGATTGGTGGCCAAAGGTTTCAAACAAATTCAAGGTGTTGATTATGATGAAACTTTTTCGCCCGTCGCAATGCTAAAGTCTATTCGGATCATTCTAGCGATTGCTGCTTATTTCGACTATGAAATATGGCAAATGGATGTCAAAACAGCTTTCCTTAATGGAAATCTGAGTGAGGATGTGTACATGACACACCCACGTGTTTTGTCGATCTGCAATCACCGGAAAGATATGCAAGTCGCAAAGATCCATTTATGGATTAAAGCGAGCATCTCGGAGTTGGAACATTCGTTTTGATGAAGTAATCAAAGGGTTTGGTTTCATCAAGAACGAAGAAGAGCCTTGTGTTTACAAAAGGCTAGTGGGAGCGCACTTCGTGTTTACGGTCTTATATGTGGATGACATATTATTGATCGGAAATGACATTCCTATGCTCGAATCATTAAGTCTTCATTGAAAAATAGTTTCTCTATGAAAGACTTAGGAGAGGCGGCATATATTCTGGGCATCAAGATGTAACAGCCCAGCTGTTATTTTCAATATTTCAAAAAAAAATTAAAATTAATTAATTCAATTTAAAATAAAAATAAGTGTTCTTTAGTTGCCTAAATTTGAAAGTTTGTGTTTGCCTGTTTTTAGCCTTTTCAAAAAGGTTTTCTCTAAAAGTAATTTGGCTAAAAACATATAAAACCTTTGTCAAATAAAAAGTTATTGGTTAAGTTTCGTAAAGAAACTATTTCAATTAAGTATTTAAAAGCGTTTGGCTTTTATTTGGTGTTTCTGTGATTTTCTGGATTTATTTGGAGTTATCTGGATTTTGTTTCAAAGCCTAAAAGCAAGAAAATATATTTTAAATATTTTCTTAAAGCTAAAAAGATTTTATTTAGCCTTTTTCAAGCTTCCCAAAATTTAATATTAATTTTTGAGATTTTCTGAGATTAAAAATCAATTTTTGAAGTTAAAAAGATATTTTATATATTTTCAAAAAGGCCAAAATGAAGTAAAAATATTTTTCCTAAGTATAAAATGTCTCCAGGAAGTTTCTATAAATTTTCTGGAATTTTTAAATATTATTTGCTATTTTTAAAGTGTTTAAGAAACCTCCTCCTATTTTCTGAAAATAAAATTCGAATTTAAATCCCGGATTAATCCCGTGGTGACAAGTGTCGCACCTGGATTAAATCTTACCCCTTCACTCATTCAATCCTAGCCTCTCACCTTCACTTAAAATGGATGGCCAAGATCTTGCCACATCTCTCAATCCAAACCTTTCACACACTCTCTCTCTCTCACTTACAAATGGGACCCACTTGTCATCCCTAACCTCTCCATCTTCTTCACAAATTTTATTCTCTCTCTCCTCTCATTTTTTGGCCGAATGGAACAATCACCGCCGCCTCACCTCCTCCGCCAAGCCTCAGCCGCCCCCCCGGCCACCTCACCCGCCACCCACGGCCGCCCGGACCCTCGCCTTGCCCCATGCGCCCAGTCGAACCATCTGCCGCCGCCATAAATGGCCACGAGTTCCAGCCGTCGACGAAAATTCCCGAAACTTGTCGCCTCGGCTCCCTCTCCACCTCGGCCACCTCTCCGGCCATTAATGGCGCCCCGCATGTGTTCACACCACCCCCAACCGGTTTCAAACCGAGTTTTCCGGCGAGCTCAACCGTCGCTCCTCCCTATATAAAGCTCCTCCGAAGCCTCCTCGGCACCGCACCACCCTCTCCCCTTCTCCCCACCTCCCTCCTCTCCCGCCGCCGGGAGGCCGCCGAGCTTGTCGCCGCCGCCACTTTTTCTCGCCGCCGCCACCTCGGGCCACCGTTCGCCTCGCCGCCCGGTGCCGTTGCGATCCCCATCCTCTCCTCTCGTCCTCCACCCCTCGCCGGCCGCCGAGCGGGCGCACTCCGGCCCGCCTCGTGGCATGCCATGCGGCCAAGCATGCCACGTCATCGCCACGTGGGCACACGTGGCAGCCCAGTGGCAGCCACGTGGCGCCACGTCATCATTTCATTTTCATTTATTTTTATTCTCTGTAATGACGTCATAATTCCAGATTTCTAATACAAAAATAATTCGGAAAATGGATCCTTTTCTTTTTCCTTCTTTCTAAACTTCCTAAAGCCCGTAAATTCTCATTTTAACTCCGATTTGAGCCGTTCAAATTTCTAAATTCTTCTAAAATCTTAAACTATTCAAATATATACTCTTTTTCAATTTTTGAATTTTATTTGAATTTTATTTGGTTTGATTTTCGCGTTTAGGTTTCAGCGATCTCGGAGAGTTCGATTTCGGCGACGCGTTCGTCGCAAAACAACCAGGCAAGTTACACCTTTGATCATGTTGACCCCACTATTTAAATTATTTATATTGTTTTTAAATTATTATGCATGCTTACTTTTATTCAATAGTTTAAATCCAGTTTTAAAACTGTAGTTATACCCAAATTCCTTTGGACAGCCAAATTTGATATTTCATGCAATTATACCTTGTCAAACATAGTTAAAACCTAGTTAGTACATTAGTATTAACTAGAAATTTCATAAACTCGCTTAGCCATGCGAAGAATATTGTGATTTGGGAACTTTCTTCACATAAAATGATACTTCTTTCACATAAAATGATAGACTTTAAAATTTATTTTTGGACTTTGGAAAGTCAGAAGTGTTTATAAAATGTTTATAAACAAAATATAAAACTGGTTTAGACTTAGGCAAATGGTAAGAGTGGTGGGTGCTTGCTGGCATGCATTGTCGTTTGGTGACGAAATGTTGATTGCCGAGCACGAGGGGTTTGTGGTTGTGCCTAAGTCGATAAGGACCGATCATGAGCTACTATTGCAAAGCCCTTTTCGTACTACCACAAGTCCGGTATGGGACGGACCTAGCCAACTAATTTGTGAAGTTCCAACTTAATCTCGCTATAGGTTTGAATGTGGGCGCGTAGTCCGTGAGAAGTCTCACATGGCACAAGAGGGGGCTCCAGCATGTGGATTCATGCTGTGGTGAAACCTTAGTGGCGGCGTTATTATGTTGGCAATGAATCATTGTAAAGGCTTTGTTATGATTTTCTCAGTCGCATGCCTAAGGAAGCGTGTAATGGCCGACAATATGAGATTATCATATCTTGTGGGTAAAGCTGTACAACCTCTGCAGAGTGTATAACCTATCCTGGATAGCCGTGCCCACGGTCATGGGCAAGCTGAGTAAAGTTTTTCACGGATTAGATTTTGATTTTGAAAACGCTTTATGAAAACCTTATGGATGGATGAAATCCATGAGAGCTTTTGGAAAACTTTATGGATGGATGGAATCCATAAGAGTTTTTGGAAAAACCGTATGGATGGATGGAATCCGTACGAGTTGGTTTTTGAAAAGATTGGTCCGGGTGGGATGCCCGTGAATAGGTTAGTGTTTGGTTGGAGCCTGCACTAACGTTACTTATGTTGATTACAATGTTGATTTAATTATTGTATCAAATTCAGCTTTCGCACTTACTTTATGATATTTACTTCAATGCCGTCTTTGATGCAAACTAACCATATATGCCTTCCTTTGATATCCATATGCATGCATCCACTCTATTAAAACTGCTGGTGTAACTTGTGGAGTACGTCTGTACTCATGTTGCTATATCTAACTCTTTCAGAGGAAGCCTTCGACGTCTTCGGTGAGGATTGCGACTAGGCCACGTCTTACAGTCATTCGCCTTGTGGGAAGGCAGGATGGGCTGCTACTTGTTGTTTTTCCTTCCGTTGTTATTTTCCGCTGCTATTGTAAACTTTGGCCATCAGGCTCATAGTTAGTTAAATAAAATTTATCATTATGCATGATATTTGTCTTTGTTCTACTGTGTGCACTAAGCTTTCCTGGGATAGTGCGAATAACACAGAGGGTTTCGGAGTTGTTGCTCCGGGTCCCGACACAAGATCTATAGAGATAGATCAAAAAGGCTGATTGGATTAAGCCAAGATACGTACATTGACAAGGTGTTGAAAAGGTTCAACATGCAGGATTCCAAGAAAGGCTTCCTACCTATGTCACATGGTATAAATCTTAGCAAGAATCGGTGTCCTAGTACACCGATGAGCGGATAAAATGAATGCGATTCCATATGCTTCACTATTGGATCCATTATGTATGCCATGCTTTGTACACGTCCGGATGTCTCGTATGCTTTAAGTGCTACGGTAGATACAGTCGATCCGGTGAAAGTCATGGATTACCGTAAAGAACATCTTGAAGTACTTGAGAAGAACTAAAGATGTGTTCCTCGTCTATGGGGGTGAGGAAGAGCTCGTTGTAAATGGTTACACCGATGCTAGCTTCCAAACTGACAAAGATGATTTTAGATCGCAATCTGGATTTGTGTTACTCGCTGAATGGCGGTGCGGTGGTGGAAGAGTTCCAAGCGAGAGACAGTTCTTGATTCTACAACGAAGCCGAGTACATAGCGGCTTCAAGTCGCTAAAGAGGCTTTGTTTGGATCAAGAAATTTGTTTCGAGCTTGGTGTGATGGCTAGTGCCTCCACCCCAATGGACCTCTCTGTGACAACAAGTGGAGCCATTCATAAGCCAAGGAGCCTAGATCGCACCAGAAGTCCAAGCACATTCTACGGCGATTTCATCTCATCCGCGAGATTGTGGAGAGAGGCGATGTTAAGATATGCAAAGTACAAACAGATTTGAACATTGCAGATCCGTTGACAAAGCCGCTTCCCCAGCCAAAGCATGAGGCTCACACAAGGGCAATGGGTATTAGATACCTACATGGTTGACTCTAGTGCAAGTGGGAGACTGTTGGTGATATGCCCTAGAGGCAACATGGAGATGTTGAATATATCACATACTATATTTATGATACATTGCTTTGTTCCTTGAAATAGACATTATCATTATTGATCAATGAGTATGTGACTTATTCATGAGACTCTTAATGCCAAAATGTTGCTATTTCTAAATGATCCCGATTATATTTCATATGAGGAACAAATATGATTCAAAGATCAGCATATGTATTGATTGATGATCATGTCTCATGGATCATGGTGTGGAGATACCAAATCAATAATATGGACATGTGTTAGTGAACATATGTTGGATAGACCCGCCATGAGACACTACAGAGATTCCATGTGTTATCAGTTGGTCTCAAGTAGTGTATATGGGGAATCCTTAGACTTGAGATCATCATGGTTCCCAGCATGTGTAGTAGCTTATTTTGGGACTACTAAACACTACTCCGTGAATCGGGTAGTCATAAAAGTAGTCTTTGGGTTTGCCATGAAACATGTAGTGGGATGTGAATGATCAAGATAGAATTTGCCCTCCTTATGGGAGAGATATCTCGGGCCCCTCGATGTAATGGATTATGAAAGTGCATGGCCATGCCAAGGTGATTGAGGAGTCAATCACGAGTTTATAATCCATCACGGAATCGAGAGAGTGATTGAGCTATTAAGAGGATGACACATGTCTCGCCTTGAGCTTAATCTATATCGTGAGGCAAAGGGATTAGTATATGGGAACATTACAGGTTCAGCCGATATGATCTTTACGTATACTTTGGGGTTAATATGTCTTACTAGAGGCCGCTATTAACAGGGTGACCGGAAAGGTGTTTCTGAGTCGCGACCAAGTATACGTGAACCTGCTGTCGCACACTTAACGGGTTGGAACACTAATTCAATGTGATTGGGATATGGGCTCAATCGGATAGAGATCCGGATAGACTCCTATTTGGGCCTCGGTCCACGAGGCCCAAGTGAGGAGGTCTATATATATGGAGGCGAGGGGCTGAGGGGATAGATCAGATAATCCCGAGCTAATCCGTAGCCGCCACCTCCAGAGCCAAACCCTAGCCGCTCGCGAGTGCTGGTACACTCGCGATCGGCGTTCCAGCCCCGGACGTGTGGATACCGGTGGAGACGCTGCTTGTTGCGGCGTTGATCGGCATCAACAACCTACAGATTGGATCTGCTCGTGGTGCGGTTGATCGCGTGGAGGAGACGATCGGTTCGGGACGATCGACTACTTCCACTACTACCTCGACGCGCGTGGTTGGATCGGCTTCTCCAACTCTTCTTCCGCTGCGCTGCGCGACTAGTGGTAACGATCCATGATCCCTCCTTAAGCATGATGTCCTTGTGTGCGCGGTAGAAAAATTTTGTTTTCTGCTTGCGTAGCCTTCGCGCGATCGAAACCTTTAATTTGGACGGGCGATCGAAACCTTTATATATATATAGACCTCCATATATATGGACGGGCGAAAAAGTTTCATCATAATCAACACCTTTAATTTGTTTGAAACCTTTGGCCACCAATCGCGCTTTATAGATGTGAACATTTCCATCTATGTCTATCTTTTTCTTGAAAACCCATTTGCACTCAATGGTTTTAACACCATCAGGTGGATCAACCAAGTTCCAAACTTGATTACTGTGCATGGATTCAATTTCGGATCTCATGGCTTCAAGCCATTTCTCAGAGTCTGGTCCCACCATCGCTTCTTCATAGGTCTTAGGTTCATCGTTGTCTAAGAACAATATATCCCGTTGTTGAGTAGTCAAGAACATGTACCTCTCAGGTGCACGACGTGACCTCTCTGACCTACGTGGTGCCGGTGTGTCCACAACAGGTTCTTCAACAGTTTGTTCATCCTGTTGTGGTTCTATAGGAGCTGAAACGTTTTCAGGTGTTTCTCGAATTTCTTCAAGTTGCACCATGTCTCACTATCCCTTCTTGAGAGAAACTCTTTCTCTAAGAAGACACCATGCCGGGCGACAAACACTTTGCCTTCTTCTTGATTATAGAAGTAATATCCTTTAGTGTCTCTTAGCCTCTGTCTGTCAGTTTTTCTTCTTTGTTTTAGTGTCTCCGCTGCTGCCTTGAACATCATTTGTCTGCACGCTACAGGTGGTCAGTTTCCTCACTGCAGAACCGAAATCACTTGGACAGATAGACTGGCTGCTGTTTTCGGCAATAAGCTTTGGCTTCTTTTCATTTGTTTGCCGATTAAGCTTCTCATCCAGACTCTGAATCAGTGTCGGACAGCTGCAGTATGTGACTTTAGTTTGGTCTCTTTGTGTTCAGATTTTGGCTCTCATTACAGGACTTCCTTTTACTTTCGTTGAGATTGGTCTGATATTAGAGTCTTGATTTCTAGTTCTGAGAAGCACAGCGTTCATTAGTGAGCTTCTCCATTTAGCACTTTTCTTTTTTTTCTTTTGCTGATCTTTGTCGATTTTGCATGCAGATCAAACGGCAATATTTTCAGTTGAAATTTTCTTGACTACTCTCGATTTATGCTGAATTTTTCAGTGTCGCATCGTTCCAAATTTCAGCAAGATTAATTTTAATTTTCTGTGAGGTACTTTGATTTGCATCGTTTTGAAAAAACAACGTTAAATTCTCGGGGGCGATTTTAAAAGAGAGCGACATTCACCCCCCTCTGTCGCCATTTCGATCCTACAATTGGTATCAGAGCCGGTTAGCTCTTGTCTATAGATCTTAACCGGTCTGCAAGCCATGGCGACAGACAAGTATTCCACCAAGCCGCCCATCTTCGATGGCCTGGATTACCCTATCTGGAAAAGCCGAATGGAAACTTACATCCAGGCTCAGGGGTATGCCATCTGGCGGAAGGTGAAGATTCAGTTTGTTGTTCCTGCCGATGAGAACATCAATGCCGGGAATATGGCTGATGTTGAGGCGAATGCAAAGGCAAGGAACATCATCATTCAGGGGTTGAGTAGAAGCGAGTTTGATCGCATCTCTCACCTGTCGTCTGCCTACGACATCTGGGTAACCCTCGATGCATACCATGAGGGCACCACCCAGATCAAGACGGTTCGACAAGACCGGTTCAAGCGAGAATACTGATGAAATTCGAGATGCTTGCGGTGAGTCCTTGACGAGTGCTTTTCTCGCTTTCACAAGATTTTGAGCAACCTCCGAGCCGTCGGTCTCACATACTCCGACTCGGATAACTCTCGTCAAATTCTTTCTGCACTCGATCTTAGGGTTTGGGAGATGAAGGTGACTACCATCAAGGACACCACGGACCTCTCGACCTTGACTCTTGATGCGCTTTACTCACGCCTCAAGACACACGAGATTAACATAGTCTCTCGTCGGTCGAAGTCTCAGTCGATGGCACTAGTCACCGATCCCGCTTCTGGATCCACTTCTTCTGAGCCATCTTGCGGATTCTCCCTCGCTGCTCTCTGTGACATAACCGATGATCAGATAGAGCAGCTTGCGGATAGAGCAGCTTGCGGATGAGATTCTCCCATGCTTACAAAGGGAGGAGGGACGGAAGGAAAAGAGGACCCGTCATTTGTTTCGAGTGTGGTGGCCCCAACCACATCCGAGCAAACTGTCCCAAGCTTGGGAAGGGAAAAGGTGACTTCGGCGGTTCGGGCAAGAACGACTACATCGACAAGAACCGCAACTCGAAGCCCTCAGCACCGGCCCCGGGAAAGAAGAAGTTCCGCGACTTTGGGAAGGCCAAGAAGCTCTTCCACCGCGTTCTCGCTGCTTTCGACGACCTCGACCTCACCGAGGTGGAGGGATGGAGCGAAGACGACGGGACCGGTGACCAAGACCCCAAGGGCGACAGCGACTTCTCCGGGATGTGCTTCATGGCCCTTGAGGGCGAACTGAGCGACAGCGATCTCTATTCCGACTCCGATGAGGTATGTCCCTCTTATGACCAACTTAATGAAGCCTTTCTTAAGTTAGGAGGTTTCCATGCTAGAGCTAAGACTAGATGTAGTGAGTTGGAGAAGGAAGTAGAGAGATTATCACGGGAGCTTACTTCACTTATATCTGCTCCCTCCGTGATGACCGTGTGATACATCTTGTGCTTTGATCGGTGATATGGAGAAGCTAAGGACCTCACATGATAGTCATCCTCCGAGCTTGATGCAATTAAGGTGGAGAATGTTAGTCCGCTTGCGATTTAGAATTGAGTAGGATGGTCATTACCCTACTTACTCTTGATGAGACTATTGCTCCCACCTCGGTGAGGATAAGGACTTTAATGCTAGAGGACCTTATGCCATGCTTCGGATCTGCCCGAGTCTTGTGTAAATTGTGATAACTTGAATAAGAAACTAAAACGGGCAGATCATAAAATTGCAGAATTTCAAACCTTCTTACTTGAGCCTATTGCTTCTTGCGTGAATTGTCCCAAGCTTCTCTGAACTTGAAGTCGTCTCCAAACAGTTTCAAGAATTAGTTGATGACAATAACAAATTGGCCAAGTTTGTTTCTAAGGACCCTGTTAGCTCACCATGCAATTGTTGTAACAAACTAAAATCTGAATTGGTTGCATTAGATGAAAAATGTGTGAAGCTAACTAAGGATCTTATAGAAAAGCAACCATCTGCTTGCATTGTGTGTGCTGGGAAGAAGCATGAGGGTTTGGTAGAGGCGCCTAGCGGCGTGAACCAATTGGTAGCGATGGGACTGTCCTTCACGAGTCGGCTGTGCGTGCACAAGCAAATCTTTCCTCTGCTGTTGGTTCTTCTTCTTCCTCTCCTCCTGCTGTCACTTCTCCTTCCCCTTGCTCCTCTTGCACCTCTCTCTTTCGGGAGTGTCAGTACCTTATGAACACCCTCGAGAAATTTGTAGGAGGCAAGAAGAAGCTCAATCTTATTCTAGACCAATCAAAGATTTGCAAGTTCAAAAAGGGTCTAGGATATGATCTCCGTGAGGATGTGAGGAAGCATCCACCTGTAGTGCTCAGACCCGTAGCCGCAGGTGTGTTTGAGGTCAAGCCCAAGAACAAGAAAGTTCAATTTAAATCAGCGGGCTTTGTCCAAGGGATTTCTGACAGCAAGGTGATTTCACCTCGACTTGCCCCTCGAGGCGAAGTATCATTGTACGTTCTGTCAGAAGGATGGGCATTTATTTGACCATTGCTTCAAGTGCGCCAAGATCACGCGTAGAGACCGTGTTGCAGCTCTTAGGCGTATTCAGGGTCAGCCCCAGACCTTGAGTGCACCTAAGACCAACACGAGGTCTAGGCTTGCTACTGTTGGTAGCTTTGGGCAGCATCGAGGACTTGGTTCTTCCGAGTTTTCTGTTTTTCGTCCTCATGCTCCCTCTGGTCGTGACTTCCGCCGTCCTGAGGGTAGATCTCGTTTCCATCGAGATAGCTACCCGCGGCGTGATCAGCATGCTGCCGGTGCTCCGACTCGCTCTCCCGTAGCAGTCGGACCCGGCAACAGCTTCAGGTCTACACATAGACCTTCTGCTTCTTTGAGCGACGGAGAGCGTAGGGTAGTTAGAGGTCAGTCGTGTGTGACTACTTCTCAGGTGTTTGGTTGCTTCTGAGTCCCGCGACCTTTCCTTCTGGCATAGGAGACTTGGTCATATTGGATTTGACCATTTGACTCGAGTTAGCGGCCACGATCTCATTCGTGGTCTGCCGAAACTCAAGATGGTCAAAGATCTTGTTTGCGCTCCATGCCGGCACGGCAAGATGGTTGCCGCTTCTCATCCTCCGGTCCGATTACTATAACCGATGCACCGGACAGTGCTCCATATGGATACGGTTGGACCAAATCGAGTGCGATCGGCGAGGGAAGTGGTATGTTCTTGTCGTAGTCGATGACTTCTCGAGGTATTCTTGGGTGTTTTTCTTGGCCTCGAAGGATGAGACGTTTTCACATTTCTGAGGTCTTTTCAGTAGGCTTTCTGTTGAGCTTCCAGGTGCCTTACGAGCGATCCGCAGTGACAATGGCACGGAGTTCAAGAATTCCTACTTTGAGAGTTTCGTGGTGAGGCAGTGTAGAGCACCGTTCTCTTCTCCATCGTCCCTCGGCGAATGGCGTTGTGGAGAGGAAGAACCGCACCTTGGTCGAGATGGCCGGGCGATGCTTGATGAGTACTCTACACCGCGGAAGTTTTGGGCTGAGGCTATAGCCACCGCGTGCCATGTTTCGAACAGAGTTTTTCTTCGGGCACACTTGCATCGCACTTCTTATGAGTTGAGATACGGGCAAAAGCCCAGTGTTTCCCATTTTCGTGTGTTTGGTTGCAAGTGTTTTATTCTAAAGTCTGGGAACCTAGATAAGTTTGAGTCACGTTCTTGTGATGGACTCTTTCTAGGCTACTCGACTTCTTCGCGGGCCTATAAGGTCTGGAACTGCGAGTCTAGCAAAATGGTAGAAACCTGTGAGGTAACCTTCGATGAGGCCAGTCCGGGGACTAGGCCCGATATCTCAGGTTCACTAGAGCAGTCCGAGACCATCTTCGTGGATGATGAGGATGATGGAGATGAGGATTGTCTACTCGATCCAGTTCCTCCTCCACCCCTTGAGGTGCCTTCTTCTACCGCACCTCGAGGTGATCAGCCCTTACCTTCTACTTCTTCTGGAGATAGTGGCTCTGTTCCTACCCCGTCAGGTAAAGAGGTAGAGGCCACTTCTTCATCTCATCCAGGACCTCCAAGACATATTCAAAAATCTCATCCTTCTGAGCAGATGATTGGAGATCTCTTTGAACGAGTCACACGCTCCAAGTCTGGCGTGTCGCTTTTCTGTCTCCACTCTGCCTTCGTAGCTTCTTTTGAGCCCAAGGACGTTTGTCATGCTTTATCTGATGAGTCTTGGGTCAATGCCATGCATGAGGAGCTGGAGAGTTTTGAAAGAAACAAGGTCTGGACGCTAGTTGAGCCCCCTCGAGATCACAATATCATTGGAACCAAATGGGTGTTCAAGAACAAGCAAAGTGAGGATGGGGTAGTCATTCGAAACAAGGTTAGACTGGTTGCAGGGGGTACTCCTGTGTTGAGGGTCTGGATTTCGAGGAGACCTTTGCCCCTGTAGCTCGTCTTGAGGCCATTAGAATTCTGCTTGCCTTTGCAGCTTCTAAAGGTTTCAAGCTTTACCAGATGGACGTCAAGAGTGCCTTTCTCAATGGCTTCATTGAGGAAGAAGTCTATGTCAGACAGCCTCCAGGTTTCGAGAACCCCAAATACCCAAGTCATGTCTTCAAGCTTTCCAAAGCGTTGTATGGACTTAAGCAAGCCCCTAGAGCTTGGTATGAGAGGCTTAAGTCCTATCTATTGAGACATGATTTCGAGATGGGTAAAGTTGACAAGACCTTGTTCATCCGCCGGCTTAGCACTGATTTTCTTCTCGTCCAAATCTATGTGGATGACATCATCTTTGGCGGCTCCTCGCATGCTCTCGTTTCCCAGTTTTCCGATGTCATGAGCTCGGAATTTGAGATGAGCATGATGGGCGAGTTGAGTTTCTTCCTTGGCTTCCAAATTAAGCGAGACTGGAGGGTACCTTCTTGCATCAGGGCAAGTACACTCGAGACCTCCTGAAGCGCTTCGATATGAGTGATGGGAAGCCGGTGTCCACTCCTATGGCTACATCAATTCCACTCGACCCAGATGAAGACGGAGAGCCAGTTGATCAGAAGGAGTATCGAAGTATGATCGGCTCCCTCTTGTACCTCACTGCCTCGAGACCGGACATACACTTCTCTGTGTGTCTTTGTGCTCGGTTTCAGGCTTCTCCTCGCGTATCTCACCGCCAGGCGGTGAAGCGCATCCTTCGGTACCTTCGAGCTACCATTGACTATGGTATCTGGTACTCTTCCTCATCCTGTCTTTCCCTGAGAGCCTACTCGGATGCAGACTTTGCTGGCTGTAGGATAGATAGGAAGAGCACTTTGGGCACCTGCCAATTCATTGGCACTTCTCTCGTTCCGGTCCTCGAGGAAGCGGTCCGGTGTTGCACACCCACCGCAGAGGCCGAGTGCGTTCTGTCGCAGCCGATTCTTGTAGCCAAGTGCTGGATGGTCTCGACTCGGGACTTTGGGTTAGTTATCGATGTTGTTCCACTCCTTTGTGATAACACTTCTGCAATTAACATTGCTAAGAACCCAGTGCAGCATTCTCGGACCAAGCATATCGACATTCGCTTTCACTTCCTTAGAGACCATGTGGAGAAGGGTGACATCGTGCTCCAGTTTGTGGAGGGTGATCACCAGCTGGCTGACATCTTCACCAAGCCTTTGGATGGCTCGAGGTTTTCAGCTCTACGGGGAGAGCTTGGGGTGGTTTGTCCTTATGGACTGTTGTGAGGGGGAGCTTGTGCTTTACTGCTTTACTATATTGATTATGCTTCTGTCTCATTTCTGCTTTCATTGCATACGGGTGCATTGGGTTAGTCCTCTTAGCATAGAATAGAGTGTTTCTCTTGTCTAGTTGCTTAGACTTCTTACTCTTATCTTATGCCTTCAGGTTGTTCTATTAGCTGTTTCTTATCTCATTAGGTAGAGCTCACTCACTTCTTGCGATCTAGTGAGGGTCGGGCCACCTTCGGGTAGACAGAGTACGTGTTTGCTCTCTAGTGTGTGTTTTCCAGTCAGCTGATAGTCCTGGAGTCTTATGGGGTATATGAGAATCAGTCTGAGCCATAGTATCCTCTATATCTTATCTATGCTTTAAGGACTGCCTGTTTTCGTGATTTATTTGCCAGCTTCTTATTTTATTGCTTTGGTTCAGGGGGAGTTCTTTTGGGAACTTCTAGATATTAATGTTGACATAACTCAACTTGAACTAAAAGTTGTATCACTTGTTAAGGGGGAGCTGGATTTTCTTCATTTCATTTGTAACATAACTTAATGGAGCCTTGATTATTATCCTTTCATGACATGTTTTCATTATATTATATCTTGCCATGATTTATGCTTAATTGCTAGATTTATCATGACTTCATATGTGTAGACTAGCTTTTGCCATGATGAGTTAATTAAACTTGCTCAATTTAAACCAAAAAGAAAAACTTGTCATGATTAGCACTTGAGTTTAGTCTTTCTTGAGCTATCCTTTTATGATTCATGCCATGTCAAATAGGCTGAGTTGAGCGTTGAATCTCTTTTGAGCCTTAGTTTGAGCTGTCTTAAACTCTTGATGTAACATGAGTTAGTACAACTTGTTAAAAAAAATTAGAGACAAAAAGATCTCTTCTATGCGAAAAAACTGATCTCACCAATTCTTTCTCACGAGACGGCTTGCCATTGCACTAGGCATGAACTTGGAGAGAGTTTTGGATGACCTAGACTATCTTCTTAAGCTTCTTGCTTGGAGTAGTCGCAGCATGGCTTGAGATATAGCACATGATAAAAATATTGGTTGAAAACAACCATAAGCTTCAAAAGAAAAATGTCATTTGTGCTCAATTTGCTTGAGTTATCAAAAGAATCAAGTACTTAAACCATTGTTTTACTCTTGAGTATATAACACTCTATTTGGACTCGATATTAGATTCTTGGTTCCGCTTAGCTTGATTGACATGGCTTGCATCATCTTGGATATCTCTAGCTAGACTTTTCTTATTGATGACTTGACATGTTCATAAAATGCACTAAAATTTATATTGTCATCTAGTTGCTTCTAGCTGTCTTATACATACTTAGTCATGATCTTTGTAGCATACTTGTATGTTATGGCTTGATATAATACATGATGGTCATTTTGGATAATTCCCATGGCTCTACATACTTAAAAATGATCAAATCAGCCTTTCATCTATTTTCATGACTTTTTCTCCTTCTTACATTTGTGATGGGTTTATTGCCAAAAGGGGGAGAATAGTGGTAGAAAAAGCCACTTCGGGAGCTTTGAGGAAAAATTGTTCTTTCTTTTGCTCCTTCTGTCGACATGGTCATTAGCTTCTTTCTTGTTCTTATGGACCATGTTAGACTCTTCAAACTCAACTTCATGCTTTTTCTGGGTTTGTCAATATACTCATCAAGGGGGAGATTGAGAGACCATGTGGTTGTCATCCCGTTGAGAATGATGAGTAATTGACATCGGTTTAGTAAAGTCGAGTTTGAGTCGGTTGGTTCGGACCCAGACGTTGCATGGTGCAACAGGCTCGGTCGGACTTTGGTCAAACTTAGTCGTATGGGTTAGGATGTATATTCCATAGTTGCGACAGGTTTGATCTTGCTAATGCTATTTGCGCGTTCAAGTATGGAGCGGTGCTATGTGACGTGTTTTCTTGTCTGTGTGTCCGCAGGACAGCGAGGCGGAGTCGTGGCGAGACACGGTGGACCGGACTAGGCGCAGGTGGCGCTGAGGTCAGAACGGTCGTAATGTGTCGAAGACGACGTGGACTCGACGTGTTGCGGAGCGTGCGAGGCAAGGAGCGCGGAAGCTTCCCGAAAGGTGCAGGAGGGGCGAAACGGGAATTTCGCAAGGCTGCACAAGCGGAAGACGGCTCCGTTAGGGTTTAACCGGCGTAACGGGTTGGAGACCCGTTAGCCAAGGGCTATAAATAGAGGTGAGGGGCTGCATACCCCTTAGGACACTTGAGAGCTTATTCATATCTTTGTGTGTGTTGTGTTCCTCCCAAGAAGCTTGTGAGGCTCTTGGTGTTCTTGAGGATTGAGAAGGTGAAAATGGATTGAACCACTTGTAATTCCTCATCTCTATGAATCAAAGTTCATATTTCCTTGTCAGAGATGATTTATTTACAGCTCTTGTTCTTTTGAGTTTGCTCATGGTTCTCTGTCTCTCTCTCTGGCATGTTTCTGTTCTGCTGAGATGTTCTGCGTTTTCTCTCGTTGCGTGAGTAAGCTTAGGATTGTGTTGGCTGCGTGTGTACCCTTGTAGATAGTAGTTGTGCCTTCTTGTTATCTCAGAGAAAAGACTACTCTATATAGGTGCTTCCCTGTTCTGAGATTCTTCCCTGCTGTGCTCAAGTGCCTCATGGTCAAAGAGTATGGATTTCACAAGTTTGTGTTCATCTCTGGAGTGAATGTCAACTTTTACTAGTTCTGAACTGCTCGAATGTCAGGTTTTGGCTTTCGTGTTTCTTCTGTTCTAAATACTTCTTTCCTTGAAGCCAGTGGGGTGTTTAGTTTGAAGTTCAGTTGAAGTGATCTGAGAAGCTCAGCAAATATGCAATCAATTCTTAGTGTTAAGTTCATCCTGCAGTTTTGTTGCTGCTGCTATCTCAGTTCTCTGCTTTCTGTCCTCCTTCTGGAACCAGGCTGCTAACTTGGATTAAGGACTTGTTGAACTAAAGCAGTGGTACATTTATCTCTCTTTGATTAGTTTCTTCTTTTCAGGATTTTCTGTTTCGGTAGATTTCTGTTCCTGTCTTTTTCAGTTTTGTTTTACTGCTTTTTGCTTTCAGTTCGGCTTTTCAGCAAGAGCAGGTTGTGCTTTTTGGTTTGCTGTCTCTTAGCCTCTGTCTGTCAGTTTTTCTTCTCTGTTTTAGTGTCTCCGCTGCTGCCTTGAACATCATTTGTCTGCACGCTACAGGTGGTCAGTTTCCTCACTGCAGAACCGAAATCACTTGGACAGATAGACTGGCTGCTGTTTTCGGCAATAAGCTTTGGCTTCTTTTCATTTGTTTGCCGATTAAGCTTCTCATCCAGACTCTGAATCAGTGTCGGACAGCTGCAGTATGTGACTTTAGTTTGGTCTCTTTGTGTTCAGATTTTGGCTCTCATTACAGGACTTCCTTTTACTTTCGTTGAGATTGGTCTGATATTAGAGTCTTGATTTCTAGTTCTGAGAAGCACAGCGTTCATTAGTGAGCATCTCCATTTAGCACTTTTCTTTTTTTTCTTTTGCTGATCTTTGTCGATTTTGCATGCAGATCAAACGGCAATATTTTCAGCTGAAATTTTTACTAACTACTCTCTGATTTATGCTGAATTTTTCAGTGTCGCATGCGTTCCAAATTTCAGCAAGATTAATTTTAATTTTCTGTGAGGTACTTTGATTTGCATCGTTTTGAAAAAACAACGTTGAATTCTCGGGGGCGATTTTAAAAGAGAGCGACATTCACCCCCCCTGTCGCCATTCCGATCCTACAATAAGTCTCACATCCCCAAATCTTAAGAAAAGACAAGCTAGGACGTTGTCCTGTCCACATCTCATATGGTGTCTTTTCTGCTGATTTTGATGGAACCCTGTTTAGAGTGAAAGCGGCTGTTTCAAGAGCGTACCCCCAAAAAGACAACGGAAGATCACTGTGGCTCATCATGGAGCGCATCATATCTAATAAGGTGCGATTTCTCCGTTCAGATACCCCATTCCATTGAGGTTCCTGGCGGAGTCAATTGTGAAACAATTCCACAATCCTTCAGATGATTGCCAAACTCATGGCTCAAATACTCGCCTCCACGATCAGATCGTAGAAACTTGATTGTCTTGCCTAAATGATTTTGCACTTTATTTTGGAATTCTTTGAACTTTTCAAAGGATTCAGACTTATGCTTCATCAGGTAGATATACCCATATCTACTAAAGTCATCGATAAAGTTATGAAGTACTGAAAACCACCTCTGGCTGTTGAGCTCATTGGTCCACATACATCTGAATGTACGAGTGCCAACAAGTCATTTGCCCGTTCACGTTGACCGGTGAAAGGTGCTTTTGTCATCTTGCCAAGTAAACAAGATTCGCATGTCTCAAATGATTCAAAATCAAATGAGTGCAGAATACCATCTTTATGGAGCTTCTCCATGCGTTTCTCATTTATGTGACCTAAGCGACAGTGCCAAATAAATGTGGGATTCAAATCATTCGATCGTTGCCTCTTTGCATTAATGTTATAGACCGGTGACTCTTCAAGAGTAAGAACATATAACCCATTCACCAATGGAGTATGACAATAAAACATATCTTTGAAATAAAGAGAACAACCATTGTTCACAGATCTAAAGTCATAACCTTCTGCTTGCAAACATGAAGCAGAAATAATATTCTTGGAAAGAGATGGAACACAATAACAATTATTCAATTCCAAAACTAATCCTGAAGGTAAAAACAATGGCATGGTGCCAACAGCCACCGCAGCAACTTTTGCTCCATTGTCAACGCGAAGATCCACTTCGCTCCTCCTCAAACTTCTACTTCTTCTTAGCCCCGCAACGATTTGCGATGTGAGCAACCGATCCGGTATCAAATACCCAAGAATCAGTAGAAGAAGTGGCAAGATTGATTTCTATAACATTTATACCTGGAGCGGAAGTCGTACTTCCCTTCTTCTCCTTAAGATCCTCCAAGTACTTTGGGCAGTTCCTTTTCCAATGTCCTGATTGCTTACAAGTAGCAATCGCATCGTGAGCAGGCCCTCGCTTGACTTGCTTGGCCTTAGAACTGCTCGCGATCTCATCGGGAGCTAACTTTCTTTTGACCACGCCTTTCTTGACATAGGGCTTGCCCTTGCCTTTCTGCATCATCATCACATGATTGGTGCTTTTCTTAATGCTTTCCTCGGCAGATTTTAGCATCCCATGCAACTCAGCCAAGGTCTTGTCCATGTTGTTCATGTGATAGTTCAGAATGAATGGCTCAAAGCTCGGGGGGAGCGACTGAAGAATCACATCAGTAGCCAACTCTTGGCTAAGGGGAAAACCAAGCTTTTCCAGACTCTCAATGTAGCCAATCATCTTAATCACATGAGGGCTGACGGGATTCCCTTCTGCAAGCCTGCACGCAAACAAGGACTTTGAAGTGTTGAACCTCTCAGCCCTTGCTTGGTTCTCAAACATACCACGCAACCCCACAATGATATTGTAGGCATCTGTGTTCTCATATTGCTTCTGAAGCTCAGAGGACATTGTGGCAAGCATGAGACAGCTCACATCAAGGCAATCATTCGTTTGCTTCTCATAAGCTCTCCGTAGCCACAGTACCATTATCGTGCAAGTCATCGGGATAAGGAGACTCAAGGACATACTCCTTGCGCTCTTGCTTGAGAACAATTCTCAAGTTGCGATACCAATCCAAAAGTTCTTCCATTGAGTTTTCTTTCTCAAGAATAGATCGCAAATTAAAAGAACTGGATGCGGCATTAGTTGACATGATCTACAACAAAGAATATGCAAAGTTTAGCACTATGTTCATGTTTGATCTTCCATTTAAACAATTTAACAAAAGATACTCCCACTATATGTTCTAGTGAGCTTTGGCATCACTGCTAGAAACCTAGTGACGTAGGTAAGCAACACTTGCTAATCACATCTTATGTGACTCTTGTTTGTTGGGTGACATCCAATGCCCCGGCTCCCAACACCATGCCCCAAGGCCCAAATCCAATTTGATAGCCTTGTCAAGTAAACCAATACTATGCATGTGGATGTCCGACATCCACCCTATTAGATCAAGATAGTTGATGGTACTCGCTTTGCGACCTACCAAACAATGATCATGATTCTTATAGGCGCAGACAATTGGAAGGGCATCAAAACAAATTCTTAATTTTTCTTGAGAGAAGCTATTCTATCATGAAAAACACACCCTCTATAGGTATGGCATGAAAGAATAGTATGACAAGAAATAAACATCACATGCATATAATCACATTATACTGTAAATGGTATGGCATTTTGTATCGTAGTGGTCGCCATCGCCATGGTTCCACGGTGATATTCTTCGCCACACTTCTTGTCCTCTTTGTCATCATGCTTGAAGCCTCCATAGCAAAGAAC
The DNA here is from genome assembly GCA_036346245.1 of Bonia amplexicaulis. Classification (NCBI taxonomy): domain Eukaryota; kingdom Viridiplantae; phylum Streptophyta; class Magnoliopsida; order Poales; family Poaceae; genus Bonia; species Bonia amplexicaulis. Next base: position 1,590,103 of record CM070749.1, on the reverse strand, counting down.
TAAACTATTACAACTAATAGGTAGCAAATGAATTACATGAGGAGCTCAAGCATCACAAGTCGACACGCAGTCGTTATACAATTAAAGAACGACCTCAACCCTACTGTGATTAATACGACACACAGGCCGCCAAAACACACATGCATCACATATGCATCTATGCCATACCATTCACATCATTCCCTGCAAAAACAAGTTAAGCGTAGAACGTATTCTACCGCCCTGACATGAATGTGTTTCTATAACAATCTATGCGTGTACGCAACGCCCTGAAAACCTCACGGAATTACATAGATCGCATCTATGAAATCGCTATGAAAATCTCATCGGGCCGATCAAATCAACCCAAATCCGAGCCATTCAAAATGTCTCAATTTTCATTAGATCAATCACATTGATCATCGTGATCGGTATGCTTGAGGAGACCGCAACACAAGACCTTATCAAAGAAGGAGCACGAACTAATCTTTTTGGCCACATGATGCTATCAACTCATACATATTCCAACCCCTTATGACCGATTGATCTAATCAACCCGTGCTACCAATGATTCATCACATGAACCGACTGATCTAGTCCGTAATAGATCCAATCTATTACAACCGCATATCAACATATGCGCTGATCCAGATCGCAAACTAAGCAAGATGACTCTGATACCACTAATGGATCGCGCGTAGGCTACGCAAGCAGAAAACAAAACTTTTCTACCGCGCACACAAGGACATCATGCTTAAGGAGGGATCATGGATCGTTACCACTAGACGCGCGCCGCAACGGAAGAAGAGTTGGAGAAGCCGATCCAACCACACGCGTCGAGGTAGTAGTGGAAGTAGCCGATCGTCCCGAACCGATCGTCTCCTCCACGCGATCAACCACACCACAAGCAGATCCAATCTGTAGGTTGTTGATGCCGATCAACGCCGCAACGAGCAGCGCCTCCACCGGTATCCACACGTCCGGGGCTGGAACACCGATCGCGAGTGTACCAGCACTCGCGAGCAGCTAGGGTTTGGCTCAGGAGATGGCGGCCAGGGTTTAGCTCAGGATTATTCGATACGTCCCCTCAGCCCCTCGCCTCCATATATATAGACCTCCTCACTTGGGCCTCGTGGACCGAGGCCCAATAGGAGTCTATCCGGATCTCTATCCGAATTGAGCCCATATCCGAATCACATTCGAATTAGTGTTCCAACCCGTTATGTGTGCGACCCTGTAGGTTCACGTATACTTGGTCACGACCCATAAACACCTTTCCGGTCACCGTGTTAATAGCGGCCTCTAGTAAGACATATTAACCCCAAAGTATACGTAAAGATCATATCGGCTGAACTTGTAATGTTCTCATGTACTAATCCCTTTGCCTCACGATATAGATTAAGCTCAAGGCGAGACCTGTGTCATCCTCTTAATAGCTCAATCACTCTCTCGATTCCGTGATGGATTATAAAACCGTGATTGACTCCTCAATCACCTTGGCATGGCCATGCACTTTCATAATCCATTACATCGAGGGGCCTAGAGATATCTCTCCCATAAGGAGGGGCAAATTCTATCTTGATCATTCATATCCCACTACATGTTTCATGGCAAACCCAAAGACTACTTTTATGACTACCCAGTTACGGAGTAGTGTTTAGTTGTCCCAAAATAAGCTACTACGCATGCTGGGAACCATGATGATCTCAAGTCTAAGGATTCCACATAAACACTACTTGAGACCAACTGATGACACATGGAATCTCTGCAGTGTCTCATGGTGGGTCTATCCAACATATGTTCACTAACACATGTCCATATTATTGATTTGGTATCTCCATACCATGATCCATGAGACATGATCATCAATCAATACATATGCTGATCTTTGAATCATATTTGTTCCTCATATGAAATATAATCAGGGATCATTTAGAAATAGCAACATTTTGGCATTAAGAGTCTCATGAATAAGTCACATACTCATTGATCAATAATGATAATGTCTATTTCAAGGAACAAAGCAATGTATCATAAACATAGTATGTGATATATTCAACATCTCCATGTTGCCTCTAGGGCATATCACCAACAACATCCACATATGCAAATGACATGATATGACATGAATGATATGATAATTCATTAATCACATTAATTCATCCACAAGGAGCATTATCATGCTCTCAACATATCCACATCCACCACATATTAATTTTATGTTCCACATTATAACATTTCGCAAGAATTCCACATGTCTAGTAGCAGATTATCAACATATCAATGGATAAATTCTTACTACCATCTCCACAATTAAAATATCATGCAATTATGACATAATGTATCAAATTACGATAACAATGTAAATTGCAAGTAGATGGAATAACAAGTCAAACGGTAGCAACCACCGCTACGTTCACTTGCATCAATCCGATGAAGCGAAGTAAAAATCAAGAGCGCTCAGGGACAAGACCACCTGTCCAAAAGACAACTCTCAGCACACAGCCACAACATACAAGCACGACTAAAATAAATAAAGACGTCGCTAGAACCCCGAACCCGCACAAACTTCTCTCCGCTCAACAATTCAGCAAATTACCCTCTGCAGCAGCGCTGCTTCACAATTTCGTATGTTTAAAAATAATGATGTAAATATAGCAAATGATACCTCTCTGGATTCATTACTTAAAGTACTACAATTTTCATGTAGAACACATAATTTTATTTTGATCACAGCTCGGGGTAATTTAATGCCCAAAACAGAGGAAGAACTCTGTTCTGGCAGATTGGACAGCAGTATACAATTGCGTCCCAGCAACAATACAGGGGTCCAAAAATTATGAAATTGCTAAAGTGACTAGATTACCAGATTCTCTACTATTTTCTCAATTACGGCCATGAGCATAAAAATCATTTACTACCTCAAATTCCCAGATTACCGTCGGTCTGTACCAATCTGCTCGCCTGACGAACAGCAGTATTCCTGACCCCGTATCTCCCAGATCCCATGATCAACAATTCCAAAAAAATTACAGGAGACACATCTGGAAGTCCTCTACAACTTTCCATTTGGGAGAGTCCGTAGGAAAATTCGTTTACTAGGTCAAAACCGCACGAACAGACACACTGCGCGAATCAATCTACAGGTAGACAACAGCTAATCTCTAATTGGGCAATTAATCTATTAACTACCTTCAAAATCTGTGCCAAGAGCCCTAATGATTCTGAAAAACAGAGGGTTTGGGATGAGGAAAAATTACCTAGATGATCCCTTGAGATCACCCCTCTTCTTCTCCTCTTCTTCCTTCTTCTCCTTCTTCCTCTCCTTCTCCTTCCTCTCCTTGGCTTCAATGGCAGCAGTAAGGGGGATGAAGGAGGTGCCAATTGCTGGGTAGGAGGCGGCCAAAGGGGTGGGGGTGGCGGCTGTGGGGTGGAAAGAGGGGAGGGGCCAAGGGAGGGGGTTTATAAAAGGGGTGCTAGAGTTTGGGAGGGGGTACGGGCCCCCATTTGGGCTGGCTGGCCCAAAGTGGCTGGCCCACCCCTCTGGACAGCTCAAAACATCCTAATTAATTGTTTTAATTTATTCAATTCATTTTACAATGTTCTACAATTCATATTTTTTCCTTCCCGCGATTTACCAAAAAACGGCGATTCCGCGATTGTTTACGCCGTAACGACGTTCGGGATATTACAAGATCCACATAAATCCAAATAAACTCAATTTAGCTTTATTATGAGTTAACGGGTGATTTGAGTGATTCAAGGCAAGGTCGATGGGGTGAGTAGTATTGATGGAGTCAAAAGGGTTGGAGCGAGGTGATAAATGGCTAGGGTCGAGATGGAGGCCAAAGAAGGTTTAGGATGAAAGAACATTCACAAGAATATTCTACTTCGGTTTTGGAGGTTGGCTAGGTATAGCTGATGGCATATTATCATGACTTAGTCTTTATTTTAATAATTTCTATTATTATTTTTATATTTATTAAGGAAATTCCGTGAGTCAGGTTAGACCTATGAATCGGTCTACAAGTTTAGCTGAGCATTGTTTTGTCGAGCATTAATATTCAGGGCATACGCTGTATGCGATGTATATAATTTTTAATTTACCGAATTAATCTTATAGTTCAGGTTTATAACATTTTGTGGTATGATATTTTATGTACCCTTAGTTAATACTAGGCATAGTTTAACTTGAATTATGATCTATTTATATAGATTTATGCTTAATATTATTATTCATTAAATCTAACATTAATACTTAATTAATGGCACCATTATTATCTTGCATATACTTTAGTTACTATTAGGCTTAGCTTTATTTCTAATTTAGCTTTCTAGGCAAAGCTTGTTATACCAATTCATATTTCAATATCGCTATTTAATTAAATCTACTACTGAGATCCATTTAATGGCGGTATGTTAAATGTTAGGGCATATATTTTAATTGTAATTAAGGGTAGTCTTTATTAAATTTTGGACATTTCACCAAAGTCATTTTTCTTTATTAATTCCTTTAAATAGTAATTAGTCTTTGAGTTAATAATTCAAACCATCCTAATCTCATTTACATCCTAGTTAAATTTATTAGCTTCCATGGATTATTTTCTAATTTTTCTTAATTGAATTGGATTAAAGAAAATCAAAATAAAAAGAAGAAGAAGAAGAGTGCAGCCTATGGAATCGAACTCGAGACCCAAAGGGCTGTAAGTTTTAACACGCGCTCTGTTAGCCAAATGGGTCAACGAGGAGGTTAGAAAGCCACAGAAGGTGCTATCATGAGCAGTGGTATGGTGTAGAGGGCTCGATGGAGGCTTCGGTTGGCCAGAGCTGGGGAAGGAACGGGGCAGCGACGTCGGCGTGGAGGAGAGGGAGGATTGGCAAGCACATTGCAGTAGAGGATCAAGTGAAGGCTTACCACGAGGTTGGCCGAGCGGGAGGGCCAAGGTGAGCTGGCGACGATGGCCTGTGGTGGCGCGGGGAGACGCATGTCGCCGACGAGGTACAGGCGGTGGGAGGCCCGGGCGATGGAGGGGATGGCGTCGCGGTGCTCCAAGGGTGCTCAGGTAGGAGGGAATTGGCTCGGTGTAGCTCCAATCGGCGGTTACCACTTTGGCTGGCGCTGGAGAAGAGGGAGTCACTGGCGAGCTAGGGGAGTGGGGACTTCGATTCCGTGGGATGGGAGAATGGGGGGAGCATGAGGAAGACGATGGCGGGCTTCAACGACTTTTATAGACTCCGAGTGAGGCGAGCGCCGTCCGGTCACATCTGCATCAGACGGCGGCGACAGAGAGCTATTGATAGGAACGGGGTCCTGATCTTCCAACAGGTTCTGGATATGTTCGATTTGGTGGAGTCGCGACAAAAATCGATCCGGCTTCCGAATAACACGTCCCGAACCCAGCAATTGCAGCACCACGTCTCCTCAGGTTATCAACCGTGCGCAGCCCGGTTGACCTCGCCAAGAAGGCTAACCCTTGCCTGCGAATCGAAGAACACAAGCAAGAACAAGGAAGATCACAACTAAATTGCAGATGTATTGATTTAGCACTCGAAAGTTGGGGTCTCACAAACCGATGAACGGTGAAACTGTTCAAAGACAGAATTAATCTAAGCAAAACCCAACCCTAATGGTGGGGGTGACGGCTGTATATAAAGGAGTAAGGGGCGTGCAAAACCCCTGGACGCGTCCTTAATGGACTCCAACACGATACAAAGCTGAACGGCCCAAAAGACGGTGGCGCAGCACCCTGACAGATTCTGAATGCTCAATTGTTTCGACGATTCCCGTTGACTCCGAAGGAATTTTGACAATGGACCAAAGCCATTGGAAAGGTCGTGTTCTCAGCTTTCCATACATATGTGGATTCGAAGTCGGCTTGAGTTGGACATCCAACATGATTCGACCGCCCTTGCTGGCCTTGTGCGCCTCGTATCCCTTCTCCAAGTACTTCCTGATCCTCTCCATGGTTCCTAATCATAATTAAATCATTAGGTAGCAATCGATTCTCAAATGAACAAAAAGAAGTACTTAGGAACGAGCTCACTTGTAAATTCAATTGTCGGGTGCGAGCTCTAGTGATTGGTCCTTGAATATCAAGTGGAGGAGTGTTGTGTATATCCGAAGAAGTGATGTCCTCATCATCCTCCCCCTCTTGAAGCGGAGTTGTCCTCAACTCAGCGTCTTCTTCTTCTCCCAAGTATGGCTTCAAATCTGAAATGTTAAAGGTGGGACTAACCCCAAACTCGGGAGGCAACTCAAGTTTATATGCATTATCATTTATCTTCTCAATTATTTTAAAAGGACCAGCAGCTCTAGGCATCAATTTTGACTTTCTTAACTCAGGAAATCTATCCTTTCGCAAGTGCAACCAAACAAAATCACCTGGTTCAAGTTGAACTTCCTTTCTACCTTTACTACCAGTAATCCTATATTTTTCATTCATCTTTTCAATGTTTGTCTTAGTAGTCTCATGCATTTTAATAATAAAATCAGCACGCTCCTTAGCATCATTATGAACTCTCTCACTAGTAGGCAAAGGTAAAATATCAATAGGGGCACGGGGATTGAATCCATACACTACCTGAAAAGGACTTACCTTGGTGGTTGAGTGTTCCGCTCGATTATATACGAACTCAACATGCGGCAAACACTCTTCCCACAGCTTCAAATTGTTCTTCAAAATAGCTCTCAACATGGTAGACAATGTGCGGTTCACCACCTCGGTTTGGCCATCAGTTTGTGGGTGACATGTGGTAGAGAACAACAGCTTTGTACCCAACTTGTTCCATAGAGTACGCCAAAAGTGACTCAAGAACTTGGCATCACGATCTGAAACAATAGTAGAAGGCATACTGTAACATCCTGAAAACTCAGTGGGGCAGTATAATAAAATGGTGTAAGATATTTTGTAGCACTATGATTGAGTTGGGTTTCTGAATATACTTTCTGTAGAATTTCGTGGAAGAACTCACTTGTTAATTAATAGGAAATCCTAAATTTGAATTAGAATCTGAAAAGATGATCCATAAGGAAAACTTCAAAAGAAAACATTAGTAAGGCAAATTTAGATATACGTATATATGTACATGTAGGTATGTATGTATATGCATGCTTGTACACAAAGTGAATATATATCCAATTATAAAAGAAAAGAGGAGAAAAATAAAAGGGAAAAAGGAAAAGGAGTCAGTGGTAGGCCTAGAGTATTAAATGAAATAACCACTTTATGGTGAAATAATTTTATTAAACCCAAGAATACCTCTGGGAATTCCTGTGAATTTTCTAGAATTTTTGGTGGTGATTTCATAATTTTCCGGGCTATATTAAGTCCTCCAGCATTTCTGGAAAATCAAAAATCAAAATAAAACCCGCGAACCCCTACCGACGTGGGGATCGGGCCGGATCCGCCACGTCGCCCGGATCCGCCTCCCCTCTCTCGGGTCAACGTGTCCGGTCCGGATGGCGCCACGTCCCACCCGGCGCCATCTCGCCACCCGCGATCGCCTCTCCGCGCCCCTCTCTCGCAAGCGGGCCCGCTTGCGGTGGTCATACCCTTTCTACCTCCTCCTCTGCCTGCGCCGACCCCCCGCGCGCCGTCTGCGCCCTACTGTGGAGACCCCGCAGGGGGCAGCGTTATGGGAAATGACCCCACGCCGCCCCAACCCCACCGCCTTCCGCCGCCTGTTTGCCGCCGCCCATCGCCGCGGCACCGCCTGCCGCGCCAGCTCCTCCGGGCAGGCCTTTTGCCGGCTATAAAGCCCGGGAGCAGCCTGAAGGTTCGTCGTGTCCACGTCATCATTTCTCAGCCGCCCACTACCCTCGAGAGCCACCCGATCGCCGGCGACTGCCTTTCTTCCCCAACTCCGGCCGTCGGCCCCTCCCCGCAATTCCGTCGATCCACGCCGTGGGAGCTCGATTCCTTGCTCCCACACCATCTCCAGACCGTAGCTCGCCGGCGCCGTGAGCCCTCCCGGAGCCGCCGCTGCTGCTCGTCGCCGACCCACCTCCGGCGATCCGCGATCCTCCTCGTCGCCACCAACAGCTTCGCCGCAAGCTCAGCTTTGCATTTCACGAAGCTCCCGGACCTCGGTGAGCCTCCCTCGCCGGCGACGGCCACCGCCTCCCGGCCTCGGGCCGCCTGCTCCACCCCGTACACCCTTAAGAGGAAATATCGCCTTAAGGGTGAGATAAACGAGCGGGGGTTGGCTACCGTCGCCACCCTCTTCCCCTGGCTCCCTCGGCTGCGTTCGAGCCCCGCTCACGCAAAGACACGAGGTTGAGCCATTCACTCAAATTTAGTGAAATCAATTTCTAAATTCATCTAAAATCAAGGACTACCAAATGAAACCAGAACCAACACTTTTGAAGCTTGTTCAAATTTTCATTGTATTATTTGATTGTTGTGATGATTTTTATCTAAATTTTCGTGCGTATAAAACGTAGCTTTCGAGACTCATGAGGAGGAAGCTGCAGCTGCTGTAGAATCCAATGTTCAAAACCCAGACCTCAGCAACCAAGGCGAGTCAATACTTGATCATTTTGAGCCTATGTTTTTAATAAATTATTTTGGTTCAAATATTATAAATTGCATGCTGATAGTTATGTTGCAATGCATGATAATTTTAGATTGTAGATATATGCCCATGCTCTATCTTGGTTTAATATATATCCCTTGCAATACTTTTTGCTATGTGATCCTTGTCACCCTAGTAAAAGTAAAAGTGCTACAACTCCTTTGAAACTGAGTCTATAATTATAAATGCATGCTTAGAGTTGTTTAGATAAACAAGGGTGTGAGAGCACCCTAGCATATCTTGTAAATTAAAGAAAGCAGTATTGGCAGTCATTGTGATGATAACTGGTTTATGTGGGTACAAAAGTATTTTCGAAAGAACCTCACATGCTTAATTATCTGGGCGGATGGTTGAGGGCGGGAGTGTTAAATGGTGCCGTGATAGCACAGATTTGTGATAAAGTGGTGCCGTGATAGCACAAGAGATTGTGGTAGAACCGCCCAGATAGCACTTAAGGACTGAATCTTGTGATAATCTCCCACGATATAACAAGTACAACCACATGCTGGCAAAGTGTAGGCAGGGCCAACTAATTTGCATCAACTTAGTAAGAGTTGCGTCGGTGTGAACACGGGCGGGTAGAGGATGGCCACATCCTCCGATGTGCGCAAGAGGGGGCTTCTGGAAGGGTGGTAGTACCCGGAGGAAGTGGAAACCTTAGCGGTCGCAACTCTGCTAGGAAAATGCAATGTAAAAGCCTTGTGATAGTCTACTCAACTGCATGGCTAAGGAATCATGTGGGGCAATGAGCAGATCTATCTCATGTGGGTAAAGTGTACACACTCTGCAGAGTTAAAGCTATACGAATAGCCGTGCCCACGGTTATGGGCAGACATGGGAACTTAACTAGATATAGTTCTATTTCAAAATCTTTTAAAAAGGGCAGTGAAAAGCCTTTATGGGAAGGCAGAGTAAAGCCCTCATGGAGTTGTCCTGGGCGTCGTCCCAGTGGTAATGTAAGCGACTACACGCTAAAGGCATGGTATGAGGAGCAGAGACCATGTAATGGTGGATGGTCTCTGATTCGATAAAGATAAATGTATATGTCATTGAGTATCATGTTTAAAATCCAACTGGCTAGGTCTTAGGGCATTTTAAGTATCATATTTCAAAAAGGCATATTTCCGCAAGACAAAATAACCTGAGCCTTCCCTTGTTGAAAGCCTTGCATATTACCTACTGCATTCTGTGTGTTGACTCGCTGAGCACGGTGGTTAGTGTGCTCACTCGCAATACCAAAATCCGATTCGGGAGCTCAAGATCCGTATGCCTTCGAGGAAGCGCACACTACAGATGGAGAAGACCGCATCGGAATTAGGACGAATAATCCGCGCTTAGAACCTTAGGCATCTAGACTAAGGTGTGGTTTCATCCAGATATTCTAGAACCCTAGAATATTTCTATGACCACTTTTGCCCTCAGTCTCTGCTTGTGGTTTAAAGGCCTACTTTGTATCTCTTCCGCTGCTAGACTTTTGTAATGTAAATATTTGGCACCTTGGCCCTATTGTAACAATCGCGCTTTGTGAAGGCCTAACTTCACTTTTGCAATGTAATATTATTATGGCTTGTCGTGAATTCCGCGTGTATGAAATGATTCAGCAATGTATCTGTGTGCATTATCTACTGATCCAGGGAATAATGCGGTAAGGCATAGCAGATTCTGGATTGCAAAATCCGGGTCCGACAGAGTGGTATCGAGCATACGATCGTAGGGTAAAAACCTTAGTTGGCCGTTAGTACTTAGGCTGTTGTATATTTAAAAATGTATAAAAGGAATTTCTTAAAAATATAGCGTAATATTTCTTCCCGCATCCTTCCTAGCTCTACTCTGATCTACTTTTCAGTTGTTATTTTGAAAAATTACTAACGACACTATTTAATTACAGACGGCAGGAGTTGCGGACGTTGGACACTGGGACTTCTTCGCTCACGGGGTACGTGAGGGAGAGTTTGCGGATATTCTCCGCAAACTACTCCACTACTTGGGCTACGAGGACGCGCCCATCTACCGCGGTCGAAGGACCAGGATAGGCGGAGACGAGTCCTGGTTGGTGGAGATTTTCATCTACCCCCGGCGCGAGGGAGACCAGTCTCAGTGTTCCAGACTACCCACCGGGAGCTCGGTGGCAAGAAGATTACAGACGCCGCCGTCTGGGTCAGGCCCGACTTTGCGACATCCACGCAACGTTGGTGTTAGAGTCCCCTTTCACCTACCACCCTCTGCGGACGGAGCACGCCAGGTTCGACTGGACCAGGGTGACGGAGTTGGAGGACGACCCGAGGCTTACCCACCAGGTGGACCTCACCCGGGTCATGGGTATAGCCCACGTGGTGGCTGAGGAGGAGATCGCCGCACTTTGGGAGCGCCTCCTCGCACGCCACATCGAGGTGGACTCCTTGCACGAGCAGCTCGCCCAGTGTGAGCGGGCCTTGGCAGAGGCCAAGGCGGGCAGCACCACGCCCGCACCTGCACTCAGCAGACACCTTCACCGACTCGGCCCAAAGACCTCCACCGGTTCCGGGACTCAGCACTGTGCTCACAAAGACGCAAGAGCGTGGGCCCTGTGGCCTCGATCGCTCTACGCCGTGGAGAGACTCAACGCAGCTGTTCACGCTCCCACTCCGACACCGACCCGTCTGAGTTTAGTGGTAGCAGGTCCCGTTCTCAGTGTACGGACTATACCCCCTCCAGTCCCAGTGTTGGTGACATGGAGTAGGCAGTGCGTGGGTCAGTTAGTGCCATGCTTGCTAGAGTTTGGCTAGTGTTAGCAAGCATAGGCCCCGCCTCACTAGTAGCAGCTTATGCCAGTACCTTAGTATCGCTAAGTATGTGTATGTTTGTAAAGCCCAGCGTGGCTTATGAAGCCATAAAAAGCTGGCTATGTGATGTACTGTCTGTGCTTAATGAAAACGGCCTTGTGTTTATTTACTGTTGTTTGATGTTTGTATTGGTTCTTTAATGTGCTGGTCGTGGGTTATTAACTTTTATAGGGGGATTAGAACGAGGGTCTAAAAGAATGTTAAATTATCTACAGATGGCTAGCCATAGAGTTACCCGCGCATAAGCTGGAGCAAACCCGGACATGCAGGAAGAAGTAGAAGCCAGTCAAGAAGCACAGCAAGCAGGAAGGGGAAGAGGCCCAGGTCAAGGGGTAAACCTCCCACCCCCACCAGCTAACCCATCCATGGAGCAAGTGATGGCCCAGCAAACGCAAATACTTCAGGCTATCTTCGCAGGCCAGCAGACCCACACCAATGTTCACGCCTCTGACCTGGGCGACTTCATCAGGACCCGGCCCCTCACCTTCACCGGGGCAGATGAGCCCCTAGAGGCGGAAGATTGGCTGCAAGACACAGAAAGGAAGCTTCGCTTAGCCAAATCTGCGGAGGATGACCAAGTGCTCTTTGCGACCCATCAACTCCAAGGGGCCGCGGCTGCGTGGTGGGAGAATTATTTGGCCACCAAGGGATATGAGGATACCCCCACTGGAGCTAGCGCAGCAACTATAACCTGGGCAGAATTCAAGGCGGCCTTCAAAGCCAATTTCGTCCCAGCGGGAGTAATGCGAATAAAGAAGAATGAGTTTAGAACCTTGAAGCAAGGTGGCCTGTCACTCAATGACTATCTCACCAAGTTTAATCACCGGCTGTTCGCCCCAAGGATGTGGCTGATGAAGAGGAGAAAATTGACCGGTTCTTCGAAGGGATGAATGAAGAACTCCGGGTGCAGCTCATCACGCAGGACTTCCCCAGCTTTCACCAGTTGGTGAATAAGGCATTGGTCCTGGAAAATGAGAAGAAGAACCTGGAGACTAGTCGCAAGCGGAAGCAGGTGATTCAGCGACCGCAAGGAAGGTTCATCCAGAGGTTCTTCAACAATTCCCCCTTCTCTGGGACAGCCCCGTCTCAGAGCCCAAACCCAGCACCTCGCCCTGGTGGTAGCTCGTTCCAGACTCCTCGCCCCTCGGGCCAGCCTGCAGGAACAAATACTTCAACCTCCTTCAACTGTTTCCACTGTGGAGAGAAGGGGCATTACGCCTATCGCTGCCCTCAGCGGCAGACCACTCCGGTGAAGTTCAACTTGATCACTACCCCTCCCCCCCGAGGCCAAGCTTCAGCACCCAACTGTTGGTGATATGCCCTAGAGACAACATGGAGATGTTGAATATATCACATACTATGTTTATGATACATTGCTTTGTTCCTTGAAATAGACATTATCATTATTGATCAATGAGTATGTGACTTGTTCATGAGACTCTTAATGCCAAAATGTTGCTATTTCTAAATGATCCCTGATTATATTTCATATGAGGAACAAATATGATTCAAAGATCAAGATATGTATTGATTGATGATCATGTCTCATGGATCATGGTATGGAGATACCAAATCAATAATATGGACATGTGTTAGTGAACATATGTTGGATAGACCCGCCATGAGACACTGCAGAGATTACATGTGTCATCAGTTGGTCTCAAGTAGTGTATATGGGGAATCCTTAGACTTGAGATCATCATGGTTACCAGCATGTGTAGTAGCTTATTTTGGGACTGCTAAACACTACTCCGTGGCGGGTAGTCATAAAAGTAGTCTTTGGGTTTGCCATGAAACATGTAGTGGGATGTGAATGATCAAGATAGAATTTGCCCTCCTTATGGGAGAGATATCTCGGCCCCTCGATGTAATGGATTATTAAAGTGCATGGCCATGCCAAGGTGATTGAGGAGTCAATCACGAGTTTATAATCCATCACGGAATCGAGAGAGTGATTGAGCTATTAAGAGGATGACACAGGTCTCGCCTTGAGCTTAATCTATATCGTGAGGCAAAGGGATTAGAACATGAGAACATTACAGGTTCAGCCGATATGATCTTTACGTATACTTTGGGGTTAATATGTCTTACTAGAGGCCGCTATTAATGTGGTGACCGGAAGGTGTTTCGGTCGCGACCAAGTATACGTGAACCTGCTGTGGTCGCACACTTAACGGGTTGGAACACTAATTCAATGTGATTCGGATATGGGCTCAAATCGGATAGAGATCCGGATAGACTCCTATTGGGCCTCGGTCCACGAGGCCTAAGTGAGGAGGTCTATATATATGGAGGCGAGGGGCTGAGGGGACAGATTAGATAATCCCGAGCTAATCCGTAGCCGCCACCTCCGAGCCAAACCCTAGCCGTCATGATCTTTGGTACACTCGTGATCGGCGTTCCGCCCCGGACGTGTGGATACCGTGGAGGCGCCGCTCGTTGCGGCGTTGATCGGCATCAACAACCTCTGATTGGATCCGCTCGTGGTGTGGTTGATCGCGTGGAGGAGATGATCGGTTCGGGACGATCGACAACTTCCACTACTACCTCGACGCGCGTGGTTGGATCGGCTTCTCCAACTCTTCTTCACTGCTGCGCTTAGTGGTAACGATCCATGATCCCTCCTTAAGCATGATGTCCTTGTGTGCGCGGTAGAAAAGTTTTGTTTTCTGCTATCGTAGCCTACGCGCCATCCATTAGTGGTATCAGAGCCATCTTGCTTAGTTTGCGATCTGGATCAGCGCATATGTTGATATGCGGTTGTAATAGATTGGATCTATTACGGACTAGATCAATCGGTCATAAGGGGTTGGAATATGTATGAGTTGATACCATCATGTGGCCAAAAGATTAGTTCGTGCTCCTTCTTTGATGTATGCGACTTGCCCCTACCGGCCGGTAACACCATCGGGCTAATCACAAGATAGATGCATATGTGATGCATGTGTGTTTTGGCGGCTGTGTGTCGTATTAATCACAACCGGGTTGAGGTGTTCTTTAATTGTATAACGACTGCGTGTCGACTTGTGATGCTTGAGCTCCTCATGTAATTCATTTGCTACCTATTAGTTGTAATAGTTTAGTTCTTTGCTATGGAGGCTTCAAGCATGATGACAAAGAGGACAAGAAGTGCGGCGAAGAATATCACCGTGGAACCATGGCGATGGCGACCACTACGATACAAAATGCCATACCATTCATAGTATAATGTGATTATATGCATGTGATGTTTATTTCTTGTCATACTATTCTTTCATGCCATACCTATAGAGGGTGTGTTTTTCATGATAGAATAGCTTCTCTCAAGAAAAATTAAGAAATTGTTTTGATGCCCTTCCAATTGCTGCGCCTATAAGAATCATGATCATTGTTTGGTAGGTCTGCCAAAGCAGAGTACCATCAACTATCTTTATCTAATAGGGTGGATGTCGGACATCCACATGCATAGTATTGGTTTACTTAACAAGGTTATCAAAACAGTTTTGGACCTTGGGGCATAGGTTGGGGCCGGACATATTGATGTCACCCAACAAGCAAGAGTCACATAGGGATGTGATTAGCAAGGTGTTGCTTACCCATGTCACTAGTCTTCTAGCCGTGATGCCAAAGCTCACTAGGAACTAATGAAATGAGGATCTTGACCCACTATGTAACTTAGAGGGAGTTTTGTTGCAAAACACATAGTGGGAGTCTTTTGTTAAATAGTTTAATAAAAGATGAACATAAACATAGTGCTAAACTTTGCGTATTCTTTGTTGTAGATCATGTCAACTAATGCCGCATCCAGTTCTTTTAATTTGCGATCTATTCTTGAGAAAGAAAACTCAATGGAACGAACTTTTGGATTGGTATCGCAACTTGAGAATTGTTCTCAAGCAAGAGCGCAAGGAGTATGTCCTTGAGTCTCCTTATCCCGATGACTTGCCCGATAATGCTACCGTGGCTGCACGGAAAGCTTATGAGAAGCAAACGAATGATTACCTTGATGTGAGTGTCTCATGCTTGCCACAATGTCCTCTCGAGCTTGAAGCAATATGAGAACACAGATGCCTACAATATCATTGTGGGGTTGCGTGGTATGTTTGAGAACCAAGCAAGGGCTGAGAGGTTCAACACTTCAAAGTCCTTGTTTGCGTGCGAACTTGCGTAGGGAATCCGTCGACCCTCATGTGATTAAGATGATTGGCTACATTGAGAGTCCGAAAAGCTTGGTTTTCCCTTAGCCAAGAGTTGGCTACGATGTGATTCTTCTCGCGCCCCTCGAGCTTTGAGCCATTCATTCGAACTATCACATGAACAACATGGACAAGACCTTGGAGTTGCATGGGATGCTAAAATCAGTGAGGAAAGCATTAAGAAAAGCAGCCATCATGTGATGATGATGCAGAAAGGCAAGGGCAAGCCCTATGTAAAGAAAGGCGCGGTCAAAGAAAGTTAGCTCCCGATGAGATCGCGAGCGGTTCTAAGGCCAAGCAAGTCAAGAAGGGCCTGCTCTCGATGCGATTGCTACCATCAGTAAGCAATCGTGACATTGGAAAAGGAACCCCCAAAGTACTTGGAGGATCTTGAGAAAAGAAGGAAGTACGACTTCCGCTCCGGTATAAATGTTATAGAAATCAATCTTGCTACTTCATCTACGATTCTTGGGTATTTGATACCGGATCGGTTGCTCACATTTGCAAATCGTTGCGGGGGCTAAGAAGAAGTAGAAGTTTGAGGAGGAGCGAAGTGGATCTTCGCGTTGGCAATGGAGCAAAAGTTGTCATGGTGGTGTTGGCACCATGCCATTGTCTTTACCTTCGTGATTAGTTTTGGAATTGAATAATTGTTATTGTGTTCCATCTCTTTCCAAGAACATTATTTCGCTTCATGTTTGCAAGCGAAGGTTATGACTTTAGATCCGTGAACAATGGTTGTTCTCTTTATTTCAAAGATATGTTCTATTGTCATACTCCATTGGTGAATGGGTTATATGTTCTTACTCTTGAAGAGTCATCGGTCTATAACATTAATGCAAAGAGGCAACGATCGAATGATTTGAATCCCACGCTTATTTGGCATCGCCGCTTAGGTCACATAAATGAGAAACGCATGGAGAAGCTCCATAGAGATGGTATTCGCACTCATTTGATTTTGAATCATTTGAGACAAGCGAATCTTGTTTACTTGGCAAGATGACAAAAGCACCTTTCACCGGTCAAGGTGAATGTGCAAGTGACTTATTGGCACTCGTACATTCGATGTATGTGGACCAATGAGCTCAACAACCGAGGTGGTTTTCGATTTCATAACTTTTATCGATGACTTTAGTAGATATGGATATATCTACCGATGAAGATAAGTCTGAATCCTTTGAAAAGTTCAAAGAATTCCAAAATGAAGTGCAAAATCATTTAGGCAAGACAATCAAGTTTCTACGATCCGATCGTGGAGGCGAGTATTTGAGCCATGAGTTTGGTAATCATCGAAGGATTGTGGAATTGTTCCACTATTGACTCCGCCTTAACACCTCAATGGAATGGGGTATCTGAGCGAGAAATCGCACCTTATTAGATATGGTGCGCCCATGATGAGCCACAGTGATCTTCCGTTGTCTTTTTGGGGTACGCTCTTGAAACACCGCTTTCACACTAAACAGGTTCCATCAAAATCGAGAAAAGACATCATATGAGATGTGGACAGACAACGTCCTAGCTTGTCTTTTCTTAAGATTTGGGGATGTGAGACTTATGTAAAACGTTTACAACTGATAAGCTCACCCCTAAATCGATAAATGCTTCTTTATCGGGTATCCTAAGGAAACAAAAGGATATTACTTCTATAATCAAGAAGAAGGCAAAGTGTTTGTCGCCTGGCATGGTGTCTTCTTAGAGAAAGAGTTTCTCTCAAGAAGGGATAGTGGGAGCATGGTGCAACTTGAAGAAATTCGAGAAACACCGAAACGTTTCAGCTCCTCTGAGAACCACAACAGATGAACAAACTGTTGAAGAACCTGTTGTGGACACACCGCACCACGTGGTCGAGAGGTCACGTCATGCACCTGAGAGGTACATGTTCTTGACTACTCAACAACGGGACATATTGTTGTTAGACAACGATGAGCCTAAGACCTATGAAGAAGCGATGGTGGGACCAGACTCTGAGAAATGGCTTGAAGCCATGAGATCCGAAATTGAATCCATGCACAAGAATCAAGTTTGGAACTTGGTTGATCCACCGATGGTGTTAAAACCATTGAGTGCAAATGGGTTTTCAAGAAAAAGATAGACATAGATGGAAATGTTCACATCTATAAAGCGCGATTGGTGGCCAAAGGTTTCAAACAAATTCAAGGTGTTGATTATGATGAAACTTTTTCGCCCATCGCAATGCTAAAGTCTATTCGGATCATTCTAGCGATTGCTGCTTATTTCGACTATGAAATATGGCAAATGGATGTCAAAACAGCTTTCCTTAATGGAAATCTGAGTGAGGATGTGTACATGACATAGCCCACAGGTTTTGTCGATCCGCAATCAGCTGGAAAGATATGCAAGCTGCAAAGATCCATTTATGGATTAAAGCAGGCATCTCGGAGTTGGAACATTCGTTTTGATGAAGTAATCAAAGGGTTTGGTTTCATCAAGAACGAAGAAGAGCCTTGTGTTTACAAAAGGCTAGTGGGAGCGCACTCGTGTTTACGGTCTTATATGTGGATGACATATTATTGATCGGAAATGACATTCCTATGCTCGAATCATAAGTCTTCATTGAAAAATAGTTTCTCTATGAAAGACTTAGGAGGCGGCATATATTCTGGGCATCAAGATCTATAGAGATAGATCAAAAAGGCTGATTGGATTAAGCCAAGATACGTACATTGACAAGGTGTTGAAAAGATTCAACATGCAGGATTCCAAGAAAGGCTTCCTACCTATGTCACATGGTATAAATCTTAGCAAGAATCGGTGTCCTAGTACACACGATGAGCGGGATAAAATGAATGCGATTCCATATGCTTCACTATTGGATCCATTATGTATGCCATGCTTTGTACACGTCCGGATGTCTCGTATGCTTTAAGTGCTACGGTAGATACCGTCGACCGGTGAAAGTCATTTGGATTACCGTAAAGAACATCTTGAAGTACTTGAGAAGAACTAAAGATGTGTTCCTCGTCTATGGGGTGAGGAAGAGCTCGTTGTAAATGGTTACACCGATGCTAGCTTCCAAACCGACAAAGATGATTTTAGATCGCAATCTGGATTTGTGTTACTTTGAATGGCGGTGCGGTGGTGGAAGAGTTCAAGCGGAGACAGTTCTTGATTCTACAACGATACATAGCGGCTTCAAGTCGCTAAAGAGGTCATTTGGATCAAGAAATTTATTTACGAGCTTGGTGTGATGGCTAGTGCCTCCACCCAATGGACCTCTCTTGTGACAACAAGGGAGCCATTGCGCAAGCCAAGGAGCCTAGATCGCACTTCCAAGCACATTCTCTGGCGATTTCATCTCATCCGCGAGATTGTGGAGAGGCGATGTTAAGATATGCAAAGTACAAGCGGTTTGAACATTGCGGATCCGTTGACAAAGCCGCCCCGCCCAAAGCATGAGGCTCACACTAGGGCAATGGGTATTAGATACCTACATGGTTGACTCTAGTGCAAGTGGGAGTCCCTAGAGGCAACATGGAGATGTTGAATATATCACATACTATGTTTGTGATACATTGCTTTGTTCCTTGAAATAGACATTATCATTATTGATCAATGAGTATGTGACTTGTTCATGAGACTCTTAATGCCAAAATGTTGCTATTTCTAAATGATCCCCGATTATATTTCATATGAGGAACAAATATGATTCAAAGATCAAGATATGTATTGATTGATGATCATGTCTCATGGATCATGGTATGGAGATACCAAATCAATAATATGGACATGTGTTAGTGAACATATGTTGGATAGACCCGCCATGAGACACTGCAGAGATTACATGTGTCATCAGTTGGTCTCAAGTAGTGTATATGGGGAATCCTTAGACTTGAGATCATCATGGTTACCAGCATGTGTAGTAGCTTATTTTGGGACTACTAAACACTACTCCGTAACTGGGTAGTCATAAAAGTAGTCTTTGGGTTTGCCATGAAACATGTAGTGGGATGTGAATGATCAAGATAGAATTTGCCCTCCTTATGGGAGAGATATCTCGGCCCCTCGATGTAATGGATTATTAAAGTGCATGGCCATGCCAAGGTGATTGAGGAGTCAATCACGAGTTTATAATCCATCACGGAATCGAGAGAGTGATTGAGCTATTAAGAGGATGACACATGTCTCGCCTTGAGCTTAATCTATATCGTGAGGCAAAGGGATTAGTACATGAGAACATTACGAGTTCAAATTGATATGATCTTTACGTATACTTTGTGGTTAATATGTCTTACTAGAGGCCGCTATTAACGTGGTGACCGGAAAGGTGTTTACGGTCGCGACCAAGTATCGTGAACCTCTGTGTCGCACACTTAACGGGTTGGAACACTAATTCGAATGTGATTCGGATATAGGCTCAATTCGGATAGAGATCCGGATAGACTCCTATTGGGCCTCGGTCCACGAGGCCTAAGTGAGGAGGTCTATATATATGGAGGCGACGGGCTGAGGGGACAGATTAGATAATCCCGAGCTAATCCGTAGCCGCCACCTCCAGAGCCAAACCCTAGCCGCTCGCGAGTGCTGGTACACTCGTGATCGGCGTTCCAGCCCCGGACGTGTGGATACCGTGGGGCGCTGCTCGTTGGCGTTGATCGGCATCAACAACCTCTGATTGGATCGCTCGTGGTGTGGTTGATCACGTGGAGGAGACGATCGGTTCGGGACGATCGACTACTTCCACTACTACCTCGACGCGCGTGGTTGGATCGGCTTCTCCAACTCTTCTTCATTGCTGCTGCTGCGTCTAGTGGTAACGATCCATGATCCCTCCTTAAGCATGATGTCCTTGTGTGCGCGGTAGAAAAGTTTTGTTTTCTGCTATCGTAGCCTACGCGCCATCCATTACCAGCAGGGGGAATCAAGCTCCTCATTCCAACAGGGCGGCATCGACTCCAAATCGAGGAAGACTCAATCATGTCACTGCGGAGGAAGCAGAGGAGGCTGCCGGAGTCCTACTGGGTACGTTCTCTGTCAAGACACTACCTGTCCTTTTTGATTCTGGGGCATCGCACTCATTTATAGCAAAAGGGTATGTGGATAAACTTAAGCTGCCTGTCCACCTGTTGAAGAAAGCCTTAATGCTTAGTTCGCCCGCAGGGATGATTAAGGCCACCTTAGTGTGTCCGGGAGTAGAAATTGTCATGGAAAGGTTTACATTCCTAGCAGATTTAGTCGTGCTAACCTCCCAGACCTTGGATATTATACTAGGGATGGATTGGTTAGCTAAACACCAAGGAATATTAGATTGTGCCTTGAGGCAAGTTAAGTTGACCAAGTGCCCAGGACTGACCGTGGTGGTAAAGGTGGACCGACCGTATCGGTGGGGTCGAGGAATATATTATTGTGAAGATGTACCGCTGGAAGGAATGATGGTGGTACAAGACTATACTGAAGTCTTCCCTGAGGAACTACCCGGTATGCCACCCAACAGAGATCTCGAGTTCGTTATCAACTTGAAGCCTGGTGCTGCCCCTACCTCCAAGAGACCATACCGGATGACCGTAGATGAACTAGAAGAATTAAAGAAGCAGCTCCATGAACTACAGGACAAAGGTTTTATCAGGCCGAGTTCCTCACCTTGGGGATCCCCGGTGATCTTTGTAAAGAAGAAGGATGGCACCGCCAGGATGTGTGTAGATTATCGGGCCTTAAATGAGGTAACCATCAAGAATAAGTATCCACTACCTAGGATCGATGACCTATTCGATCAGCTTGGGGGAGCCACAGTATTCTCCAAGGTTGATTTGAGATCGGGTTATCACCAACTGAAGATTAGGCCGGAAGACATCCCGAAGACTGCCTTCACCACTAGATATGGGCTGTACGAGTTTACAGTTATGTCTTTTGGGTTGACCAATGCCCCTGCCTATTTCATGAACCTCATGAACAAGGTCTTCATGGATTACCTGGATAAGTTTGTGGTGGTATTCATCGATGATATTCTCATCTACTCCAAAACCGCAGAAGAGCATGCTGAGCATCTCCGCTTGGTACTGACAAGATTGAAGGAACATCAACTCTATGCCAAGTTCAGCAAGTGTGAGTTCTGGTTATAGGACATCAGCTTCCTGGGGCATATTGTGTCTGCAAAAGGAGTGTCCGTTGACCCCGCCAAAATTGCGGCAGTAACGGAATGGCAGCAGCCTACCTCAGTCACTGAGGTGAGGAGCTTTCTCGGATTAGCAGGATACTACAGGCGGTTCATTGAAGGATTCTCCCGCATTGCCCGACCAATGACTCAGTTACTCAAGAAAGAGCAAGCATTTGGATGGACTAAGCCATGTGAAGAGAGTTTCCAAGAATTGAAGAAGAGATTGACTACCACCCCAGTACTGGTCCTGCCCGATGTGCGTCAGGACTTTGAAGTTTACTGCGATGCGTCACATCAAGGGCTTGGGGGTGTGCTGATGCAAGGAGGCAAGGTTGTGGCGTATGCATCCAGCGACTTAAGCCTCACGAAGCCAACTACCCAACCCATGACACAGGTTAGCTTCCGTGGTGCATGCCACAAGATCTGGAGGCACTATCTTATTGGCAACCATTGTGATATCTACACAGACCACAAGAGCCTCAAGTACTTCTTCACCCAGTCGCATCTTAATTTGAGGCAAAGAAGGTGGCTGGAGTTGATTAAAGATTATGACATGAGTGTCCACTACCACCCTGGAAAAGCTAACGTAGTGGCAGACGCTCTGAGTCGGAAGGCCTACTGTAATCACCTTATGGTTCAGGAGCACCAACCTGAATTATATAAAGAGCTGACAGCCCTGAACCTAGGGATTGTCGAAGAAGGAGCCCTAACCGTCCTGGAAGATCAAACATATTGAAGAAATGATAGAAGCTGCACAGAAAGGAGACCCAACTGTGTTGAGATGGAAGAAATTGATGGAGGAAGGGAAGGCCCCTAAAATGACCATGGACCATCAAGGAGTTCTGAAGTACGGAAACCGTGTTTTCATACCCCACCAGAAGGACCTTAAGAATCTAATGCTTCGGGAAGCGCATAGCTCCGCATATTCCCTTCATCCTGGTAGTACTAAGATGTACCAAGACATGAAGCAATACTACTGGTGGCCAGGCATGAAAAGAGACATTCTTGAGCACGTCGCTCTCTTGTGATGTCATCGAGAGTAAAGGCTGAGCACCAAAGGCCGGCAGGACTGCTGCAGCCTCTGCAAATACCCCAATGGAAATGGGAGGAAGTTGGCATGGACTTTATCACCGGATTCCCGCCAACGAAGTCAGGATGTGACTCAGTCTGGGTCATCGTTGATAGATTGACCAAGGTTGCCCACTTCATTCCCGTCAAAACAACGTACAAGGGAGATAAGTTAGCTGAGTCAGATATGTCCCGCATTGTGTGCTCGCATGGCATACCCAAGCGAATTGTTTCGGATCGAGGTTCCCAATTTACCTCACATTTTTGGGCAAGTCTCGCATGAAGCCACAGGTACCCATTTAGATTTCAAGACCGCCACCATCCTCGGAATCGATGGACAAACAGAAAGAGTGAATCAAATATTAGAAGATATGCTCCGGGCATGTGCAATAGACTTCTCGAAAGAATGGGATAAATGTCTGCCCTATGCCGAGTTTGCCTACAACAACAGTTACCAGTCCAGCCTGAAGATGTCACCCTTTGAAGCTCTATATGGCAGAAAATGTCAGACCCCACTCCATTGATCCGAAGTTGGAGAAAACTACGTGTTTGGCCCAGAAACTCTAAGGCAAGCAGAAGAAAAAGTTCGTCTGATTAGGGATCGGTTGCTGGCAGCCCAATCCAGGCAGAAGAGCTACGCTGATAAAAGGAGGAGGCCCCTAAGTTTTGAAATTGGAGATCATGTGTACTTGAAGGTGTCGCCCTTGCGGGGAGTCAAAAGATTTAAGGTCAAAGGCAAGCTCACCCCGCGCTATGTTGGGCCTTTCCCTATTTTAGCCAAGAAAGGAGAGGTTGCATACCAGCTAGCCTTACCCCCAAACATGTCTGAAGTACACGATGTTTTCCATGTGTCCCAGCTGAAGAAGTGCTTGCGAGTGCCAGAAGACCAAGCCCCATTAGAAGCAATCGAGCTCGAGGAGGATTTGACTTACAAAGAACGACCCATCAAAATTTTAGACACAGTGGAAAAGAGAACCAGGACCCAATCAATTCTCTTGTGCAGAGTTCAGTGGAGTCACCATTCCAAGAAAGAAGCCACATGGGAACGTGAAGATCAGCTGCGCAAAGATTACCCTGCCTTGTTTTCTAGTTAGCCAAATCTCGGGGTCGAGATTCTTTTTAGGGGGGTAGGTTTGTAACATCCTGAAAACTCAGTGGGGCAGTATAATAAAATGGTGTAAGATATTTTGTAGCACTATGATTGAGTTGGGTTTCTGAATATACTTTCTGTAGAATTTCGTGGAAGAACTCACTTGTTAATTAATAGGAAATCCTAAATTTGATTTAGAATCTGAAAAGATGATCCATAAGGAAAACTTCAAAAGATAACATTAGTAAGGCAAATTTAGATATACGTATATATGTACATGTAGGTATGTATGTCTATGCATGCTTGTACACAGTGAATATATCTCCAATTATAAAAGAAAAGAGGAGAAAAATAAAAGGGAAAAAGGAAAAGGAGTCAGTGGTAGGCCTAGACTATTAAATGAAATAACCACTTTATGGTGAAATAATTTTATTAAACCAAAGAATACCTCTGGGAATTCCTGTGAATTTTCTAGAATTTTTGGTGGTGATTTCATAATTTTTCGGGCTATATTAAGTCCTCCAGCATTTCTGGAAAATCAAAAATCAAAAATAAAACCCAATGAACCCCTACCGACGCGGGCGTCTTGGATCCGCCCACGTCGCCCCCGGATCCGCCCTCCCCCTCTCTCGGGTCGACGCTGTCGGAACGGATGGCGCCACGTCCCACCCGGGCGCCATCTCGGCCACCCGCGCGGTCGCCTCTCCCGCGCCCCCTCTCTCGGCAAGCGGGCCCCGCTTGCCAGTGGCCGTTACCCCTTTCTTCCTCCTCCTCCGCGCGCGCCGGACCCCCCCTCGCGGCCGTGCTGCGCCCCTGCTGTGGAGACCCCGCAGAGGGGGCAGCGTTATGGGGAAATGACCCCCACGCCGCCTCAACCCCACCGCCCCTTCCGCCGCCTGTGTTTGCCGCGCCCATCGCCGCGCGCGCCGCCCCTGCCGCCCGCCTCCTCCGGGCAGGCCTTTTTGCCGGCTATAAAAGCCCGGGGAGCAGCCCAGAAGGTTCGCCGTGTCCACCTCATCATTTCTCAGCCGCCCACTACCCTCGAGAGCCACCCGATCGCCGGCGACTGCCTTTCTTCCCTAAATCCGGCCGTCGGCCCCTCACCGCAATTCCGTCGATCCACGCCGTGGGAGCTCGATTCCTTGCTCCCACACCATCTCCAGACCATCGCCGAGCTTCTCCCGGCGTCCCCCGAGCTCGCCGACGACCGTAGCTCGCCGGCGCCGTGAGCCCTCCCGGAGCCGCCGCTGCTGCTCGTCGCCGACCCACCTCCGGTGATCCCCGATCCTCCTCGTCGCCACCAACAGCTTCGCCGCAAGCTCAGCTTTGCATTTCACGAAGCTCCGCACTCGGTGAGCCTCCCTCACCGGCGACGCCACCGCCCGGCCTCGGGCGCCTCATTCCACCCCGTACCCGTGGAGGAAATATCGCCTTAAGGGGTGAGATAAAAGCGATGCGGGTTGGCTACCGTCGCTCACCCCTCTCCCCTTGGCTCCCTCGGCGCTCGAGCCCCGCTCACGCAGCGCTGAGGTTGAGCCATTCTTTTAAAACCACAGCGGTGGGTCCCACCGCCACGACCGCGCAAACAAGCCGCCGCCTCCGGGCCCCGCCTGTCGGGACCGCGGAGCGGGCGTGAGCCCTCGCCGCCGGGTCCCACGTGTCGCCACCGCGCGAGGCGATCACCGACAAGGGCCCCACTCGTCAGATTTTATTATTTTTGGGATTTATTCAAACCGAAAGTATTCAAATGTGTATAACTTGTTCATTTTAGCTCAAAATTTAGTGAAATCAATTTCTAAATTCATCTAAAATCAAGGACTACCAAATGAAACCAGAACCAACACTTTTGAAGCTTGTTCAAATTTTCATTGTATTATTTGATTGTTGTTATGATTTTTATCTAAATTTTCACAGATAAAAGCGTAGCTTCGAGACTCAAGAGGAGGAAGCTGCAGCTGCTGTAGAATCCAACGTTCAAAACCCAGACCTCAGCAACCAAGGCGAGTCAATACTTGATCATTTTGAGCCTATGTTTTTAATAAATTATTTTGGTTCAAATATTATAAATTGCATTCTGATAGTTATGTTGCAATGCATGATAATTTTAGATTGTAGATATATGCCCATGCTCTATCTTGGTTTAATATATATCCCTTGCAATACTTTTTGCTATGTGATCCTTGTCACCCTAGTAAAAGTAAAAGTGCTACAACTCCTTTGAAACTAAGTCTATAATTATAAATGCATGCTTAGAGTTGTTTAGATAAACAAGGGTGTGAGAGCACCCTAGCATATCTTGTAAATTAAAGAAAGCAGTATTGGCAGTCATTGTGATGATGACTGGTTTATGTGGGTACAAAAGTATTTTCGAAAGAACCTCACATGCTTAATTATCTGGGCGGATGGTTGAGGGCGGAGTGTTAAATGGTGCCGTGATAGCACGATTTGTGATAAAGTGGTGCCGTGATAGCACAAGAGATTGTGGTAGAACCGCCCAGATAGCACTTAAGGACTGAATCATGTGATAATCTCCCACGATATAACAAGTACAACCACATGCTGGCAAAGTGTAGGCAGGGCCAACTAATTTGCATCAACTTAGTAAGAGTTGCGTCGGTGTGAACACGGGCGGGTAGAGGATGGCCACATCCTCCGACGTGATGGCGCAAGAGGGGGCTTCTGGAAGGGTGGTCGTACCCGGAGGAAGTGGAAACCTTAGCGGTCGCAACTCTGCTAGGAAAATGCATTGTAAAAGCCTTGTGATAGTCTACTCAACTGCATGGCTAAGGAATCATGTGGGGCAATGAGCAGATCTATCTCATGTGGGTAAAGTGTACACACTCTGCAGAGTTAAAGCTATTCGAATAGCCGTGCCCACGGTTATGGGCAGACATGTGAACTTAACTAGATATAGTTCTATTTCAAAATCTTTTAAAAAGGGCAGAGAAAAGCCTTTATGGGAAGGCAGAGTAAAGCCCTCATGGAGTTGTCCTGGGCGTCGTCCCAGTGGTAATGTAAGCGACTATACGCTAAAGGCATGGTATGAGAAGCAGAGACCAAGTAATGGTGGATGGTCTCTGATTCGATAAAGATAAATGTATATGTCATTGAGTATCATGTTTAAAATCCAACTGGCTAGGTCTTAGGGCATTTTAAGTATCATATTTCAAAAAGGCATATTTTCGCAAGACAAAATAACCTGAGCCTTCCCTTGTTGAAAGCCTTGCATATTACCTACTGCATTCTGTGTGTTGACTCGCTGAGCCAAAATTCCAGATTCAGGAGCTCAAGATCCGTATGCCTTCGAGGAAGCGCCTGCTACAAATGGAGAAGACCGCATCGGGAATTAGGACGAATAATCCGCGCTTAGAACCTTAGGCATCTAGACTAAGGTGTGGTTTCATCCAGATATTTTAGAACCCTAGAATATTTCTATGACCACTTTTGCCCTCAGTCTCTGCTTGTGGTTTAAAGGCCTACTTTGTATCTCTTCCGCTGCTGGACTTTTGTAATGTAAATATTTGGCCTGCTTGGCCCTATTGTAACAACTGCGCCTTTGTGAAGGCCTAACTTCACTTTTGCAATGTAATATTATTATGGCTTGTCGTGAATTCCGTGTATCTGTGTGCATTATCTACTGATCCAGGGAATAATGCAGTAAGGCACAGCAGATTCTGGATTGCAAAATCCGGGTCTGACACATACCATGCAAACGAACTATCTCTTTGAAAAAGAGGTCAGCAATATGAATGACATCATTGGTTTTATGACATGGTATAAAGTGAGCCATCTTAGAAAAGCGATCAATAACAACAAAAATGCTATCCCTCCCCCTCTTAGTCCTGGGCAATCCTAAAACAAAGTCCATAGAAATATCTGCCCACGGAATAGAAGGAACAGGAAGTGTCATATATAAACCATGTGGATTGAAGCGAGACTTAGCTTTTTGACATGTAGTGCAGCGAGCCACAAACCGCTCAACATCTCGCCTCATCTTTGGCCAAAAGAAGTGTGTGGCCAGAACGTCCTCTGTCTTCTTAGCACCAAAATGTCCCACCAAACCGCCTCCATGCGCCTCCTGCAACAACAAAAGACGAACGGATCCAACTGGAATGCATAGGCGGTTAGCTCTAAACAAAAATCCATCATTGATCATGAATTTATTCCATGCTTGTCCCTCTTTACAATGCAACAACACATCCTTAAAATCAGCATCAAAAGCATATTGTTCTTTAATAGTTTCAAGACCAAAAATGCGATAATCAAGTTGAGACAACATGGTATAGCGTCGAGACAAAGTATCAGCAATCACATTATCCTTCCCTTTCTTGTGTTTAATGACATAAGGAAAAGATTCAATAAATTGAACCCACTTAGCATGTCTACAATTCAAATTGGTTTGACTACGAATATGCTTAAGTGATTCATGATCGGAATGAATGACAAATTCTTTAGGCCATAAATAGTGTTGCCACGTCTCTAAAGAACGAACAAGAGCATATAATTCTTTATCATACGTGGAATAATTAAGAACAGGACCATTCAATTTTTCGCTAAAGTAGGCAATAAGTTTGCCTTCTTGCATCAAAACACAACCAATACCAATTCCGCTAGCATCACATTCCAGCTCAAAAGTCTTACCAAAATCCGGAAGTTGGAGCAATGGTGCGTGTGTAAGCTTGTCCTTCAAAAGATTAAAGGAGTCCTCTTGTGATGGACTGTTGGTGATATGCCCTAGAGGCAACATGGAGATGTTGAATATATCACATACTATGCTTATGATACATTGCTTTGTTCCTTGAAATAGACATTATCATTATTGATCAATGAGTATGTGACTTATTCATGAGACTCCTAATGCCAAAATGTTGCTATTTCTAAATGATCCCTGATCAAATTTCATATGAGGAACAAATATGATTCAAAGATCAGCATATGTATTGATTGATGATCATGTCTCATGGATCATGGTATGGAGATACCAAATCAATAATATGGACATGTGTTAGTGAACATATGTTGGATAGACCCGCCATGAGACACTGCAGAGATTCCAAGTGTCATCAGTTGGTCTCAAGTAGTGTTTATGTGGAATCCTTAGACTTGAGATCATCATGGTTCCCAGCATACGTAGTAGCTTATTTTGGGATTACTAAACACTACTCCGTAACTGGGTAGTCATAAAAGTAGTCTTTGGGTTTGCCATGAAACATGTAGTGGGATGTGAATGATCAAGATAGAATTTGCCCCTCCTTATGGGAGAGATATATCTGGGCTCCTCGATGTAATGGATTATGAAAGTGCATGGCCATGCCAAGGTGATTGAGGAGTCAATCACGAGTTTATAATCCATCACGGAATCGAGAGAGTGATTGAGCTATTAAGAGGATGACACAGGTCTCGCCTTGAGCTTAATCTATATCGTGAGGCAAAGGGATTAGTACATGAGAACATTACAGTTCACCGATATGATCTTTACGTATACATTGGGGTTAATATGTCTTACTAGAGACCGCTATTAACAGGGTGACCGGAAAGGTGTTTCTAGGTCGCGACCAAGTATACGTGAACCTCTGTGGTCGCACACTTAACGGGTTGGAACACTAATTCGAATGTGATTCGGATGTGGGCTCAATTCGGATAGAGATCCCGATAGACTCCTATTGGGCCTCGGTCCGCGAGGCCCAAGTGAGGAGGTCTATATATATGGAGGCGAGGGGCTGAGGGGTTGCATCTGATAATCCCGAGCTAAACCTTGGCCGCCACCTCCAGAGCCAAACCCTAGCTGCTCACGAGTCTTTGGTACACTCGCGATCGGCGTTCCACCCGGGCGTGTGGATACCGGTGGAGGCGCCGCTCGCGCGGCGTTGATCGGCATCAACAACCTACAGATTGGATCTGCTCGTGGTGTGGTTGATCGCGTGGAGGAGACGATCGGTTCGGGACGATCGGCTACTTCCACTACTACCTCGACGCGTGTGGTTGGATCGGCTTCTCCAACTCTTCTTCATTGCTGTTGCGTCGGTGGTAACGATCCATGATCCCTCCTTAAGCATGATGTCCTTGTGTGCGCGGTAGAAAATTTTTATTTTCTGCTTGCGTAGCCTACGCGCGATCCATTATGGTCCCCAATGGAACACAACTCCCTTCTTTGTCAACTCAATCAACGGTGTCGCAATGGCGCTGAATTCTTTGACAAAGCGGTGATAAAATCCTGCAAGGCCAAGAAAACTCCGTACTTGGGAGACTGTCATGGGCCTGGGCCAACTCCATATCGCCTCCACCTTGGCTCTATCAACCTCAATTCCCTGTGGAGTCACAACATAGCCAAGAAAAGAGACTCGATCCGTGCAAAAGGTGCACTTCTCAAGGTTACCAAACAAACATGCATCTCTCAAAGCATTAAAAACAGCACGTAAGTGAGTCGAATGTTCATCCATGGACTTGCTATAAATCAAGATATCATCAAAGTAAACGACCACAAATTTGCCAATAAAAGGACGTAAAACCTCGTTCATTAATCTCATGAAAGTGCTAGGTGCATTAGTTAAACCAAAAGGCATGACTAACCACTCATACAAGCCGAACTTAGTTTTAAAAGCAGTTTTCCATTCATCGTTAAGTTTCATTCTTATTTGGTGGTATCCACTACGCAAGTCAATCTTTGTGAAAATTATAGCACCACACAACTCATCAAGCATGTCGTCTAGCCTAGGAATAGGATGATGATATCTTATAGTAATGTTGTTAATGGCTCTACAATCTACACACATACGCCAAGGACCATCTTTTTTGGAACAAAAAGAACAGGAACGACACAAGGAACCAAAAGAACAGGAACTTTTGGCTGGACCCTGCAAAGAATTTTTTGTAGAATCTGCAAGGCGTGTCGTGGAAGGTGGCTTCGGTGGCACTGCTGCCATCTTGTTAACAGGTGGTGGAGGAGAACGAAAACTCGAAGAAGACTTGGGCAGTCCTGTTGATGTAGTCGTTCGTGGCGTGTAGAAGGGTCGTCCGGTGCGTGCCTTAGTTGATTCTGTGCGTCTCTGCAATTCTTTTTCTGCAAGCATAGCAAGGTGGAACAACTGGTTGACAGTAGTAAATTCTTTATAATCAACAATGTCCTGAATTTCACACCGTAACCCCCCGTAGAAATGACAAATCTTATCCTCCGTGTCCTCAACAACCCCACAACACACCATACCCTTTTGAAGCTCAGCATAATAGTCTTGAACAGAACTATCACCTTGTTCTAAGCGTTACAATTTTTTTCTCAATTCAAGTTTATATGAGGGAGGAACAAAACGATTACAGATAGCTTCTTTTAACCGCTCCCATGTATCAGGTTGTAAGCGCATGGTACTTAGTTCATTCCACCAGATAATAGCAAAGTCCTTAAACTCACTATTAGCTTGTCTAACTCTATGTTGCTCAGGAACTAAGTGAGAGTTAAACTTCTGCTCTACCGTCATCTCCCAATCAAGGTATATTTTAGCATCATAAAGACCAGAAAAAGATGGAATGGTAAACTTGACTTTAGCAAAAGGGTCGTCGTTACCATGACGGTTCTGGTTATTACCTCCCATACCATGTCAGTTTTGTTGAAGATGACGACGTAGTCGTGCATCTTGTGTCGCCCGCCGATCAATGTTGCCATCTGCATCATACTCTGTGGCTTCATCATGATGATGGCCGTCATTGACAGTGTGGCGTGCCTCAATGTGTCCATCCGACCAGTGAGGTCAGCCATCCGCCGCTCCACCCGCTCAATGCCTTCCGTGGTGTTCAACTGGGCAATGGCGACGATTGCAAGGGTCAAAACTGTGCTATCCGGAAGTAGGTATATGGAGCTTGGAAGGCCAAATATATTAGTGGAACACAAAGCAATAACAGATAGTAATGCTGAATAAATGTCCAAAGCACTGGTCCTAGTTGCTGGTCTAAATGTGTCCTATAGCAGGTATGATATGAAGAACAAGGAGTCAATAACAGAATAGTAAAGCAAAGATAGCAACAAGGATGGCCAGGCAATGAGAAACTTAATTCAGTGTAAGCACAAAACAAATGAATCTCTGTCACCTAAAACTGTGCTCTGTCACGGTTTTTGTTTTTTTTGGCCACGGATAGCACTCGCAACACTATTCTAGGTGCCGAAAATTTCTTTTCTGCTTTTTATTTTTTTGTATTTTTTTAGCAAAGCAGAGCACAGGAATAGGAACCACACAAAGTTTCACATCAATCTGATGTAAGGTGTGGCCTACAGAAAATGATGAATGTGCTAAAAACTCGGTGATGAAATTTCGGAGCTCGAGTACTTCACTTTCCAGGTGGAATTTGGGCAAAATAAATTCGCCGAACCCGAAAAGATCGGGGAGATTCGGATGTAAAATTTAATTTCACCCAATTTCAAAACAAATCGCCTGATTTCGAGTCCGTATGCGAAAGTTATGGACGTTTGAAGTAGGGCCTCCGAGTTATGATTTTTGTGGAGGCCGAAACTACAATCGGGTAGAGGCAATTGGTGGAAATTTGGGCTGGAAGCTCGGGGAAAGGTGGGGGATGGCGCTGGGCGATCACGAGACACGATGGATGACTCAAACAGAGGGTGGGATATGGGTGGGAAAACAAAAATTGACGGCTAGGGTTTGTATGAGAAGTAACGAAAGCAAGACAATCCGACTAGGGTTTGTATGAAAGGTAGTGGAAGTAAGACAACCCGAAACAAAACACGATCTAAACCAGAAACACAACTCGACTAAGGACACAAACTCAACACTACAGGCTCTGGAATCAAATTGTGCAAAAGGCTAAACGAGATCTAGGACAGAAATAACCTATGACTACAATTTTTGTAGGGCTTTTCTTGGACTCTAGGATGAAAACGAAACAACAAGGTGGGGTAAATTCGAACCTGAAGGAACACCTGAAGCTCTGATTACCACTAATAGGAACGGGGTCCCGATCTTCCAACAGGTTCTGGATATGTTCGATTTGGTGGAGTCGCGACACAAATCGATCTGGCTTCCAAACAACACGTCCCGAACCCCGCAATCGCAGCACCACGTCTCCTCAGGTTATCAATCGTGCGCAGCCTAGTTGACCTCGCCAAGAAGGCTAATCCTCGCCTGTGAATTGAAGAACACAAGCAAGAACAAGGAAGATCACAACTGAATTGCAGATGTATTGATTTAGCACTCGAAAGTTGGGGTCTCACAAACCGATGAACGGTGAAACTGTTCAAAGACAGAATTAATCTAAGCAAAACCCAGCCCTAATGGTGGGGGTGGCGGCTGTATATAAAGGAGTAAGGGGTGTGCAAAACCCCTGGACGCATCCTTAATGGATTCCAACACGATACAAAGCCGAACGGCCCAAAAGACGGTGGCGCAGCACCCTGACAGATTCTGAATGCTCAATTATTTCGATGATCCCCGTTGACTCAGAAGGAGTTTTGACATGGGACTAGAGCCATTGGAAAGGTTGTCTTCTCAGCTTTCCATACATATGTGGAACGTCCAAAACGGAGTCCGGATGCGATCTGGGCGTCCGCTTTATCATGTTTGGTCCTGGACTCCGAATTGGATTCGAAGTCGGCTTGAGTTGGACATCCAACATGATTCGACCGCCCTTGCTGGCCTTGTGCGCCTCGTATCCCTTCTCCAAGTACTTCCTGATCCTCTCCATGGTTTCCTAATCATAATTAAATCATTAGGTAGCAATCGATTCTCAAATGAACAAAAAGAAGTACTTAGGAACGAGCTCACTTGTAAATTGAATTGTCGGGCGCAAGCTCTAGTGATTGGTCCTTGAATATCAAGTGGAGGAGTGTTGTGTATATCCGAAGAAGTGATGTCCTCATCAGCTATGGCAGTGGAGACTGTGGGCAGCGGTAGAAGGACTGTGGGCGTCGGCGGATAAACTGTGGGCGACGCGGGTTCATGGCTTCCACAACAACTGAGCGAGTCAGAGAGCAACGGGGAGAGAAAGAAAGGAGGCAACGCGGACGGGAGCTTGGCCAGAAGAAAAAGAAGGGAGGAGGCGGGGTACATTCGGGAAAGAAGGAGAGAGGAAAAAGGCTGGCCCCACATGTAATAAAGAGAGAAGGGAGAAAATGAAGAAAAAGAGGTAAAAGGTTTAAGCAAAATTTTGGAATTTAGACTTTTAATTTAAACTTTAAATTCTTTTTGATATCTACTAATTTCCATTTTTGTAGGATGCTCAAAAATTTGAATTAATAGCTTAATTATTTAGATGTGGTTGTTCGATTCTTGGTATGAGTTCAAAATTTAAATTTCGGTTTGGATTTAAATGCAATCTAAAAATTACTTTAAAATTTGTAATTCCTTGTATTAAATCATTTCCATAACTTTCAATATTTACATGATCATTATTTGCACTTGGGATTATTTTTAATTGGTAATTTTCATAGCGCAAAACTCAGAAAATCTCAGATAGACATTTAGAAGAAATTCGAATGCCAGCAAAATGCAAGAAAAGCTTTTTAAATGCCATATTATTGAATATCCAAATTTTGGGATGTTACACAATGGTGGCCAAGGAGAGGAGGCTAGTGAATGGCAGGAGGAGTGGTGGCTAGTGGTTGAGAAGAAGAAGCCGATGGACGACGATAGGACACCAGTGGATGAGCCAAATTCTAGGGTTAGGAGTGAGTGCGGGTGAGGTCAGGTGGGCTTGAGCGAGTAAGGTTAGTGGGCGAGAGCTCACCTTGACATGAGCAGAGGATGAGGGAGAGGTTTGTTGCGGTTGTTGTGGAAGTCACTGGCGTCATTGCTGGTGCCTCCGTAAGCTACTAAGGTCGCCCAGTGATGTCGCCGAGGGAATAGGGAATGAAGGGGTGTGTATGTAGAGTGGGTTAGGTTTTTGATCTAAGTTTTTGTATATATAGAAGTGTAATATCCCGAACGTCGTTACGGCGTAAGTTTTAAAACAATCGCGGAGTCGCCGGGTTTTCGGCAAATCGCGGGAAGGAAAAAATAAAAATGGTAGAACAATGGAAAATAAATAAAATATATTAAAAATTAATTTTAAATTTCAGATTGGGCTGCTCGAGTGGGCCAACCACCCTTGGGCCAAGGCCCAAGGGGTGGCGCCCCCAAGTCGCACCCTTTCCCCCTCCCTCCTTTTAACCCTAGACCCCCACCCTCCCCTTTTCCCCACACCCAGCCGCCATACTTTTCCCAAGGATTGGTGCCCAAGTGCTGCTGCCAATGGAGAAGAAGAAAGGAGAAGGAAGGAGAAGAAGGAAGGAGAAGGAAGGAGAAAGAAGGAGAAGAAGAAGAGGAGGAAAAAGAGGGTTGATCCACCATCTAGGTAATTTTTTTCCATCCCAAACCCTCGTTCATATGAATAATTAGGGTTTTTGGCACGGATTTTGAAGGTAGTTAATATATTAAATGCCCGATTAGAGATTAGATGATGTCTGCCTTAGATTGATTCGTGTAGACGTCTGTTCGCGCAGATTAGACCTAGTAAATAATTTTTCCTGCGGACCCTCCAAAAAGGAAAGTTGTAGAGGACTTCCAGACGCGTCTCATGTATTTGTTTCAGAATTTTTGGCTATGGGATCTGGGAGTTACAGGGTCAAAAATACTGCTATTCGTCGGGCGAGCAGATTGGTACAGACCGACATTAATCTGTGAATTTGAGATAGTAAATGATTTTTATGATCTTGGCCGTAATAGATAAATTTGTAGAGAATCTGGTAATATAGATTCTGTAGAAAATGCAGAATTTTTAGACCCATGTACTGTTTCTGGGACGCATTTGTTTATTGCTGTTCAGTCTGCCAAAACAGAGATCTTCCTGCGTTTTGGGCATTAAATTACACCTAGCTGTGATCAAAATAAAAATATGTATTCTACATGAAAAGTGTAGGATCTTAAGTGATTAATCTAGAGAGGTATCATTTGCTATAATTGGATCAATAGTTTTAAAGATACGAAAATATTAAGCAGCGCTGCTGCAGATGGTAATTTGCTGAATTGTTGAGCGGAGAGGAGTTTTTGCGGGTTCGGGGTTCTAGCGACGTCTTTAATATTTTAGTCGTGCTTGTATGATGTGGCTGTGTGCTGAGAGTTATCTTTTGGACAGGTGGTCTTGTCCTTGAGCGCTCTTGATTTTACTTCGCTTCATCGGATTGAGGCAAGTAAACGTAGCGGTGGATGGATTAATGTGATTTATGATTATCATATCATATAATAAATGTCATATGCATATGTGGATATCGCCGCACCTAGCCGCGACCGTACCGGTACAACATCGTATATTGCCGTAATACGATGCACCTCTTATTCCCGCTGGGAGCATCGTATATTGCCGTAATACGATGCACCTCAAATCCCACCAGAAAAGAGTGATGTGGAGCATAGCATGAAGCATTCATATGCATTTATTTGTTGTTAAAATGACTGCATTCATATGTCATTTAAATCTGAAATTGAAGAGGTATGATTCATGGAAGTTTGTGGTGGTTTAATAATTGTGGTTATGTAGGACCGGAAATGGCAACAGAGGGAGGTGAATGGTGCCTTTTAAAAATGCCCCCAAAAGTATCTACTGGCAACGAGTTCAAATGACATGGCAGAAAATCCATGAATCAGCCAAGACACAGGACAGAAAAGAAACTGAATCCAAAGTTCAGTTCGAAAATAAACAGCAAGAAAATCTGCCCACAGACTGAAGATGCTTGTCTGATCGAAAAAGCAACAGAAAAGAAAAACAGATCCACTGCAGGAGGCAGAGAGTACAGAAGCTTTAGCCAAGACAAACTTTTCACTAAGTACAAACAGCAGTAAGCTGCAGCAGCTTGGAGACAGCCAATATACACTGAGATTAACTACAGCTACTTTTCAGCAAACTCAATCGGTTTGAAAGCATGACCATTAATGTTGTTGGCACAGCAAGAATCCTTTGAAAAGAGCTGCCGAAAAATGATTTTTTTCTGCTAGCCGAGAGAGATCAAAGAGGATCGAAAAGGGAAACAAAAGGGCTACTGCTAGGCAAGAGATAAGACTTGTAAATACAGCTAGCCAAAGAGTTTCTTTGCTACTGAAAGTCTGGGTAGCACTAGGCTGAAAACAGCAGCAAAAGGAGAGTTGAATTCATCTAAAAACAGCTCCTCTGCAGTAAAAAAATTCAGATCAAAAGAAGCACATGACCTACAAGAAAATTCAGCATTAAGACAAAAATCGGAGAAGCTCAGAAATGAAAACATCTCAACATAACACTTCTTGAAACCAACACAGGGACAAGAAAGATCAGCAAAATAAGAGTTTACAAACTTTTCGCTCTACATCTCACAGCCTGGGAGCACTCACTCATGCAACTCACGCAGGAGACATACACCAACAGCCTTTTGCTCCATCTCACAAACTCACAACTAAAAATCAAACTACCCTGCAGACCAACACTGACCAAAGCCAAAGCTACAAGCTGAGGAAAGCAAAAAGAAAAGCAACATAAAACTTCATTCGGCAGAAGGAAGAGCATTCGATAGGGAGGAGTATCAACAAAGGGCTAACACGACATACAAGCAAATTTTGGTACAGAGAACACCATGGACCGGAAAAGGATAAAACAACCAAGAACTATGGTCACTGCTAGCTGCTGAAAGCTAATAGTTTGATGCTACAGCCGAAGGCATCATGGCATGGAGCAAACAAAAAGATATGCAAAGAACCAAGCCAAAACAAATGAAGAGACTGAAAATTAAATCATAAAAAAGGAACATCTCAGATAAATTCATATCCATGGGAGATTACAAGAGAGAGACCCTAAACTACATCCCCATATGTATAGACTTTAGAACAAGA
The DNA here is from genome assembly GCA_036346245.1 of Bonia amplexicaulis. NCBI lineage: Eukaryota > Viridiplantae > Streptophyta > Magnoliopsida > Poales > Poaceae > Bonia > Bonia amplexicaulis. Next base: position 1,552,451 of record CM070749.1, on the reverse strand, counting down.
GTTGATTACAAGACTATCAATCCATCATTTCCCTCTCAATCCTCAAGAACACCAAGAGCCTCACATGCTTCTTGGGAGGAACACAACACACACAAAGGGATGAATGGGGCTCAAAACCATGAGGGGGTATGCAGCCCCCAACACCTATTTATAGCTCTTGCCTAACGGGTCTCCAACCCGTTACGCCGGCTAAACCCTAACAGAGCCATCTCCCGCTTGTGCAGCCTTGCGAAATTACCGATTTGCCCCTCCTGCACCTCCGGGAAGCTTCCGCGCTCCTTGTCGTGTACGCCTCGCAACCACATCGAATCTCCGCCGTCTTCGATACATCCGACCGTTCTGACCTCGACACCACCTGTGTCTAGTCCGGTCACTTCGTGTCTCACCACGACTCCGCATCGACGTTGTAACATCCCAAAATTTCTTATTTGCTTTTTTTTAATTTTTCTGGGATTTATTCGATTTCATCTGGTATTTATCCTAAATCCTAAAGCAAGAAAAAGTAATTTTAAGTATTTTGCTAATTATAAAAAGAGTTTATTTTGATTTTCTAAGCTTCCCTAAATTTTATAGAATTTTTGGGAATTTTTTGGAATTAAAAATTAATTTTTGAAGCCAAAAGATATTTTTTAAAAAAATTTAAAAGGCTAAAAAGAAATTAAAAATATTTTTCCTAAGTGTAAAACATCTCCAGGAATTTTCTATAATTTTTCTGGAATTTTTAAACATTATTTAGTATTTTCTAAAATATTTAAATTTTCTAGCCGTTTCTAAAAAATTAAATTCGAATTTAAATCCGGATTATTCTCGTGCCGACACATGTCGCACCGAGATTAAATCCATCTTTTTCCTGTTTAAATTTAAGCCCTTCACCATCACTTAAAACCAATGGCTGAGATTTGGCCACGTGTCGCAAATCCTGCCGCCCGTTCCTTCCTCTCTCCTTTCTCTCTCTTGCACGCGGGGCCCACTTGTCATCTCTTTCTTCTTCCTCCTTTCTTCTTCCTCTCTCCCTCTCTCCTTCTTCTTTTGGCCGCACGCCATGGCCGCCGCTCCCCTCTTTTCCCCGGCCGCCCCGCCTCCCGAGCGTAGCCCTCGGCCACCGCACCCCGCCGCCACCGCCGGCCTGCGTTGGGACGCCGCCTTGCCTCCCACGCGCCAAACCCAAAAATCACGCCACCGCCATAATTGCCGCCCCGAGCTTCACGCCGTCACCTCCTCTTCCCGAGAACCACCACCTCGGCTTCCTCCCTCGCCACCGCACCCCACCGGCCATCAATGTAGCAAACCCGCACGCGTTTACACCGGCCGCCTCGCCTCCCCGTGCCGCGATTTCCTGCGAGCCGCCCCTCCTCCCTATAAAACCCCCACTGAGACCCCTTTCGCACCGCTCCACCCCGCCGCCTCTCCTCGCCGCCGAGCACCGCCGCCCACGGGAGCCCGTCGCCAACTTCTCTCCTCCGCCGCCGCCGCCTCCGGCCACGTCTGGACCCGCCGGCGGTACGGTTGGAACCGCCGTCTCTCCTCTACCACCGCCACCCTTCGCCGGCCGCCCCCGAGCGCGTGCTCTCCGGCGAGCGTGCCGCCCCGTGTGACGCCGTGCATGGCCACGTCAGCACCATGAGCACACGTGGCAGCCCAGTGGCAGCCACGTGGCCGGCCACATCAGCACCTCACCACGTCACCTCCCTTTTTATTTAATTAATTATTTAATTGATGATGATGTCATAAATAAGCTTTTTTAGTATAAAAATAAATAAGATAATTTGTCTTTTTCTTTTTCTTTCTTTTTAAACTTCCAATGGCTAGTATTTGCTCATTTTAACTCCAAATTGAACCATTCAAATTACTAAATTTTTCTAAAAATCTAAACTATCCATTTCTAAGTTTTTTTCAAATTTTTGAAATTTATTTGAATTCTTTTTGGCTCTTCACGTATAGACTACGAGGGTTCGGAAGAGAACGATTTTGGCGAAGAGTTCGACGACGAGCAGGAAGGCAAGTTAACCCTTGACCATATTGAACCCAGTATTTTAACTTTATTTATGTTGAATTTTAAATTATTATGCATGCTTACTTTTATAGAAATTTAGTTTCAAATTCAGTTTAATTCATAGTTAAACCCAAGATTCCTTGTAAAACCAAATTTGACATTGAACTATCATGCCTTGTCAACCTTAGATAAAAACCTAGTTGGTTTAATAATACTAACTAGAAATTTTAAACAATTGCTTAGCCATGCTTAATTATTCTAAGTTTGGGAACTTTCTTTCACATAAAATGATAGACTTAAAAACTGGATTCTTGACTTTGAAAAGTCAGAATTGTTTATAAAATATTTCCAAACAAAATATAAAACTGGTTTAGACTCAGGCAACGGTAAGATGGTGGGTGCTTGCTGGCATGCGTCGTAGTTGGAAGACTCGATGTGGATTGCTAGGCACACGGGGGTCCGAGGTATGGCCTAAGTCAAGATAAGGACCAATCTGTGAGCTACTTTTACAAAGTCACACCGTGCTACCACAAGTCCGGTATGGGACGGACCTAGCCGACTAATTTGTGAAGTTCCAACTAGTTATCACTAAAGGTTGAATGTGGGCGTGGTGATGCCACGGGAAGTCTCACATGGCACAAGAGAGGGCTCCAACATGTGGATTCATGTTGTAGCGAAACCTTAGTGGCGGCGTTATCTAGTTGAGCTAAGCATCGTAAAGGCTTTGTCATGAACTTTCAGCCACACACCTAAGGTAGTGTGTTAATCGCGTGGTAGAATGAGAGAACATGTCTTGTGGGTAAAGTTGTACACCTCTGCAGAGTAATAAACTATCCTGGATAGCCGTGTCCGCGGTCATGGACATGCCGAGTAAGGTTTTTCATAGATTAGACTTTGGTTTTATTTAAAATACTGTTTATGGAAAATCTGGTTATCTTTTGTAAAATTGGTCCGGGTAGGATACCCGAGAATAGGTTAGTGTTGGTTGGAGCCTCACTAACGTTATTAACTTGTTAAATTCTATTTCTAATTACTATTTCGACTTCAGCTTTTGTCATAATTATGATGTGTACTTTGAATATTGCTTTCATTGCAAATCAACCATATTAGACCTTTCTTTGACATTTACCCTATGCATGCATTATTCTGTTAAATTCCTGGTGTAACTTGTGGAGTACGTTTGTACTCATGTTGCTATATCTAACTGTTTCCAGAGGAAGCTTTCGACGATTGCGGTGAGGACTACGATTAGGCCGCGTCTTACAGTCAATTCGCCTTGTGGGGAAGGCTGGATGGGCTACTACTACTTTATGTTTCCGCTGTCTATTTTTGTGTTATGCTCTATTGTAAACTTTGGCTTTAAAGCTCAAACCTTTGCTATAATAATTTATGGTTGTATGTGAGATATACATCACTGTGAACCTGTGAGCACTAGCTTTTCCTGGGACAGTGCGATTAACACAGAGGGTTCTGGAGTCGTTGCTCCGGGTCCCGACAAACGTCCTACGGCCAACACAGACAAGAAACACATCAAATAGCACCGCTCGATATATGAAAGCATAATAACATCAAAGAAACAATATTAAGCCCAAACCTGTCAAATCAACAGAATAAGCGTCCTAATCCTTTTGACTAGGTTTGACCAAGTCCGACCGAGCCCGTTGCACCACGCAACGACATGGTCCGAACCAACCAGCTCAAACTCGACTTTCCTAAACCGATGTCAATTACTCATCATACACACGGGATGACCAACACATGGTCTCTCAATCTCCCCCTTGATGAGTATATTGACAAACCCAGAAAAAGCATGAAGTTGAGTTTGAAGAATCCAACATGGTCCAAAGAAGAAAATGAAGCTAATGACCATGTCGACAGAAGAAATCACTAGAGCAACTCAAGAAAGAGCAAATTATTCTCCAAGCTCTAGATTCCCAAAAAACTTTTCCGCTATTCTCCCCCTTTTGGCAATAAACACATCAAAGATGCAAAAGAGAGAATATGACATGACATTGGATGAAATGGCTGAAGTTTGTTTATTCTAAGCATTTAGAGCCATGAGAATTATCCAAAATGATCATAACGAGTTACACCAAGCCATAACTCAATAAAAGGCTATCTAGATCATGATAAGATATGTATATGCCAGCTAAACCAAAGAGATGACAATCTGAAATGTAGTGCAATTTGTGAGCAAGTCAAGTCATCAATAAGTAAAGTCTAACTAGAGACATCCAAGGATGATGCAGGCCATGTCAATTAAGCTAAGCGGAACCAAGAAGCTAAGATTGAGTCCAAATAGAGTGCTATATGCTCAAGAGTGAAACACTGATTCAAGTACTTGGTTCTTTTAGTAGCTTAAGCAAATTGAGCACAAATGACATATTTTTTTTGAAACTTATGGTCGTTTCCAACCAATATTTTTATCATGTGCTAGATCTCAAGCCTTATGCGACTACTTCAAGCAAGAAGCTTAAGAAGATAGTCTAGATCATCCAAAACTCCCCTGAGTTCATGCCTAGTGCAATGGCAAGCCGTCTCATGAGAAAGAATTGGTGAGATCAGTTTTTCGCACAAAAGAGATCTTTTTTTGCTTTTTAACATGTTGTACTAACTCATGCTGCATCAAGAGACTAAAATAGCTCGATCTAAGGCTTAATAGAGATTCAACGGTCAACTCAGCCTATTTGACATGGCATAGATCATAAAAGGATTACTCAAGAAAGACTAGTCTCGAGTGCTAACATGACAAGTTTTAGTTCAATTTGTGCAAGTTAAAATAACTTATCATGACAAAAGCTAGTTTATACAAATGAAGTCATGATAAATGTAACAAATAAGCACAAGTCATGGCAAGGTGTAAAGCACTGTAAGCATGTCATAACAGGATAATAATCAAGGCTCAAATGTAGTCATATTATAATGCAGAATGACATGCAGAAAAACCAGCTCCCCCTCAACATGTGTTGCAACTTTTAGTTCAAGTTGAGTTAGGTCAACATTAAGATCTAGAAGTTCCCAAATGAACTCCCCCTGAACCAAATCAATAAAAACGAGAAGCTGGCAAAAAAATTCAAGGAGGACAATCCTTAAAGCATAGATAAGACAAAGAGGAAACTATGGCTCAGACTGACTCTTATCTACCCCATATGACTCCAGGACTATCAACTAGACATCTAATAGACTAAGGAGCAAACACGTACCTTGTTTACCCGAGAGTGGCCCAACCCTCGTTAGAACCTATAAGCAGTGGGTAAGCTCGACCTAGTAAGAAGAGAACCAGCTAATAAGCAGCATCCTAGAGTCACAAGATAAGAGTAAGAAGTCTAAGCAACTCGGCAAGAGAACCACTCTAACCTATGCTAGAAGGACTAAACCCAATGCACCCGTATGAAATGCAATCAGAAAGGAGTACGAGCATAATAAATATAGTAAAGCAGTAAAGCACAAACTCCCCCTCACAATAGTCCACAAGGACAAACCACCCCAAGCTCTCCCCGCAGAGCTGAAAACCTCGAGCTATCCAAAGGCTTGGTGAAGATGTCAGCTAACTGGTGGTCACTCTCCACAAACTGGAGCACGATGTCACCCTTCTCTACATGGTCTCGAAGGAAGTGATAGCGAATATCGATATGCTTGGTCCGAGAATGCTGCACTGGGTTCTTAGCAATGTTAATCGCAGAAGTGTTATCACATAAGAGTGGAACACTAACTATAACTAACCCAAAGTCCCGTAGGGTCGAGGCCATCCAAAGCACCTGGCTACAGCAACTGGCTGCAGCAACGTACTCGGCCTCTGCGGTGGACTGTGCAACAGCGGACTGCTTCGTCGAAGACCAAGAAACGAGAGAAGTGCCAATGAATTGGCAGGTGCCAGAAGTGCTCTTCCTATCTATCCTATAGCTGGCAAAGTCTGCATCCGAGTAGGCTCTCAAGGAAAGACAGGAAGAGGAAGAGTACTAGATACCATAGTCAATGGTAGCTCGAAGGTACCGAAAGATGCGCTTCACCGCTTGGCGGTGACATACGCGAGGAGAAGCCTGAAATCGGGCACAAAGACACACGGAGAAGTGTATGTCCGGTCTCGAGCCAGTGAGGTACAAGAGGGAGCCAAGCATACTACGATACTCCTTCTGATCAACGGGCTCGCCGTCCTCATCTGGGTCGAGTGCAACTGATGTGGCCATCGGAGTGGACACCGGCTTACCATCACTCATATCGAAGCGCTTCAGGAGGTCTCGAGTGTACTTACCCTGATGCAAGAAAGTACCCTCCCGAGTCTGCTTAATTTGGAAGCCAAGGAAGAAACTCAACCCGCCCATCATGCTCATCTCAAACTCCGAGCTCATGACATCGGAAAACTGGGAAACGAGAGCTTGTGAGGAGCCGCCAAAGATGATGTCATCCACATAAATCTGGACGAGCAGGAGATCATTCCCATGCCGGCGGATGAACAAGGTCTTATCTACTTGACCCATTTCGAAACCATGACTCAACAGATATGACTTAAGCCTCTCATACCAAGCTCTAGGGGCCTGCTTAAGTCCATACAATGCTTTGGAAAGCTTGAAGACATGGTTTGGGTATTTGGGGTTTTCGAAACCAGGAGGCTGTCTCACATAGACTTCTTCCTCAATAAAGCCATTGAGGAAGGCACTCTTGACGTCCATCTGGTAAAGCTTGAAACCGTTAGAAGTTGCGAAGGCAAGCAGGATTCTAATAGCCTCAAGTCTAGCTACAGGGGCAAAGGTCTCCTCAAAATCTAGACCCTCAACTTGGGAGAACCCATGAGCTACCAGTCTAGCCTTGTTTCGAATAACCACACCATCCTCACTCTGCTTGTTCTTGAACACCCACTTAGTCCCAATGATATTGTGACCTCGTGGGGGCTCAACAAGCAACCAGACCTTGTTTCTCTCGAAATTCTCTAACTCCTCATGCATGGTATTGACCCAAGACTCGTCAGAGAGAGCATGACAAACGTCCTTGGGCTCAAATGAGGCAACAAAGGCAGAATGGAGACAAAAAAGAGACATGCCAGATTTTGAACGAGTAACTCGCTCAAAAAGATCTCCAATAATCTGCTCAGAAGGAAGATCTTTTTGAATGTGTCTAGGAGGTTCAGGATGAGATAAAGAAATGGCATCTACCTCGTGAGCTGACGAGGTAGAAAAAGAGCCACTAGCTCCGGAGGAGGCAGAAGGCATGGGCTGATCGCCTCGAGGTGCGGTGGGAGAGGGCACCTCAAGGGGTGGATGAAGGACTAGATCGGGTAGACAACCCTCGTCTCTATCGTCCTCATCATCCACAAAGATGGTCTCGGACTGCTCTAAGGAACCTGAGATATCGGGCCTAGTCCCCGGACTGGCCTCATCATCCACAAAGATGGTCTCTACCATTTTACTAGACTCGCAGTTCTAGACCCTATAAGCCCACAAAAAAGTCGAGTAGCCTAGAAAGATCCCATCACAAGAACGTGACTCGAACTTATCTAGGTTCCCACGACTTCAAAATAAAGCACTTGCAACCAAACACACAAAAATGAGATACACTGGGTCCCAGCACAAACCAGATCTTTGACCATCTTGAGTTTCAGCAGACCACGAATGAGATCGTGGCCACTAACTCGGGTCAAATGGTCAAATCTAATATGACTGAGAGACCATGTGAGGGTCATCCCATTGTGAGTGATGAGTAATTGACATCGTTTCTTAAAAGTCGAGTTTGAGTCGGTTTGTTCGGACCCAGACGTTGCATGGTGCAACGGGGTCGGTCGGACTTTGGTCATACTTAGTCGTATGGGTTAGGATGTATATTCCATTGTTGCGACAGGTTTGATCTTGCTAATGCTATTTGCGCGTTCATGTATCGAGCGGTGCTATGTGACGTGTTTTCTTGTCTGTGTGTCCGCAGGACAGCGAGGCGGAGTCGTGGCGAGACACGGTGGACCGGACTAGGCGCAGGTGGCGCTGAGGTCAGAACGGTCATGAGGTGTCGAAGACGATGTGGACTCGACGTGTTGCGGAGCGTGCGAGGCAAGGAGCGCGGAAGCTTCCCGGAAGGTGCAGGAGGGGTGAAACGGGAATTTCGCAAGGCTGCACAAGCGGGAGACGGCTCCGTTAGGGTTTAGCCGGCGTAACGGGTTGGAGACCCGTTAGCCAAGGGCTATAAATAGAGGTGAGGGGCTGCATACCCCTTAGGACACAATAGAGAGAGTTAGAGTTCATTCCTTGTGTTGTGTTCCTCCCAAGAAGCATGTGAGGCTCTTGGTGTTCTTGAGGATTGAGAGGGAGAGGATGGATTGAGTGACTTGTAATCATTCTTTCTTGTTCTAATGTCCATGCGTATGGGGACTCCTATAAATCCTTGTTTTGGTTGAAATGAAATGGATGCAAACTCTTGTTTATTTGATTCTTCTTCTCTTAGTTTCTTGTTCTCTCTCTGTGTTTATTCTTGTCTTCAGGATGACCTTGTTTCCTTTTGTTCATGGCCCAGACTCTTGAGTAGCCCTTTGGTTTTTGATGCTGCTAGTTCAAAGATAGTCATGTTCTTTGCTGCATGCAGATCGGCTTGTAGAAGGCTGGTTTCGGTGCAATTCTTTATCATCTGATGCAGCCTTCGGCCAGCACAAATCAGCATTGCTGAGACTTCATTTCAATCGCTGTTCCTTTGGTTTGCTCTTAGTTTTGGCAAAATCTGTGTTGGGTACAGTCTAGCATTTCTTTGATTTCTCGTTCGCTAGCGTGCTAGTATTGCTCGACGGCCAGCAGCAACTACGCTAGTTTGCTTCTCTGTGTTCGTCTTGTTTTCATCTGCAGTCTTTTAAGTCTTTGGCAGCTGCCCTTCTTCTTTATTTTCTTTTCATCCGGCTTTACAGTGCTAGCGTGTTCGCTTTAGACGTTTGTTTTCTTTGTTTTGTTTTACTTTTCCTTTTGGGCAGCGAGGCAATATCACTTGGTCACCGATTTCTTTCATTCCTTTTAAACAAGCAAGTCATCCAAGCAAAGGCAGCTAGCGATCGATTGAAGTCATGTTTTCTTTTCAATTTTGTGATGTTTTGACCCTCCCGCATGTAGTCCAATTGATCTCGGTTTTGGCTGAAATTTTATTACTTACTTACCGATCTAAGATGATTCTTCTTGTAACATGCGATCGGATTTCTTCTTTTCATTGTTTTCTCTGCTTGCTCGACCTTTGCCGTTGTTTGTTTTCTTTCCTTCTTTTCACCGCCAGGTGTACACTTGCTCGACTTGGTCTCACCGACAAGCACTTTGGTCCCTTCTTCTCTCTTTGTTAATCTGCTGCAAGCACTTTCGCCGCTTTGTTGGTTTCTGCGCGGTTTCGATTCTCACGATTTCCAAAGCTTTCAGTTCTAGCAGCTTGAATGAACATCTCTCTTTTCAGCTTTTTCTTTTGTTAGTTTTCAGCACGCCTTGTTGATCTATCCGACCAAAGAAGAGAAATTTCTTTCTTCGTGAGTGTCTGTTATATCGAGAAAAGTTGTTAAGTAGATACTTAGGGGAGATTTTTTTTAAAGGCACCATTCACCCCCCCTCTGTTGCCATTTCGGTCCTACAATTGGTATCAGAGCCGGTTAGCTCTTCTTGATAGATCTTTAACCGGTCTCAAGAGCCATGGCGACGGACAAGTACTCGACCAAGCCCCCGATCTTTGATGGGATAGATTTTCCATTCGGAAGAGCCGGATGGAGACCTACATCCGTGCTCGTGGCTACGCCATCCGCGAAAGGTCAAGATCCGCTTTGTTGTTCCCACCGATGAGAACATCAATGCAGGAATATGGTCGATGTTGAGGCAAACGCAAAGGCGAGGAACATCATCATTCGTGATTGAGCGAGCGAATTTGATCGCATCTCTCACCGACGTCGGCTTGATATTTGGGTGACCTCAATGCTTACCATGAGGGCACCACCCAAATAAAGACGGTGCGACAAGACCAGTTCAAGCGCGAATACAGCAAATTTGAGATGCTTGCTGGTGAGTCCCTTGACGAGTGCTTTTCTCGCTTCCACAAGATTTTGAGCAACCTCCGAGCCGTCGGTCTCACATACTCCGACTCGGATAACGCTCGACAAATTCTTTCTGCACTCGATCTTCGGGTTTGGGAGATGAAAGTGACTACCATCAAGGACACCACGGACCTCTCGACCCTGAGTCTTGACGCGCTTTACTCGCGCCTCAAGACTCACGAGATTGACATAGTCTCTCGTCGGTCAAGTCTCGATCGATGGCACTAGTCACCGATCCCACCGCCGCTTCGGTTCTTCTGCACGATTCTCTTTGCGGTTCTCCCTATCGCTCTCGTGATGTAACCGATGATCGCTAGAGAGCAGCTATGACGAACAGCTAGCCCTCCTAGCGCGTAGATTTTCTCATGCCTACAAGAGGAGGAGGGATGGTAAAAGAGGAGGTCCTGTGATTTGCTTCGAGTGTGGTGGCCCCAACCACATTCGGGCAAACTGCCCCAAGCTGGAGAAGGGCAAGAACGACTACGGCGGTTCGGGCAAGAACGACTACACCGACAAGAACCGCAACAAGAAGACTTCAGCTCAGACGCAAGGCAAGAAGAAGTTCCGCAACTTTGGGAAGGCCAAGAAGCTCTTCCACCGCGTCCTCACCGCCTTCGACGACCTCGACCTCAGCGAGGTGGAGGGATGGAGCGACGACGACGGGACGGGGGACCAAGAGCCCAAGGATAGCGGCAACGACTTCTCCGGCATGTGCTTCATGGCCCTTGAGGGCGAGATCAGCGACAGCGAGCTCTACTCCGACTCCGACGAGGTATGTCCCTCCTATGATCAACTCAATGAAGCTTTTCTTAAGTTAGGAGGATTTCATGCTAGATCTAGAGCTAGATGTAGCGATTTGGAGAAGGAAGTAGATAGATTGTCACGGAGCTTACTTCACTTATATCTCGCCCTCCGTGATGAATGTGATACATGTCCTGCTTTGCTTGGAGATATGGAGAAGTTAAGGACCTCGCATGATAGTTTGTCCTCTGAACTAGACATTGTTAAGGTGGAGAACATTAGTCTTCTTGCTGAGCTTGAGATGAGTAGGATAGCTCCTGTTTCATCTTCTACTGTTGAGACTATTTCTTGCACCTCATGTGGGGATAAGGACAATGCTTTCAGAGGTCTTTATACCATGTTGCTTGATCTGCCTGAGACTTGTGAAAGTTGCAATAATTTAAAAATGAACTTAAAAAGGGCAGATCACAAAATTGCTGAGTTAAAAGCCTTTTTACTTGAGGCTATTACTTCATGTGCAAATTGTCTCAAACTTACTGCTGAACTTGAATCTGTCTCCAAACAGTTTCAAGAATTTGTTGATGATAATAAGAAAATGGCTCAGTACGCTTCTAAGGATCCTATTAGCTCACCATGCAAAAGTTGTAATAAACTAAAATCTGATTTGATTGCCTTAGATGAAAAGTGTGTGAAGCTAACTAAGGACCTTATAGAAAAATCACATCCTTCCTGTGCTTTCTGTGCTGAAATGTTGGAAAAGGATAAGGATATGGTAGAGATGTTTAGGAAGAGTTACGTGAACCAAATGGCTAGGATTAGAGCTGCCCCCTGTGTGTCTTGCGAAGCCCTCAAGGTTGAGGTAGCCGTGCATAAGGAGAAATATGCACGTGCTATTCGCTCTTCTGCTATTGGTTCTTCTCTTTCCTCTCCTCCTGCTGTCTCTTCTTCTTCTCCTTGCTCCTCGTGCACCTCTTTCTTTCGGGAGTGTCAGTACCTTATGAACACTCTCGAGAAATTTGTAGGAGGCAAGAAGAATCTCAATCTTATTCTAGACCAATCAAAGATTTGCAAGTTCAAACAGGGTCTAGGATATGATTGTTGGTGATATGCCCTAGAGGCAACATGGAGATGTTGAATATATCACATACTATGTTTATGATACATTGCTTTGTTCCTTGAAATAGACATTATCATTATTGATCAATGAGTATGTGACTTATTCATGAGACTCTTAATGCCAAAGTGTTGCTATTTATAAATGATCCCTGATTATATTTCATATGAGGAACAAATATGATTCAAAGATCAGCATATGTATTGATTGATGATCATGTCTCATGGATCATGGTATGGAGATACCAAATCAATAATATGGACATGTGTGAGTGAACATATGTTGGATAGACCCGCCATGAGACACCGCAGATTCCATGTGTCATCAGTTGGTCTCAAGTAGTGTTTATGTGGAATCCTTAGACTTGAGATCATCATGGTTCCCAAAGATGCGTAGTAGCTTATTTTGGGACTACTAAACACTACTCCGTGAATCGGATAGTCATAAAAGTAGTCTTTGGATTTGCCATGAAACATGTAGTGGGATGTGAATGATCAAGATAGAATTTGCCCTCCTTATGGGAGAGATATCTCGGCCCCTCGATGTAATGGATTATGAAAGTGCATGGCCATGCCAAGGTGATTGAGGAGTCAATCACGAGTTTATAATCCATCACGGAATCGAGAGAGTGATTGAGCTATTAAGAGGATGACACAGGTCTCGCCTTGAGCTTAATCTATATCGTGAGGCAAAGGGATTAGTACATGAGAACATTACGGTGTTCAAACCGATATGATCTTTACGTATACTTTGGGGTTAATATGTCTTGCTAGAGGCCGCTATTAACAGGGTGACCGGAAAGGTGTTTCTGGGTTGCGACCAAGTATACGTGAACCTATAGGGTCGCACACTTAACGGGTTGGAACACTAATTCGAATGTGATTCGGATATGGGCTCAATTCGGATAGAGATCCGGATAGACTCCTATTGGGCCTCGGTCCACGAGGCCCAAGTGAGGAGGTCTATATATATGGAGGCGAGGGGCTGAGGGAACGCACCTGATAATCCCGAGCTAATCCGTAGCCGCCACCTCCGAGCCAAACCCTAGCCGCTCGCGAGTCTTTGGTACACTCGCGATCGGCGCCCACCCGGACGTGTGGATACCGGGAGGCGCCGCCGTTGCGGCGTTGATCGGCATCAACAACCTCTGATTGGATCCGCTCGTGGTGTGGTTGATCACGTGGAGGAGACGATCGGTTCGGGACGATCGACTACTTCCACTACTACTTGACGCCGTGATTGGATCGGCTTCTCCAACTCTTCTTCATTGCACAAGCGTCTAGTGGTAACGATCCATGATCCCTCCTTAAGCATGATGTTCTTGTGTGCGCGGTAGAAAAATTTTGTTTTCTGCTCTCGTAGCCTACTCGCGATCCATTAGTGGTATCAGAGCCATCTTGCTTAGTTTGCGATCTGGATCAGCGCATATGTTGATATGCGGTTGTAATAGATTGGATCTATTACGGACTAGATCAATCGGTCATAAGGGGTTGGAATATGTATGAGTTGATAGCATCATGTGGCCAAAAGATTAGTTCGTGCTCCTTCTTTGATGTACGCGCGACTTGCCCCTACCTACCGGTAACACCATCGGGGCTAATCACAAGCACCGATCGATGGATTGAGCCAACGATCGAGGTCTTGTGTTGCGGTCTCCTCAAGCATACCGATCGCGATGATTGATGTGATTGATCTAATGAAAATTGAGACATTTTGAATGGCTCGGATTTGGGTTGATTTGATCGGCCCGATGAGATTTTCATAGCGATTTCATAGATGCGATCTATGTAATTCCGTGAGGTTTTCAGACCGCCGTTGCGTACACGCATAGATTGTTATAGAAACACATTCATGTCAGGGCGGTAGAATATGTTCTACGCTTAACTTGTTTTTGCAGGGAATGATGTGAATGGTATGGCATAGATGCATATGTGATGCATGTGTGTTTTGGCGGCCTGTGTGTCGTATTAATCACAAATGGGTTGAGGTCGTTCTTTAATTGTATAACGACCTGCGTGTCGACTTGTGATGCTTGAGCTCCTCATGTAATTCATTTGCTACCTATTAGTTGTAATAGTTTAGTTCTTTGCTATGGAGGCTTCAAGCATGATGACAAAGAGGACAAGAAGTGTGGCGAAGAATATCACCGTGGAACCATGGCGATGGCGACCACTACGATACAAAATGCCATACCATTCACAGTATAATGTGATTATATGCATGTGATGTTTATTTCTTGTCATACTATTCTTTCATGGCATACCAACTAAGGGTTAGTTTTTCATGATAGAATAGCTTCTCTCAAGAAAAAATTAAGAATTTGTTTTGATGCCCTTCCAATTGATGCGCCTATAAGAATCATGATCATTGTTTGGTAGGTCTGCCAAAGCAGAGTACCATCAACTATCTTGATCTAATAGGGTGGATGTCGGACATCCACATGCATAGTATTGGTTTACTTGACAAGGCTATCAAATTAGATTTGGGCCTTGGGGCATGGTGTTGGGAGCCGGGGCATTGGATGCCACCCAACAAACAAGAGTCACATAAGATGTGATTAGCAAGTGTTGCTTACCTCGTCACTAGGTTTCTAGCAGTGATGCCAAAGCTCACTAGAACTTAGATGAACATGGATCTTGACCACTATATGTCGTTAGAGGGAAGACGATTACAAAACATATAGTGGGAGTACCTTTTGTTAAATTGTTTAATGGAAGATCAAACATGAACATAGTGCTAAACTTTGCATATTCTTTGTTGTAGATCATGTCAACTAATGCCGCATCCAGTTCTTTTAATTTGCGATCTATTCTTGAGAAAGAAAACTCAATGGAACGAACTTTTGGATTGGTATCGCAACCCGAGAATTGTTCTCAAGCAAGAGCGCAAGGAGCATGTCCTTGAGTCTCCTTATCCCGATGACTTGCACGATAATGCTACCGTGGCTGCACGGAAAGCTTATGAGAAGCAAACGAATGATTACCTTGATGTGAGTCGTCTCATGCTTGCCACAATGTCCTCTGAGCTTGAAGCAATATGAGAACACAGATGCCTACAATATCATTGTGGGGTTGCGTGGTATGTTTGAGAACCAAGCAAGGGTGAGAGGTTCAACACTTCAAAGTCCTTGTTTGCGTGCAAAGCTTGCGAAGGGAATCCGTCGACCCTCATGTGATTAAGATGATTGGCTACATTGAGAGTCCGAAAAGCTTGGTTTTCCCTTAGCCAAGAGTTGGCTACGATGTGATTCTTCATCGCTCCCTCGAGCTTTGAGCCATTCATTCGAACTATCACATGAACAACATGGACAAGACCTTGGTGAGTTGCATGGGATGCTAAAATCAGCCGAGGAAAGCATTAAGAAAAGCAGCCATCATGTGATGATGATGCGAGAAAGGCAAGGGCAAGCCCTATGTAAAGAAAGGCGCGGTCAAAGAAAGTTAGCTCCCGATGAGATCGCGAGCGGTTCTAAGGCCAAGCAAGTCAAGAAGGGCCTGCTCGATGCGATTGCTACTCTCAGTAAGCAATCGTGACATTGGAAAAGGAACCGCCCAAAGTACTTGGAGGATCTTGAGAAAAGAAGGAAGTACGACTTCCGCTCCGGTATAAATGTTATAGAAATCAATCTTGCTACTTCATCTATCGATTCTTGGGTATTTGATACGGATCGGTTGCTCACATTTGCAAATCGTTGCGGGGCTAAGAAGAAGTAGAAGTTTGAGGAGGAGCGAAGTGGATCTTCGCGTTGGCAATGGAGCAAAAGTTGTCATGGTGGTGTTGGCACCATGCCATTGTCTTTACCTTCGTGATTAGTTTTGGAATTGAATAATTGTTATTGTGTTCCATCTCTTTCCAAGAACATTATTTCGCTTCATGTTTACAAGCGAAGGTTATGACTTTAGATCCGTGAACAATGGTTGTTCTCTTTATTTCAAAGATATGTTCTATTGTCATACTCCATTGGTGAATGGGTTATATGTTCTTACTCTTGAAGAGTCATCGGTCTATAACATTAATACAAAGAGGCAACGATCGAATGATTTGAATCCCACGCTTATTTGGCACCGCCGCTAGGCCACATAAATGAGAAACGCATGGAGAAGCTCCATAGAGATGGTATTCTGCACTCATTTGATTTTGAATCATTTGAGACATGCGAATCTTGTTTACTTGGCAAGATGACAAAAGCACCTTTCACCGGTCAAGGTGAACGGGCAAGTGACTTATTGGCACTCGTACATTCGATGTATGTGGACCAATGAGCTCAACGACCGAGGTGGTTTTCAAGATTTCATAACTTTTACAGATGACTTTAGTAGATATGGATATATCTACCGATGAAGATAAGTCCGAATCCTTTGAAAAGTTCAAAGAATTCCAAAATGAAGTGCAAAATCATTTAGGCAAGACAATCAAGTTTCTACGATCCGATCGTGGAGGCGAGTATTTGAGCCATGAGTTTGGTAATCATCTCAAGGATTGTGGAATTGTTCCACAATTGACTCCGCCTAACACCTCAATGGAATGGGGTATCTCGAACGGAGAAATCGCACCTTATTAGATATGGTGCGCCCATGATGAGCCACAGTGATCTTCCGTTGTCTTTTGGGGTACGCTCTTGAAATGTACCGCTTTCACACTAAATGAGTTCCATCAAAATCGAGAAAAGACACCATATGAGATGTGGACAGACAACGTCCTAGCTTGTCTTTTCTTAAGATTTGGGGATGTGAGACTTATGTAAAACGTTTACAATCGATAAGCTCACCCCAAATCGATAAATGCTTCTTTATCGGGTATCCTAAGGAAACAAAAGGATATTACTTCTATAATCAAGAAGAAGGCAAAGTGTTTGTCGCTTTGGCATGGTGTCTTCTTAGAGAAAGAGTTTCTCTCAAGAAGGGATAGTGGGAGCATGGTGCAACTTGAAGAAATTCGAGAAACACCGAAAACGTTTCAGCTCTACGAACCACAACAGATGAACAAACTGTTGAAGAACCCGTTGTGGACACACCGCACCACGTGGGTCGAGAGGTCACGTCGTGTACCGAGAGGTACATGTTCTTGACTACTCAACAACGGGATATATTGTTGTTAGACAACGATGAACCTAAGACCTATGAAGAAGCGATGGTGGGACGACGACGAGAAATGGCTTGAAGCCATGAGATCCGAAATTGAATCCATGCACGGTAATCAAGTTTGGAACTTGGTTGATCCACGATGGTGTTAAAACCATTGAGTGCAAATGGGTTTTCAAGAAAAGATAGACATAGATGGAAATGTTCACATCTATAAAGCGCGATTGGTGGCCAAAGGTTTCAAACAAATTCAAGGTGTTGATTATGATGAAACTTTTTCGCCGTCGCAATGCTAAAGTCTATTCGGATCATTCTAGCGATTGCTGCTTATTTCGACTATGAAATATGGCAAATGGATGTCAAAACAGCTTTCCTTAACGGAATCGAGTGAGGAGTCAATCACGAGTTTATAATCCATCACGGAATCGAGAGAGTGATTGAGCTATTAAGAGGATGACACAGGTCTCGCCTTGAGCTTAATTTATATCGTGAGGCAAAGGGATTAGTACATGAGAACATTACGAGTTCAAATTGATATGATCTTTACGTATACATTGGGGTTAATATGTCTTACTAGAGACCGCTATTAACGTGGTGACCGGAAAGGTGTTTCGGTCGCGACCAAGTATACGTGAACCTGTGGTCGCACACTTAACGGGTTGGAACACTAATTCAATGTGATTCGGATGTGGGCTCAATTCGGATAGAGATCCGGATAGACTCCTATTGGGCCTCGGTCCATGAGGCCCAAGTGAGGAGGTCTATATATGGAGGCGGGGGCCGAGGTGGCATCCGATAATCCCGAGCTAAACCACAGCCGCCACCTCCCGAGCCAAACCCTAGCGCTGAGTCTTTGGTACACTCGCGATCGGCGCCCACCCGGACGTGTGGATACCGGTGGAGGTGCTGCTCGTTGCGGCGTTGATCGGCATCAACAATCTGATTGGATCCGCTGTGTGGTTGATCACGTGGAGGAGACGACCGTTCGGGACGATCGACTACTTCCACTACTACCTCGACGCGCGTGGTTGGATCGGCTTCTCCAACTCTTCTTGCGCTGCGCGTCTAGTGGTAACGATCCATGATCCCTCCTTAAGCATGATGTCCTTGTGTGCGCGGTAGAAAAGTTTTGTTTTCTGCTATCGTAGCCATCGCGCGATCCATTAATGATCTCCATGAGGATGTGAGGAAACATCCACCTGTCGTGCTCAGACACGTAGCCGCAGGTGTGATTGAGGTCAAGCCCAAGAACAAGAAAGTTCAATTTAAATCAGCGGGCTTTGTCCAAGGGATTTCGGCGACAAGGTGATTTCACCGCAGCCGCCCCTCGTAGGCGGTATCATTGCACCTTCAGTCAGAAGGATGGGCATTTGTTTGACCATTGCTTCAAGCGCGCCAAGATCGCGCGAAGAGACCGTGCTGAGTCTCTTAGGTGTATTCAGGGTCAGCCCCAGACCATGAGTGCACCTAAGACCAACACGAGGTCTAGGGTTGCTACTGTTGGTAGCTTTGGGCAGCACCGAGGACTTGGTTTTTCTGAGTCTTCTGTTTTTCGTCCTCGTGCTCCCTCTGGTCGTGACTTCCGCCGTCCTGAGGGTAGATCTCATTTTCCCCATCGAGATGCCTACCCGCGGCGTGATCAGCCTGTTGCTGGTGCACCGACTCGCTCGTCCGTAGCAGTCGGACCAAAGAATGCCTGTGTCTGTTCATAGACCTTCTGCTTCTTTGAGCGACGGAGAGTGTAGGGTAGTTAGAGGTCAGTCGTGTGTGACTACTTCTTCGCTCGACGTGTGACTCAAGATTGGGTTCCAAAATCTATCTTGATTTATCCCAGTACTGAGACTTTGCTCTCTTGTTGACTCAGGTTCGCCGGGCAGGGAAGGGAAAGGTTTGGCTTGTAGACTCGGGTGTTCACGACACATGACCGGAGATTCCGTTGGTTTTCTTCCTTGCCCGAGCTCCGGTGATGAGACGATCACCTTGAGATGCTTCTTCCAGGCGCCATCGCCAAAGGTATAGTGCGATTAATAATTCATTTGTTTTAAAAGATGTTGACTTGGTTAGTAAGCTGCGGACAATTTGCTTTCGCCTCTCGACTTACCGATGACGATTTCGAGGTAAGTTTTAAGAAAACAAGCGCAAAATTCTTGATTCTTCTGTGAGTCCGGTTTATGGATTTCTCGCTTTGGGAGGATCTTTCGTGCTGATTTTTCCGAGTCCTTTGGTGATCCTCTCCGTTGTTTGCTTGCTTCGAGTCCCGCGACCTTTCCTTCGGCATAGGAGACTTGGTCATATTGGATTTGACCATTTGACTCGAGTTAGCGCCACGATCTCATTCGTGGTTTGCGAAACTCAAGATGGTCAAAGATCTTGTTTGCGCTCCATGCCGCACGCGGCAAGATGGTTGCCGCTTCTCATCCTCCGGTCCACAGTTACTATGACCGATGCACCGACACCGCTCCATATGGATACGGTTGGACCAAATGAGTCTTGATCGGCGGGGGAAGTGGTATGTTCTTGTCGTAGTCGATGACTTCTCGAGGTATTCTTGGGTGTTTTCTTGGCCTCGAAGGATGAGGCGTTTTCACATTTCGAGGTATTTTCGGTGGGCTTTCTGTTGAGCTTCCGGTGCCTTCGAGCGATCCGCGATGACAATGGCACGGAGTTCAAGAATTCCTACTTTGAGAGTTTCGTGGTGAGACGGTGTAGAGCACCGCCTCTTCTCCATCGTCCCTCGGCGAGAATGGCGTTGTGGAGAGGAAGAACCGTACCTTGGTCGAGATGGCGGGACGATGCTTGATGAGTACTCTACACCGCGGAAGTTTTGGGTGAGGCTATAGCCACCACGTGCCATGTTTCCAATCGAGTTTTCTTGCACACACTTGCACCGCACTTCTTATGAGTTGAGATACGGCGGCCGGTGTTTCTCATTTTCGTGTGTTTGGTTGCAAGTGTTTTATTCTCAAGTCCCGGAACCTAGATAAGTTCGAGTCACGTTCTTGTGATGGACTTTTTCCGGCTACTCGACTTCTTGGCGGGCATATAGGGTGCAGGCTGAGTCTAGTAAAATGGTAGAAACACGTGAGGTAACTTTCGATGAGGCCGGTCAGGGACTAGGCCCGATATCTCAGGTTCACTAGAGCAGTCCGAGACCATCTTTGTGGATGATGAGGATGATGGAGATGAGGGTTGTCTACCCGATCCAGTTCCTTCTCCACCCCTTGAGGTGCCTTCTTCCACCGCACCTCGAGGCGATCAGCCCTTACCTTCTGCTTCTTCTGGAGCTAGTGGCTCTGTTCCTACCCGTCAGTAACGAGGTAGAGGTCACTTCTTCATCTCATCCAGACCTCCAAGACATATCCAAAATCTCATCCTTCGAGCGGATGATTGGAGATCTATTTGAGCGAGTCACACGTTCCAAGTCCGGCATGTCACTTTTCATCTCCACTCGCCTTCGTTGCTTCCTTTGAACCCAAGGACGTTTGCCATGCTTTATCGGCGAGTCTTGGGTCAACGCCATGCATGAGGAGCTAGAGAGTTTCGAGAGAAACAAGGTGCGGGCGCTTGTTGAGCCCCTCGAGATCAAAATATCATTGGAACCAAATGGGTGTTCAAGAACAAGCAAAGTGAGGATGGGGTAGTCATTGAAACAAGGCTAGGCTGGTTGCAGGGTACTCCTGTGTTGAGGGTCGGATTTCGAGGAGACCTTTGCCCTGTAGCTCGTCTTGAGGCCATTAGAATTCGCTTGCCTTTGCGCTTCTAAGGGTTTCAAGCTTTACCGATGGACGTCAAGAGTGCCTTTCTCAATGGCTTCATTGAGGAAGAAGTCTATGTCGACGACCTCCGTGTTTCGAGAACCCCAAATACCCTAGTCATGTCTTCAAGCTTTCCAAAGCATTGTATGGACTTAAGCAAGCCCCTAGAGCTTGGTATGAGAGGCTTAAGTCCTATCTATTGAGACATGATTTTGAGATGGGTAAAGTTGACAAGACCTTGTTCATTCGCCGGCTTGGCAATGACCTTCGTCACTAAATTTATGTCGATGACATTATCTTTGGCGGCTCTTCTCATGCTCTAGTTTTACAGCCTCGGATGTCATGAGCACCGAGTTTGAGATGAGCATGATGGGTGAGTTGACTTTCTTCCTTTGCTTCCAAATCAAGCGAGACTCGGAAGGGTACCTTCTTGCATCAAGGCAAGTACACCGTGATCTCCCGAGACGTTTCGACATGAGTGATGGAAAGCGGTGTCGACTCCGATGGCTTCTACGGCCACACTTGACCCAGATGAGGACGGCGAGCCAGTTGATCAAAAAGAGTTCAGAAGTATGATTGGCTCTCTCTTGTACCTCACTGCCTCGAGACCGGACATACACTTTTCTGTGTGTCTTTGTGCCCGGTTTCAGGCTTCTCCTCGCGTATCTCACCGCCAGCGGTGAAGCGCATCTTCGGTACCTTCGAGCTACCATTGACTATGGTATCTGGTACTCTTCCTCATTCTGTCTATCCCTTAGAGCCTATTCGGATGCAGACTTTGCCGGCTGTAGGATAGATAGGAAGAGCACTTCGGGCACCTGCCAGTTCATTGGCACTTCTCTCGTTTCTTGGTCTTTGAGGAAGCAGTCCGGTGTTGCACAGTCCACCGCAGAGGCCGAGTACGTTGCTGCAGCCAGTTGCTATAGCCAAGTGCTTTGGATGGTCTCGACTCTGCGGGACTTTGGGTTAGCTATCGATCGCGTTCCGCTCTTTTGCGATAACACGTCTGCGATTAGCATTGCTAAGAACCCAGTGCAACACTCTCGGACCAAGCACATCGATATCAGATATCATTTTCTTCGAGACCATGTAGAGAAGGGTGACATCGTGCTCCAGTTTGTGGAGAGTGACCACCAGTTGGCTGATATCTTCACCAAGCCTTTGGATAGCACGAGGTTTTCAGCTCTGCGGGGAGAGCTTGGGGTGGTTTGTTCTTATGGACTGTTGTGAGGGGGAGCTTTGGGCTTTACTGCTTTATCATATAAATTATGCTTCTGTATCCTTACTGTTGCATCGCATTTTCGGGTGCATTGGGTTTAGTCCTTCTAGCATAGGTTAGAGTGTGTCTCTTGCTGAGTTGCTTAGACTTCTTGCTCTTATCTTGTGCTTTCAGGATAGCTGTTTCTTATCTCACTAGGTTGAGCTCACTCACTTCTTTTAGGCTCTAGCGAGGGTTGGGCCACCCTCGGGTAGACAGGGTACGTGTTTGCTCTCTAGTGTGTGTTTTTCTCGACATTTGTTGTCACAGAGTCATATGGGGTAGATGAGAGTCAGTCTGAGCCATAGTATCCTCTATATCTTATCCATGCTTTAAGGACTGCCTGTTTTCGTGATTTATTTGTCAGCTTCTCGTTTTATTGCTTTGGTTCAGGGGGAGTTCATTTGAGAACTTCTAGATCTTAATGTTGACTTAACTCAACTTGAACTAAAAGTTGCATCACATGTTGAGAGGGAGCTGGATTTTCTGCATTGCATTCTGCATTGTAATATAGCTTCATGGAGCCTTGATTATTATCCTTTCATGACATGTTTTCATTATATTATATCTTGCCATGATTTATACTCCATTGCTAATTTGATCATGACTTTATATGTGTAGTCAAGTCTTTGCCATGATAGGTTAATTAAAATGCTAAATTTTGACCTAATTCATGTCTTGTTCATATTTGAGACTAGTCAGCTTTGTGTTATCTTTTTATGGTTCTTGCCATGTCAAATAGGCTGAGTTGAGTCTTGAATCTTAGTTGAGCAATAGATTGAGCTATACAGTCTCTTGATGACACATAAGTTAGTACAATCTTTTAAAAGCAAAAAGATCTCTTTTGTGCGAAAAAACTGATCTCACCAATTCCTTCTCATGAGACTGCTTGTCATTGCACAAGGCATGAACTCAGGGGAGTTTTGGATGACCAAGATCATTTCCTTAAGCTTCTCGCTTGGAATGATCGCATAAGGCTTGAGGTCTAGCACATGGTGAATAAAAGATGGTTGAAAACAACCATGTGATCTCAAAAGAAAAATGTCAAATGTGCTCAATTGCTAAAAATGCTCAATGTACTCCAACAATTGTATCATTCTTGAACAAATAGCACTCTAGTTTGCTCAACACTAGCTTCTTGATTCCATTTAGCTTATTGACATGGCTTGCATCATTTGTGGATATCATTAGCTAGACTAAAATCATATTTGACTTGACTTGCTAAGCACTTCAATTAAAATTCAGATTATACCTTATTGCGCTTAGCTTCACTTTACATACTTAGTCATGATTTTTGTAGCATATTTGTATGTTATGGCTTGATGTAATACATTATGGTCATTTTGGATAATTCTCATGGCTCTACATACTCAAAATGATCAAATCAACCATTTCATCCATTTTCATGACTTTTTCTCCTTCCTTTATTCTTGATGGGTTTATTGCCAAAAGGGGGAGAATAGTGGTAGAAAAAGCCACTTCGGGAGCTTTTGAAGAAAAATTGTTCTTTCTTTTTGCTCCTTCTGTCAACATGGTCATTAGCTTCACTCTTTACTTATGGACCATATTAGACTCTTCAAATTCAACTTTGTGCTTTTTCGGTGTTTGTCAATATACTCATCAAGGGGGAGATTGAGAGACCATGTGAGGGTCATCCCATTGTGAGTGATGAGTAATTGACATCGTTTCTCAAAAGTCGAGTTTGAGTCGGTTTGTTCGGACCCAGACGTTGCATGGTGCAACGGGGTCGGTCGGACTTTGGTCAAACTTAGTCGTATGGGTTAGGATGTATATTCCATTGTTGCGACAGGTTTGATCTTGCTAATGCTATTTGCGCGTTCATGTATCGGCGGTGCTATGTGACGTGTTTTCTTGTCCGTGTCCGCGAGACAGCGAGGCGGAGTCGTGGCGAGACACGGTGGACCGGACTAGGCGCAGGTGGCGCAGAGGTCAGAACGGTCATGAGGTGTCGAAGACGACGTGGACTCGACGTGTTGCGGAGCGTGCGAGGCAAGGAGCGCGAAGCTTCCGGAAGGTGCGGGGAGGGGCGGCAGGGAATTTCGCAAGGCTGCACAAGCGGAGACGGCTCCGTTAGGGTTTAGCCGGCGTAACGGGTTGGAGACCCGTTAGCCAAGGGCTATAAATAGAGGTGAGGGCTGCATACCCCTTAGGACACAATAGAGAGAGTTAGAGTTCATTCCTTGTGTTGTGTTCCTCCCAAGAAGCATGTGAGGCTCTTGGTGTTCTTGAGGATTGAGAGGGAGAGGATGGATTGAGTGACTTGTAATCATTCTTTCTTGTTCTAATGTCCATGCGTATGGGGACTCCTATAAATCCTTGTTTTGGTTGAAATGAAATGGATGCAAACTCTTGTTTATTTGATTCTTCTTCTCTTAGTTTCTTGTTCTCTCTCTGTGTTTATTCTTGTCTTCAGGATGACCTTGTTTCCTTTTGTTCATGGCCCAGACTCTTGAGTAGCCCTTTGGTTTTTGATGCTGCTAGTTCAAAGATAGTCATGTTCTTTGCTGCATGCAGATCGGCTTGTAGAAGGCTGGTTTCGGTGCAATTCTTTATCATCTGATGCAGCCTTCGGCCAGCACAAATCAGCATTGCTGAGACTTCATTTCCAATCAGTTGTTCCTTTGGTTTGCTCTTAGTTTTTGGCAAAATCTGTGTTGGGTACAGTCTAGCATTTCTTTGATTTCTCGTTCGGCTAGCAGGCTAGTATTGCTCTCACGGCCAGCAGCAACTACGCTAGTTTGCTTCTCTGTGTTCGTCTTGTTTTCATCTGCAGTCTTTTAAGTCTTTTGGCAGCTGCCCTTCTTCTTTTATTTTCTTTTCAGTCTGGCTTTCGGTTGTGCTAGCAGTGTTCAGTTTAGACGTTTGTTTTCTTTGTTTTCTTTTACTTTTCCTTTTGGGCAGCAGTGCAATATCACTTGGTCAGCCTGATTTCTTTCATTCCTTTTAAACAAGCAAGTCATCCGAAGCAGTGCAGCTAGCAGTCAGTTGAAGTCATGTTTTTCTTTTCAATTTTGTGCTGTTTTTGACCCTCCTGCATGTAGTCCAATTGATCTCGGTTTTGGCTGAAATTTTTATTACTTACTTACCGATCTAAGATGATTCTTACTGTGTAACATGCAGATCGGATTTCCTTCTTTTCATTGTTTTCTCTGCTTGCTCAGCCTTTGCCGTTGCTGTTTTCTTTCCTTCTTTTTCAGTCAGCAGGGTGTACACTGCTCTGACTTGGTCTCAGCCGACAAGCACTTTGGTCCCTTCTTCTCTCTTTGTTAATCTGCTGCAAGCACTTTCGGCCAGCTTGTTGGTTTCTGCTACGGTTTTCAGATTCCTGCTGATTTCCAAAGCTTTCAGTTCTAGCAGTTGAATGAACATCTCTCTGTTTTCAGTTTTTCTTTTGTTAGTTTTCAGCGCTGCCTTGTTGATCTATCTGACCGGCAAGAGAAATTTCTTTCTTCGTGAGTGTCTGTTGCTATCTGAGAAAAGTTGTTAAGTAGATACTTAGGGGAGATTTTTTTTAAAGGCACCATTCACCCCCCCTCTGTTGCCATTTCGGTCCTACAATGACCAAGTCTCCTATGCCAGAAGGAAAGGTCGCGGGACTCAGAAGCAACTAAACACCTGAGAGGATCACCAGAAGACTCCAAAAAATCAGCACGAAAGATCCTCCCAAAATGAGAAATCCCGCAAACCAGACTACCCGAAGAGTCAAGAATTTTGCAATTGTTTTTCTTCAAACTCACTTCAAAGCCGTCATCGGTAAGATGAGAAACGGAAAGCAAATTATACTGTAGCTTACTAACCAAGGCAACATCTTTTAAAAAAAAGAATCATTAACGCGTATTGTACCTTTGGCGATGACACGCCCAGACGAAGCGTCTCCGAAGGTGATCGTCTCATCACCTGGAGCACGGGCAAGGGAAGAAAACCAACGGGAGTCTCCGGTCATGTGTCGTGAACATCCGGAGTCTACGAGCCAAACCTTTCCCTTCCCTGCCCGGCGAACCTGAGTCAAACAGAGAGTAAAGTCTCAGTACTGGGGTAAATCAAGAGTGATTTTGGCACCCAATACTGAGTAACACGTCGAACAGATGAAGTAGTCAAGCACGACTGACCTCTATCTACCCTCGCTCTCGTCACTCAACAAGCCGGAAGGTCCGTGAGCGGACCCGAAGTCGCGTTGTTGGGCTTGATCGCTTTCTGAGAGGAGCGAGTCAAGACACCAGCAACATGCTGATCATGCTGTGGGTAGCTATCTCGACGGGGGAAACGAGATCTATTCTCAGGACGGCGGAAGTCACGACCAAAGGGAGCACGAGGACGAAAACCAGACAACTCGGAAAAACCAAGTCCTTGATGCTGCCCAAACCTATCAGCTGAAGCAACTCTAGACCTCATGTTGGTCTTAGGTGCACTTAAAGTCTGGGGCTGACCCTGAATACGCCTAAGAGACTCAACAAGGTCTCTACGCGCGATCCTGGCGCGCCTGAAGCATCGAACGATCAAATGTCCATCCTTCTGACAGAAGATGCAATGATACTTCACCTTCTGAGAGGTAGAAGTAACATGATGAGGCCATATACGAAGGTCAAGTCGTAGGTGGAATCACCTTGCTGTCAGAAATCCCTTGGACAAAGCCTGCTGACTTAAATTTGACTTTCTCAGTCTTGGGCTTGACCTCGATCATACCTGCAGCTATGGGTCGGAGCACGGCAGGTGGATGCTTCCTCACATCCTCTAAAAAATCATATCCTAGACCTTGATTAAATTTGCAAATCTTCGATTGGTCTAGAATAAGATTAAGCTTCTTCTTGCCTCCTACAAATCTCTCGAGAGTGTTCATAAGATACTGACACTCCCGGAAGAGAGAGGTGCAAGAAGAGTAGGGAGGAGAAGAGACAACAGAAGGTAAGGGAGAAGAAGAAGAACCAACAGTAGAGGAAAGAATGGCTTGTGCACGCACAGCCGACTCTGATGGGACATTCCTACTGCTAGCCAATTGGTTCACGTCGCTAGGCGTCTCTACCAAACCCTCATGCTTCTTCACAGCACACACATTACAAGCAGATGGTTGCTTCTCTAGAAGGTCCTTAGTTAGCTTCACACATTTTTCATCCAATGCGATCAATTCAGATTTTAGTTTGTTATAATGATTGCGTGGTGAGCTAACAGGGTCCTTAGAAGCAAATTTAGCTAATTTGTTATTGTCATCAACTAATTCTTGAAACTGTTTGGAGACAGATTTATGTTCGGCAGTAAGCTTAGGACAATTCACACATGAAGCAATAGGCTCAAGAAGAAAAGCTTGTAATTCTGCAATTTTATGATCTGTCCGTTTTAGGTTCATCTTCATATTATTACAACTTTCACAAGTCTCGGGCAGATCAAGAAGCAATGTATAAAGACCTCTAAAAGCATTATCCTTATCCTCACATGAGGTGCAAGAAATAGCCTCAACAGTAGGAGATGAAACAGGAACTACCCTACTCATCTCAAGCTCAGCAAGAAGACTAATGTTATCCACCTTAATCATATCAAGTTCAGAGGACAGACTATCATGCGAGGTCCTTAGTCTCTCCATGTCATCCAACAAAGCACAACATGTATCACAATCATCACGGGAGGAAGCAGATGTAAGTGAAGTAAGCTCTCGTGATAGTCTAGCTACTTCCTTCTCCAACTCAGTACACCTAGCCCTAGACTTAGCATGAAATCTACCTAGCTTAAGGAAAGCATCATTAAGCTGGCCGTAGGTAGGGCTCATCTCGTCGGAGTCGGAGTACAGCTCACTGTCGCTCAGTTCGCCCTCGAGGACCATGAAGCACATGCCGGAGAAGTCGTCGCCACCTTTGGGGTCTTGGTCACCCGTCCCGTTGTCGTCGCTCCATCCCTCCACCTCGCTGAGGTCGAGGTCGTCGAACGCGGTGAGGACGCGGTGGAAAAGCTTTTGGCCTTCCCAAGGTCGCGGAATTTCTTCTTGCCTTGAGGATGTGCCGGAGGCTTCTTGTTGCGGTTCTTGTCGGTGTAGTCATTCTTGCCTGAACCGCCGTAGTCGTTCTTGCCCTTCTCCAGCTTGGGGCAGTTTGCCCGAATGTGGTTGGGGCCACCACACTCGAAGCAAATCACGGGTCCTCCTCTCTTTCCGTCCTTCCTTCTCTTGCAGGCATGTGAAAATTTACGAGCAAGGAGAGCCAACTGATCATCCGCAAGATGCTCTAACTGATCATCAGTTACGTCACAGAGAGCAGCAAGGGAGAAAGCGCAAATTGAATCCGAAGAAGGACTAGAAGAAGCAACGGGATCGGTGACCAAGGCCATCGACTGTGACTTCGACCTACGAGAGACAACATCAATCTCGTGAGTCTTGAGGCGCGAGTACAACGCGTCAAGAGTCAAGGTCGAGAGGTTTGTCGTGTCTTTGATGGTGGTCACTTTCATCTCCCAAACACGCAGATCCAGTGCTGTGAGTATCTGACGAGCGTTGTCCGAGTCGGGGTATGTGAGACTGACTGCTCGGAGGTTGCTCAAGATCTTATGAAAACGCACAAAGCACTCATCAAGGGATTCACCAGCAAGCATCTCAAATTTGTTGTAGTCTCGCTTGAACTGGTCCTGTCGAACCGTCTTGATCTGGGTGGTGCCCTCATGGTATGCGTTGAGGGTCACCCAGATATCGTAGGCGGACGACAGGTGAGAGATGCGATCGAACTCACTTCTGCTCAAACCCTGGATAATGATGTTCCTTGCGTTCGCATTTGCCTCAATATCGGGCATGTTTGCCACGTTGATGTCTTCATCGGCAGGAACATCAAATTTGACATTTACCTTCCGCCAGATGGCATAACCCTAAGCCTGGATGTATGTTTCCATTCGGCTCTTCCAGAAAGGGTAATCGACGCCATCAAAGACGGGAGGCTTGGTTGAGTACTTGTCTGTCGTCATGGCTCTAGAGACCGGTTAAGATATATTGAAAAGAGCTAACCAGCTCTGATACCAATTGTAGGACCAGAAATGGCAACAGAGGGGGTGAATGGTGCCTTTTAAAAATGCCCCCAAAAGTATCTACTGGCAACGAGTTCACTGGCAAATACTGAAAAACTGTCTACTCGGCAACACAAAACAGAGATCAAATGACATGGAAGAAAATCCTTGAATCAGCCGAGACACAGGACAGAAAAGAAACTGAATCCAAAGTTCAGTTCCAACCGAAAATGAACAACAAGAAAATCTACCCACAGACTGAAGATGCTTGTCTGACCGAAAAAGCAAAAGAAAAGAAAAACAGATCCACTTCAGGAGGCAGAGAGTACATAAGCTTTAGCCAAGACAACGTTTTCACTAAGTACAAACAGCAGTAAGCTGCAGTAGCTTGGAGACAGCCAATATACACTGAGATTAACTATAGCTACTTTTCAGCAAACTCAATCGGTTTGAAAGCATGACCATTAATGCTGTTGGCACAGCAAGAATCCTTTGAAAAGAGCTGCCGAAAAATGATTTTCTGCTGCTAGCCGAGAGAGATCAAAGAGGATCGAAAAGGGAATCAAAAGGGCTGCTGCTAGGCAAGAGATAAAACTTGTAAATACAGCTAGCCAAAGAGTTTCTTTGTTGCTGAAACTCGGGGTAGCACTAGGTTGAAAACAGCAGCAAAAGGAGAGTTGAATTCATCTAAAAACAGCTCCTCTGCAGTAAAAAAATTCAGATCAAAAGAAGCACATGACCTGCAAGAAAATTCAGCATTAAGACAAATCGGAGAAGCTCAGAAATCAAAACATCTCAACATAACACTTCTTGAAACCAACACAGGGACAAGAAAGATCAGCAAAATAAGAGTTTACAAACTTTTCGCTCTACATCTCACAGCCTGGGAGCACTCACTCATGTAACTCACGCAGCAGACATACACCAACAGCCTTTTGCTCCATCTCACAAACTCACAACTAAAAATCAAACTACCCTGCAGACCAATACTGACCAAAGCCAAAGCTACAAGCTGAGGAAAGCAAAAAGAAAAGCAAAAGAAAACTTCATTCGACAGAAGGAAGAGCATTCGGCAGGGAGGAGTATCAACAAAGAGCTAACACGACATACATGCAAATTTTGGTACAGAGAACACCATGGACCGGAAAAAAGATAAAACAACCAAGAACTATGGTCACTGCTAGCTGCCGAACTCTAATAGTTTGATGCTATAGCCGAAGGCATCATGGCATGGAGCAAACAAAAAGATATGCAGAGAACCAAGCCAAAACAAATGAAGAGACTGAAAATTAGATCATAAAAAAGGAACATCTCAGATAAATTCATATCCATGAGAGATTACAAGAGAGGGACCCCAAACTACATCCCCATATGTATGGACATTAGAACAAGAGTTAATTACAAGACTCTCAATCCATCCTTTCCCTCTCAATCCTCAAGAACACCAAGAGCCTCACATGCTTCTTGGGAGGAACACAACACACACAAAGGGATGAATGGGGCTCAAAACTATGAGGGGGTATGCAGCCCCCAACACCTATTTATAGCCCTTGGCTAACGGGTCTCCAACCCGTTACGCCTGCTAAACCCTAACGGAGCCGTCTCCCGCTTGTGCAGCCTTACGAAATTACCGATTCGCCCCTCCTGCACCTTCTGGGAAGCTTCCGCGCTCCTTGTCGTGTACGCCTCGCAACCACATCGAATCTCCGCCGTCTTTGACACATCCGACCGTTCTTACCTCGACACCACCTGTGTCTAGTTTGGTCACTTCGTGTCTCGCCACGACTCCGCATCGACGTCCTGCAGCCAACACAGACAAGAAACACATCAAATAGCACCGCTCGATACATGAAAGCATAATAACATCAAAGAAACAACATTAAGCCCTAACCTGTCCAATCAACAGAATAAGCGTCCTAATCCTTTTGACCAGGTTTGACCAAGTCCGACCGAGCCCGTTGCACCACGCAACGACATGGTCCGAACCAACCAACTCAAACTTGACTTTCCTAAACCGATGTCAATTACTCATTATACACACGGGATGACCAACACATGGTCTCTCAGGTTATGAATTGTGATTGTGGTTGTATGAAATTATAAATGATGATGTTTAATTGTTTGTAGTTTGAATAGCTTGTTAAACTGTTTGCTTGCTGAGATTTTTATCTCACCCTTGTTTCCCCCTCCCTACATGTGGACTTTGAGCATGCATTGGGAAGGGTAGAGCGGCACCACATTGGTGCACATGGATTTTATTTTAATGTAGAAATAAAGTTGAAAGAATACTAGTCTTTGCTTAGCTATCTTGTGGATGATTGTTTTATCTTAATAATGTTAATTTGGAACTGTTCCCTTGGTTGTTATGTTGGAATTGATTAAGAATATTGAATTGTTAATGCTATTCTGTTTTCCCTTAGTTGTGTATGCTTCCGCTTATATTATCTTGTTTATTAATGGTGGCCAGTTTATGTTATCTTGTAAATTGGCTAGTTGTAGAGCAGTTTTAGTAGCATCCCAGGGTAATGTGGGTCCTAGGGTGTTACAGTTGGTATCAGAGCGGGCTTTAGGTCCGTGGTAATTAAATTGACACACTTGCACATGTAGGATGGGGAAGGGTTTGTTTATTTTGCATATACCATGTTGAATTCATTGCATTGTTACTTGTGCCTTTTTGGCTCGTTGATATTGTTCTTGCTTGAATGTGAATTGTGGTGGCTGCAGGATGCCGCCTAAGCGTAGAAGCCGTGGCCGTGCAGCTACGCCAGTAGCGCAGCCAACAATCGAGGAGGCTGAGGTTACTCAGCCAGAGGGTGGTAGTTAGGAGGAGCTGTTGGCCACTGTGAGGGCCATGCAGCAAGAGTTGAGTGCGTTGAGGCAGGGGCAGCTGACCCCTGGTGTTCGTGCTGATCCGGTGCCGGAGGTTGTGACAGTTGGAGCAGTTAGCGGCCTCTCACTCCGTGAGTGGGTAGGTTTGAGGTTGGACAGTTTTAGCGGTGCGGCCCCTCCTGTTCAGGCCGCAGACTGGCTGTCCTATGTAGTGGACAAGATGGAGGCATTCGAGGTGGTTTCCTCCGATCGTGTGCGCTACGTGGCGCAACTTATGAAGGGAGAGGCTTAGATCTGGTGGAAGGGAGTGTAGACTACTCGCACGGCTGCATATGGAGCGCTGTCATGGGCAGAGTTCGTTCAGCAGTTCGAGAGGAGGTTCTACCCAGAGACCTTTTTGGACAAGATGAAGATCGACCTGAGCAGGTACACGCAAGACGAGCTATCTGTGGCAGAGTATGAGGTGGGCTTCAACCAGATAGTCTGCTTTGTCCTGCATGTGGCGCGGGATGATGTGGAGAAGGCCAGGCAGTTCCGTCAGGGGCTCAAACCTCCGATCTGCCACCTGCTAGGTGCTTTTCTGTTCACGGATGTTTGTACCTTGGTGGACCAGGTTTCGGGGATCGAGATGCAGCAGGCTTACACAGATGACATCCGCAAGGCCACTGGAGGAGATCAGCCTCGAGGCCATAGCAAGAAGAAGGGCTTTTCTGGAGGCCCTGCGCACAAGAAGGCGAAGAGTCATCGCCATCGCCCCTCTGTGGTAGTACAGGTAGTCCACTCTGGGAGGGAGTCTGCTGCGATCTGCGTGCCACGGCGAAGCCCGGGCTGGGCTTGGTGTGTTTTCGTTGCGGAGATCCGCATAGGTGGAGCGACTGCACTTGGAGTGGGCAGTGTACTTGTAATATCCCGAACGTCGTTACAGCGTAAGTTTTTAAAACAATCGCGGAGTCGCCGGTTTTTCGGTAAATCACGGGAAGGGAAGAATATGAATTGTAGAACATTGTAAAATGAATTAAATAAATTAAAATAATTAATTTAGATATTTTGGGTTGTTCGGAGGGTGGGCCACCGCTTTGGGCGGCCACCCCAAATGGGGCCCGTACCTTCCAAACCCTAACACCGCCTTGGCCCTCCACCCCTCCCCACCCCTTGGCCGCCCGCCCACTCACCTTGGGTGCCTCCCCTCCCCTATTGCTGCCATTGGTGCCCCAAGTGTTGCTGCTATTGGAGGAGAAGAAAAGAGAAGGAAGGAGAAGAAGGAAGGAGAAGGAGAGGAGAAGAAAGAAGAAGAGGAGGAAAAAAGTGGGGAAATTCTTCATCGTGGTAATTTTTCCCATCTCAAACCCTCTGTTTTTCATATTAATTAGGGTTCTTGGCACAGATTTTGATGGTAGTTAATAGATTAATTGCCCGATTAGAGATTGGCTGCTATCTACCTGTAGATTGATTCGCGCAGCGTGTCTGTCCTTGCGGATTTGACCTAGTAAACGAATTTTCCTGTGCACTCTCCCAAAAAGAAAGTTGTATAGAACTTCAATATGCATCCCCTGTAATTTGTTCGTAATGTTTGGCCGTGGGATCTGGGAGATACGGAGTCGGTAACACCGCTGTCCATCAGGCGAACAGATTGGTACAGTCCAACTGAAATACGGGTTTTAAAAATAGTAGATGATTTTTAAGGTCATGGCTGTAATTGAGAAAGTCGTAGATAATTTAGAGATCTAGTTTTTTTATAATTTTCAAAATTTTTAGACCCCTGAACTGTCGTTGGAACGCGATTTAGTTTTGCTGTCCAGTCTGCCAGATCAGAGAGTTTCCTCTGTTTTGGGCATTAAATAACCCCTAGCTGTGATCGAAATAAAAATATGTGTTCTACTTGAAAATTGTAGGTTTTTAAGTCATTAATCCAGAGAGGTATCATTTACTGTATTTGGATCATTATTTGAAAAGATACAAAATTATGAAGCAGCGCTGCTGCAGAGGGTAATTTGCTGAATTGTTGAGCGAAGAAGAGTTTGTGCGGGTTCGGGGTTCTAGCGACGTCTTAATTATTTTAGTCATGTTTGTATGCTGTGGTCGTGTGCTGAGAGTTGTCTTTTGGATATGTGGTATTGTTCCTGAGCGCTCTTGATTTTACTTCGCTTCGTCGGATTGAGGCAAGTGATCGTAGCGGTGGTTGCTACTTGCAATTTACATTATTTTCTTAATTTGATACATGATGCCATGATTGCATAATATTTTAATTGTGGAGATGATAGCAAATATTTATCCGTTGATATATTGATATTATGCTAGTAGACATGTGGAATTCTTGCTTAATGTTATAATGTGGTCATGAAAATAACATATGGTGGATGTGGATATGTTGAGAGCATGATAATGTTCCTTGTGGATGAATTATTGTGATTAATGAATTATCATATCATTCATATCATACCATGTCATTTGCATATGTGGATGTCGCCGCACCTAGCCGCGACCGTACCGGTACATCATCGTATATTGCCGTATTACGATGCACCTCTTCGCCTGCGGAAGCATCATATATTGCCGTAATACGATGAACTACAATTCCTGCCCTGGCAAGAGTGATGTGGAGCATAGCATGAAAGCATTCATATGCATTGCATTGTGGAAAGATTC
Source organism: Bonia amplexicaulis (assembly GCA_036346245.1). NCBI lineage: Eukaryota > Viridiplantae > Streptophyta > Magnoliopsida > Poales > Poaceae > Bonia > Bonia amplexicaulis. Next base: position 1,518,009 of record CM070749.1, on the reverse strand, counting down.
ATTTGCATACATATACAATATATTGTGGTGATGTTATTTTGTGGAATATACAACTTTCTAGTTGTAATGTGGAATTGGCTCATGTGAGCTATTTGTGGTATGAAGATTGTGGATGTGGTCGTGTAATGGGATTCGTCCCTTGTGTATGGTAAAGGTTTGTGATTGTGGCATGAGATTCTTTCCTCATGTAGTAATTGTTGATGCCAATTGTGGACATGAGAATTATTAAAGTAGTGAGATGATCATTACATATATTTTTATTGTCTTAGATGGTGATTTGAAGTTGAGGATATAACATTGTTATTTGTGGAAGATTAAATGTTGATGATTAATCTATTGTAGTTGTGGAAGACTATGTAGGATCGGAAATAGCAACAGAGAAGAGTGAATAGTGCCTTCTAAAAATTCGCCCCGAAGTAGTCACACAACATCTCTTCTCCTAAGCTATAAAAGCTAAGAAGAAGCCATGTTTATGCTTACTAGCGTCGAGAGAAGAGACGGCAAACTAATAGATAAAGGAAACTAGTAGCAGAGAAGATTTAAGCTAAAAAGGAAGAGAACACATGGCCAACAAATGCCCAAGGCGAAGACAAGCTGCTGCTAGCCAAAAATTGCTGCTAGCCGAAAGCATAAAAGGCTGAAATACAGACTGAAAACTTGCTGCTGGCCGACTCTTCTACTGACTACTTGCTGCGGACTAAAACTGAAAAAGCAGCGAGTGGAAATCTGAAAAATGCAGACTGAAAACAGACATTGCTGCAGAAAATACTTGAGCATGCAGGAGCTAATTCGCTGTCGATTTTGAGCTGAAACAACACTTGACCAAGAGTCTCTAAAACAGAAATAGCAAACCGAGTACATTCAATGAGAACAGATCTTGTTATGATCGAAAGTTTCAAGCACTGAAATGGCCCAAGGAAGGACTGAGTGCCTGCTGCCCGAAAAACACAGTGAACTCTGAAACTACAGCTGAAAAAGTGAACTGGAATGTGCTGGTCGGGAAGAAACTGCAGGCTGAGAAATTTAGACCAATTCTTGATTTCAGACGGAACAGCAAGAACCGAATGTTACAAACTGAAACCTGTCGGCAAATAAAACCTGAAAGGGGACCGAAATCAGAGAGGAGAATTCAGCTAAAACTGAAACTGCTGCTCGTCTGAAAACTGAAGCAAAATCCTGCTGCCGAAAACAGCTTGCCCGGACTGGAAAAATAGAACAACAGTAGCTACTCCAGGGAAAGCAAAAATCAATGAATTGAAAGAGTGATTGCTTTGCTTTTCAAGTCAAATCATCAGGGCTACAAACCAAGTAGGAGATTGACCTTAGAACCAAGAAGATGCAGCCAAAAAGAATGAAAACCGATAACACTGATTTGGCCCAAAAAGTATTCAGTAGAAGAGGCTAAATCCTATTTGCTTGAGATTTCCAAGTCTTTTGACCAGGGGATTTTGATTTCAGCTTAGCAATAACCTCTGGCCTTGAAAACACAAATCTGAACACATGCTTCTGAAGGGAAAACAATAATTCTCAAAGTCCCCTGCCTCCAGAAACAATAAGCCCTAGATTTTCTAGAAAGCAGAGGAAACGCTATGAACCAAATTTGGAGAGGAATCGGCTGATAGATTAATTACTCTCAGAAATATGCTAGTCAAGAAGCCTTGAGGAACTATTCAGAGATAATCAACTAGCAGCTTCATGAACCAAGAACTTAAAACAGAGTATTTCATTCAGACAAAAGAGAAGAGCAGAGAACACAAACAAAAACCCAGGAGAAAACTGAAAATCAGAGCGACTCAAGTCACCTCAAAATGGAATCATTTCATAGCGATGGAAGATTACATAGTGTTGTTCTCTCAATCACCTTAACTCCTTCTCACTACATACTTGCAGAATGGGACGAACTCACGCAGGAACAACTCCCTTCTTGAGCTCACAGACTCCCTCAACAACTCTCTGCTCATGCAGTCATAAGCACAGCCAACTCAACTCTCCTCACCAACTCTCTCCAACCACTAAAGCCTAAAGTCAAAACAAACTCACAAAGCTTCTTTTGACTCTAGCAAACCCTAACTCTCTCCCAAAGCCATGAGAGGGTATGCAGCCTCTCACCTCTATTTATAGCCCTTGGCTGACGGGTCTTCAACCCGTTACGCCGGCTAAACCCGAACGGAGCCCGCTCCCACTTGTGCAGCCTCGCGAAATGACCATTTCGCCCCTCCTGCACCTTCCGGGAAGCTTCCGCGCTCCTTGTCGTCCAAGCCTCGCAACCACCTCGAGTCTCCGCCGTCTTCGACACATCTCGACCGTTCTGAACTCAACGCCACCTGCGTCTAGTCCGGTCACCTCGTGTCTCGCCACGACTCCGTCTCGACGTCCTGTAGCCAACACAGACAAGAAACACATCAAATAGCACCGCTCGATACATGTAAGCATAATAACATCAGCAAACCTGTCGAATCATCAGAATATGTATCCTAATCCCATACGACTAAGTTTGACCAAGTCTGACCGAGCCCGTTACACTACGCAACGTCTTGGTCTGAACCAACCAACTCAAACTCGACTTTCCTAAACCGATGTCAATTACTCATCATACACACAAGATGACAACCACATGGTATCTCAATCTCCCCCTTGATGAGTATATTGACAAACCCAGAAAAAGCACAAAGTTGAGTTTGAAATGCAAAAAAGAAGTCAAACATGGTCCAAAGGAAGGAAGTGATGCTAATGACCATGTCGACACAAGGAGCAAAAGAAAGAACAAGTTTTCCGCAAAGCTCCCAAAATGGCTTTTTCTACCACTATTCCCCCCATTTTGGCAATAAACACATCAAGGATGCAAGAAGGAGAATAAGTCATGAAAATGGATGAAATGACTGAAGTTTGATTATTCTAAGCATTTAGAGCCATGAGAATTATCCAAAATGACCATTAAGAATTACATCATGCCATAACTCAATAGAATGCTATCTAGATTATGACAGGATATGTATAAGCCAGCTAGCACAAATAGATGACGATCTGAAGTATAGTGCATTTTGTGAGCATGTCAAGTCATCAATAAGCAAAGTCTAGCTAGAGATATCCAAGGATGATGCAGGCCATGTCAATAAGCTAAGCGGAACCAAGAAACTAATATTGAGTCCAAATAGAGTGCTATATGCTCAAGAATGAAATATTGGTTCAAGTACTTGATTCATTTAGTAGCTTAAGCAAATTGAGCACAAATGACATATTTTGTTTTGAAACTTATGATCGTTTCCAACCAATATTTTTATCATGTGCTAGATCTCAAGTCTTATGCGACTACTCCAAGCAAGAAGCTTAAGAAGATAGTCTAGGTCATCCAAAACTCCCCCTGAGTTCATGCCTAGTGCAATGGCAAGCCGTCTCATGAGAAAGAATTGGTGAGATCAGTTTTTTTGGCACAAAAGAGATCTTTTTGCTTTTTAACAGATTGTACTAACTTATACATCATCAAGAGACTAAAACAGCACAATCTAAGGCTCAATAGAGATTCAACGCTCAACTCAGCCTAGGTGACATGGCATGGATCATAAAAGGATAGCTCAAGAAAGACTAATCTCGAGTGCTAACATGACAAGTTTCAGTTTAAATTGAACAAGTTTAATTAACTTATCATGGCAAAAGCTAGTTTACACATATGAAGTCATGATGAATGTAGCAAATAAGCACAAGTCATGACAAGGTGTAAAGCATTTTAAACATGTCATAACAGGATAATAATCAAGGCTCAATGTAGTAATATTACAATGTAGAATGACATGCAGAAAATCCAGCTCCCCCTCAACATAAAATGCAACTTTTAGTTCAAGTTGAGTTATGTCATGATTAAGATCTAGAAACTCCCAAATGAATTCCCCCTGAACCAAAGCAATAAAAGCAAGAAGCTGGCAAAGAAATCAAAAGACAGTCCTTAAGCATAGATAAGATATAGAGAAAACTATGGCTCAGACTGACTCTCATCTACCCCATATGGAAAGACAGGATGAGGAAGCGTACCAGATGCCATAGTCAATGGTAGCTCGAAGGTACCGAAGGATGCGCTTCACCGCCTGGCGGTGAGATCTGAGAGAAGCTCGAACCGAGCACAAAGACACACGGAGAAGTGTATGTCCGGTTTCGAGGCAGTGAGGTACAAGAGGGAGCCGATCATACTACGATACTCGTTCTGATCAACTGGCTCGCCGTCCTCATCTGGATCAAGTGAAACTGATGTAGCCATAGGAGCGGACACCGGCTTACCATCACTCATATCGAAGCGCTTCAAGAGGTCTCGAGTGTACTTGCCCTGATGCAAGAAAGTACCCTCCCGAGTCTGCTTGATTTGGAAGCCAAGGAAGAAGCTCAACTCGCCCACCATGCTCATCTCAAACTCTGAGCTCATAACATCAGAAAACTGGGAAACGAGAGCATGCGAGGAGCCACCAAAGATGATGTCGTCCACATAAATCGACGAGCGACGAAAAATCGAGTTCAAGCGGTGGATGAACAAGGTCTTGTCTACTTTACCCATATCGAAACCATGACTCAACAGATATGACTTAAGCCTCTCATACCAAGCTCTAGGGGCCTGCTTAAGTCCATACAATAATTTGGAAAGCTTGTAGATATGGTTTGGGTATTTAGGGTTTTCGAAACCAGGAGGCTGTCTCACATAGACTTCTTCCTCAATAAAGCCATTGAGGAAGGCACTCTTGACGTCCATCTGGTAAAGCATGAAACCCTTAGAAGCTGCAAAGGCAAGCAGGATTCTAATAGCCTCAAGTCTAGCTACAGGGGCAAATGTCGGGACCCCGGATTTTCGAATCCGAACCCTCTGTGTATTACAGCACTAGTCCCAGATCAAAGCTAGTGCACACAGTCAAGCAAAGGATGAATACATAACCAACAACGCTTTATTACAATAATAGAGAGTATGCACAAAAGACCTCTTTATTACAAATGAGGTTTCAAGACCTCACACACACACAAAACACAGCGGAAGCAAAATAAACTCGGATGAAGACCCATCAATACGCCACAGGCAATTGACTGGGGAAACGCAACCTAGCACTCCGGAAATCCTTCGTCGAATCCAAATGCGAAGTAGTCGTAATCTCCTTCCTGAGCATCATAATCCTCTGAGATTTGTTTTAAGTGTAGCATGTGAGTACATAAAGTACTCCGCAAGTCTTGGGAAAATGCAATAGATGCCAGGCTTAACAAAGGAAGGGTTATATGGTTCTTTTGCACAAAGCAGTATTTTATTTCAAATACCATTAAATATTTTCAAAGGCATTAATTTAATAAAGTACTTGCTTTAACAGAAACTTATCAAATTGCATAGTGACGGTTACAACCACCAACACTAGATAACTGGCTTTCACCGCCAAGATTCAAGAAAACGGGTTACAACCACCCACACTGGCTCCAACCGCCAGGATTCAAGAAAACAGGTTACAACCACCCACACTGGCTCCAACCACCAGGACAACTCCGGGAGTTCCAACCACTCTCGGTTTCCAAAATATTTTCTTTGAAAACAAAACCAAAGATCTACCATGTGAATTCATTCCTTGCCTGCCCTTGACCGTGGGCACGGCTATTCGAATAGTTTTACACTCTGCAGAGGTTGTACAACTTTACCCACAAGAGATAAGTCATCTTAATAGCCAACATGCTTTCTTAGGCATGAGACCCAGATAATTTATCACAAAGCCTTTACCTTACTCTAGTCTAGCTAGTCACCACCCGCTGAGGTTTCATCGCTGAAGGGTTAAATCCACCCAGTCAGAAGCCCCCTCTTGCGCCGTATGAGTACAAGAAATCCACATCCCTCACTTGTGAATAACCGAGAAATCCACAGCACCCACTTTCCACTGGTGGTACCTAAACTAGACTATTGTAAGTTAGTCAGCTAGGTCGTACCCATATAGACATGTGGTTGTACGGTAGTGCTCAGTCTGGACAAACACAAGCGTCGGTCCTTAATTGACTAGGGCGGAACATACACTTTACAAGTTCTCGTGCTAACTGCACCAATCCAAACCAACCATCCGCCCTGGTCGAAAACAATTTTCATATTTTATTTATTTTTGAAGGAACAGTGGCAACAAACATCGCCACTAATTTCTGAACAAAAGTCTAGATCAATGAAATATAATTTCTCATTCCAAGGTTACCAAAGGTTATATAGCATGATTAAGCATTTTACTACCGTTACAATATTTACCAAAGTTTTATAATAATCTTATTATTGAGACAAAGGAAATCCTAGGGTGTCAAAGGTACAAGGTTGTCAATGTCAAATAAGGGCATAACAATTATTGGTTTAACTATTATTTTCTACAACAGAAATTATAATTTTATGTAACATAGCAATGCATTAAATTTAAAATAATCAAAAACATTTCACAAACATAGGTTCAAGATGTTCAAAGGAGACTTGCCTCTGTGTGCGATATCTTGACTTTCTTGCTGCGGGTCGAAAAATTCTTCGGCGACGTCGGGTTCTACGCGCGGAACGATAAATAAAAATGAACAAATAAATACAAATAAAATCACAAAAATATAAAATATATACTGGAAGAAAGGTTAAGATTTTAGATGAATTTAGGAGAAAGAATGAATGGATTCGGAGTTCAAATGAAGGAGAACGGATATCTGGAAGTTTTAGATATCACATGAAATGATAACAAAATCCGAGAATTACTTTTTGAACAGTATGGTGTCGGTTGGTTGCGAGGTGGTGGCGAACGGACAAAATAGAACCCCGGCGATGAGGCGAAGGGGGCGTCGTGGGTATGGAGGCGAGGAACAGCGACAATCACCGGCGGCGAGGGAAAAACAACGGTGACAGCGTGTAGCGACAACGGCAGGTTGGAGAGTTAGTACCGGGTATGGGACGTGGAGATGTAGGGTGGGCACAGGGTAGAACACGATATGGTGAAACTAAGAAAATTATTGGCTAGGCTGAAAATTCAATGGAGACGATACAATCGACGTTTGAACGACGACAGTAGAGAAAAAGGAAAAACTTGATATCTTGGTGCTCGGTGAAGCGAATCCAAAACCATTTGAAAGGTAGCTACCTGGGATGGTTTGGCACGATATGACGTGAACGGATTGCGGAAAAACACTACCGGATGAATAGGGACACTAGATGCCATTGGCGGCCATGGCGAGGTGTCGGAGGCAAAAATTTGTGGAGGCTTTTCGGGGAAACGGAAGGAAGCACGGCGTATAACGCGGCGAGGCAAGTCTAAGAAAAATTACGGCACAGGCTAAAACTCAACAGAGGCGATTTAATCGGCGTCGGGGTAAAAATGGCCATTTTGCGGAAAGTTCAATTTCGACAATTGGCTCCATGAAAATTAAATAAAAATGATAGATAAATTGTTTGGAGGCTAGGACATGATATGGCGCGAACAAAATCAAAGCACTTACCGAAAAGTGGTGTACGCATGCGAAGGCACGGTTTGATGCGCTCGACCAGGTCGACGAGGACTCGGGGAGTCTTCGAGTGATGGCGATAGAAGCATGGCGTAGAACACGTCGAGGCAAACTCAACGGTACAGACGGCTCGGCCAACGGACATCGGATGGTGACGGAACACGGCGGAGAAGACATTTGGCGACCGACGGGTTGACATCGGTATTCCGGACAAACGGAGAGGAGTTAGAGGGTGAGGTTGGTGGTGAAACGAAGAGGAGAACGTCAGTAACAAAATGCTCACCTCGGTTTTGATCCAACACGCACGGTCGGCTCACAGCGAGGAGAGGAACGACGGCGTGGTTTGGCCACGGTGGTCCGGCGATGCTCCGGTGATTCTCCGGCGAAGGCGAGGAAAGCACCGCGTAGAACGCGAGAAGGCAAAGCCGATGGTGTTGTCAAAAGTGCCGGAACTCCACTTTTGAAGGCGCAATCGGCCGAGGAACGGTGCTCGGTACACAAAAGAAAAATGATGATTGTAGAGAGAAGAAAGGGAGAGATGCTTTGAGATTTCGGGGGTTGAGTGAGGATGAAAAGGGGCACCCGGTGCTCCCTTTTATAGGGGTGGAGGTGGACGGGAGAGAGATCAAGTAATGGTGTCATTTAGAGCAAGGTTATAAATTCGTGTAAATACACATAAATAAGAGGGGAAACGATAGGAAATTGAAAGTTCTTGATAAGAGGAATTGAATGCAATTTATTTCGCGAAAAACCATTGAGAAAATCAATGGGAATCAAAGATTTTAGAAAACGGCCATGACGGCTGCTGCGAGCGCTCGGTCTGGACACGTACCGAGAAGATGAACAGTGCAGCGGGGCACTGTTCATCCTCTCTCCTCTTTCTTTTTTTGTTTTTTTGTTTGAGATTTTAAAATTGAGCTCAAACAAACTCTGAAAAATCTGAGAAAATTTCAGAACATTCCTTGAGACTCAAAGAACTCAAATAAAATATTTTTAACAAATATTAATATTTAATTTGATGTTATTAAATAAAAATTCTAATTAAGCTTTAGTTTAAACCAAATAAATTCACAAATTTCAAAAATTTGAAAATAGGGTATAAATGGATATACTAGAATTTTATATGAATTCAGAAATTTGAATGGGCTCAAACGGAGTTAAAATGAAAGAGAATGAGCTCTCGAAAATTTGAAAAGAGAGAAAAAGAATAAACCGATTTTCTGGAATTATTTTTGAACTGAAAAATCAAATTATGACGTCATCAAGGGAAATGATTTTCAGATGAATTATTTTTCTGTGGAAAAGAAATTTATGACGTCAGCAAGAATTTTGATTTTCTGATCGAATTATTTTTGTAAAGAAAAATGATTTTATTCACTGACAGGTGAGACCGGGTTTATCAGCGAGAGAAGAGAGAGGAAAGAGCGGACGGTCGGATGAGCGATACGGCGCAAGGAGGAAATCAGGACCGTCGGATGGAGAGCGAAGAGGGTTAGGTGAAGATGGACGCACGAGATTACATCGGACGGTGCAGGATTAAATTTGATTTAGATTTTCAGAAAACACCAGAAAATTCAACATAGCTCAGAAAAATATGAAATTACTTCCTAAAGTTCCAAAAAAATTCAAAGAACTTCCTGGAGATGTTTTGGACTTTCATAAAATATTTCCAACTTATGTTGGTATTATATTTTCATAATAAAAATACTTTTTAACTTTAAAATAGATTTTAAAACTCCAGAAAAACTCAGAACACCAAATAAAGGCCAAATAAATCCAAGTAATTAATTTGAATTAAGATTTTTATAGAAAATCAAAATATCATTTTATTTAATATTTTAAGTTTTTACTTTAAATTACTTTTCAAATCTAGCTTTCTTAAAAACAGAAAATCAGGGCAAACAAAATTCAAATTTCACACAAACAAAACTCTTATTTTTATCTTAAACCAAATTAACTTAATTAAAATTTTTTTTATCCAAAATTTTGAAATAAACAGCTGGGCTATTACAGCAAAAGTCTCCTCGAAATCTAGACCCTCAACCTGGGAGAACCCCTGAGCTACTAGTCTAGCCTTGTTTCGTATAACCACACCATCCTCACTTTGCTTGTTCTTGAACATCCACTTAGTCCCAATGATATTTTGACCTCGCGGCGGCTCAACAAGCGACCAGACCTTGTTCCTCTCGAAATTCTCTAACTCTTCATGCATGGCATTGACGCAAGACTCATCAGAGAGAGCATGACAAATGTCCTTGGGTTCGAATGAGGCAACAAAGGCAGAATGGAGACAGAAAAGAGACATGCCAGATATTGAACGAGTGACTCGCTCAAAAAGGTCTTCAATAATCTGCTCAGAAGGATGGTCTTTTTGAATGTGTCTAGGAGGTCCAGGATGAGATGAAGAAGTGGCCTCTACCTCGTGAGCTGACGAGGTAGGAATAGAGCCACTAGCTCCAGAGGAAGCAGAAGGCATGGGCTGATCGCCTCAAGGTGCGGTGGAAGAGGGCATCTCAAAGGGTGGATGAAGGACTGGATCGGGTAGACAACCCTCGTCTCCATCGTCCTCATCATCCACAAAGATGGTCTCGGACTGCTCTAAAGAACCTGAGATATCGTCGAAGGTCACCTCACAGGTCTCTACTATTTTAGTAGACTCGCAGTTCCAGACCCTATAAGCCCGCGAAGAAGACGAGTAGCCTAGAAAGATCCCATCACAATAAAGCACTTGCAACCAAACACACGAAAATGAGAGGCACTTTGCTTTCACCCATATCTCAGCTCATAAGAAGTGCGGTGCAAGTGTGCCCTCAGAAAAACTCGATTTGAGACATGGCACACGATAGATATAGCCTCAGCCCAGAACTTCCGCGGTGTAGAGTACTCATCAAGCATCGTCCTGGCCATCTCTACCAAGGTATGGTTCTTCCTCTCCACGATGCCATTCTGCTGTGGGACGTGCGGAGAAGAGAACTCGTGCTCTACACCTGTCTCATCACAGAACATCTCAAAGTAGGAATTCTTGAACTTCGTGTCATTGTCACTGCGGATCGTTCGTAAGGCACTCGGGAGCTCAACAGAAAGCCTACTGAAAAGACCTTGGAAATGTGTAAACGTCTCATCCTTCGAGGCCAAGAAAAACACCCAAGAATACCTCGAGAAGTCATCGACCACGACAAGAACATACCATTTCCCTCCTGCTGACTGCACTCGAGCTGGTCCAACCGTGTCCATATGGAGTAGCTGTCCCGGTGCATCGGTCATAGTAACTGTGACCGGAGGATGAGAAGCGGCAACCATCTTGCTGTGCCGGCATGGAGCACAAACCAGATCTTTGACCATCTTGAGTTTCGGCAGACCACGAATGAGATCGTGGCCGCTAACTCGGGTCAAATGGTCAAATCCAATATGACCAAGTCTCCTATGCCAGAAAGAGAGATCGCGGGACTCAGAAGCAACTAAACACCTGAGAGGATCACTAGAAAACTTAGAAAAATCAGCACGAAAGATCCTCCCAAAACGAGAAATCCCGCAAACCAGACTACCCAAAGAATCAAGAATTTTGCAATTGTTTTTCTTAAAGCTCACCTCAAAGTCGTCATCGGTAAGCTGAGAAACGGAAAGCAAATTATACTACAGCTTACTAACCAAGGCAACATCTCTCAAAATAAATGAGTCATTAATGCGCACTGTACCTTTGGCGATGATGCGCCCAGATGAAGCATCTCCGAAGGTGATCGTCTCATCACCTGGAGCACGGGCAAGGGAAGAAAACCACCGAGAGTCTCCGGCCATGTGTCGTGAACACCCGGAGTCTACGAGCCAAACCTTTCCCTTCCTCACATCCTCTAGAAAATCATATCCTAGACCTTGATTGAATTTGCAAATCTTTGATTGGTCTAGAATAAGATTAAGCTTCTTCTTGCCTCCTACAAACCTCTCGAGAGTGTTCATAAGGTACTGACACTCCTGAAAGAGAGAGGCGCAAGAAGAGCAGGGGGAAGAAGGAACTAATGGATCGCGCGAAGGCTACGCAAGCAGAAAACAAAATTTTTCTACCGCGCACACAAGGACATCATGCTTAAGGAGGGATCATGGATCGTTACCACTAGGCAGCATAACGCAATGGAAGAAGAGTTGGAGAAGCCGATCCAACCACGCGTCGAGGTAGTAGTGGAAGTAGTCGATCGTCCCGAACCGATCGTCTCCTCCACGCGATCAACCGCACCACGCGCGATCAATCAGAGGTTGTTGATGCCGATCAACGCCGCAACAAGCGGCGTCTCCACCGGTATCCACACGTCCGGAATTTGGGCAGCCGATCGCGAGTGTACCGGCACTCGCGGCTAGGGTTTGGCTCGGAGGTGGCGGCTACGGATTAGCTCGGGATTATCGGATCGTTCCTCGGCCCCTCGCCTCCATATATAGACCTCCTCACTTGGACCTCGTGGATGAGGCCCAATAGGAGTCTATCCGGATCTCTATCCGAATTGAGCCCATATCCGAATCACATTGAATTAGTGTTCCAACCCGTTAAGTGTGCGACCACAGCAGGTTCACGTATACTTGGTCGCGACCGAAACACCTTCCGGTCACCGTGTTAATAGCGGCCTCTAGTAAGACATATTAACCCCAAAGTATACGTAAAGATCATATCGGTGAACTGTAATGTTCTCATGTACTAATCCTTTGCCTCACGATATAGATTAAGCTCAAGGCGAGACTGTGTCATCCTCTTAATAGCTCAATCACTCTCTCGATTCCGTGATGGATTATAAACTCGTGATTGACTCCTCAATCACCTTGGCATGGCCATGCACTTTCATAATCCATTACATCGAGGGCCCGAGATATCTCTCCCATAAGGAGGGCAAATTCTATCTTGATCATTCATATCCCACTACATGTTTCATGGCAAACCCAAAGACTACTTTTATGACTACCCGATTCACGGAGTAGTGTTTAGTAGTCCCAAAATAAGCTACTACACATCTTGGGAACCATGATGATCTCAAGTATAAGGATTCCACATATACACTACTTGAGACCAGCGATGACACATGGAATCTCTGCGGTGTCTCATGGCGGGTCTATCAACATATGTTCACTAACACATGTCCATATTATTGATTTGATATCTCCATACCATGATCCATGAGACATGATCATCAATCAATACATATGCTGATCTTTGAATCATATTTGTTCCTCATATGAAATATAATCAGGGATCATTTAGAAATAGCAACATTTTGGCATTAAGAGTCTCATGAATAAGTCACATACTCATTGATCAATAATGATAATGTCTATTTCAAGGAACAAAGCAATGTATCATAAACATAGTATGTGATATATTCAACATCTCCATGTTGCCTCTAGGGCATATCACCAACAAGAACAGCAGAAGGTAAGGAGGTAGAAGAAGAACCAATAGCAGAGGAACGAATGGCTTGTGCACGCACAGTCGACTCAGAAGAGACAGTCCTACTGCTAGCCAATTGGTTCACATCGCTAGGCGTCTCTACCAAACCCTCATGCTTCTTCCCAGCACACACATTACAAGCAGATGGTTCCTTCTCTAGAAGGTCCTTAGTTAGCTTCACATATTTTTCATCCAATGCGACCAATTCATACTTTAGTTTGTTACAATGATTGCATGGTGAGCTAACAGGGTCCTTAGAAGCAAATTTAGCCAGTTTGTTATTGTCATCAAATAATTCTTGAAACTGTTTGGAGACAGATTCAAGTTCGGTAGTAAGCTTAGGATAATTCACACATGAAGCAATAGGCTCAAGAAGAAAAGCTTGTAATTCTGCAATTTTATGATCTGCCCGTTTTAGGTCATCTTCGAATTGTTACAACTTTCATAAGTCTCGGGCAGATCGAGAAGCAATGTATAAAGACCTCTAAAAGCATTATCCTTATCCTCACATGAGGTGCAAGAAATAGACTCAACAGTAGAAGATGAAACAGGAACTACCCTACTCCTCTCAAGCTCAGCAAGAAGACTAATGTTCTCCACCTTAATCAAATCAAGCTCAGAAGACAGACTAGCATGAGAGGTCCTTAATTTCTCCATATCATCAATCAAGGCGCAGCATGTATCACAGTCATCACGGGAGGGAGCAGATATAAGTGAAGTAAGCTCCCGTGATAGTCTAGATACTTTCTTCTCCAACTCAGTACACCTAGCCCTAGACTTAGCATGAAATCTACCTAGCTTAAGGAAAGCATCATTAAGCTGGTCGTAGGTAGGGCTCACCTCATCGGAGTCGGAGTACAGCTCGTTGTCGCTCAGTTCGCCCTCGAGGGCCATGAAGCACATGCCGGAGAAGTCGTCGCCGCCCTTGGGGTCTTGGTCACCCGTCCCGTCGTCGTCACTCCATCCCTCCACCTCGCTGAGGTCGAGGTCGTCGAACGTGGAGAGGACGCGGTGGAAAAGCTTCTTGGCCTTCCCAAGGTCGCGGAACTTCTTCTTGCTTGAGGATACGTCGGAGACTTCTTGTTGCGGTTCTTGTCGGTGTAATCGTTCTTGTCTGAACCGCCGTAGTCATTCTTGTCCTTCTCCAGCTTGGGGCAGTTTGCCCGAATGTGGTTGGGGCCACCACACTCGAAGCAAATCACGGGTCCTCCTCTCTTTCCGTCCCTCCTTCTCTTGTAAGCATGGGAAAATTTGCGAGCAAGGAGAGCCAACTGATCATCCACAAGCTGCTCTAGCGATCATCGATTCGTCACGAGAGCGACAAGGGAGAAACCGCAAATCGAATCAGAAGAGGGGCCCGAAGAAGAAACGGGATCGGTGACCAAGGCCATCGACTTTGACTTCGACCTACGAGAGACAACGTCAATCTCGTGAGTCTTGAGGCGCAAGTACAGCGCGTCAAGAGTCAAGGTTGAGAGGTTTGTCGTGTCTTTGATTGTGGTCACTTTCATCTCCCAAACACGCAGATCGAGTGCCATAAGCATCTGACGAGCATTGTCCGAGTCGGGGTATGTGAGACCGACCGCTCGGAGGTTGCTCAAGATCTTATGAAAATGCGCAAAGCACTCGTCGAGGGATTCACCAGCAAGCATCTCGAATTTGTTGTATTCTCGTGGGCCGGTCTGTCGAACCGTCTTGATCTGAGTGGTGCCCTCATGGTATGCGTTGAGGGTCATCCAGATATCAAAGGCGGATGATAGGTGAGAGATGCGATCGAATTCGCTTCTGCTCAATCCCTGAATAATGATGTTTCTTGCCTTTGCATTTGCCTCAACATCGGGCATGTTCGCCACATTAATGTCCTCATCGGCAGAAACATCAAATCTGACCTTTACCTTCCGCCAGATGGCATAACCCTGAGCCTGGATGTATGTTTCCATTCGGCTCTTCCAGAAAGGATAATCGATACCATCAAAGACGGGAGGCTTGGTCGAGTACTTATTGAGAGATCATGTGGAGATGATCCCATCTTTATGATGAGTAATTGACTCTTGGTTGAAGGAAAATTGAGTTTGTTTTGGGCTTTTATTGCAAAGTCTTAATTCTGGTCGAAATGAAGTCGTGTACGACTTGTCCCTGGCTCGTACGACCATGTAGGATGCCATACGACCACGTTTGGTCGTGGTCGAATTTTGTTCAGGAGCGTACGACCACGTTGAGGTGTTCTCGGCAAAGCGGCGGTGGTCGGGCGTTCGACCACGTTGGCGCATATCGGGTGGCGTGCGACCACGCTGTGGTGTCCCGGCGGTTTGAGCGTGATCGAAGTCTACCGGTGGCGTCACGACCACGTTGGTGGTAATCGGGTTGCGGTCGAGCAGCGTACGAGTGATCGGAAGCTTATACGACCATGTTGCGGAGCCCTCGGAAGATTTGACCATTGTCGGCACTCGGCGCTAGGGTTTACGACCACGTTGTGGGATCGGAGCCTCGACCACGTTGGGCAGTCGGGCGGTCGACCATGTTGGGCGCTAGGGTCTTCGACCACGTTGTGTAATCAGTGCATCGACCACGTTAGCGCGGGTTTGAGCGTGGTCGGCGATCGTGACTTGGGTCTCGACCACATTGTATCGCTAGCGGTGCGACCACGTTGGCGATCGAGCCACGCACCACGTTAGCGCGGTGCGAGCGTGGTCGGTAGTCGTGGCTATGGTCTTCGATCACGTTGTGCGGTCGAGTGTTCGACCACGTTGTCGGCAGATTGACCGTGGTCGTGCGGGTTCATTCAAACTGGTCGTGTGGGCTCATATGGTGTCCGATTACGGTGAGGTTTGGTCGGTTGGGTTCCTTGTGATGTTGTGGACCTTGTAGACTGGTTTGTTCTACATTTTGACAAGGTTTGGTAAAATCTAATTTCTGTGGAAAAGAGACTTGAGCTCTGTGAGTCGTGCGAGTTGGATCGGTGCTATGTGATGGTTTGCTTGTCTTGTGGCTGCGGGACTTGAAGCTATTTCATGGTGAGCGTGGGAGGACCGGGACTAGGCACGGGAGGTGTTGAGGTCAGGACGGTCGGAGGCCAAGATGATCGAGGCCGGTGAGGTGGTTGCGGCCGGGAGGCGAGGCACCGGCTGGGCTGCCAGGCCGAGCACGACGGGCAACAACGAGGAGGACCGGGACTAGGCTCGGGGAGGAGCCGAGGTCGAGGCAGTCGAGGAGGTTGGGTGCGGTCGTGTCTTGGCGGAATAGGCCGAGACTAGACTACGGAGGAGTCGGAGGTCGATCGGTCGGTTGCGAGGAACACAGAGCAGTCTTGGTGAGGCTTAGGAGGTCGGGACTAGACAAGGGAGTTGTTGAGGTCGAGCAGCGTGGAAAAGCCGAAGAGGACGTGTCGTGCCAGGTGGGCTGACAGCATGGATAGCAAAGCGGTGGAGGAAGCTTCTGGAAGGCGGAGGGGCATTTTGGAGAAATGTCAAAGCGTGGGGAAGCATCCTTTGGGAAGCTCTTGTGACCCTTGGAGGCTCTGTGAGAGCTCTGTGGAGTTGGTGGTGCTATTAGGCAAGCGGTGGAGCCGTTGCCAGCGGGTAATGGGCAAAGCTTTGGAGGCACAGTAAAGCCTTGGACTCTCTGTAACGGGTGGTCTGTTGAGACCCGTTAGCGTGTGAGACTATAAATAGAGAGGTTAGGTCTCAGGAGCAAGGTGAGGTTGTCCCCTGAGTGCTCTGAGTGTTCCTCTCTATCTTGTGTGAGTTATCTCTGGGTAAGAGCATGGATGCTCGTGTACCTCCAATGGAGTGGCTGTAGAAACCTCCATGTGCAATAGAAAAGATTGGATTCATCTCTTTGTATCCTTCTCAGTTTTTGTTCTTGAGATGATTTCTTTGATCTGTTTGCCCTCTCTGTGTTCTTTCGATCATATGTGTTTTGTCGAGAGTTGGCTTGTGCTTCACTTGCTCGGGGCGGGAAGTTGTTTCTGGTGCTTGCTAAGATCATTCCAGAGAGCAAAGCGAAATCATGAAAACCGAGTTACGTGGTTACTGCTTTGGAGCTCTCTGTTTCAGTTTTCGACTTTGGTTTTCTCCTCTTCAGTTGTAAAGACTTTGGAGGTTCTTGGTATTTTACTTCGAGAGATCTTATACGAACTAAGTTTCAAGTTTCATTCATTTTGGATCTCGTGCAAAAGATCTCTAAATTCTTGCTCCTCGGTCGTGCGCCTGACAACAGAGTATTTCCTGTATACTTTCATTGTCGGATCGGCACCTATTTGACCACGCAGTCTTTGGTCTTTTCGACCACGCTTTGATTTCGAGGGCGATCTATTCTAGCTTTCGACCACACGGTAGTATCTCTCATTGTTGGTTGATCGACTACGGCATAAGTTTTACGGTTCGGTTTTCGCGGTGTTATCTTACATTTACGGTCGTTCGACCTCGTGCGTATAGCGGTGGTCTTGCGTGTCTGGTGCATTCTCATCCCATACGACCACGGTCAAAACCGACACGGTTTCACGATTACGACTACGGTTGTCTTGATTCGACTTCTTGTTTTATTGTTGTTGTGTTCGGTTGAGCTTTGTTTTCGACTTCTTAGCTCTCTAGCTAAAGGAGAAGGAGAACTTGGGAGGAAGTTTTAAGGCACCATTCACCCCCTCATTGCCATTTCGGTCCTTCAATTGGTATCGAGCGGTTAGCTCTTCTTGATAGATCTTTAACCGGTCTCAAGAGCCATGGCGACAGACAAGTACTCGACCAAGCCCCGATCTTTGATGGGATGGATTTTCCATTACGGAAGAGCCGGATGGAGACCTACATCCGAGCTCGAGGCTCGCCATTTGGCGAAAGGTCAAGGTCGATTCGTTGTTCCGTGATGAGAACATCAATGCAGGAATATGGCGATGTTGAGGCTAACGCAAGGCGAGGAACATCATTGTTCAGGGTTTGAGTAGAAGCGAGTTTGATCGCATCTCTCACCTGACGTCGGCCTTCGATATTTGGGTGACCCTCAATGCTTACCATGAGGGCACCACCCAAATAAAGGCGGTGCGACAAGACCGATTCAAGCGACTATAGCAAATTTGAGATGCTTGTCGGTGAGTCCCTAGACGAGTGCTTTTCACGCTTTCACAAGATTTTGAGCAATCTCCGAGCGGTTGGTCTCACATACTCCGACTCGGATAACGCTCGTCAAATTCTTTCTGCACTCGATCTTAGGGTTTGGGAGATGAAGGTGACTACCATCAAGGACACCACGGACCTCTCGACCTTGACTCTTGATGCGCTTTACTCGCGTCTCAAGACTCACGAGATTGACATAGTCTCTCGTCGGTCGAAGTCTCAGTTGATGGCACTAGTCACCGATCCCGCTTCTGAATCCACTTCTTCTAAGCCATCTTGCGGATTCTCCCTCGCTGCTCTCTGTGACATAACCGATGATCGAGATAGGCGACTTGCGGATGAGCGACTAGCCCTCCTCGCACGGAGATTCTCCCATGCTTACAAAGGGAGGAGGGACGGAAGGAAAAGAGGACCCGTGATTTGTTTGAGTGTGGTGGCCCCAACCACATTCGAGCAAGCTATCCCAAGTTGGGGAAAGGCAAAGTCGACTACGGCGGTTCGGCAAAAACGACTACTCAGACAAGAACCGCAACAAAAGCCTCCACTCGGGCGCAAGGCAAGAAGAAGTTCGCGACTTTGGGAAGGCCAAGAAGCTTTTCCACCGCGTCCTCTCCGCGTTCGACGACCTCGACCTTAGCGAGGTGGAGGGATGGAGCGGCGACGACGGACGGGTGATCAAGACCCCAAGAGCGGCGAAGACTTCTCGGCATGTGCTTCATGGCCCTCGAGGGCTTAATCGAGCGACAATGAGCTGTAC
Organism: Bonia amplexicaulis; assembly: GCA_036346245.1. Classification (NCBI taxonomy): domain Eukaryota; kingdom Viridiplantae; phylum Streptophyta; class Magnoliopsida; order Poales; family Poaceae; genus Bonia; species Bonia amplexicaulis. The sequence goes on along the minus strand of CM070749.1, from coordinate 1,499,261 downwards.
TCCGACTCGGACGAGGTATGCCCCACCTATGACCAGCTTAACCATGCTTTTCTTAAGCTAGGTGGATTTCATGCTAGAGCTAAGGCTAGGTGTACTGAGTTAGAGAAGGAAGTAGCTAGGCATCACGGAGCTTACTTCACTTACATCTGCTCCCTCCGTGACGATGTGATACATGTTGTGCCTTGCTTGGAGACATGGAGAAACTAAGGACCTCTCATGCTAGTCTGTCCTCTGAGCTTGATGAGATTAAGGTGGAGAATGTTAGTCTACTTGCTGAGTTAGAGATGAGTAGGATAGCAGTTGCTTTACCTACTATTGTTGAGACTACTTCTTGCACCTCATGTGAGGATAAGGACAATGCCTTTAGAGGTCTTTATACCATGCTCCTGGATCTGCCTGAGACTTGCGAAAGTTGTAACAATTTGAAGATGAACCTAAAACGGGCAGATCATAAAATTGCTGAATTACAAGCTTTTCTTCTTGAGCCTATTGCTTCATGTGTGAATTGTCCTAAGCTTCTTGCCGAACTTGAATCTGTCTCCAAGCGGTTTCAAGATATGATTGATCATGATAGGAAGTTGGCTCAGTTTGCTTCTAAGGACCCTGTTAGCTCACCATGCATTAATTGTAACAAACTAAAATCTGACTTGATTGCATTGAATGAGAAATGTGTGAAGCTAACTAAGGACCTTCTAGAGAAGCCACCTTCAGCTTGTAATGTGATTGAGGAGAAGGGGAAGAAGCCCCAGGATAAGGGTAAGACGCCTAGAGACGCGAACCAACCTGCTAGTAGTAGGAATGTGCCCCCAGAGTCGGCTGTGCGTGCACAAGCCAAACTTTCCTCTACTGATGGTTCTTCTTCTGCTTCCTTACCTTCTGCTGTCTCTTCTTCTCCCTGCCCTTCTTGTGCCTCTCTGTTTCGGGAGTGTCAGTACCTTATGAACACTCTCGAGAGATTTGCAGTGGCAAGAAGAATCTTAATCTTATTCTAGACCAATCGAAGATTTGCAAATTCAATCAAGGTCTAGGATATGATTTTCGAGAGGATAGAAGGAAGCATCCACCTGCCGTGCTCGGACCCATAGCCGCGGTGTGATCGAGGTCAAGCCAAGAACAAGAAAGTTCAATTTAGATCGTGGGCTTTGTCCAAGGGATTTCGACAAGGTGATTTCACTGCTGACTTGACCTCTCGGAAAGCGAAGCCATCTCATGCTACTTGACCCCTCGGAAGGCGGTATCATTGCACCTTCATCGTCGAAGGATGGGCATTTATTGACCATTGCTTCAAGCGCCAAGATCGTCGCGTAGAGACCGTGTTGCAGCTCTTAGGCGTGTTCGGGGTCAGCCCGGACCTTGAGTGCACCTAAGACCAACACGAGGTTTAAACTTACTCTTGTTGGTAGCTTTGGGCGACATCGAGGACTTGGTTCTTCCGAGTTTTCTGTTTTTCGTTCTCATGCTCCCTCTGGTCGTGACTTCCGCCGTCCTGAGGGTAGATCTCGTTTTCCCCGTCGAGATAGCTACCCGCGGTGTGTTCAGCTTGTTGCTGGTGACTTGACTCGCTCCTCTATAGCAGTCAGACCCAACAACAGCTTCAGGTCTACACACAGACCTTCTACTTCTTTGGGTGACGAGGCGTGGGGTAGATAGAGGTCGATCGTGCTTGACTACTTCATCGCTCGACGTATTACTCGGTATTGGGTGCCAAAATCACTCTTGATTTATCGATCTTGAGACTTTGCTCTCTTGTTGACTCGGTCCATGGGGCGAGGAAGGAAAGGTTTGGCTTGTAGACTCGGGTGTTCAAGACACATGACCGGAGATTCCCGTTGGTTTTCTTCCCTTGCCCGTGCTCCAGGTGATGATACTATCACCTTTGGAGATTTATTTGAGCGAGTCACACGTTCCAAGTCTGGCGTGTTACTTTTCTGTCTCCACTCTGCCTTCGTAGCTTCCTTTGAGCCCAAGGACGTTCGCCATGCATGAGGAGCTAGAGAGTTTCGAGAGAAACAAGGTGCAGGCGCTTGTTGAGCCCCTCGAGATCAAAATATCATTGGAACCAAATGGGTGTTCAAGAACAAGCAAAGTGAGGATGGGGTAGTCATTCGAAACAAGGCTAGGCTGGTTGCACAGGGGTACTCCCAGGTTGAGGTGCGGATTTCGAGGAGACCTTTGCCCTGTAGCTCGGCTTGAGGCCATTAGAATTCTGCTTGCCTTTGCAGCTTCTAAAGGTTTCAAGCTTTACCAGATGGACGTCAAGAGTGCCTTTCTCAATGGCTTCATTGAGGAAGAAGTCTATGTCAGACAGCCTCCAGGTTTCGAGAACCCCAAATACCCTAGTCATGTCTTCAAGCTTTCCAAAGCATTGTATGGACTTAAGCAAGCCCCTAGAGCTTGGTATGAGAGGCTTAAGTCCTATCTATTGAGACATGATTTTGAGATGGGTAAAGTTGACAAGACCTTGTTCATTCGCCGGCTTGGCAATGACCTTCTGCTCGCCCAAATTTATGTCGATGACATTATCTTTGGCGGCTCTTCTCATGCTCTAGTTTCACAGTTCTCGGATGTCATGAGCACCGAGTTTGAGATGAGCATGATGGGTGAGTTGACTTTCTTTCTCGGCTTCCAAATCAAGCGAGACTCGGAAGGTACCTTCTTGCATCAAAACAAGTACACCCATGACCTCTGAGACGTTTCGACATGAGTGATGGAAAGCGGTGTCAACTCCGATGGCTTCTACGGCCACACTTGACCCGATGAGGACGGCGAGCAGTTGATCAAAAGAGTTCGAAGTATGATTGGCTCTCTCTTGTACCTCATCGCCTCGAAACCGGACATACACTTTTACGTGTGTCTTTGTGCGGTTTGAGCTTCTCCTCGCGTATCTCACCGCCAAAGCGGTGAGCGCATCTTCGGTACCATCGAGCTACCATTGACTATGGTATCGGTACTCTTCCTCATTCATCTATCCCTTAGAGCCTATTCGGATGCGAGACTTTGCGGTGTAGGATAGATAGGAAGAGCACCGACCTGCCAGTTCATTGGCACTTCTCTCGTTTCTTGGTCTTGAGGAAGCGGTCCGGTGTTGCACCTGTCCACCGCAGAGGCCGAGCGTTCTGTCGCAGCCGATTCTTTGTAGCCAAGTGCTGGATGGTCTCGACTCTGCGGGACTTTGGGTTAGCTATCGATCGTGTTCCGCTCTTTTGCGATAACACGTCTGCGATTAGTATTGCTAAGAACCCAGTGCAGCACTCTCGGACCAAGCACATCGATATCAGATATCATTTTCTTCGAGATCATGTAGAGAAGGGTGACATCGTGCTCCAGTTTGTGGAGAGTGACCACCAGTTGGCTGATATCTTCACCAAGCCTTTGGATAGCACGAGGTTTTCAGCTCTGCGGGGAGAGCTTGGGGTGGTTTGTCCTTACGGACTATTGTGAGGGGGAGCTTTGGGCTTTACTGCTTTATCATATTAATTGTGCTTCTGTATCCTTACTGTTGCATCGCATTTCGAGTGCATTGGGTTTAGTCCTTCTAGCATAGGTTAGAGTGTGTCTCTTCTTTGAGTTGCTTAGACTTCTTGCTCTTATCTTGTGCTTTTAGGATAGCTGTTTCTTATCTCACTAGGTTGAGCTCACTCACTTCTTTTAGGTTCTAGCGAGGGTCGGGCCACCTTGGGTGAGCAGGATACGTGTTTGCTCTCTAGTGTGTGTTTTCTGGTCACTATTAGTCACAGGTCATATGGGGTAGATGAGAGTCAGTCTGAGCCATAGTATCCTCTATATCTTATCTATGCTTTAAGGACTGCCTGTTTCCGTGATTTATTTGCTAGCTTCTCGTTTTATTGCTTTGGTTCAGGGGGAGTTCATTTGGGAACTTCTAGATTTTAATGTTGACATAACTCAACTTGAACTGGAAGTTGCATAAATTGTTAAACGGGAGTTGGATGTTCTTCTTTTGTATTTGTAACATAACTTAATGGAGCCTTGATTATTATCCTTTCATGACATGTTTTCATTATATTACATCTTGCCATGATTTATGCTCCATTGCTAATTTGATCATGACTTTATATGTGTAGTCAAGTCTTTACCATGATAGGTTAATTAAAATGCTAAATTTTGACCTAACTCATGTCATGTTCATATTTGAGACTAATCAGCTTTGTATTATCTTTTTATGATTCTTGCCATGTCAAATAGGCTGAGTTGAGTCTTGAATCTTAGTTGAGCAATAGATTGAGCTATATAGTTTCTTGATGACACAAAAGTTAGTACAATCTATTAAAAGCAAAAGATCTCTTTGTGCTTGAAAAAAGCGATCTCACCAATTCCTTCTCATGAGGCGGCTTGCCATTGCACAAGGCATGAACTCAGGGGAGATTTGGATGACCAAGATCATTTCCTTAAGCTTCTCGCTTGGAATGATCGCATAAGGCTTGAGGTCTAGCACATGACAAAAATATGATTGAAAACAATCATGAGATCTCTAAAGAAAAATGTCATTTATGCTCAATTGCTAAAATTTCAAGTGTACCTAAACAAATGTATCATTCTTGAATAAATAGCACTCTAGTTGGCTCAACACTAGCTTCTCGATTCCATTTAGCTCATTGACATGGCTTGCATCATTTGTGGATATCATTAGCTAGACTAAAATCTTGTTTGACTTGACTTGCTAAGCACTTCAAATTTAAAAAAAATCAGATTATACCTTCATTAGCTTAGCTTCTCTTTACATACATAGTCATGATCTTTGTAGCATACTTGTATGTTATGGCTTGGTGTAATACATTTGGTCATTTTGGATAATTCTCATGGCTCGCATACTTTGAATAATCAAATCAGCCATTCCATCCATCATTTTGACTTATTCTCTCTTGCATACTTGATGTGTTTATTGCCAAAGGGGAGAATAGATTGGAGAAAAAGAAAATTTCTTTACGGGAACTTGCTAGAGCTTTGGAGATCAATTTGCTCTTTATTCCTTTACTCTAGTGTTCTCTCTGTCGACATGGTCATAATTTTATTTTCATTCTTTGGACCATGTCGTCTTCTACAAACTCAACTTCTTATTTCACGGTGTTTGTCAATATACTCATCAAGGGGGAGATTGAGAGATCATGTGGAGATGATCCCATCTTTATGATGAGTAATTGACTCTTGGTTGAAGGAAAATTGAGTTTGTTTTGGGCTTTTATTGCAAAGTCTTAATTCAGGTGAAATGAAGTCGGTATGCGACTTGTCCACAGCTCGTCGACCATGTAGGATGCCATACGACCACGTTTGGTCGTGGTCGAATTTCGTTCAGGAGCGTACGACCACGTTGAGGTGTTCTCGGCAAAACTGACAGTGGTCGGAAGGCGTTACGACCACGTTGGCGCATATCGGGTGGCGTACGACCACGCTGTGGTGTCCCCGGCGAATTTGAACGTGATCGGAAGTCTACCGGGTAGCGTACGACCACGTTGGTGGTAATCGGGTTGCGGTCGAGCAGCGTACGAGTGATCGGAAGCTTATACGACCATGTTGCGGAGCCCTCGGAAGATTTGACCATTGTCGGCACTTTCGGCGCTAGGGTTTACGACCACGTTGTGGGATCGGGCCTCGACCACGTTGGGCGGTCGGGCGGTCGACCACGTTGGGCGCTAGGGTCTTCGACCACGTTGTGTAATCGGTGCATCGACCACGTTAGCGGGGGTTTGAGCGTGGTCGGCGGTCGTGACTTGGGTCTCGACCACATTGTATCGCTAGCGGAGTGCGACCACGTTGGCGATCGAGCCACGACCACGTTAGCGCGGGTGCGAGCGTGGTCGGTAGTCGTGGCTATGGTCTTCGATCACGTTGTGCGGTCGAGTGTTCGACCACGTTGTCGGCAGATTGACCGTGGTCGTGCGGGTTCATTCAAACGGTCGTGTGGGCTCATATGGTGTCCGATTACGGTGAGGTTTGGTCGATTGGGTTCCTTGTGATGTTGTGGACCTTGTAGACCGGTTTGTTCTACATTTTGACAAGGTTTGGTAAAATCTAATTTACGTGGAAAGAGACTTGAGCTCGTGAGTCGTGCGAGTTGGATCGGTGCTATGTGATGGTTTGCTTGTCTTGTGGCTGCAGGACTTGAGCTATTTCATGGTGAGGTGGGAGGACCGGGACTAGGCACGGAGGTGTTGAGGTCAGACGGTCGGAGGCGCCAAGATGATCGAGGTGGTGAGGTGGTTGCGGCCGGAGGCGAGGCCGGGCTGGGCGCAGAGCTGAGCACGACGGGCAACAACGAGGAGGACCGGACTAGGCTCGGGAGGAGCTGAGGTCGAGGCAGTCGGGAGGTTGGGTGCGGTCGTGTCGGTGGAATAGACCGAGACTAGACTGGAGGAGTCGGAGGTCCGATCGGTCGGTTGCAGGGACACAGAGCAGTCTTGGTGAGGCTTAGGAGGTCGGGACTAGACAAGGGAGTTGTTGAGGTCGAGCAGCGTGGAAAAGCCAAGAGGACGTGTCGTGCCAGGTGGGCTGACAGCATGGATAGCAAAGCGGTGGAGGAAGCTTCCTGGAAGGCAGCGGAGGGGCATTTTGGAGAAATGTCAAAGGCGTGGGGAAGCGTCCACTGGAAAGCTCTTGTGACCACTTGGAGAGGCTCTGTGAGAGCTCTGTGGAGTTGGTGGTGCTATTAGGCAAGCGGTGGAGCCGTTGCCAGCGGGTAATGGGCAAAGCTCTTTGGAGGCACAGTAAACCTTGGACTCTCTGTGGGTGGTCTGTTGAGACCCGTTAGCGTGTGAGACTATAAATAGAGAGGTTAGGTCTCGGGAGCAAGGTGAGGTTGTCCCAGAGTGCTCACAGTGTTCCTCTCTATCTTGTGTGAGTTATCTACGGGTAAGAGCATGGATGCTCGTGTACCTCCAATGGAGTGGCTGTAGAAACCTCCATGTGCAATAGAAAAGATTGGATTCATCTCTTTGTATCCTTCTCAGTTTTTGTTCTTGAGATGATTTCTTTGATCTGTTTGCCCTCTCTGTGTTCTTTCGATCATATGTGTTTTGTCTGAGAGTTGGCTTGTGCTTCACTTGCTCAGGACTAGGAAGTTGTTTTACGGCTGCTTGCTAAGATCATTCCCGAGAGCAAAAGCGAAATCATGAAAACCGAGTTACGTGGTTCTGCTTTGGAGCTCTCTGTTTGAGTTTTAGACTTTGGTTTCTCCTCTTACATTGTAAAGACTTTGGAGGTTCTTGGTATTTTTACTTCCGAGAGATCTTATACGAACTAAGTTTCAAGTTTCATTCATTTTGGATCTCGTGCAAAAGATCTCTAAATTCTTGCTCCTCGGTCGTGCGCGACAATGAGTATTTCTGTATACTACATTGTCGGATCGGCAACCTATTTGACCACGCAGCTTTGGTCTTTTCGACCACGCCTGATTTCTAGGGGCCGATCTATTCTAGCTTTCGACCACACAGTAGTATCTCTCTGTTGTTGGTTGATCGACTACGGCATAAGTTTTACGGTTCGGTTTCGCGGTGTTATCTTCATTTACGGTCGTTCGACCTAAATCGTGTAGCGGTGGTCTTGCGTGTGCTGGTCTGTTCTCATCCCATACGACCACGGTCAAAACCCGACACGCTTTCACGATTACGACTACGGTTGTCTTGATTCGACTTCTTGTTTTATTGTTCTTTGTGTTCGGTTGAGCTTTGTTTTCGACTTCTTAGCTCTCTAGCTAAAGGAGAAGGAGAACTTGGGGAGGAAGTTTTTAAGGCACCATTCACCCCCCCCCTCTGTTGCCATTTCGGTCCTTCACTTATCTATCGTCATGGCTCTAGAGACCGGTTAAGATCTATTGACAAGAGCTAACCGACTCTGATACCAATTGTAGGATCGGAAATGGCAATAGAGGGGGGTGAATGGTGTCTTCTAAAAATTCGCTCCGAAGTAGTCACACAACATCTCTTCTCCGATAGCTATAAAAGCTAAGAAGAAGCCATGTTTATGCTTACTAGCGTCCAGAGAAGAGACGGCAAACTAATAGATAAAGGAAACTAGTAGCAGAGAAGATTTAAGCTAAAAAGGAAGAGAACACATGGCCGACAAATGCCCAAGGCGAAGACAAGCTGCTACTAGCCAAAAATTGCGGCTAGCCGAAAGCATAAAAGGCTGAAATCTGATGAAAACTTCTTCTTGGCGACTCTTCTCTCGACTACTTGTTGCGGACTAAAACTGAAAAAGCAGCGAGTGGAAATCTGAAAAATGCAGACTGAAAACAGACATTGCTGCAGAAAATACTTGAGCGTGCAACAGCTAATTCGCTGTCGGTTTTGAGCTGAAACAACACTTGACCAAGAGTCTCTAAAACAGAAATAGCAAACCGAGTACATTCAGCTGAGAACAGATACTGTTGCGGTCTGAAAGTTTCAAGCACTGAAATGGCCCAAGGAAGGACTGAGTGCCTGCTGCCCGAAAAACACAGTGTACTCTGAAACTACAGCAGAAAAAGTGAACTGGAATGTGCTGGCCGGGAAGAAACTGCAGGCTGAGAAATTTAGACCAATTCTTGATTTCAGACGGAACAGCAAGAACCGAATGTTACAAACTGAAACCTGTCGGCAAATAAAACCTGAAAGGAGACCGAAATCAGAGAGGAGAATTCAGCTAAAACTGAAACTGCTGCTCGTCTGAAAACTGAAGCAAAATCCTGCTGAAAGCAGTTGCGGATGGAAAAATAGAACAACAGTAGCAACTCCAGGGAAAGCAAAAATCAATGAATTGAAAGAGTGATTGCTTTGCTTTTCAAGTCAAATCATCAGGGCTACAAACCAAGTAGGAGATTGACCCTAGAACCAAGAAGATGTAGCCAAAAAGGATGAAAACTGATAACACTGATTTTGCCCAAAAAGTATTCAGTAGAAGAGGCTAAATCCTATTTGCTTGAGATTTCCAAGTCTTTTGACCAGGGGATTTTGATTTCAGCTAAGCAATAACCTCAGGCCTTGAAAACACAAATCTTAACACATGCTTCTGAAGGGAAAACAAGAATTCTCAAAGTCCCCTGCCTCCAGAAACAATAAGCCCTAGATTTTCTAGAAAGCAGAGGAAACGCTATGAACCAAATTTGGAGAGGAATCAGCTGATAGATTAATTACTCTCAGAAATATGCTAGTCAAGAAGCCTTGAGGAAATATTCAGAGATAATCAACAAGCAGCTTCATGAACCAAGAACTTAAAACAGAGTATTTCATTCAGACAAAAGAGAAGAGCAGAGAACACAAACAAAAACCCATGAGAAAACTGAAAATCAGAGCGACTCAAGTCACCTCAAAATGGATTCATTTCATAGCGATGGAAGATTACATAGTGTTGTTCTCTCAATCACCTCAAGTCCTTCTCACTACATACTTGCAGAATGGGACGAACTCACGCAGGAACAACTCCCTTCTTGAGCTCACAGACTCCCTCAACAACTCTCTGCTCATGCAGTCAAAAGCATAGCCAACTCAACTCTCCTCACCAACTCTCTCCGACCACTAAAGCCTAAAGCCAAAACAAACTCACAAAGCTTCTTTTGACTCTAGCAAACCCTAACTCTCTCCCAAAGCCATGAGGAGGTATGCAGCCCCTCACCTCTATTTATAGCCCTTGGCTAACGGTCTCCAACCCGTTACGCCGGCTAAACCCGAACAGAGCCCGCTCCCACTTGTGCAGCCTCGCGAAATGACCATTTCGCCCCTCCTGCACCTTCCTGGAAGCTTCCGCACTCCTTGTCGTCCAAGCCTCGTAACCACCTTGAGTCTCCGCCGTTTTCGACACATCTCGACCGTTGTGACCTCAACGCCACCTGCGTCTAGTCTGGTCACCTCGTGTCTCGCCACGGCTCAGTCTCGACGTCCTACAGCCAACACAGACAAGAAACACATAAAATAGCACCGCTCGATACATGTAAGCATAATAACATCAGCAAACCTGTCGAATCATCAGAATATGTATCCTAATCCCATACGACTAAGTTTGACCAAGTTCGACCGAGCCCGTTACACCATGTAACGTCTTGGTCTGAACCAACCAACTCAAACTCAACTTTCCTAAACCGATGTCAATTACTCATCATACACACGGGATGACCACCACATGGTCTCTCAGACTAAATGTTTCATATGCATTTAACTGATATTTAAAATGATAGCATTTATATGCCAATTAAAACTGAAATTGAAGAGGTATGATCCATAGAAGATTCGTGGTGGTTTAATAATTGTGGACATGAATTGTGGTTGTAGTTGTATGAAATTATAAATGATGATGAATAATTGTTTGTAGTTTGAATAGCCTGTTAAACAGTTTGCTTGCTGAGATTTTATCTCACCCTTGTTTCCTTCTCCCTACAGGTGGACATTGAGCATGCGTGGGAAGGGTAGAACGGCACTGTAATAAGTTGAAAGAATTCTATACCTTTGCATAGCTTTGTTTACATTATCTTAATAATATTAAATTCGTGAACTATGTTTTAGATTAAAATGTTGGAGGATGTTTTAAATAGTGAAATGCTATCACTATCCTCTTATTCCTTAATTGTTTATGCTTCCGCTTATACTATCTTGTTTAATAAATGTTGTCAGTTTAATTTATCTTGTAAATTAGCTAGTTGTGGAGTAGTTTTAGTAGCATCCTAGGTTATTGTGGATCCTGGGGTGTTACAGTACTATCTGTGGTAATAGCCACAGGGATGTGGTGTGCAGGCAGAATCCCAAGGGGAAGTTGTAGTGGGAGTTAGCGCCTTCACCTTCAGTAGGCTTGACCCGTCCTGACGGCACCGTGCAGATGATGGTTGCGGCTCCTACCCCGCAGTTATTTCCCGCGGTCCCTGCACCGCGCTACTTGCCGGCGCCTTCAGCACCTTCGTCGCTCGTCCCGGCGCCTCCACCTAGAGGATACTAGGTCCAGCATCCTGCTATTCCTGCGGCGCCTGTACCTTAGTGGACCCCTCCGCTGACTTTCCTGGGTGCGGGAGGTTCTTCTTCTCCAGCTGTTCCTGCGGCGTATGCCATGCCAGCGTCTGATGGCAGGGATCATGGAGACTTGGTGACAGGTACCTTATCTGTTGATTCTTTTGATGCTTATGTACTTTTTGATACCGAGGCTAGTTTCTCTTTCGTCTCGGAGGTTTTTGTTCAGCGGGCAGGTCTGTTCGTGCAGTTTGTTGGGAGAGCTGTGGTTGTTAGTTCTCCCGGTGGGCTTATCTCCAGTGCCCGTGTTTGCCCTGGTTGCGTGGTGGTTCTAGCAGATGAGGAGTTCGTGGCAAATTTGGTGGTTATACATCTGGAGCCTTTCGATGTGATCCTTGGCATGGATTGGCTCGAGCAGTATCAGGCTGTTATCTCTTGTTTCCGGAAGACAGTCACTTTGCAATCTCCGTCTGGACGTGAAGTTGTCTTCTAAGGGAGTGCCCCGCAGTACTCTCTCTCGTTGTTGTGCCAGTTGTTCCCCAATCGGTGAATGCGGTCGGTCTTCAGGGCCATGGTTGAGGGACACGAGGCTGTTTTGAGGCTAGAGGATATACCTGTGGCTTGCAGGTACCCACATGTTTTCCCTGTTGAGCTCCCAGGTCTGCCACTAGAATGGGAACTGGATTTCCGCATAGACCTTGTTTCAGGTACGCGGCTTATCTATAAGTCCCCATATCGGATGGCACCTATGGAACAGGTGGAGTTGAAGAAGCAGTTGGATGAACTCCTAGCTAAGGGGTTTATTAGACCAAGCATGTCGCCTTGGGCTGCTCCGGTTTTGTTTGTGGGAAAGAAGGATGGCACCAAGAGGCTCTGTGTGGATTATCGAGCACTTAATCAAGTGACGATCAAGAACAAGTATCCATTGCCTCGCATTGAAGATCTCTTCGATCAGCTGAGAGGTGCCAAGGTATTCTCTAAGATTGATTTGCAGTCTGGTTATCATCAACTGCGGATCAGAGAGGAGGATATAGAGAAGACAACTTTTAGCACAAGGTATGGGTATTTTGAGTTTGTCGTTTTGTCTTTTGGACTAACAAATGCCCTGTTGTCTTTATGGAAGCCATGAACAAGATGCTCCATGAGTACCTGGATTCTTTTGTGGTGGTTTTCATTGATGACATTCTGGTTTATTTCAAGACGGAGAAGGATCACGAGTTGTATCTCAGTCTGGTCCTGGATGCCCTTCGGAAGAATAAATTCTATGCGAAGCTGAAGAAGTGTGCTTTCTGGCTGTCCGAGGTTGGATTTCTTGGTCATACCATGTCAGCATGATATTACAGTGGATCCGAAGAATATGGCAGCGGTGGTGTAGTGGCGAAGACCAACTAATGTGTCAGAGATCCGGAGTTTCCTTGGTCTTGCCGGTTACTATCGGCACTTCGTGCAGAATTTCTCTATCATCGCCAAGCCGATGACTCGACTCACGCAAAAGGGTGTTCCTTTTGTGTGGACAGACGATTGTGAGTCTGGCTTTCAGACCTTGAAGAGCAAGCATGTAACACCCCAGGACCCACATTACCCTGGGATGCTACTAAAACCACTCCACAACTAGCCAATTTACAAGATAACAGAATAGAGATAACAATTCAATATTCATAATCAACTTCAACATAAAACCGAAGGAACAGTTCTCAATTTAACATTATTAAGATGAAACATTCATCAACAAGATATCTAAGCAAAAGACTAGAATCCTTTCAACTCTATTCAGCATTAAAAACATGATTCACGTGCATCAGTGTGGTGCCGCTCTACCCTTCCCATGCATGCTCAATGTCCACCTGTAAGGAGGGGGGAAAGAAGGGTGAGATAAAATCTCAGCAAGCAAACTGTTTAACAGGCTATTCAAACTACAAATAATTATACATCATCATTTATAATTCCATACAACCACAACTACAATTCATGTCCACAATTATTAAACCACCACAAACTTCCATGAATCATACCTCTACAATTTCAGATTTAATTGGCATATGAATGCAGTCATTTTATCCACAATTAAATGCAAATGAAACATTTAAACTTCCACAACCCCAATAGATTAATCATCAACATTTAATTTTCCACAATTAACAATATTTATATCCACAACCTCAAATCATCATCAATGACGGTAAAGCATTAACAAATAAATCTTGTTTGACTATTTTAAAACCTCAACCACTACCACTACCAAAGGCAATAAAACATATGTATGTTTTACTTCAATACCTTAATATTTCTCACCTTCACAATTGCTATCAACAATTAATACAAGAGAAAAAAATCTCATGCCACAAACTCAACCCTTTCCGCACACAAGGGATGAACCACATTCCACGACCACATCCACAATCCTCATACCACAAATAGCTCACATGAGCCAATTCCACATTACAACTAGAAATTTCTACATTCCACAAAATAACATCACCACAATATATATTGCATACGTATGCAAATGATCTTTCCACAATGCAATGCATATGAATGCTTTCATGCTATGCTCCACATCACTCTTTCCAGTGCAGGAATTGAGGTGCATCGTATTACGGCAATATACGATACTTCCCGCGGGATAAGAGGTGCATCGTATTACGGCAACATACGATGCTGTACCGGTACGGTCGCGGCTAGGTGCGGCGACATCCACATATGAAAATGACATGATATGACATGAATGATATGATAATTCATACATCACATTAATTCATTCACAAGAAGCATTATCATGCTCTCAACATATCCACATGCACCACATATTAATTTCATGTTCCACGATATCACATTAAGCAATAGTTCCACATGTCTACGAGCAGAATATCAACATTTCAATTGATCAGTACTTGCTATCATCTCCACAATTAAAAATATCATGTAATCATGGAATAATGTATCGAATTACGATAATAATGTAAATTGCAAGTAGAAGGAATAACAAGTTAAACGGTAGCAACCACCGCTACGTTTACTTGTCTCAATCCGATGAAGCGAAGTAAAAATCAAGAGCGCTCAGGGACAAGACCATCTGTCCAAAAGACAACTCTCAACACACAAACACAGCTTACAAACATGAATAAAATAATTAAAGGCGTCGCTAGAACCCCGAACCCGCACAAACTCCTCTCCGCTCAACAATTCAGCAAATTACCCTCTGCAGCAGCGCTGCTTCACAATTTCATATCTTTAAAAATAATGATCCAATACAGCAAATAATACCTCTCTAGATTCATTACTTAAAAGCCTACATTTTTCATGTAGAACATATATTTTTATTTTGATCACAGCTAGGTGTAATTTAATTCCCAAAACAGAGGAAGATCTCTGTTCTGGCAGATTGGACAGCAGTATTCAATTGCGTCCCAACAACAGCACATGGGTCTAAAAATTCTAAATTTTCTACAGAAGCTATATTATCAGAATCTCTACAAATTTCTCAATTACAGCCATGATCATAAAAATCATTTACTACCTCACATTCACAGATTACCATCGCTCTGTACCAATCTGCTCGCCTGACGAACAGCAGTATTCCCGACCCTGTAACTCCCATATCCCACGGCCAAAAATTCCAAAAAACACAGGAGAGGTATCTGAAAGTTCTGTACAACTTTCCTTTTGGGAGAGTCGATAGGAAAAATCGTTTACTAGGTACAAATCGCACGAACAGACGCGCTGCGTGAATCAATCTGCAGGCAGACAACAGCTAATCTCTAATCGGGCAATTAATCTATTAAGTACCTTCAAAATCCGTACCAAAAACCCTAATTATTCATAAGAACAGAGGGTTTGAGATAAGAAAAAATACCTAGATGATGGATCACCCCTTTTTTCTCCCCTTCTTCTTCTCCTTCCTTCTCCTTCCTTCTTCTCCTTCCTTCTCCTTTCTTCTCCCTCCAATGGCAGCAGCACTTGGGGCACCAATGGCGATGAGGGAGAGGGGTGGTGCCCAAAGAGGTGGAGGAGAGGGGTGGCGGCTGGAAAGGGGAGGAGAGGGGCCCTAGGGTTGAAAGGGTTAAATGAGGGGTGCGGTTTGGGGGGGGGAGGCGCCACCCCCTTGGGCCAAGGGCGGTTGGCCCACTCCCCAGGCAACCCAATTTGAAATTTTAAAATAATTTTTAATATATTTTATTTATTTTACATTATTCTACAATTTATATTTTTCCCTTCCCGCGATTTACCGAAAAACCGGTGTCTTCGCGATTGTTTTAAAAACTAACGCCGTAATGACATTCAGGATATTACAAAGCTGGTGAATGCACCTATCCTATCCTTGCCTGAGAGTGGCAAGCGCTTCACGGTGTACACAGATGCTTCTCGGATTGGTCTTGGTTGTGTGTTGATGCAAGATGGGCGAGTTATCGCTTATGTTTCTAGGCAGTTGAAGACTCATGAGCAGAACTATCCTACTCACAACTTGGAGTTGGCAGCTGTTGTTTTTGCTCTGAAGTCTTGGAGGCATTATTTGTACGGGTAACAGTGTGACATCTTTACTGATCACAAGAGCCTTAAGTACATATTCACTCAGCGAGAGCTAAATCTGAGGCAGCAGAGGTGGTTGGAGTTGATAAAAGATTATGATCTGACTATCCAATATCACCCTGGTAAAGCCAACGTGGTGCTAACGCCTTGAGCAGGACAGGAGTGCCTCAGACAGCGATGTCCTTGATCTCGGAGTTTGAGAGGATGGGCATCTCTTCTACATCACCGAGTTGCCCGAGCGAGACACGATGATCATCGGTCCACCATTCCGGCGAGTTCGTGAGGCTCGGCCGATCGGCTCCTTTCAGAGGTGCGGAAGAGGATCTCGGAGGGTCGTTCCCGAGATTTCAGTGTGGATGAGAGTGGTGCAGTTCGTTTCAGAGGCCGGCTGTGTGTACCCCATAAATCAAAGGTGAAGGATGATATTCTTCGTAAGGCTCACCAGACTCCGTACTCTGTACATTCGGGAGAGACCAAGATGTATCAAGATCTGAAGCAGTTATTTTGGTGGAAACGCATGAGGGTGGACATTGCTAAGTATGTCACCTCTTGTGGCGTTTGTCAGCAGGTGAAGGCCGAGCATAAGTGGCCTGCTGATCTGTTGCAGCCTTTGGAGATACCTGAGTGGAAGTGGGAGCATGTCACTATGTACTTCGTGGTCGGATTGCCGCGCTCTCCTCGAGGGCGCAACGCAGTTTGGGTTATGGTGGACAGACTTACCAAGTTCGCACACTTCATTCCGATGAAGACGACCAATACCGCGTAGGACCTGGCTCCGTTATATATCTGAGAGGTGGTGAGACTGCATGGTGTGCCCAAGTCAATTGTTTCTGACCGGGATGCCAAGTTTGTCTCTAAGTTCTGGCAGAGTCTTCAGGGTGCGTTGGGCACGACAGTTTCCCTCAGTATGGCTTTTCATCGTCAGACGGATGGTCAGTCAGAGCGGACCATTCAGACTTTGGAGGATATGCTCTGCGCTTGTGTACTGTCTTGAAAGGGCAGTTGGGAGGACCATCTAGCTTTGGCAGAGTTCGCATATAACAATAGTTATCAGGCGAGCATCAAGATAGCTCCATTTGAGGCTTTGTATGGCCGAAGGTGTGCTTCCCCTCTTTGCTGGGATGTAGTGGGTGAGAGATCTTTGCTTAGTCCAGACCTTGTTCGGCAAACTGTGGAGAAAGTGCGGGAGGTTCGTCAGAACTTGCTGGTTGCTCAGAGCCGACAAAAGAGTTATGCGGACGTTCGACGCCATGAGTTGGAGTTTGCGGTTGTTGACCTTGTGCTTCTTCGAGTGTCGCCAACTAAGGGCATTGTTTGTTTTGGTACCACCGAGAAGCTTAGCCCGCGGTACATTGGCCCTTTTCCAGTGGTTGCTCGTGTGGGCAGTTTGGCTAATTGTTTGGAGTTGCCGAGCTCGTTGAGTGGTGTGCACAATGTCTTTCATGTGTCTATACTGAGGAAGTATTTGCGGGATCCCGAGCACAAGATTGACCTGGGCAGGTCACGGTGGATCAGGATCTCACTGTGGAGAGTCGACCAGAGCGTATCTTGGATACTTCAGAGCGGGTCTTGAGGAATAAGACCATCAAGTATGTGAAGGTCCTCTGGACGTTTCAGTCAGAGAGGGAGGCTACGTGGGAGCTTAAGGATCAAATGCGAAATAAGTACCCTGAGCTCTTCGAGGCTGGTGAGTACTCGTAGTTGTGGTTCTGTTTTGTTTGTGGCTTGCTTCTTTCTTTGTTGTTCTCTTGTTTTGTGGTTTGAGGAGTTAGATTCGAGGACAAATACTTTTTAGGTGGGGAGAATATAATATCCCGAAGTCGTTACGACGTAAGTTTTAAAACAATCACGGAGTCGCCGGTTTTTGGGCAAATCGCGGGAAGGGAAAAATAAAAATTGTAGAACAATGGAAATAAATAAAATGTATTAAAAATTAATTTTAAAATCCAGATTGGGCTACACGGGGTGGGCCGACCGCCCTTGGGCCAAGGCCCAAGGGGTGGCACCTCCCCAAGTCGCACCCTTTCCCCCTCCTCCTTTTAACCCTAGACCCCCACCCTCCCCATTTTCCCCTTTGCACACCGCCACCCCTACTCCCTTTCTCCCCTAGTGGCCGCCCCCTCCCAATGATTGGTGCCCAAGTGCTGCTGCCATTGGAGGAGAAGAAAGGAGAAGGAAGGAGAAGAAGGAAGGAGAAGGAAGGAGAAAGAAGGAGAAAAAGAAGAGGAGGAAAAAGAGGGTTGATCCACTATCTAGGTAATTTTTCTCTATCCCAAACCTTCTGTTCTTATGAATAATTAGGGTTCTTGGCACGGATTTTGAAGGTAGTTAATAGATTAATTGACCGATTAGAGATTAGACGTTGTCTGCCTTAGATTGATTCGCGCAGATTAGACCTAGTAAATAATTTTTCCTGCGGACACTCCCAAAAGGAAAGTTGTAGAAGACTTCCAGACGTGTCTCCTAATATTGTTTCAGAATTTTTGGCTGTGGGATCTGGGAGTTACAGGGTCAAAAATACTGCTATTCGTCGGGCGAGCAGATTGGTACAGACCGATATTAATCTATCAATTTGAGGCAGTAAATGATTTTTATGATCATGGACGTAATTGAGAAAGTTGTAGATAATCTAGTAATATAGCCTCTGTAGAAACTTCAGAATTTTTAGACCCCTGTACTGTTGCTGGGACGCATTTGTTTATTGCTGTCCAGTCTGCCAGAACAGAGATCTTCTGTTTTGGGCATTAAATTACACCTACTGTGATCAAAATACAAATATGTGTTCTACATAAAAAATATAGGATTTTAAGTGATGAATCTGGAGAGGTATCATTTGCTGTAATTGGATCAATATTTTTAACGATACGAAAATATTAAGCAGCGCTGCTGCAGAGGGTAATTTGCTAAATTGTTGAGCGGACAGGAGTTTGTGCGGGTTCAGGGTTCTAGCAACTTCTTTAATATTTTATTCATGCTTGTATGCTATGGCTGTGTGCTGAGAGTTGTCTTTTGGACAGGTGGTCTTGTCCCTGAGCGCTCTTGATTTTACTTCGCTTCGTAGGATTGAGGCAAGTAAACGTAGCGGTGGTTGCTACCGTTTAACTTGTTATTCCTTCTACTTGTAATTTACATTGTTATCGTAATTTGATACATTATGCCACGATTGCATGATATTTTAATTGTGAAGATGGTAGCAAGTATTGATTCATTGATATGTTGATAATCTGCTAGTAGATATGTTGAATTCTTGCTTAATGTTATAATGTGGAACATGAAAATAACATGTGATGGATGTAGATATGTTGTGAGCATGATGATGCTCCTTTGAAGATGAATTAATGTGATTTATGATTATCATATCATTCATATCATATCATGTCATATGCATATGTGGATGTCGCTGCACCTAGCCGCGACCGTACTGGTACAGCATCGTATATTGCCGTAATACGATGCACCTCTTATTCCCGCTGGGAGCATCGTATATTGCCGTAATACAATGCACCTCAAATCCCGCCGGAAAAAAGTGATCATGAAGCATTCATATGCATTTATTTGTTATTAAAATGACTGCATTTATATGCCATTTAAATCTGAAATTGAAGAGGTATGATTCATGGAAGTTTGTGGTGGTTTAATAATTATGGTCACGAATTGTGATTGTGGTTGTATGGAATTATAAATGATGATGTTTAATTGTTTGTAGTTTGAATAACTTGTTAAACTGTTTGCTTGCTGAGATTTTTATCTCACCCTTGTTTCCTGTAACATCCTGGAAGTTTGGAAATTTGAAACATAAATATTTCTATATTTATTTGCTTTATAATTATTTTGCAATTAACTTTTAAAGCATTTCTTAAATTATGATTAAGTTTCCAAAAGGCCAAGGAAATAAAATATTAGAAAACAAAGATTTTAAAATAAGAATCAGAAAAGATGATCCAGTGCAAAAGGAATACAATTGGTCCTAAAATCGAGAATAATAGTATGGTTAAATTTTATTAAAGAAATGAGTTGGCGGAGAAAGTAAAATAAATACACACACACACACACACACACACACACACATATATATATATATATATATATATATATATATATATATATATATATATATATATATATATATATATATATATATATATATATATATATAAATATAATATGAAGTAGAGGATGATAACAAAATAAGGAATTGCATGCAAACAAATCTCCATAAAAGAAAATAGATTTGAAAATATGTATATATGTATGTATATACCTACATCTAAATAAATTAAAGGAAAAGAAGAGAGAAAAAAAGGGGTCGAATTCGCCGCCCAAATGAACCCGCCCAACCCCGCCCCGCACCCCCTCCTCTGTTCTTCTTCCTCCCCGACACCCCTCCTCGCGAGCCTCCTTCCCGGCCGCGCCCGCCGCCTGCTCGCCCATCTCCAAGGCCCAGCCCGCCTCGGCGCCCGTGCGTTCGGACAGCGGATCTCTGCCCCCTTCGGACAGCGGATCTCCGCCCCCGACAGCGCCAGCCTCTGCCGACGCCTCTTTTTCTCACCCCTCTGCCACGCGCTGCGCTCGACGCCCCTCCCTGCATGCGGTGGCAGCGCTATCATGCCCTATCCGCCCGGTTCGGCGCCACCGCCCATGGTTTCTCTCCGCCCGGTCGCGTCGCTCTGCCACGTGGCGCGAACTTCCTACCGTCCCGCATGCGTGGTGCAAAGCTGCGGAGCCAGCCCTGTGTGGTCACGCACGCGCCAGAGCCGGGGATTCCGCTGCAGCCCCGCCGCCTGACGCCACCGCCTGCCCCGACGCAACGGCACGAGCTCACTCTCGTTGCCAGCCCACTCCCGCCGCCTATAAAAGCCGTACGGACTCCCATTGTTTTCCCCACGCTCTCCTCTCCCTCTCCGGCCAGATAATTGAGCTTCAAAAGCCCGAACCACCGCCGGCCCGAGCTTCTTCCCCAACTCCGGCCATCTTGCTCCCCGCCGACTCACGCCCCTAGAACCAAATTCTAAGCTTCTATACCATCCCCAGAACCCCACAAACCCATCCCCGGTGTCCCCGGATGATGAGGACATCACTTCTTCGGATATACACAACACTCCTCCACTTGACATTCAAGGACCAATCACTAGAGCCCGCGTCCGACAATTGAATTTACATGTGAGCTTGTTCGTAAGTACTTCTTTTTGTTCATTTGAGAATCGATTACTACCTAATGATTTAATTATGATTAGGAACCATGGAGAGGATCAAGAAGTACTTGGAGAAGGGCTACGAGGCGCACGAGTCCAGCAAGGGTGGTCGAATCATGTTGGATATCCTATTCAAGCCGACTTCGAATCCAATTCGGAGTCCAGGACCAGGCGGCACTAAAACGGACGCCCAGATCGTATCCGGACTCGGTTTTGGACGTTCCACATATGTATAGAAAGCTGAGAAGATAACCTTTCCAATGGCTCTAGTCTCATATCAAAATTCCTTCTGAGTCAACGGGAATCATCAAAACAAGTGGACGTCCAGAATCTGTCAGGGTGCTGCGACACCGTCTTTTGGGCCGTTTGGCTTTGTATCGTGTTGGAGTCCATTAAGGACGCGTCCAGGGGTTTTGCACGCCCTTTACTCCTTTATATACAGCCGCCACCCCCACCATTAGGGTTGAGTTTTGCTTAGATTAATTCTGTCTTTGAACAGTTTCGCCGTCATCGGTTTGTGAAACCCCAATTTTCGAGTGCTTCATCAATATATCTGCAATTTGGTTGTGTTCTTCCTTGTTCTTGCTTGTGTTCTTGATTCGCAGCGAGGATTAGCCTTCTTGGCAAGGTCAACCGGGCAGCGCACGGTTGATAACCTGAGGAGACGTGGTGCTGCGATTGCGGGGTTCGGAACGTGTCGTTCGGAAGCCGGATCGATTTGTGTCGCGCCTCCACCAAATCGAACATATCCAGAACCTGTTGTAAGATCGGGACCCCGTTCCCATTAAGTGGTAATCAGAGCTTCAGGTGTTCCTTCAGGTTCGCATTACCCCTCCTTTGTTATTTTCGGTTTCGTCCTAGAGTCCATGAAAAAGCCCTACAAAAAAATTGTAGTCATAGGTTGTTTCCTGTCCTAGATCTCGTTTAGCCTTTGCACAAGTTGATTCCAGAGTCCGTAGTGTTGAGTTTGTGTCCTTAGTCGAGTTGTGTTGCTGGTTTAGATCGTGTTTTGTTCGAGTTGTATTCCTTCCGCTACCACCCTTCAAACCCTAGCCGTCACCCATCGCGTTTTCCACCCTCTGTTTTTGTTTTCCCACCCATATCCCACCCTCTGTTAACCCTCTGTTTTTGTCATCCATCACGTCTCGTGATCACACCGCATCATCCCCCACCTTTCCCGAGCTTCCGCCACCAGATTCCACAAATTCCCTTCACCCGATCTTCGTTTTGACCTCCACAGCAACCATAACTTGGAGGTCCATCTTCAAACGGCCATAATTGGGTGAAATTAAATTCGGGTTCGGCCACCAGATATCCAGAACTTGTCGGGTTCGGCGAATTTATTTTCCCGAAATTCGGCCTGGAAAGTGTAGTACTCGCTCGAAATTGAATCACCGAATTCTGACACATTCATTATTTTCGTAGAGCCACTCCTTACATCCGATTGAGTTGCAACTTTGTGTGGTTCCTATTTACGTGCTCGCTGTGAAAAATATAAAAAATACAAAAAAAGAAAAATTTCGGCTATAGTAGAGAGGAGAGAGAGTGCTCTTGAGTGGCCGAAAAAAAAAAGAAGAAAAGAAGAAAAACCTGACAGAGCACAGTTTTAGGTGCCAACAATTTATTTGTTTTGTGCTTATGCTGAATTGAGCTTCTCAATGCCTGGCCATCTTTGTTGCTGTCGTTGCTTTCATATTCTGTTCTTGACTCCTTGTTCATCATCTCATACTTGCTATAGGACACATTTAGGCCAGCAACTAGGACCATACTTTGCACATTTATTCAGCATTACTATCTGTTATTGATTTGTGTTCCACTGACATATTTGGCCTTCAAACTCCATATATCTACTACGGATAGCACGTTTTGACCTTGCAATCGTACCCACGCTCGACAAGGTATCACGAACCGACCACCGGTTGTACCACCATTGCTTTGGTAAGCACACTTGTAAGAGCTTGGTAAGCCACTTCCTTTGGGTTCCCACTCCCCTTCCTTTGTAGTTGATAGGGATCATCCTTTTGTTTTCCCTGTATTTCCACTAACCATGGCAGGAAACGAAGAGGACGGGACACCGGTCGATTTCAACGAGTGTGTTAGTCGCGACCGGCTACAAGCTGCGCCGACAAACAAAACGCTTCACTCAACGATCTCGGCGAGATTGGACACCATCGTCGCCGCCATTACCCGATTGAACACCACGGAAGGCATTGAGCGGGTGGAGCGGCGGATGGTGACCTCACCGGTCGGTGGACACATTGGAGGCACGCCTACCACTGTCAATGACGGCCATCATCATGATGAAGCCACGAGTATGATGCGATGGCAACATTGATCGTGAGCGACACAAGATGCACGACTACGTCGTCGTCTTCACAAAACCGACATGGTATGGGAGGTAATAACCGAACCGTCATGGTAACGACGACCCTTTGCTAAAGTCAAGTTTACCATTCCATCTTTTCTGGTCTTTATGATGCTGAAATATAGCTTGATTGGGAGATGACGGTGAAACGAAGTTTAACTCTCACTTAGTTCCCGAGCAACATAGAGTTAGACAAGCTACTAGTGAGTTTAAGGACTTTGCTATTATCGGTGGAATGAACTAAGTACCATGCGCTACAACCCGATACATGGGAGCGGATAAAAGAAGCTATGCGTGTCGTTTGTTCCTCCCTCATATAAACTTGAATTGAGAAAAAATTGCAGCGCTTAGAACAAGGTGATAGTTCATTCAAGACTATTATCTTTGAGCTTCAAAAGGGTATGGTGCGTTGTGGGGTTGTTGAGGACACGGAGGATAAGATTTGTCGTTTCTACGGGGGGTTACGGCGTGAAATTCAGGACATTGTTGATTATAAAATTTACTACTGTCAACCAGTTGTTCCACCTTGCTATGCTTGCGAGAAAAAATTGCGGGGCGCACAGATTCAACTAAGGCATGCACCGGACGACCCTTCTACACCCCGACGACTACATCAACGGACTGCCCAATTCTTCTTGAGTTTTCGTTCTCCTCCACCACACATGAACAAGATGGCAGCAGCACCACCGAAGCCACCTTCCACGACACGCCTTGCAGATTCTTCAAAAAATTCTTTGCAGGGTCCAGCCAAGAGTTCTTCTTCCGTGGCTTCAACGGGCCGCTCCTCCGGCATTCAGTGCCACCGCTGCCATGGACTTGGTCATGTGCAGAAGAATTGCCCTAGCCAACGGGCATACATCGCCACAGAAGATGGAGGCTACATCAGCACTTCGGATGTCGAGGAGGATGATGTTGCTGCTGCCTCGGACGACAATGGCGGTGGTGATGACGACCTCGTCCTTGGTGGGGCGTCCACAGCGACGCTACGGAGCATCATTGTGCAGCGAGTCCTCAGCACGCAGGTACAACAACCCGATAAACTTCAACGTCATAATTTGTTTCAGACCTTCTTTGCGATCAAGAACCGGCGTGCACGTGTCATCATTGATGGAGGAAGTTGCAACAACTTGGTGAGTTCTGACTTGGTCAAGAAGCTTGGCTTGACCACGCGACCGCATCCACACCCATACCATATTCAATGGTTAAATGACTCTGGAAAAGCTAAGGTAACGCAAACATGCCGAGTCCATTTTTCCATTGGTGCTTATGTTGATCATGTTGATTGTGATGTGGTTCCCATGCAAGCATGCTCTCTTTTATTGGGTCGACCTTGGGAATTTGATAATGATGCTTTACACCATGGTAGTAGTAACACATACACTTTTATGCATAAGGAAAGAAAGTTACTTTCGCCTTTGACCCCAAATGAGATTATAGAGGCCGATAGGGCGAGAGCTCACTTGCTAATGATCCAAAGGAACATGATAAATCTGAAAAACAGCAAGTAACCCATTTGAAAAATTCTGTTATGCTTGCCACAAAATCAGACCTTGCTGCAATTGATGATGTTAATGATACATGCTATGCTTTTGTGTGCAAAGATGCTTTATTTTCTCTTGATAATATGCCTTGCACTTTGCCTGCTCCTGTCACTAACCTTTTGCGGGAGTTTAGAGATGTTTCCCTGATGAGATACCTCCGGACTTCCACCCATTCGAGGATTGAACACAGATTGATTTGATTCTGGAGCAAGCTTGCCAAACCGTGCGGCGTACAGGACCAATCCCGAAGAGACTAAAGAGATTCAGCGCCAAGTCCAAGACCTTTTGGACCGTGGGTACGTACGTGAGAGCCTTAGTCCTTGTGCTGTTCCCGTTCTTTTGGTTCCAAAAAAAGATGGTTCTTGGCGTATGTGTGTAGATTGTAGAGCCATTAACAACATTACTATACGATATCGTCATCCTATTCCTAGGCTAGACGACATGCTTGATGAGTTGTGTGGTGCTATAATTTTCACAAAGATTGACTTATGTAGTGGATACCACCAAATAAGAATGAAACTTGGTGATGAATGGAAACGCTTTTAAAACTAAGTTCGGTTTGTATGAGTGGTTAGTCATGCCTTTTGGGTTAACTAATGCACCTAGCACTTTCATGAGATTAATGAACGAGGTTTTACGTCCTTTCATTGGCAAATTTGTGGTCGTTTACTTTGATGATATCTTGATTTATAGCAAGTCCATAAATGAACATTTGAATCACTTACGTGCTGTTTTTAATGCTTTGAGAGATGCACGTTTGTTTGGTAACCTTGAGAAGTGCACCTTTTGCACGGATCGAGTCTCTTTTCTTGGCTATGTTGTGACTCCACAGGAATTGAGGTTGATAGAGCCAAGGTGGAGGCGATATGGAGTTGGCCCACGCCCACGACAGCCTCCCAAGTCGCGGAGTTTTCTTGGCCTTGCAGGATTTTATCGCCGCTTTGTCAAAGAATTCAGCACCATTGCGACACCGTTGATTGAGTTGACAAAGAAGGGTGTCGTGTTCCATTGGGGGCCATCACAAGAGGAGTCCTTTAATCTTTTGAAGGACAAGCTTACGCATGCACCATTGCTCCAACTTCCGGATTTTGGTAAGACTTTTGAACTCGAATGTGATGCTAGCGGAATTGGTATTGGTGGTGTTTTGATGCAAGAAGGCAAACCTGTTGCCTACTTTAGCGAAAAATTGAATGGTCCCGTTCTTAATTATTCCACGTATGATAAAGAATTGTATGCTCTTGTTCGTTCTTTAGAGACGTGGCAACACTATTTATGGCCTAAAGAATTTGTCATTCATTCCGATCATGAATCACTTAAGCATATTCGTAGTCAAACCAATTTGAATCGTAGACATGCTAAGTGGGTTGAATTTATTGAATCTTTTCCTTATGTCATTAAACACAAGAAAGGGAAGGATAATGTGATTGCTGATGCTTTGTCTCGACACTATACCATGTTGTCTCAACTTGATTGTCGCATTTTGGTCTTGAAACTATTAAAGAACAATATGCTTTTGATGCTGATTTTAAGGATGTGTTGTTGCATTGTAAAGAGGGTCAAGCATGGAATAAATTCGTGATCAATGATGGGTTTTGTTTAGAGCTAACCGCCTATGCATTCCAGTTGGATCCCGTTCGTCTTTTGTTGTTGCAGGAGGCGCATGGAGGCGGTTTGATGGGACATTTTGGTGCTAAGAAGACGGAGGACGTTCTGACTACACACTTCTTTTGGCCAAAGATGAGGCGAGATGTTGAGCGGTTTGTGGCTCGCTGCACTACATGTCAAAAAGCTAAGTCTCGCTTGAATCCACATGGTTTATATATGCCACTCCCTGTTCCTTCTATTCCGTAGGCGATATTTCTATGGACTTTGTTTTAGGGTTGCCCAGACTAAGAGGGGAGGGATAGCATTTTGTTGTTGTGGATCGCTTTTCTAAGATGGCTCACTTTATCCCATGTCATAAAACCGATGATCTTGTTCATATTGCTGACCTCTTTTCAAAGAGATAGTTCGTTTGCATGGTATGCCTTCTACTATTGTTTCAGATCGTGATGCCAAGTTCTTGAGTCACTTTTGGCGTACTCTATGGAACAAGTTGGGTACAAAGTTGTTGTTCTCTACCACATGTCACCCACAAACAGATGGCCAAACCGAGGTGGTGAACCGCACATTGTCTACCATGTTGAGAGCTATTTTGAAGAACAATTTGAAGCTATGGGAAGAGTGTTTGCCGCATGTTGAGTTCGCATATAATCGAGCGGAACACTCCACCACCAAGGTAAGTCCCTTTCAGGTAGTGTATGGATTCAATCCCGTGCCCTATTGATATTTTACCTTTGCCTACTAGTGAGAGAGTTCATAATGATGCTAAGGAGCGTGCTGATTTTATTCTCAAAATGCATGAGACTACTAAGGCAAACATTGAAAAGATGAATGAAAATATAGGATTACTTGGTAGTAAAGGTAGAAAGAAAGTTAAACTTGAACCGGTGATTTTGTTTGGTTGCACTTGCGAAAGGATAGATTCCACGAGTTAAGAAAGTCAAAATTGATGCCTAGAGCTGCTGGTCCTTTTAAGATAGTTGAGAAGATAAATGATAATGCATATAAACTTGAGTTGCCTCCCGAGTTTGGGGTTAGTCCCACCTTTAACATTTCAGATTTGAAGCCATGCTTGGGAGAAGAAGATGAGGCCGAGTTGAGGACAACTCCGCTTCAAGAGGGGAGGATGATGAGGACATCACTTCTTGGATATACACAACACTCCTCCACTTGATATTCAAGGACCAATCACTAGAGCCCGCTACCGACAATTGAATTTACATGTGAGCTCGTTCGTAAGTACTTCTTTTGTTCATTTGAGAATCGATTACTACCTAATGATTTAATTATGATTAGGAACCATGGAGAGGATCAAGAAGTACTTGGAGAAGGGCTACGAGGCGCACGAGTCCAGCAAGGGTGGTCGAATCATGTTGGATGTCCTATTCAAGCCGACTTCGAATCCAATTCGGAGTCCAGGACCAGGCCGCACTAAAACGGACGCCCAGATCGCATCCGGACTCCGTTTTGGACGTTCCACATATGTATGGAAAGCTGAGAAGATAACCTTTCCAATGGCTCTAGTCTCATATCAAAATTCCTTCTGAGTCAACGGGAATCATCGAAACAAGTGGACGTCCAGAATCTATCAGGGTGCTGCGACACCGTCTTTTGGGCCGTTTGGCTTTGTATCGTGTTGGAGTCCATTAAGGACGCGTCCAGGGGTTTTGCACGCCCCTTACTCCTTTATATACAGCCGCCACCCCCACCATTAGGGTTGGGTTTTGCTTAGATTAATTCTGTCTTTGAACAGTTTCGCCGTCATCGGTTTGTGAAACCCCAATTTTCGAGTGCTTCATCAATATATCTGCAATTTGGTTGTGTTCTTCCTTGTTCTTGCTTGTGTTCTTCGATTCGCAGCGAGGATTAGCCTTCTTGGCAAGGTCAACCGGCAGCGCACGGTTGATAACCCGAGGAGACGTGGTGCTGCGATTGCGGGGTTCGAACGTGTCGTTCGGAGTCGGATCGATTGTGTCGCGCCTCCACCAAATCGAACATATCCAGAACCTGTTGGAAGATCGGGACCCCGTTCCCATTACCGGAGTTCCTCACCGGCCGTACCTCGCCGGCGCCGAAGCCCCTCCCCGGTCACCGCCGCCGCACGCCGCCGGACCATCACCGTGCTCCCCGGTCCCCGTTGAACCCTCCTTCGGCTTCACCGCAGCACCGGGGACGCATTTTGGGCCTCCTCTGCAACTCTACGGCCGCCTACCGCCGGCCACCTCGCCGCCGACCTTCGCCCTCGGCCTCCTCTGCCCAGCCGCCTCCCCGAGCCACCTCAAAAGGGCAAAACGCCCTTAAGGGGTAGGCAAAGCCTCCCCCGCCCACTTGGTTACCGCAGCTCCCTCCTCCCCCCTGGCTCCTCGGCGCGCGTTCGAGCCCCCGGCTCCGCGCGCTGGGTTGAGCCATTTCTTTTATTTCGTGGGTGACAGTGGGCCCACTTTGTCGGCCATGGTCTCAGGGCTTGTGACAAGTGGGCCCCCCCTCGTCGTGCCGCAGGAGAACCGCACCGCTGAGAAGCAGGCCCCACCGGTCAGAGACACAAAAAGGAAAACAATAAAAGAATTAAAAATTGGAATATGACGTGTGGGCCCCACCTGTCAGAAATTAATAATTTTAGGAATTTATTTAAACTGAGATCTTTGAAATGTCATAACTTCTTCATTTTAACTCCAAATTTAGTGAGACAAATTTCTAAATTCGTCTAAATTCAAGATCTATCCAATGGAACTGAAATCATAATTTTTAGAGTTCATTTGAATTTTTGGTGTTATTTGGATTGATTTGTTGCCTTTCTTTTATGTAAATTTTCAATACGATTAAATTAGCGTACGAGGCACAAGAAGAAGAAGCAGAAGCAGCAGCAGACCCCAGCTGCCAACCCTCAGAACTTTGTGACCAGGGCGAGTTATCACTTTGATCATGTTGAACCCTTGTTTATGCAAAGTACTTTCCTTTAAATTATCCAAGTGCATGCTATTATTTTATGTGCTAAAGTATGTTCAAGTTTCATAGATTTTAGATATATACCCATTATTATGCTTGTTAGTATCACCTGTGAAACTTTTGGGACATGTGAACCTTGTCGCCTTAGCAAAACTATCATAATGTAGTTTTTCACAAATAGAGTTATGATATATCGTATTGCTTACTATGGCTAGATAAACGGGGACGCTAGCTGTCTCAAAATATCTCACTTGTAAATATGACAACAATTTGAGAAGTCATGGTGGGAATGACTGGAGAAAATTTGGAACTGTTATTTTATGCTCCCAAAAGCCTCAAACTTGCTTATTATCTGGGTGGATGATTTGGGGGCTGGTATGTGGTGCAGGGGAAGCACAAAGAGTATGGGATGTGGTAGGACCACTCAGATAACCCTAAGGACCGAATCTTGTTATGTTGGCCCGTGTAAAACAATACAACCACAAGTCTGTAAATTACAACCTGGCTAAGTAAATTTATCGAAACCCCCGGACTCATCTCACTGGTAGTGGATAGGAGTGGATCTGCAAGGGCAAGGGAAGGCCTAAAGGGACACCAAGGAGGGTGAAGTTTTCCAGTTGTCCTAGCGCTGCGGGAAGTGGAGCCCGGCTACGTTAGTGATTGTGGAAAACATCCCGTGCAACGTATGGGACCCACCGCAAGTGGGATAAGCCCATAGGGTGAGATGACGAAAGAGGCTAGATATTTCGAAAAGTCACTGTGACGGTCTGCTCAACCATATGACTAAGGAATCATGTGGGGCAACGAGTTGGCAGCCTCTTCTGGGGAATGTGTACAAACTCTGCAGAGTCAAAACTATTCGAATAGCCGTGCCCGCGGTCATGGGCAGACATGGGGACTTAACCAGATATAGTTCTGTTTCAAAAATAATTTGTGGGTGAAATGGGAAAATGTAGGGCGGTGAAAGGCCCTAGTTTGGAATTGTCCTGGGTGTCGTCCCAGTGGTAAGATAGGCAACTATAGTGCTAGAAAATGTTGTAAGGTGCAGATGCCATGTAATGGTGGATTGGCTCTGTACACTATTAAGAAAGTTAATTTCCATTAAACCTATGTCCTTCATAAACTGCTAGGTCATAGGAATTTTCTAAGTATTACTAGTTATATGCTCGTGCGTTGCAACAAAAAAACAAATACAATGCAAATAACACATCGCTAATGACCATAGCCTATGAAAAAGTAGTACAGATAAAATTAGCTCACAAACAGTAGCATTAAAAGAATACTTCTGATTCACATGTGCAACAAGAAGCAAAGGATTGTGCCATACTTTCTTAATAATAACAAAAAAATCCTATAATTAAATAATAACGCATATTATGAGGAAGCTTAACCATAAATGTACAGAACTAACTACGACCATCCTAATCATCTATGAGCGGCCTTTATTCTCCACTGTGGCAAAATAATTAAAAGAAGATAAATCAATATTGTTCAAGAGATGTTACCAAAACATTAAGTTAATCTTTCCAGAAAAGGATAAAAATTACAACTGTGCCTCTTGTATACAGGCTAAACACAAGAAAATGTACCACAAATTGCCAAGGTATTTGCACTTCTTTCCACTACCTGTTAACATATATAACAATTATTTTCAAATTTAAGAGCAAGAAGTCATTAGTATACAATAAATCAATTAAACATGCAGGCGTGCTAACCTGAACCATCATATGTCGAGACTGACGAAGTCTCTCAGTGATACTTTCGGCAGCATGTCATCCCAACCTTTGTCCTACATCATTTCAGTAGGTTAGTGTTCACTATACGCACAAAAATAATATGTTGATTCGACAATAAATACAAAATGTGGTTCTTTCATTAGTGCAATACAATTTGATTTTGAGGGGATTGACCAGTATCCAAATAATACAAAAGGTTATATTAACACAATAATTTCTAATTAGTTGACCACAGCTCATAGTTTAGATTATAGTTACTGGGTTTTCTACAAACATGTACATAGTTACTGGCTTTTCTTTGCCCGCATGTGCAATGGATATTAGGGAGTAACAAGCGTCTTTAGATGGGAAGCTATTGAAAATTGCAGACAGCAATCAACTTACCTTTTGCTTTGAGTGGAACAGCAAGCTCACAGGATCCAACTGGAAGTCTAAGCTTCTCCCTTAATACCTTCAAGTCAGGCTTGTATAGCCAAGCATTGCCTTCATGTTTCACAAGATTCTTGCAAGAGAAGAGATTTGGATTCGGGAAGCGGTCAGTCACAAACAGCACATGGACCCCACGATTGCCTCTCGCGGCAGTCACTGCCAATTTTGCCGCTGACAACTGCAAATGCAGCCGTGCAACATCTCTTGACCAACCCCCCACTCAGGTACAGGGAAGCTTCACAGCAACAACATCGAAGTGTGTCCCTCTTGGAAAATTAGGCTCTGGAAGTGACGGACAAGATGGTATCTCTGTTTCTTCCTCCTCATCAATCCATTCGGGATACAGAGTTTGCCAGGTAATGCTTTCCTTAGCATGCTCTAGACTAAGGATTGAAAAGTCGCTTTCTGGGAGCAATTGTGTCCAAGAGCCAAACTCAGTGCTGTTAAAATTTAAGAGTCCAACTTTGAGTTTCTGTTCACCACCATTCAGATTTTCAATAGTTCTATATACATCCTCCCACTGAACACTGATAGAAGATACATATCGCGGATCAGGGCTTGTCTTATCAAATATCCACCCAACATTGACAAACCTGCAAATGATATGAATTGCATGAGCTCCAGGGTGATATGCAATTTTTGATCATATATAATTCCAACTCAACCTATACAAGAGCCTAGCGGGAAGTGATGTTAACGTTTCCTCATATTCTACCTGTAGTACTGAATATGGTAATGAGATATCTCTCCATAGGTATACTCACCGAGAACTGGACTGCAATTGATGGTCGTACACAGATGGCGTGTATAGGAGTGTCAGAAATGCAACAGACATGATAGCGAAGAGCAAAAGTTGCAAGGATCGGAACTTGCAACCAGAGCTTCTCTCTAGGATGAAGACATCAAATTTTTCAACCTCTTTGAAACTTTTGCTTTTCTGGGTCCTCCTCTTAGCTGTGTCATCACTGAAAAAGGAATAGTGGAAACAGTCAAGAGACAGCAACTCCTCTCAGTAAATATTTAAACACGAAGTAATAATTCTGGCAAAGAAAAATTCAGAACGGAACCAACATAAACAGCTGTATTAAGTTGGTCTGTTGTTGTAATAGTTAAATAATGCTTTGGTGTTGATCCCATGAGAACAGTGAAGATCATTTTTTAGGTTTCATTACGCAGGAAGTTAAAGCTTTTTCCCTTTTACTTTGGTTAGTATCACAACCATTGGTGGATGCTAGACAATCATTAGAAAGTGGGAGCCCAATGTAGGTAAGATGAAACGGCACTTAGGAGCTAAGACTTAGGACCACTTATGAAGATAGAAGGGAGAACTCCATCTGAAAAAAAAAAAACAAAAGGATATGAAGTGCCAACATGATGCTTCCAATCATGCACACGCGTTGTCTTATGATCATGGCCAGGTTAGCTGCATATTTTGTTTTAGCTATAAAAATTTAATATGTCGGTTGATGTATAGCTCTTTTAGGGGATATATACTCCAGTGTTTTAATAGTTTCCAAGTGTTTCCTACTCTTAGGAAACTCCATTTCAAACAGCGGAGTATTTGAGTTGTGTAAGTAGGCACCTATCGACGTGGCAGCATAGGTAAACAGGGGTATGTGAAGCCTATGGATCGGCGTATTCATATATGTCTCTGCTCTTCTAAACTAATTAACAGACCACGCACATTAGCTGATTACCAATAAATCAACCCTTATATATATATATCCTTCAGTGAGGCACCCAGGAACATTAGTCAACCAAAATATAAGGAACTAACATTCCGTAAAGAACAAGTAGATAATTATGAAGTTAACTAATTAAGGGCTGGACAGTAGCATAATCAAAGAATAATCATGTACGTTTAGGAAGAAAAATACAAGCTAACCTTAACTTCAAACAGACAATGGGACATTAACTTGTTAATACGACATAAACCAACGTAATTGCTGTTTTCATCTTCATAGTGGATATGATCCATGAGGTTGCTCAAAGCTCTTTCTCTTATCTTGTTAATAGGCCAATGTGACTGCAATGAAAAGCTTAGTGGAAGTATATAGCGCTAATCAACAACATCTACATCAGTTCATGACCAGTTTCTGACAATGTACAAGAGGTAATTGCAAAATATTGATGACAAATACACCTCTTCAGTATTGATGACTTACATGGAATCGGTTTTTGAAAGGAGAGGAAAGAACGTACCACCATCAACTCTTTTTAATTAGTAGAGATATATCAAGGTATTCTGCACCCAATTTAACTTGAAAATAGATTGCACAATAGTAAGTCTCAAACAAAGATGAATCGAGGGAGTCAAAATAGAGAGAACTGAAAATTCTCCAACACAAAATCACTAACTGCAGACATCTCCAGTGAATTATCAGGTAAAGCCTATATCCACAAGATCTAAGTGCACAAATATAAACCGGTAACACCCACATGCCTAATTATTCTAAATATACTACACTCAGGGTCAGACGCCTTAGTATTTCTATATCAAATGTTAAGAAAGCCTCAATCTATCAAGGATTGTCTTGCCAGCATAATAGTCTAAAGTCTGCAATAGCTATTTTGCTGCAGGACATTCAGAAATAAGCATGAAGTCACCTATCCGTAGATCGGGAGTAGAGCAAGTATTATCCATGTAGGGATTGTAAGATTAAGAGCCCTGCCACATGAGACATCCCAACACCGAGCAGATGAGTTCATCCGGGTAGATCGTAGAAGCACGTCGGTGTTGCGCTGCTCATGACGATGAACTGGAACCTCATTGCGTGTTCCTACATGCGACCCAACACATTCCGAAATAATTAGAACTGCAGACACATGCAAAAACACCGATCCAAACCCTAAACCCCTTCCCAAAAAATCTCCCCGCCTCACCTCTTCACCACGAACAACGATCCCTCCACGTCCTTCCGGCTCTGCACAAACCCCACACAAAAAAAGCTTGGCATTTAGATCAGATCGCATCACGTGCGAGCGAAGCGGACAATGGGAACACGGACGAGAGGAACCGCGCTCACCCACCGGTTGAGGTCGATGTTGAAGTCGTGAGCGTGGCGTGGGCGGCGGTTATGAGTATGTCCTCGACGGAGGGTCAAGGCGCCGCAGATGGTGAGGCCGAGCACGCCGCCCTCGGCGTCCATGGCGTGTTCGGCGTCACCTTCCCCGGTCTGGCGGCGGCATCGTGTGCAGGGTGGGATGGATCGATCGATGCGCACCGGCTATCGAGTAGGGGAGCCAGCACTGGCTGCTCGAGTAGGGGAGGCGGTGCGAGGTGGGGAGGCGGCGGCGGCGGCGCCGGGTCGGGGAGACGGGGTCGTGGGAGAAGATTCGGCGCAGGTGGGCGGAGGAGGAGGCGACAACCGCAGGTGGGAGGGAGGGAGGAGGCGGCGCGGGTTGGGAGGAGGAGGCGGCGGAGGAGCGGGAGGAGGCGGCGGCGGGCGGAGGAGGAGACGGGAGACGTGGGGAATGGGGAGACGGGGATGTGGGAGAAGAACCGTCGCGGGTGGGCGAGAACGTGGGGGGTTTCGGGAGGACGGACGGACTGCCACCAACTCCAATTTTTAAGTAGTAGAGATATTGAAAAGGCAATTTCTGGCAAATTAAAATAAACCTAAGCCTTCCCTTGATTAACCCAGCATGTTATTACTGCATTCTGTGTGATGGCTCGCTGAGCACGGTGGTTAGTGTGCTCACACTCGCATTACCAAAAACAGAGACAGGGACGCAGGATCATTATGAATATGAAGATGCCCCGGCCACAGAAGGAGGGAAGAACGATGGGATTTAGGTCGTCGTTCGTATTTTCCGAACTTAGACAAGTTAGACCTAAGGCATTGTGTGCACATATATTATCTACATCTAGGTAATATATACTGCACACATTACCCCCAGTCGCTTGCCTGAGGTTATGGTCCTACTTTTGCTTTCTCTTCCGCTGCTTGTATGTAATGATGACATTCGGCCTAAGTGCCCTTTTGTAAACTATCGCCCGACGTAGTGTAATTTGAACAATGGTCTGTAATATTACCGTTTAAGCGATGTATGAAATGATACAGTAATGTACCTGTGCGCATTATCTACTGATCCAGGGAATAATACAGTAATCACAGGAGATTCTGGATTGAAAAATCTGGGTCTGACAGAGCTGGTATCAGAGCATACGACTGTAGGGTAAAGGCCTTAGTATGGACAAGGGATAGGATTACAATCTTACAAAACTGATAAAAAGAGTTTCCAAAAATATAGCGTATTATTTCTTTTCCTATCCTCCTTAGTTCTGCTCTGTTCTATCTTCATTGAATATTTTAAAATGTTACTAACACTAGTAATTCCTTCTACAGATGGCGGGATATGCAGCGGAGGGCAACTGGGACTTCCTGTCTCACGGCCTCCTCCACGGGGAGTTCGCTAGCCTCCGACGCAGGCTGTTGCACCACCTGGGCTATAAGGACCAGCCCATGTACCGCGGCCGCAAGGCCATGGCCGGTGGAGTGGAGAGCTGGGTGGTTGAGGTGTTCATCTACGCCAAGAGCGAACAAGATCCCCCTCACGTCTTCCGGACCGAGCACACCAGGAGTACCCGGGTAGCGGCCATCCAGGACGCCGCACGTCTCGCCGCTGCCCGACTCTGCGACGTATACAAGACCAACCTGCAGCACACGCCATTCTTCTACTTCCCGTCGTGCCAGGAGGGTGCGCAGTACAACGAGACCTACCGCCTGCTATCGGACAACTCGATGCTTACGCATCGAGTTGATCTCACCCGCTATGGGCTCGGCTCACCGCACCGCGCCTGGAGGAGATCACCACTCTCCGCGCACCTCGCCTCCCAAAGACACGGAGATGGCGACCCGCCGGGAGCAGCTCGCGCGATCTGGCGAGCCTTGGCAGCAGCCAAGGCGGAGGCAACAAGCGGCACGAGCACGGCCACAACGGGTCCCAGCTCTGCGCCCCTCCAAATCTCCGCGCCGGCCCGGCACTGGGCGCAGCGGGCCCCGCACGCTGCTCACCGCACGCAAGAGTGTGCGACCTCCAGGGCCACAGTCGACTCTTCACTGGGGAGGGTTGCACCGCAGCCGCAGTCGCTCGCACTCTGACATCGACCCCTCTGAATTCAGCGGCAGTAGGTCCCGTTCCCAGTCGCCGACTTACAGCCCCTCCAGCCCAGGAGTCGGATACATGGAGGAGTAGATCGGATGGTGCGGTACTTGCAAGATGTAGCGCAAGTACTAAGGGGTGTATCGTAGCATGTTGTCCCAGGCTCTCTGTATCGTAGTAGCTATCCCGTCGAACTTTAATTAATTATGTTGTAATTGTAAGTCCAGCCTAGAAGTTGGCTATGTGATGTTCGCTTCTATGAAACCGGCCTTGTGTTTAAAGTTGATTTGGTCGTTTATCTTGTTGGCTTTTATTTTCTGAGGAGGCAACCTTCTTCTATTCTTTTAATTGCCTAGTAATAGTATTAAGACATAAAACTATGACTGCAGATGGCCAGCCAAAGGGTGACCAGGGCCCAGGCTAATGCCACCCTCAACCAAGGAGTGGAGGACTACACACCCGGTGTCATGCCAGCGGGGCATGAGCAGACCCACGATCAGGAAGCCAACCTTCCACCCCCTCCAACCAACCCCACCATGGCGCAAGTCATGGCGCAACAGACCCAATTGCTGCAGGCTATTAATTGCCGGGCAACAAGGTGGCACCAACAGGTCTAGAGCTGACCTGGCTGAC
Source organism: Bonia amplexicaulis (assembly GCA_036346245.1). NCBI lineage: Eukaryota > Viridiplantae > Streptophyta > Magnoliopsida > Poales > Poaceae > Bonia > Bonia amplexicaulis. Next base: position 1,462,262 of record CM070749.1, on the reverse strand, counting down.
TTCCAGAGGACCCGGCCCCTCACTTTTTCCTCGGCCGACGAACCTCTCGAAGCCGAAGATTGGCTTCGGGATACGGAAAGGAAGCTGCGCCTGGCCAAGTGCGCAGAGGAAGACAAAGTGATATTTGCGACTCATCGCCTCGTGGAGCAAAGAAAATTGGTGGGAGAACTATCTTGCCGCCAGAGGCCAGGAAGAGACCTCCACGGACAGCGACATGGATGTCATACCATGGTCAGAATTCAGGACGGCTTTTAAGGCCAACTTCGTCCAAGCGGGAGTCATGACCATTAATGAATATCTCATAAAGTTTACTCAGCTTGCTCGCTACGCTCCAACGGACGTAGCCGATGAAGATGAAAAGATTGATAGATTCCTCGAAGGCATGAACAAGGAGTTAAGGGTGCAGTTGATTGTGCAGGACTTCACCAGCTTCCACCAGCTGGTGAACAAGGCTCTAATTCTAGAAAATGAAAAGAAGAATCTGGAGGCCAGTCATAAACGCAAGCTAACAACTCAGCGGCCGCAAGGGAGATTCATTCAAAAGTTCTTCAACAACCCATCATTCTCAAGGCCCAATCAACCCAGGGCTCCAACTCCAGCACCTCGATCAAGTGGGGGTTCTTTCCAAACTCCACGCACCGGGAGTCAGTACACCGGTATAAACCCCGCAGCCAACCTTAATTGTTACAGCTGTGGAGAGAAAGGGCATTTCGCCAACCAGTGCCCACACAAACAAAACGCCCCTGTCCGTAGCCAAGCTTCAGTGCCCAGCAAGGGGCCTCAGACCTAGCAAGCTAGCAGGAGTACCCCAACTCACAACCGTGGTAGAGTCAACCATATCACGGCAGAAGAAGCTGAGGAAGCTGCAGGAGTTCTTATGGGTACGTTCTCCGTCAAGTCAATACCAGCACAAACTTTATTTGACTCAGGAGCTTCACATTCATTTATATCCAAGGGATATGCTGATAAGATGGGGTTACCTATTTATCCTCTAAAGAGGCCAGTAGTACTAAAGTCGCCAGCTAGCATGATTACCGCTACCTTAGTATGTCCAGGGGTAACGGTGACCATGGAGAGGTGCGACTTCCTAGCAGACTTGATAGTACTAAGCTCACAGACCCTGGATATTATATTAGGAATGGACTGGTTAGCCAGATATCGAGGAGTTATAGACTGTGCCACCAGGACAGTGAAGCTGACCAAATGCCCTGGAATGATCATAGATGTAAAAGTAGACCGACCATACCGATGGGGCCGCGCAATATATTATTGGCGAAGATGTGCCCCTGGAAGGGATGATGGTGGTGCAAGATTATCAGGAAGTGTTTCCCGAAGACCTACCCGGCATGCCCCCAGACCGAGACCTGGAGTTTATCATTTACTTGAAACCAGGAGCTGCTCCCATTTCCAAGAGACCATATAGGATGACGGTGGAAGAGCTGGAAGAGCTAAAGACCCAACTCCATGAACTGCAAGAAAAGGGATTTATTAGACCCAGTTCCTCGCCTTGGGGATCTCCGGTATTATTCGTAAAGAAGAAGGATGGCACAACTAGGATGTGTGTGGATTACCGGGCGTTAAATGAAGTAACCATCAAGAATAAATACCCCCTTCCCAGGATCGATGATCTATTTGACCAACTTGGTGGAGCCACCATCTTCTCCAAGATAGATCTGAGATCGGGTTACCACCAGCTGAAAATTAGGGCTGAGGATATACCCAAGACAGCTTTTACCACTAGATATGGACTGTACGAGTTTACGGTCATGTCTTTCGGTTTGACAAATGCACCGGCCTACTTCATGAATCTCATGAACAAGGTATTCATGGAGTATTTGGACAAGTTTGTAGTAGTGTTCATTGATGATATCCTTATCTACTCCAAGACTGCAGACGAGCATGCAGAGCATCTACCCTTAGTGCTAGAGAAGCTAAGAGAACATCAGTTATATGCTAAGTATAGCAAGTGTGAATTCTGGCTAAGTGACATCAGCTTCTTGGGGCATATAGTGTCCGCAGAAGAGTATCGATTGATCCCGCCAAGATTGCACCAAAGGATGAATGGAAGCAACCTCCCCGTCAACAAGTGCAAGTTTTCTTAGATTGGCAGGATATTATAGAAGATTCATAGAGGGATTCTCTAGGGTAGCCAGGCCATTGACCCAGCTACTCAAGAAGGAACAGAAGTTTGAATGCACCAAAACCTGTGAAGGAAGCTTTCAAGAGCTTAAGAAAAGATTGACTACCACCCCGGTGCTAGTTTTACCTGATGTACGCAAGAATTTTGAAGTATACTGTGATGCTTCCCATCAAGAACTGGGATGCGTACTGATGCAAGGAGGCAAGGTTGTGGCATATGCATCTAGGCAACTTCGCCCCCATGAAGCTAACTATCCCACCCGTGACCGGAATTAGCTTGATGGTTTATGCCTTAAAAATTTGGAGGCATTATCGATTGGCAACCACCGTGATATATACACGCACCACAAGAGCCTCAAGTATTTCTTCACCCACACACCTTAATGAGGCAAAGGAGATGGTTAGAGTTGATCAAGGATTATGACCTGAGTGTCCATTACCACCCAGGGAAAGCCAATGTGGTAGCAGATGCTCTTAGTCGTAAGACCTATTGTAATAACCTTATGGTTCAAGAATACCAGCCTGAGCTATACAAAGAATTGATGGCTTTGCTTCGGGTAGGAGACAATGAAGAGTGCACGCATGCCTGGATGCATGACATGTGGCGCACGACGAGATTTAATTTAGTCATATTAAATCCTTTAGATTAATAAAATTTAATTTAAACTTTAATTAATTTCAGAAAATCCAAACGGTAATTTCCTTTTTGAAGCTTCAAATAGACTCTTAAAATCAGGATGTTGCAGTGGCCTAGCTGTATTTTCATCCGCGCTCCTTTCTCCAATACAATGATATATAGTTCACTAAATCAGCAGAGTTAAATGAGCCGGCGCATCTTAGCGAAGGGAACACAGATAATTAAGAATGTGGAATGGAAGCATTTAATATTAGAATGCCTGTGTATTGCTATGAATAAAAAAAATATATTATTCTAGTACATCAAAGTTGATTTTATTCGGATGGGCCTGTCTGGCCCATGTCCTTGGCTCCATCTTCATGCTCGGCCGTGTCATGCCTCTGTGCCCTTGGTTCCACTGCATACCCGGTAGAGCTCCGTTGTTACTTTACTTTTTTGTGTTTTTGTTAAAGATTTTTTTAGATACAAGTAGAAGTTAAAAAGAGCAGATAAACCATCATCATCACTGATACAATCTTTTTAGAGATATACGTTCCTCCAAGCGCATGAGTAGGTCGCCACAGTCCCTGTGCGTGAAGCGGCGGTCGTTGTACTCCTCGGCGCGCTCCTACGGGGCGCCGGCGTCAAGGTCGAACTCCCACACCTCCCTGCCGAGGAAGTTGTTTGGTGACCGCAGCAGCGGGCTTCCCCCTTCGCCGATCTTTAGCCTCCACATGCTGCCGACGATCTGTTGGTTAGTTGCTGTGCGTGAACAGAAGGTGCCCTTTATATAAGCAGAGGAGGGCAGGCTATACTTCGATTCACTGCGCGCCACCTAACAGAATTCATTGCTTCACTCAATAGATTGGTGGCAGCTAGCCCGGTCTGAACACTATGGATGCATGTGGTGGAGCGGTGGAACCAAAGTGTTAATCGATTTCTCTGCTTATGTAAAATTAGATCAATCACATAAGACAGAAAATAGTAGATTAAAACACAGAAAGATAAAGAGAACTCCTAGTCTTTTTTTACTGTTTTCTTTTCTGATTCCGTATACAAAATAGCCAGTAGTACTCCGTATTTATAGCATAACGGTGAGGTACCCACCATGGGCTAAGGCTTCATGTTCGGGCCCAGATTTCCTAACACCCCCTTGGGCACTCATCCGACACGTTCATACCTCATCAAAACTCTATAAAAATCCAGTGGAAAAAAATTGGAGAAAGTGTACATGATATATGTTATGCTGCATTGCACGAATTGCCTCATTAAAAGACTTGGCCGAGAAACTTCAGGAAAACTCGTCAAGGGAAAAAGAGTACAATCCACCCAATTTTATTTAATCTTCAGAATTTATTCTCTAGGTACTCGATTTTCATGATCAAGTTTTAATAATGAGATTGAGAAAATTCTCCCCTAAATTCTGCACTTCTTTAAGTCTCATCATTTCAATTTCTCATACGAACTAGATGATGGGAGTGACTTAGTGAATAAATCTGCAAGATTTTCACATGACTTAGCATGCAGTACTTTAATTTCATCCAGAATAAATCTGCAAGATTTTCACATGACTTAGCATGCAGTACTTTAATTTCATCCATCTTTTGCAATTCATGAGCATAGAAGAACTTGGGGTTGAATACTTTGTGAGATGACTCTTCACATAGCCCGCTACACTTGTGTAACACAAGCTGCATTATCTTCATAAATAATTGTGGGAGCTTGCATAATATTCATCCCACATGAATGCTAGATGTGGTGAATCATTCGTCGGAGCCAAGCACATTCTTGTGTGGTTTCGTATAGTGCTATATTTTCTAAGTGGTTCGTAGAAGTCGTTACAAGACTTTGCTTAGACGATTTTCATGAAATTGTAGTTCCACCGCACAGAAATACATAGCATGTTTGTGACCTTATGGTATGTGGGTCTGACAGATACCCAACATCTGTATAGCCAGTCAAATTCAAATCTTGATTCTTTCTATAGAATAATCTAATGTCCTTGCTTCCTTGGAGGTATCGGAAGATGTCCTTTATTCCCTACCAATGCCTTTTGGTAGGTTCTGCACTATGCCTTGCTAATAGGTTTACAGCAAATGTAATGTCTGGTTTAGTGCAATTTGCTAAATACATATGCTCCTAATGCACTTAAGTATGGGAATTCAAGTCCCATAACTCCCTCCCCCCCTCTTCCCTAGGTCGGTATGGATCTTTTTCTTGCTGTAAAGACCTCCCGATCATTGGTACTTTCGATGGGTATGCCTTCTTAAAGCCGAACCTTTCTAACACCTTCTGAGTGTAGACTGACTGATGTACTAATATTTCTTTAGGGACATGCTCGAGCTGCAGGCCTAAGCAATATTTGGTTTTACCCAAATCTTTCATTTTAAATTCTGACTCAAGGTAAGAACTTGCTTCTTTTATATCTTCCATTGTTCCGATGATATTTAGATCATCTACATATACTGAGATTATACAAAATTCATTATGGAATCGTCGTATAAACACACATTGACAATCTTCATTGTTCGTGTAGCCTTTCTTGCATAGAAAGTTGATTAAGCGATTATACCACATCCTGCCTGATTGCTTGAGCCCTACAGTGATTTCCTGAGCTTCACACTATATAGATTTCTATTTGCTCTATCTTGGTTTGGGACAGGGATACCTTCAGGTACCTTCATATAAATTTTCAAATTCAAGTTTCCAAAAAGGTATTCAGTTACCATATCCATCAATTTCATTCCTAAATTCAGGTTTATTGCCATTGAGATTAAGTATTTAAAGGTAATTGTAGGACCGAAAATGGCAACAGAGGGGGGGGTGAATGGTGCCTAAATAAAATTTTCCCCTAAAATATCCACACAACTTGTCCTCCGATAGCTAAACAACTATGAAGAAGGAAAAAGCAGCTTTTCCTGAATCTCTAAAAGAAACTAGTAAAGCCAGATGAACCCTGGACAAGTGATGCAAATAGGAACAGCCAAAGCATATAGTTTTCAGCAAGAAAGAACCAATTACTTTGCCAATTGAATTCAAGTTGGTCTGCTGTTGATTTTCGGCAGAAAAAGGAGAGAGCAGCAGGACAAAACTGAACTCTGAATTTTACTGCTGAAAAGAGACTCAAATTGCTGTCCAGAAGATGTAGAAAATGCAGTAGTTACTGCTGACCGAACTGCTGCTACACACTCAAAACAGGAACTTGAAAGGAGTCTGGAAACTGAAAAAGAGAACTACTATTGCAGAACTGAAAACAGATTTCTTTCCAAGAAACTGCACCTTCTGAAAATAGCAACCAAACTAGCAAAAACCTGTGATCAACCATCTGCTAGCAGAAAACAGAAAACAGTATATTCGGTGAACACATGCTGGGTTGGAGACTGCATTTTGCTGCTTCACAGAAAGTACTCTGCTGCCGAATCAACACAGGAGAAACTGAACCAAGAGACAAAAGATTACTGCACCGTAGGAGGTTCAATTTTCAGCAGAAAACTAACAGCAGGAGCAGCCGAATAGGAGAGAAGAATTGCTGCCACAAACTGAAATAGAAAAAGACCAACAGTACTATAGTTCGGTTCTGACGCTACCGCTGGATTCAGTTTTCACACAATGTGACTGTTGTTTTCATTTTTGCCGACAACAGCCGAACACATCCGTACAGCCAAAACTCCAAAACCGACTGAAGAAGCTCACAAATACTAATGGCTGTCGGCACACAAGGAGAAAAGAAGTTGTGAGAAGAATGCCAAAACTTGACGAAAAAGAGCCAAAGAAGAATCAGGAAGCTGCTGCCGAAAAAGAGGTGATTGCACAGTGAAGACTGAAAACGGCCGAGTACTGCACAAGTCAACAAAACTTTGAAATGCACTAGAAAATGAAGTTCTCTTTTGAATCAAAACAGCATGAACATTAACTGAAAACCACGAGGAGACAAGGGATCAAAAGAATTCATCAGAAGAGGAAGAAATTGACATGTTGACAAAAACTGTAACCTTAACAGAACAAAGTCCAAAATCCAAATTTCTTCTTATTCTTTGATTCTTTGGCTATGAAATTTTGAGGATATATTAGCAATAGCCACAGGGCTCTAGAAATCAAATTTCAAGCCAACTCTCAAAAGGAAATCAGAAATTATCTCAAACCCTAGAATTTCAGAATATGAAGAACAGAGAGACTAAAAATCAAGTTTCTCCTCAACCATTGATCTTTTGGATATGAAACTTTGAGGATATGTAAGCAATAGTCACAGAACTCTAGATATCAAGTTTCATCCCATTTCATGAAGAGAAACAAGAAAAAGATAATAATCCCTAGAACTGCAAAAGATGAACAGAGGAACTCAAGAAATTGGAATTCAGATTTTCATTTCAAAACTAAAGAGGATTGCAAAGGAGTTTCCATACGCCTGTACAATTGAACAAGAAAGGAAATTACATAGTCATCAACTCAAACCCTCTCCATCTCTCTCAAGAACACATGAAGGGAAATGAAGAACAAGCACTACGCTGGACACACACGCAGGAGACAAGGCACACAACCACCTTTGTGAGCACTAAGACAGCCTTGCACTTCCCTCACCAGCTCACACTTTGCCTCTCCTACACCCACACATATAAAGGAAGAGACACACACAAGAGGAAATTCAAGAAGTGGCATGCATCTTCTACTCCCTTGCTCCATACACATAAGAGGAAAGGGTCAGAGTCAACATGACCAGGATTTGGAGGGAAAACCAACCCCTCCTCTCATTGCTAGAGTCAAATCTCCAATTTACCCCTCAAGCACCTTTCCGGAAGCTTCCGCAACCGGCACCTTTGACCGACTGGACCTCGACTCCTCCCTGAGTCTAGTCCGGCCCACTCTGCTGCTGCCCGTCGCGTCCACCCGACACCGACCAAGACCTCCGACTCCACCTGAGTCTAGTCCCGATTCTCTCGTCGTCGCTCGTTGTGTCCATCACCGGTAGCTCCAGCTTCGGTTCCTCGTCTCCCGACTCGCAACCACCTCGAGTTCACGTCGTCTTCGACACATCCCGACCGTTTTGACGTCAGCGCCACCTGCGCCTAGTCCGGTCCACCGTATCTTGCCACGACACCGCCTCGATGTCCTGCAACAACACGCACAAGAAACACATCAAATAGCACCGCTCGATATATGTAAGCATAATCAAATCCAAACCTGTCGCATTATCAGAATATGTATCATAAACCCATACGACTAGGTTCGACCAAGTCCGACCGAGCCTGTTACGCCACGCAACGTCTAGGTCCGAACCAACCGACTCAAACTCGACTTTTCTAAACCGATGTCAATTACTCATCATACACAACGGGATGACCTCCACATAGTCTCTTAGTAATTCCACTCATGACTGGAGAGTAGGTTTCTTCTTAATCAACTCCCTAACGTTTAGTGAAAAATTGTGCAACCAGCCTTGCTTTATATCTTACAACTTTATTTCTTTCATTTCTCTTTCGAACAAATACCCACTTATGTACTACAGGGTGTACATGGGGAGGTGTGTGGCTTACGGGTCCAAACACCTCTCTTTTGTTCGGATATAATAATTCAGTTTCAATTGTCTTCTTCCAATTTTCCAATCTGATCTTTTTTTACATTCAGCGAGCGATGTAGGCTCTGGAACAAGATCGATGATTGCGGCAATTTTCTTTGCAAAGTAAATATCAACATTGGCTATTGCCCTATTCATGGCCTCTCCCGTGTGCACATAATTTATAGCTATTTTATCATGAGTTGCTTCTTCTGGTGCTTCTCCTTGCTCATCGCTTCTTCCAGTTGCGGTGTGTCGGGACCCGGATTTGGAAATCCGGACCCTCTGTGTGTTTCAGCACTAGTCCCAGATTAAAGCTAGTGCACACAGTTAAACAGTGATGATTACATTGCCAACAACGAAAATTACAATAATAAGGAGTACCGACCAAAAGGTTTTTTCATTACAACTGAGGTTTCAAGACCCCGCAAATAAACAAAACACAGCGGAAGCAAATAAACTTGATAAAGACCCATCAATATGCCACAGGCAATTGACTGGGGAAACGCAACCTAGTACTCCGGAAATCCTTCGTCGAATCCTTCGTCGAATCAATACGCCACAGGCAATCCACACGTGAAGTAGTCGTAGTCTCCTTCCCGAGCTTCGTATTCCTCTGAGATTTTATTTTTAAGTGTAGTATGTGAGTACATAAAGTATTCCGCAAGTCTTGGGAAAATGCATTAGATGCAAGGCTCAACAAGAAAGGTTATATGGTTCTTTTGCACAACGTAATATTTTTATTTCCAATATCGTTAAACATATTTGAAGGCAATATTTTAACAAAGTAATTATCTTAACTGAATTTATTAAATATTTGAAAGTGAAGGTTCTATCCACCAACACTGGACAACTGGTTCCAACCATCAAATTACAAATCTACGGGTTCCAATTACCCACAATAGTTTCAACTATTTGAACAACCCCGAGAGTTCCATCCACTCTCGGATTCTCAAAACTTTACTTTAAACCAAAACCAAAGTTCTACCATGTGAATGCATTCCTTGCCCGCCCTTGACCGTGGGCACGGCTATTCGAATAGTTTTAACACTCTGCAGAGGTTGTACAACTTTACCCACAAGAGACAAGTTATCTTTATAGTCAACACGCTTCCTTTGGCATGAGACCCAGATAAAATATCACAAAGCTTTTACCTTACTCTAGTCTAGCCAGACACCACCCGCTGAGGTTTCACCGCTGAAGGGTTAAACCACCCAGTCAGAAGCCCCCTCTTGCGTCGTATGAGTACAATAAACCCTGTCCCTCACTGTGAATAACCAGTACACCCTGGCACCCACTTTCCACTGGTGGTACCTAAACTAGTCTATCATAAGTTAATCAGCTAGGTCGTACCCATATAGACATGTGGTTGTACGGTAGTGCTCAGTTTGGACAAACACAAGCGTCGGTCCTTAATTGACTAGGACGGAACATACACTTTACAAGTTCTCGTGCTAACCGCACCAATCCAATCCAACCATCCGCCCTGGTCTAAATCCAATTTTTCACATTTTATTTTATTTTAAAAGAACTGTGGCAACTCCAATCACCACTAAATTCTGAGCAAAAGTCTTGTTCCACAAAAATATAATTTCCCAATCCAAGTTACCAAAGGTTATATAGCACGACTAAGCATTTTACTACCGTTACAACATTTACCAAAGTTTAATAATAATCTCATTATTGAGACAAGGAAATCCTAGGGTGTCAAAGGTACATGGTTGTCAATGTCAAATGAGGGCATAACAATTGTCGGTTTAACTATTATCTCTAAAACATGAATTATCATTTTATGTAACATAGCAATGCATTAATTTAAAATAATCAAAACATTTTTCAAATATAGGTTCAAGATGTTCAAAGGAGACTTGCCTTCGTGTGCGATTTCTTGACTTTCTTGCTGCGGGTCGTCGAATTCTTCGACAGCGTTAGGTTCTACGCGCAAAACGATAAAATAAACGAACAAATAAATATAAATAACAATACAAAAATATAATGTAATTACTGGATGGAAGTTTACAATTTTATAAGAATTTAGGAGAAAGTTTCAACGGATTCGGAGTTCGGACGAGGGAGAAGGGATTTTTGGAAGATTAAATGAAAAGAATTTGAATATAAAATATCTGATCTCAGAAAAATAATATAAATTTTATGGATATTTTACAAGGTTGGATTTGGATCTTTGGAGGTGTACAGAAAATTTGGGTTGAAACTGAGATTTTGAAAATGAACTGGGTGTTTGAAATTTGAATTTTAAAATATTACAAAAATTTCAAAAATTTAAAAGGATGGCAGAAATGAATAGTTTGGAATTTTTGATGAATTTAGAAATTTGAATGGACTCAATTTGAGTCCACGGACCTGAGGAAACGCTGAGGTGGCATGGGGCTCAGGTGGCGTTGATGCGACGGCCACCGGGCCGAGTTGGCGCCGACGTGGCGCTGACGTGGCGCCACACCACCTGCCACGTGGGCACGGTGGCAGCGCCGACCGGAGGTGTCGACGGCGATGGCGCTCCAGCGCCGGCGGCCCGGCGGCGGGGGCGGGAGGAGAGGAACGGAGGGAACTCAATTCACCTTGGCGCGGAGCTCGGCGATGAACGGAGGTGGCGGCGGTGAGGTGGCGGCGGGGAGGCGGCGGCGCCTCGGGTGCTACGGCGCGACAGCGATGGAGTGGCCGGGAAGGAGAGGGTAGTGGAGGGGGAGGTGGTGCGGAGTGAGAGGAGGCCGGGGCTGGTATTTATAGGGGTGGAGTGGCGCGGAGGCGGCGCTAATTGCTCGCCGGCGTGGGAAGGTGGGCGGCGGTTACGGGTGGTTGGGGAAGTGGGGCATGGAGAGAGGGGGAGGGGGCGCGGGGAGGCGGGGTGGTTGGGGGCTTGGGGTAGTAGGGCGCGGGGAGAGGGGAGGAAGCAGGAGAGAGGGAGGTGGTTGCTGCGCGAGGAGGAGGAGGAGGCGACGGAGAAGACGGCCCCGACAGGTGGGCCCGGGCGGCAGCGAGAGGGGGAGGCGCGGGCGGTGGAGATCGGCCGGGTGGGTGGCGTGGCGCAATCCCGCCCGGCCACTTGTCGGCCAGAGGGAGGGGAAAGGCGGGATGGAACGGGTGACGTGGGCGGCAATCCGGCCGTTCACGTGGCGACCGCTGGGAGGAGGAAGAGAAAATAAATTTTCTTTTTAGTTTTAGATTTTCCAGAAAATCTTAGAAAATTGAATATAGCTCAGAAAAATATGAAATTTCTTCTAAAAATTCTAGAAAAATTTACAGAAGCTTTTGGGGATATTTTGGACTTATATAAAATATTTCCAACTTATTTTGGTTATATATTTTCAAACTAAGATTTCTTTTTAATTCTAGAAATTGATTTAAAAAAATCTGGAAAAACTCAGAAAAATTCAAATAAGATCCGATTTCTTTAAAGTAATTAATTTGAATTTAAATTTTCAAAAATCACAAATTTTGGGATGTTATAAACCTACCCCCTTAGGATGAATCTTGACCCCGAGATTCGGATGGACTGGAAAAAAGATCGGGAAACTCTGATCTCAAATCTTCTTCACGCTCCCAAGTTGCTTCAGACTCAGAATGATTACTCCATTGTACTTTACAGAATTTGATGCTCTTGCTTCTGGTTCGATGTTCTGCTTCATCCAAAATTTTGATTGGGTACTCTGGATATATTAGGTCCTCCTTCAAAGTCACTTCTTCTAAAGGCATTTGTTCTTCTGGCACTTTGAGACACTTTCTTAACTGAGACACATGAAAGACGTCGTGCACATTCGACAACTGAGGTGGGAGCTTTAACTGGTAAGCAACTTCTCCCCTTTTGGTTAGAACAGAGAATGGTCCAATAAATCTCGGAGCAAGTTTCCCAGTAACGCTGAAACGACGCAATCCTTTGAGAGGTGAAACTTTCAGATACACATGATCTCCAGGTATAAATTCTAAAGCTCTTCGACGATTGTCTGCGTAGCTTTTCTGTCTTGTTTGTGCTGTCTTTAGTCTGTCCTGAACCAGACGAACTTGCTCTTCTGCTTGCTTCAACACATCAGGTCCAAATATTTGTCCTTCTCCGGTTTCTTTCCAATACAATGGTGTTCTGCATTTTCTGCCATACAAAAGTTCAAAAGGAGACATTTGCAGGCTAGATTGGTAACTATTATTATAGGAAAACTCTGCATAGGGCAAACTTTGATCCCAGCTAGCTTTATTTGCCAAGGCACAGGCTCTCAACATGTCTTCTAATATTTGATTTACTCTTTCTGTTTGACCATCGGTCTGTGGATGATATGTTGTACTGAAATTTAGATTTGTGCCCAAAATTTCATGTAGCTTCTGCCAAAATCTTGAAGTGAATTGAGATCCTCGATCTGACACGATCTTCTTTGGAACTCCATGCAAACACACACTTTTTGACATATATAGTTCTGCGAGTTTATCTCCAGAATATGTGGTCTTTACAGGTATGAAATGTGTGACTTTTGTTAATCGGTCCACAATAACCCAAATTGAATCATACCCTGACCTTGTCCTTGGCAATCCAGTAATAAAATCCATGCCAATTTCTTCCCATTTCCATTCAGGTATCTGCAAAGGTTGCAAAAGTCCAGCAGGTCTCTGATGTTCAGCTTTAACTCGTTGGCACACATCGCATAAGGCTACATGTTCTGCAATTTCTCTCTTCATGCTTGACCACCAGTATCTTTCTTTCAGATCTTGATACATCTTTGTACTTCCAGGGTGAATTGAGTATCCTGAATCATGTGCTTCCTTCAGGATTAACTCTTTTATTGCCTTGTTTTCGGGTACAAGAATTCTTTTTCCAAACCAAAGGATATCTTCTTCATCTTATGAAAATCCTGGTGCTCTACTTTTCTTCATATTCTCTTTAATTTCTTTGACATAAGTGTCCTCTCTTTGAGCTGTCTTGATCTGGTCTTCCAAAGTTGGTTGAACCTCCAAGGTGGCTAGAAATCCTTCATTCACCACTTCTAAATTGAGTCGTTGGAACTCTTCATGAAGGGCAGACTGACTGTCTTTAATCATCAGATTATTGCAATAGTTTTTTTTGCTCAAGGCATCTGCTACTACATTAGCCTTTCCCGGATGATAGTGAATTCCAACATCATAATCCTTTATTAACTCAAGCCATCTTCGCCGTCTCAGATTGAGGTCAGGTTGGGTAAATATATACTTCAAACTTTTGTGGTCCGTGTAAATCTCACAACGATTACTGATCAGATAATGCCTCCATATTTTTAGAGCATGCACAACGGCAGCTAGTTCTAAATCATGAGTTGGATAGTTCTGCTCATGCGGGCGTAATTGCCTTGAAGCATGGGCTACTACCTTTCCTTCTTGCATCAAAACACAGCCTAGATCTTGTCTAGATGCATCACAGGAAACTTCATAATCCTTCCTGATATCTGGAAGTGTTAACACTGGTGCAGAAGTTAACCTCCTTTTCAGCTCTTGGAAACTGTCCTCACAAGATTTACTCCATTCAAACTTCTTTTCTTTCTTTAATAATTGAGTAAGAGGTCTTGCAAGCTTGGAAAATCCTTCGATGAAGCGACGATAGTATCCGGCTAAACCCAGAAAACTTCTGATCTCTGTTACTGACTTGGGTTGTACCCAATTGAGTACATCTGTTACCTTTCAGGATCTACAGACACGCCTCCTGCCAAAATCACATGTCCCAAGAAAGCTACCTTCTTCAACCGGAACTCGCACTTGCTAAACTTGGCATACAAATGATGTTCTCTGAGCTTTTCGAACACTATCCTCAGATGTTTAGAATGCTCTTCCTCATTATGGGAGTATATCAGGATGTCATCAATGAACACGACAACAAACTTATCCAAATACTCCATGAACACTTTGTTCATCAGATTCATAAAGTATGCAGGTGCATTGGTCAAGCCAAAAGACATCACTGTAAACTCGTGTAATCCATAACGAGTGGCAAATGCTGTCTTTGGTATATCTTCCGGTCTAATCTTCATTTGATGATAACCTGACCGGAGGTCAATCTTCGAAAAGACACATGATCCTTTTAATTGGTCAAATAGATCATCTACTCTGGGCAAAGGATACTTGTTCTTGATTGTCACATCATTCAAAAATCTGTAGTCCACACACATACGAAGACTACCGTCCTTCGTTTTACTAAAAGTACTGGTGCTCCCCAAGGTGAAGAACTTGGTCTAACATAACCTTTCTCTTGCAGTTCCTGAATCTGCTTCTTAACTTCCGCTAGATCATTTGCAGACATGCGGTAGGGTCTCTTGGAAATTGGAGCTGTTCCTGTACCGATTAATGACAAATTCAACTTCTCTCCGGTGGCATTCTGGCGGATCTTGAAACACATCTGGATACTCACTTACTATAGGTACCTTTTCCAGAGTTATTCCTTGAAGCTGTTCAGCCCACATCCATTCCTCGAGGACATGCTCGGCTTACACTCTACTTGGATTCCTTCAGAGTTGGTAAGAGTAATGGCACGGTTGGCACAATCTATCTGTCCTTTGTACTTGGTTAACCAGTCCATACCAAGTATTACATCTAGGCTATTGGAATCTATTATAATAAGATTCGCTAGGAATTTGACTCCATTTATATCTACAGTTGCTCTAGGGCAAACTGTATTAGTCCTCATTTGTTTTTCCGGTGATTGGACTAACATATGGTTCTTTAACAAAAGTGCATCCCACTTATATCTTTCAACAAATCCTTTGGAAATAAAAGAATGCGAAGCTCCAGAATCGAATAATACAGATGCAGGTACTGAGTTGACAAGAAACTTACCCAGAACTACGTCTGGTGCATCCTGGGCTGCTTCTGTAGTAACATGGTTAACATGTCCTCTATTCATCCCTTGCGGAGTCCTTGGTACTTGCGGTGTCCCACGGCCTTGTCCTGCAGGTGGGGCTCGTGCTGGTGTAGTCCCCAAGTTAAACGAGCAGGGTCGCCATTGGCTTCGAGGACAATTATTGGCATAATGTCCCATGTTCTTGCAATTGAAACATTGTACTCCTGCAGTTGAAGTCTTGTTCACACGAGGTGGCCCCATTATTAGCTCGTGGAGCTTGTGGAATTGGACGAGGTCCACTGAATGGTGTCCTTGGCACACTTGGCGTTGAGGGCCTACTGAAATGAGATTGGTTAGGGCGATGACGAGAACTGCTTGCACCCTGTTGAGCTTGGAATTTCCTTTTCTGGACCTCATACAACTGGCGTTGGGCATCTTCTTGTATAATAGCCTTGTTTACCATATGTTGAAATGTTGGATAATCATTGGACACTAACTGCACTTTGAGGTTGGGGTCAAGTCCTTGCATGAATCGCCAAATCTTTGCTGCATCTGTTGCAACATCATCTGGTGCATATCTGGCCAATTGTGTGAACTTATTCAGATATTCAGTCACACTAAGATTTCCTTGCTGCAGCTTGTGAAATTCCATTTTCTTCATATGCATTATCCCTGTAGGAATATGTGCAGTGCGGAAAGCTTCATCAAATTCAGCCCAAGTGATACCTTGCACATTTTGATGAGCTGCACAATAATTATCTCACCAATTAGCTGCAATCCCTTTTAGTTGATGGGCAGCGTACAACACTTTTTCACGATCATTGCACTGAGCTAATGTCAATTTCCTCTCCACATCCTTAATCCAGTCATCAGCTTCCATTGGATCTACTAAAGCATTGAAGGTTGGTGGTCGAGTTCTTATAAATTCTCCTAGCTTGGACTGCGGTGCAGGCATTGGAGCCTGTAGAGCTTGTTGGACTTGATTCTGAGTAAGAGCTTGTAGAAGTTGTAGTTGCATAGTGTAACATCCCAAAAATTTAAATTTTGAAAATGTGAAGCTTTTGAATTATTTTTGCCTTATATTCTATTCGAATTTGGATTTTATGGTGTTTTGTTAAAATTCTAGGTTGAGGTTCCAAAAATTGAAGAAAGTCTCAAAAAATACAACCAATATTAGCAATGCATGAAAGGGAATATGCAAATAATAGAAAACTAAAATTTTAAATACGAATATGAAAAGATGATCCAACATAATGAGGGAGAAAACTGAGTTAAAATATAAAATCTCATTTTAGAAATAATAGCATAAATAGCATTCAAAAATGCAAAGTTGGGCATTCAAAAATTTGTATAAACAAATCACAACAAAATTTAATTGAAAATAGAAGACTACTAAATTTTCTAATTGAACCAAGACTTGAATTAAAATTTCAAAAATTGAAATCAATAATCTTAAATATGAAATAGAAATTCAGATTTAAATTCCAAAATTGCTAAAGCTTCTCACTTTCTCTCATTCTTTTTCCATTTTTCTGCTCACTTCCATGTGGGCCCCATCTCTTTCTTCTCTCCTTCTCTCCCCCTCTCTTTCTCCTCTCTCTGCCGAGTGGCCCAGGCCTCCATTCTTTTTTCTTTTTCCTTCCGTGCATCTTGCCACTTCCTCCTTTCTCTACCAAGACAAGATTCCTCCTCCCGTGGCGCCCATGCAACCGCGCCGCCCACAGCTTTCCTCGCCGCCGCCCATGGTTTCCTCGCACTGCCCACAACCTCCCGTGGCCAAGAGAAAACTCTCATTGCTCTCCCTTCCTCTGTCTTGACTCCACGGTCTGAACGCCTCCTTGCCTAAGCTGCGCCGGCCACCACCTCTTCTCGGCAATCTGGCCGTCCCGATGATTCTCCCCCAAAAGCGACCATGTCACGACGTGTCTCCCCTCCCTAGCTACTCCCCCTCCGAGTTAATTGAGATTTTATTCACTAGAGCTCGCGCGCCGACCCGTCTTCCCCAACACCGGCCGTCGCCACCTCCACAGCCGCCATTGCCCCATCGAGGCTCCTCCGGCCGATTCCTCGCTCTGGGAGCATCACCACGGATCCCTGGACCTCCTCCAACCGTCGCCGGAGCACCTCACCCACTCCAGCTCGCCGGCACCGTGAGCACGCCCGCGCCACCACCGGCCATCGCCGCCGACTCACCTCGGCTCCTCCCTGACTCGACCAACGACATGGTAAGCCTCCTTCTGCCTCCTACTTGCTCAGGCGCGCACAAATTTCCTTCTCCCTTCTCCCGACCGCCGGCGCCCCGTTTCACATCTGCCTCTGGCCGCCGAGCCTTGTTGCCGGCCCACCTCGAAGCTTCTCAGCTCCCGCCAGCACCTCCCTCAGCTCCCTTGTGCTCCCAGGAGTCCATTTCACTAGTCTCCTTCTCCCTCCAGGTGCCTCCTCGCCGGCGACGTCGCCCTCTGCCCAGAGCCGCCGCTCCCCCCTGTTTCGGCCGCTGCTCCTCTGTTTTGGTTACCAGCCACCCGTCCGTTCTTCTGTATTACTCCCTCCAGTATAATCGCCAAAAGCTAAACGCCCAGCTGGCTAGCCGAGCGATCAGTGAACGCATGGTCCCGAGTTCGAATCCCGCTTCGGCCACATTTCTTGTTTTATTTCCTTTTGCCATTCCAATTAGAAAATAATTAAGGAAAATTTGAAATTATTCCATAGAAGCTAATAGATTTAATTAGGATGTAAATGATATCATTTAAATTTTAAATTTAGATTAGTTGTCATATATGAATAATTAATGTGGTTTGCATAAGTGAAATAAAAGACTAATTGTTAATTAGGGTATTAGTAGAAGATGGTTATGCTTAATGTCCAAGGTTAGTAAGGATCTTAATTAAAAATGCATTCAAGTTAAGGCTAAGGAAAATAAATTGGATGTTGTATTAAAACTATAACAACAAGGCTTTACAATAAAAGATTACCCTTAATAGTAATTAAAAATGTATGCCCTAATATTTAGCATGCCGCCATCAAATAATCTTAGCGGTAGATTTTGCTAAATAACAATTATTGGAATATAACCAAGTAAAACAAGCTTTGCCTAGAAAAACTAAATTTAAATTAAATTAGAAATAGAGCTAAGCCTGATAGTAACTAAAATATAGGCAAGATAATAGCGGTGCATTTAATTAAATCTTAACGTTAGATTTAATGAAGAATATTGAGTATAAATGTATATGACAAGCTAGGACCCGTATAAATAGATCCTAATTCAAGTTAAACTAGGCCTAGTGGTAACTGAGGATACATGAAATATCACACCATAAAATGCCATAACCCCGGACTCTAGGATTAATTCGGTAAGCTAAAATTCGTATACATCGCGTATATAGTACATGCCCTGAATATTAATGCTGAGCTAAACTTATACACCGATCCATAGGTCTAACCCGACCCATGGAATTTCCTTGATAAATACAAAAATAGTAAAGGAGACTATTACTAGAAAGACCGAGTCATCGTACTCTACCACCGACCTTAACTCAAATCACCCAAACCACCTATTAACTCATAATAAAGTTAAATTGAGTTTATTTGGATTTATCTAGACTTTTGAGTTATTGCAATTATTTGGATTCAGTTGTTTAGCGTGTAATTAGAATTGGGAGATGTGAAGATTCAATGGATCAAGCGAGATCAAGATCGAGATGAAGAAAAAGTCCGAAAGCTCAAGACCATCAAACGAGAAAGCTTTGAGTGAGCTCAAGACCGCGGTAAACTGCGCAAGACGAGTCAATACTTTGATCATATTGAACCTACATTTTTGGCAAATTACTTTAGTTTAAATTATCAAATTGCATGCTGTTAATTTATATACAAATACATGCTTAATTCAAGATTCTAGTTATATGCCCATTGCTTGCCTTGATTAATATTACACCCCCTTGTTGAATATTTGAATATATGAACCTTGTCGCCCTAGCGAAATTATGATAGTAACCTTTTGAAAATAAGTCCGTAGTTTATACGTCATGCGTAGTGTTGCATAGATATTCATGGGCGTGAAAACGCCCAAGCATCACTTTTAATCATGAGAAGATTTGGTTGGGCAGTCATGGTGGTAATGACTGGTATATGTTCGATATGATTATTTTATGTTCCCCAAAACCCTACATGCTTAAATATCTGGGCGAATGGTTCGAGGGTGTGTGAGTGGTGCAGTGGAGGCACAAAGTGGGTTGTGTTAGAATCGTCCAGATACCACTAAGGACTAATCTTGTCATGACCTCCTATGTAAAACAGTGCAACCACAAGTCTGTAAAGTACAACTTGGCTAAGTAGTTGTATCGAAACTCCTGGACTCATCTCACTGGTAGTGGAGTGAAGTGGATATGCAAGGGCAAGGGGAGGCCTAAAGGTACACCGAGGGGATGGTAAAGTTTTTTAGCTGTTCTAAGCGTTGCGGGAAGTGGAGCCCGGCTGCGTTAGTAACTGTGGAGAACATCCCGTGCATAGATGGGACCCACCGCAAGTGGGCAGTTTCCCATAAGGTGAGATGACAAAAGGAGCTAGATACTTTGAACAGTCACTGTGACGGTCTGCTCAACCACCTGACTAAGGAATCATGTGGGGCAACAAGTTGATTATCTCTTGTGGTGAAAGTGTACAAACTCTGCAGAGTCAAAACTATTCGAATAGCCGTGCCCACGGTCATGGGCGGACATGGGAACTTAACCAGATATAGTTCTATTTCAAAAACTTTGTGGGTGGGATTGGAAAAGTGGAGGGCAGTGCAAGGCCCTGATTTGAGTTGTCCTGGGTGTCGCCCCAGTGATAAGTTAAGCGGCTATAACGCTGAAGGAATAAGCATATGGTGCAGATGCCATGTAACGGTGGATGGAATCTGAATTGCTATTGTTATTGTTATTGCATTCTCTTACACATTATATTTTTGTTCAAACTGCTAAGTCTCCGGAAATTTCTATGTATTATATTTGTAAATGATAATAATACTTCACACCAAATAAAAGGTCAGGAGGAATAAATAGAGTCGTAAGAACAGAAAATTGTTGTTTGTGGTAAACGTATAAAATATACTGGTGGATGCATGTCGATCATAAAAGGGGACGATAATGTGGATGCTGGGAGTAAATTGGTGTAGTTTAAATGAATATATATAGGCTAGGTAGATGATTTAAACGATTCTTGGGGAATTAGGGAGTGCAAAGGTAATTGTTGGTTTACGACACTGTTAACTAATATAAACTCTCGGGAGATGTTGGCTATAATGAAATTAATAGGACTCGATCAAATACTAGATGCAGGAATTGAATTTTTGGAAACTTGGAGATATGATAATTGGAGTATAAACTTGTTCATTGATATTCCTGGTAGAGGTGTACTAGTGAATTAATTAGAGATACCCAATATAAAATAACGTGGATTATTGGAAGAGCCAATTTATGGTCTGGGGATCAATGACCGAAACGATTGGATTGTTAGGAAATCCTAATATGAATGATTTTGTCGGAATACTAAGTAATTATGTTAGAGGATTATTAGAAATTATGAGGTGAAAATTTGATGAATAGCAATCACAAGATTGGATTATCAGGAATTTACGACACAACGGATATCGGTGGATACAAAATAAAGGACACCAGATTTTCACTAGAATGAAGAGCTAATTACATTGTTGACTAATGAGCCTAAGATTGGATTTATGAATTGGCGGTGGATATTCAGACTCATGTGCGTGATTGGTAATTTCGATTCGATTATTTAATATTTTGGATGATGCAATAGAAATCAACTGATCGGTGGGTCACAAGTAAAGGTATTGGATTATAAATAAGTTGTGTAGTTAACAAGTTGGCAATTGGTGGATCTGAGATCGGGATTATACAGTTCTGGGAAATTTGAGATTGGAGGAATAAATTTATGGGGAAGCTATGATTATGTGAGAATTAAACACCCATGACTGGATTAATGAAATGGTGTGTTGCGAAATGGAAAGTGTATAATCGGTGGATTAAATAAATGATGACACTCGCTGTTCGAAGATTTAGACAACATTAGTAACACCATGGTTAAATAATAAGAGTAATGCTAAAAGCAATTTCTGGCAAATAAAACAACCCGAGCCACTCCTTTGATTAGCCATGCATACTATTTATTTGCATTACGTGTATTGGCTCATGAACACGATGGTTAGTGTGCTCACACTCGCTCTCATAACAAATCCAGAAGCAGGAATCAGATCGCTACACATTAGCAATACTTTTGGGTCTTGATGGCAAATAAGATGAAGACGTCAAGGGCTAGGTCGCGAACATCCAGTTGGCTGCCTGTGGGCATGTCCTGAGGGTTCACCCGGTGTGCTTCGTTTTTCGCTGCTGCAATTTTCTGATTTCGGCCTAATCGGCCCATGTGTAAGTTTACTATTTTATTTATGCTTCCGTATGGTATGTATTTGATATTTATTTTCTGTAACTGTGAGCACTATCTACTGATCCAGGGAATAGTGCAATAAATCACAGAAGATTCCGGGTAGTAAAACCTGGGGTCCCTACACATAGCCATCATTTGTTCCAAGTTAGGGGCCTCAACAGGAGGGGGTGGAATTGGTTCATTGGCTTCTGGTTGAGGATTGGCACCACGGCTGTTGCCGGCATTGTTTCTTGTGTTCACCATCTGAAGAGGTAACCGGATTTAGCAAAAGATGAGAGGGAAGTAGGTTTAGGCAAGAGATCAGGGGAGACTAAACAACAGCCCAAACCAACACACAAGAAAGAACACAAACAACAAATTGGATAAACTCAACTTTTGAATTCAAATTAAATTTTGAAAATGGCTATACCACAAATGCACAAGTGCTTTGGTACAGTCCATCTAGCACCAATATATAGCAATAAAACGTTCTAAGGAGGTAAACATTAAATTGGATGCTACTGTCTCAAAACAAAACTACTCATCCTCCTCGAAGATGCGCTCCTCAGGATCTTCCTCTAGGTCTTCTTCTGGGTCCTCCTCTGGGTCTTCTTCGAACTTACCCACATGGAGTTGCCTACAACCACACAAGGGACGGTTGCAAGATGCGCGGGTGTGGGTATGGCTATGACTGGAGGCAGTCGACCGAGAGCAGGAACGGGAACGAGAGAGACTACGCCTTTTGTTGGAATCTTCAAGGTTGATATCGGGTGGTGGACTAGGGCGCCGCACACTCTTGCGTGCTGTGAGCAAGGTGCGGGTCCTGCATCGGTCGATACACTGTTGTTGGGTGCGACGGGTGATGCAGTGAAGATGACGTGTAGTCTTTGGGAGACTGCTGTCTGGCTCGGAGTCGCCCCAGCTCAAACTCTGCTGCCTGGCTCTGGATGAGCTGAGCACGGAGGGTGTCGGAGTGCTGGTAGCTAGAAGTAAGAAGCATCCGAAGTTGTCCAATCTCCTCCAAGGCACTGGCGTAGGTGGCTGCCATCGCCTGAGTAAGCTGCACCTGGTGCGATAGTCGAGGATCATCCACTGAGATCTCGAAGGGTTGCGGATAATTCTGTCCCGCTCGAGTGGATGAAAAGAAGCAGTAAGGTGACTGTAGCAGGCTCTCCTTGTGAATCTGGCACAAGTTAGCTATAGCCAAACGAGCTGCATCCTGGAGGGCGTCAGAGCGGTCAGACCGAGGATGATCGATAGGGTATCTGTGGGAGTTGAATTCCCTTTCCAGTGCATACAGGAATGCCTCTATCGACCAAGAATCTCGGTCCATAATTTGGACTTTTCGCCCTCTGAAAATAGGCGGTTGGCGATACTTCAGGTACTGCATGATTTGATGAAGAAGCTCAACAAATGCACCCTCATTCTTGCCGTGAGAAATGAAGTCCCACGAGTCAACGGAGGAAGATCCGGCCATCTACAAGTTGAAATAATAGAAAAGATTAGTAAGAAATTTTGAACAAGAGAATATAAGTAGAGTGGGGTAAAGAGGTATAACAAATTTTCAAAAATATAAATTTCTAATAAATATAGATCCTTAATGTTTTTGCCATTCTAAACTAGGTCACGTCATACAGTCAAGTTGTCTCTGATACCATCTCTGTCGGGACCCGGATTTGGAAATCCGGACCCTCTGTGTATTTCAGCACTAGTCCCAGATCAAAGCTAGTGCACACAGTTAAACAGTGATGATTACATTGCCAACAACGAAAATTACAATAATAAGGAGTACCGACCAAAAGGTTTTTTCATTACAACTGAGGTTTCAAGACCCCGCAAATAAACAAAACACAGCGGAAGCAAATAAACTTGATAAAGACCCATCAATACGCCACAAGCAATTGACTGGGGAAACGCAACCTAGTACTCCGGAAATCCTTCGTCGAATCCACACGCGAAGTAGTCGTAGTCTCCTTCCCGAGCTTTGTATTCCTCTGAGATTTTATTTTTAAGTGTAGTATGTGAGTACATAAAGTACTCCGCAAGTCTTGGGAAAATGCATTAGATGCAAGGCTCAACAAGAAAGGTTATATGGTTCTTTTGCACAACACAATATTTTTATTTCCAATATCGTTAAACATATTTGAAGGCAATATTTTAACAAAGTAATTATCTTAACTGAAATTATTAAATATTTGAAAGTGAAGGTTCTATCCACCAACACTGGACAACTGGTTCCAATTACCCACACTAGTTTCAACTATTTGAACAACCCCGAGTGTTCCATCCACTCTCGGATTCCCAAAACTTTACTTTAAACCAAAACCAAAGTTCTACCATGTGAATGCATTCCTTGCCCGCCCTTGACCGTGGGCACGGCTATTCGAATAGTTTTAACACTATGTAGAGATTGTACAACTTTACCCACAAGAGACAAGTTATCTTAATAGTCAACACGCTTCCTTTGGCATGAGACCCAGATAAAATATCACAAAGATTTTACCTTACTCTAGTCTAGCCAGACACCACCCGCTGAGGTTTCACCGCTGAAGGGTTAAACCACCCAGTCAGAAGCCCCCTCTTGCGCCGTATGAGTACAGTAAACCCTGTCCCTCACTGTGAATAAGCAGTACACCCTAGCACCCACTTTCCACTGGTGGTACCTAAACTAGTCTATCATAAGTTAATCAGCTAGGTCGTACCCATATAGACATGTGGTTGTACGGTAGTGCTCAATTTGGACAAACACAAGCGTCAGTCCTTAATTGACTAGGGCGGAATATACACTTTACAAATTCTCGTGCTAACCACACCAATCCAATACAACCATCCGCCCTGGTCTAAATCCAATTTTTCACATTTTATTTTATTTTAAAAGAACTATGGCAACTCCAATCACCACTAAATTCTGAGCAAAAGTCTTGTTCCACAAAAATGTAATTTTCCAATCCAAGTTACCAAAGGTTATATAGCACGACTAAGCATTTTACTACCGTTACAACATTTACCAAAGTTTAATAATAATCTCATTATTGAGACAAGGAAATCCTAGGGTGTCAAAGGTACATGGTTGTCAATGTCAAATTAGGGCATAACAATTGTCGGTTTAACTATTATCTCTAAAACACGAATTATCATTTTATCTAACATAGCAATGCATTAATTTAAAATAATCAAAACATTTTTCAAACATAGGTTCAAGATGTTCAAAGGAGACTTGCCTTCGTGTGCGATATCTTGACTTTCTTGCTGCGGGTCTTCGAATTCTTCGACAGCGTTAGGTTCTACACGTAAAATGATAAAACAAACAAACAAATAAATACAAATAACATTACAAAAATATAATGTAATTACTAGATGGAAGTTTATAATTTTATAAGAATTTAGGAGAAAGTTTCAACGGATTCGGAGTTCGGACGAGGGAGAAGGGATTTTTGGAAGATTAAATGAAAGAGAATTTAAATATAAAATATCTGATCTCAGAAAAATAATATAAATTTTATGGATATTTTACAAGGTTGGATTTGGATCTTTGGAGGTGTACAGAAAATTTGGGTTGAAACTGAGATTTTGAAAATGAACTGGGTGTTTGAAATTTGAAATTTGAATTTTAAAATATTACAAAAATTTAAAAGGATGGAAGAAATGAATAGTTTCGAATTTTTGATGAATTTAGAAATTTGAATGGACTCAATCGGAGTTAGGATGAAAAAGTACGGGCATCAGGAAATTTAAAATGAAAGAAAAAGAATAAACTGGATTTTTTGAATTATTTTTTTAAAGGAAATTCGAAATTATGACATCAGCAGGAAATTTCTTTTTCGGCCGAAATATTTATCTACGGAAAAATCGGATTTATGACACCAACATGATGTCAGCACTGGGTGGGCTGACTGACAGGTGGAACCGGTCCATGTGGACTGAGTCCACGGACCCGAGGAAACACCGAGGTGGCATGGGGCTCGGGTGGCGCCGACACGGCGGCCACCGGCCGAGTTGGCGCCGACGTGGCGACGACACGCGCCACACCACCGCCACGTGGCACGGTGGCGGCCACCGGCCGGAGGTGTCGGCGGCGATGGCGCTCCGGCGCCGGCGGCCGGGCGAGGGCGGAGGAGGAGAGGGAACGGAGGGAACTCAATTCACCTTGGCGCGGAGCTCGGCGATGAGCGGAGGTGGCGGCGGGGGAGGCGGCGGCGCCTCGGGTTCTCTGACAGCGGCGATGGAGTGGCGGGAAGGAGAGGGAGTGGAGGAGGTGGTGCAGAGTGAGAGGAGGCCGGTGGTATTTATAGGGGTGGAGGCGCGGGCGGCGCTAATTGCTCGCCGGCGTGGGAAGGTGGGCGGCGGTTACTGGTGGTTGGGGAAGTAGGGCGTGGGGAGAGGGGGGGAGGGGGCGCGGGGAGGCGGGGTGGTTGGGGCGGTTGGGGGTAGTGGGGGCGCGGGAGAGAGGGAGGTGGTTGCGGGTGGCGCACGAGGAGGAGGAGGCGCAGAGAAGACGGCCCCGACAGGTGGGCCAGCGGCGAGAGGAGGCGCGGGCGAGATCGGCCGGGTGGGTGGCGTGGCGCAATCCCTTGACCACTTGTCGGCGAGAGGGAGGGAAAGGCGGGATGGAGCGGTGGCGTGGGCGGCAATCCATTGTCCATGTGGCGGCCGCTGGGAGGAGGAAGAGAAAATAAATTTTCTTTTTAGTTTTAGATTTTCCAGAAAATCTTAGAAAATTGAATATAGCTCAGAAAAATATGAAATTTCTTCTAACAATTCTAGAAAAATTTACAGAAGCTTTTGGGGATATTTTGGACTTATATAAAATATTTTCAACTTATTTTGGTAATATATGTTCAAACTAAGATTTCTTTTTAATTCTAGAAATTGATTTAGAAAAAATCTGGAAAAACTCAGAAAATTCAAATAAGATCCAATTTCTTTAAAGTAATTAATTTGAATTTAAATTTTCAAAAATCACAAATTTTGGGATGTTACACGGTGGCAAGTTTCTTTAGTTTTTCGGCTTCGATATGTGCACACACATCCATACCGATTTCTCCTTCCATGGGGATGTTCAAATCTGGTATGCCCTTTTCTGAAGGTGTCATACTGATGACAGGTGTCAACTAGCTCCCCTTCTGGTTCTAGGGAACTTCAGTGATTGGTTGTGTCAAGTCCTT
Source organism: Bonia amplexicaulis (assembly GCA_036346245.1). Classification (NCBI taxonomy): domain Eukaryota; kingdom Viridiplantae; phylum Streptophyta; class Magnoliopsida; order Poales; family Poaceae; genus Bonia; species Bonia amplexicaulis. Next base: position 1,435,566 of record CM070749.1, on the reverse strand, counting down.
CTATTCTAAGGACTTTGAGGTGTCCCCGGTTACTTAGAATTCGAGGGGTCGGAGTTCTCGTCCTTTTATTCTAAGGACTTTGGACGGGATTAGGGATACCTTCAACTTTCTTTGGTATTTCAACCGTCTTCGGTGCATTGCGTGTAGGCATATGCGACTTAGTCACGCTCTTCAAATCATTAAAGTGGTCAGGTAGTTGATTTGCTAATGCTTGAAAATCAATAATCTTCTGGACTTCTCTATTTGTTTCACTAGTGTGCAGGTCATGTGCATGGATTCCCGTGGCTTGCCACGTAATTTTCCGATATTTCTCATCAAGGGGTTGATTTCCTTCCCCTAATGTTGGGAAATTATCCTCATCAAATATGTAATCAGCGAAGCAGACAGTATGCAAATCTCCTGTCATGGGTGCTAAATACCTGATTATGGATACTGTCTCATAACCAACGTATATCCCAGTTTTTCGAAGAGGACCCATTGTAGTACGCTGTGGAGGGGGTATAGGTACATACACCTTGCATCCAAACCTCCGGAGATGAGAAATTTTCGATGTTGACCCTTGCGTTAGTTGCATAGGTGAATGGATGTTGTAGACCGATGGTATAAAGTTGATGAGATTTGCTGCATGTAGGACTGCGTGTCTATAGGGACCCAGATTTTACAATCCGTAATCCTCTGTGATTCCATCGCACTATTCCCTGGATCAATAGATAGTGCTCACAGATTCAGAAATGAACATCAGAATACTTATCATGCGAAGCGTAAATATAATAATAGTCTTACTCATAGGCTAATTAGGCCGAAATCATTAAATTGCAGCAACGGAAGAACGAAGCACACAGGGGGAACCCTCAGGACATGCCCATTGGCAGCCAACTGGAGGTTCGCGACCTAGCCCTCGACATCTTCATCTTCTTGGCCATCATGTCCAAGAGTATTGCTGATGCGTAGTGATCTGATTCCTTATTCTGGATTTGTTATGAGAGTGAGTGTGAGCACACTAACCACCTTGCTCCGCGAGCCAATACACGAGATGCAAATAATTATATGCATGGCTAATCAAAGGAGAGGCTCGGGTTGTTTTATTTGCCGGAAATTACTCTTAGCATTATTCTTATTATTTAATCATGGTGTTATTATTGCTGTCTAAAACTCCGAACAGCGAGTGTCATCATTTATTTGACCCACCGATTATACGCTTTCTATTCTGTCACCCACCATTTCATTAATCCAGCCATGGGTGTCTAATTCTCACGTAATCCTAGCCTTTCCCATAAATTTGTTCCTCCAATCTCAAATTTCACCCTAACTATATAACCCCGATCTCAGATCCACAAATTGCCAACATGTTAATTACACAACCTAATGATAATCCAATACCTTTACTTGTGACCCACTGATCAAATAATTTCCATTGCATCATCCAAAATATTTAATAATCGAATCGAAGTTACCAGTTTCATATATGAGTCTGAATATCCACCACCAATTTATAAATCCAATCTTAGGCCAATTATTTGACAATTTAATTAGCTCTTCTTCCTAATGAAAATCTGGTGTCCTTTATTTTGTATCCACCGATATCTATTGTGTCACAAAATCATAATAATCCAATCTTATGATTACTATTTATCAATTCTTCACTTCAGAATTTCTAATAATCCCTTAACACAATTACTTCTTATTCCACCAAAATCCTTCGTATCAGGACCTTCTAACAATCCAATCATTTTGGTTATTGATCCCAAAACCTTAATTTTCTTTTCCAATAATCCACCTTATTTTCTATTATCTACCTCTAATTAATTCACTAGTACACCTCTACCAAGAATATCATTGATCAAGTTTATACTCCAATTATCATATCTCCAAATTTCAAAAATTCAATTCATCCATTTAGTATTTGATCAAATTGTATTAATTCCATTATTGCCAACATCTCCCAAGAATTTATATTAGTTATCAGTGTCGCAATCCAACAATTATCTTTGCACTCTCTAATTCTCTAAAAATCATTTAAATCATCTATCTAGCCTATCTATTCATTTAGGCTACACCAATTCATTTCTCCTAGAATCCTTACTATCGTTCCCTTTTTATGATCGACATGAACCCACCAACATCTTTGTGTGTTTACCACAAACATCCATCTTCTTTTCTTACGACTCTATTTATTCTTCCTAGCATTTTATTTTGTGAGAAGTATTATCATTATTCAAAGTAATGTACATAGAAATTTCCTGAGACCTAGCAGTTTTGAACAAAAACATAATATGTAAGAAAATGCAATAATAATAGCGATCCAGATTCCATTTACCGTTAAATGGCCTCTGCACCATATGCTAACCTTTCAGCGTTATAACCGCTTAACTTGTCACTAGGGCGACACCCAGGGCAACACAAATCAAGGCTTTCTACTGCCCTCCTCTTTTCCATTTTCACCCACAAAGTTTTTTGAAATAGAACTATATCTGGTTAAGTTCCCATGTTCGCCCATGATCGTGTGCACGGATATTCGAATAGTTTTTACTCTGTAGAGTTTGTACACTTTCACCACAAGAGACAATCAACTCGTTACCCCACATGATTCCTTAATCATGCAATTGAGCAGACCATCACAGTGACTTTTCAAAGTATCTAGTCTCCTTTGTCATCTCACCCTATGGGCCGCTCCCACTTGCGGTGGGTCCCATACGTTGCACGGGATATTCACCACGGTTACTAGCGCTATTCGGGCTCCACTCCCCTCAACGCTAGTATGACTGGGAAACTTCACCCTCCACTCGGTGTCCCTTTAGGCCTCCCCTTGCCCTTGCATATCCACTCCTATACACTACCGGTGAGATGAGTCTGGGGATTTCGATAAATTTACTTAGCCAAGTTATATTTTACAGACTTGTGGTTATACGGTTTTACATAGGAGGTCATAACAAGATTCAGTCCTTAGTGGTATCTGGGCGGTTCTACCACTAACCATTTTTGTGCTGCCACTGCACCACTCACACCACCAAACCATCCGCACAGAATTTAAGCAAGTTGGGGTTTTTGGAAACATAGAATATCCTTGTCCAAATACAGCAGCCATTTTCACCATGGCTTCCGAAATCAGTTTCTCATGATGTAAAAGTGATGCTTGGGGTATTTTGGTGCCCCTGAATATCTAAGCAATACTAAGCATGGCGTATAATTACGAACTTATTTTCAAAAGGTTACTATCATAATTTTACTAGGGCAACAAGGTTCAGATATTCAAATATTCCAAAGGGGGTGTAATATTAATCAAGGTAAAACATAGGCATATGACTAGGATCTTAAATTAAACATGTATTGGCATATAAAATAACAGCATACAATTTGATAATTTAAACAAAAGTAATTTGCAGAAAATGTAGGTTCAACATGATCAAAGTATTGACTCGCCTTACGCGGTTTACCGCGGTCTTGAGCTCACTTGTAACATCCTAAATTTCGAGGATTAAAAAAATAATAGGGAGTTTTTAAAAATTTTCTTGCATGTTGTTGGTGTTCAAAAATTCCTTTTGAACATTTATTTGAAATTCCTGGAGTTTTGTGGTAGGCAGAGTAAAATGTTGAGAAATAATACCCAAATTTTATAATCAATGAAGGTGTAACAAGAGAGAGAGAAAAATCTAAGCATCTGCACACAGATTAAAGTTAAATACTAAATAATGACAATAAGAATTTCAATTTCAATTTACCTAGGTAAAAGAAAAATGGCAAAAAGAATATTCCCAGCTTAAGTTTCAAATTAATAATAATAATGATGATACTCGAAGCGCAGATTAAGATTCAAGTTTTAAGTGCACTTCAAAAATAAAAATCAATAAACCCTAATATATAAATTAAATTGTAAATTAAAATTTTAAATTTAAAACCCAGATTTTAAAATGTGCCGAGCCTTCCTTCCTTTTCTCACTTTCCCCCCCCCACTCTCTTCCACGCGGCCCCCCTCATCCCTCTCTGTCGTTGGGCCGGCTCCTGCCGCTCCTCTTTCTTTCTTTTCTCCCCTCCTCTACGCCTAGCTTCTCCTCTTCTTTTCCCCGTTCCATGGCCAGGGCAGCTCCGCGTCGCCTCCTTTCTTCTCTCTTTCTCGTTTCTCTCTGTCTCGCTCGTTTCTCAAGGTAAGCATGCACAGTGTTGTCAAGCTCAAATCCCCCAAATCCTACCGCAGCGTCGTTGCTCATCGGCGTCACGCTGGCCGAGCCCCAGGGGGCAAGGACCAGCGGTCCTCCGCCGCCTTGGGTCCCCGCCACCGCCTCCTCCCCTTGCAGCTACAAGAAGCCACAGGTTTCCCCCATTCCTTCCTCATGCCTCTCTATTTCCCCCTTTTTCCCCACTCCTTCCACCGTGTGCCGGCCGCCGCAATCCCACCGCCGCCTCCTCTCCGGTCACTCCCCCTCCGATTCCCTCTGGTGGGAGCTTCACCGCGACGCCCCAGAGCTCCACCAACCACTGGACGAGGCCCTCGCCGCCTGCAAGCCGCCTGATCCCGTCTCACGCTGCCGGCTCGCCGTGGTCCCCCTCCGGCTCGGCCAGTCCCATGGTGAGCGTCCCCTTTCCTCACTTTTGCTTTAGCGCCCACCCAAATTCTTCCTCTTCCTCCCAGTCGCCGGCGCCCGTTCCACCTCTGCCTCCGACCGTCAAGCCTCGCCTCCATCCCACCTCGTCACCATCCCAACCAGCGCGCCACCTCCCCTGGGCTTCCTCACCTCCCCGCAACCAATTTTTCCACTCACCCGCGCCTTCCCGGCCGCTTCTCGCCGGCGACGCCGCCCAGCCCGTGCGTCGCCGCCTTGCTCTATTTTGAGCCCCTCCCTGTGCTTACCCCTTTTGGTTTAATTCCCCCTCTCTTGATTGATCAAGCCCCGCTTCTCAGTGGTTAGGGCGCCGAGCGTTAACCAGTAGTCCCGAGTTCAATTCTGCAGACAGCACCTTTTTCCCATTCCTTTTTTATTTTGATTTTTGTAGTCCATTTTTAATTAAGAAAAATCATGGAAAAATTAGAGAATAACTTAGAAAAGTTAATAGATTTAATTAGGATATAAAGTAAGATCAACTAAGATTTAATATCTAGTTATTTATTTTATGAGCAAATACTATAGCTTGAATGTTTATTGAGGTCTAACTATTAAGTAAAGGCATTAATAAAAGATGGTTCTAAATTTAATAAAGACCCCAATTAAAAATACATCCAAGTCAAAGTTAAGGAAAAATAAATTTGATACAATATTTGACTATAAAGATAAGGGTTTAAATTAAACATTACCCTTAATAATAACTAAAACATGTGCTCCAACATTTTATATGCCACCATCAAATAAATACCAAGGGTACGTTTAATTAAATAGCAACATGGAGATATGACCATGTATAGCAAATTTGACCCTAGGTAAATAGAAGTTTAATTAAAAGATCGGACTCTAGCAAATGTTAAGTAAAAGGATAAGATATCGATATCAGTTAATTTCTAGAGCGCCCCCAAATTAAAAAGGGTCATATTAATAATAGCCCTAGGATATCAGACATTGAAATAATCTCACCAATATATATATAATCTGACGTACCCATTTAACCGATTAAACGATTAAGTAACTAGGGCCACATAAAATGCTACATACCAAATTGCTAATAATATGAATTGAATCAATAAGCTAGAAGCCGTATGCATCGTCTACGAGAACCCAACCCTTGACCTCTATTTTGACAGTTTCCTACCATTTCCCACTTCGCTCCACCCACTTTGACTCTGTCAATACTCCGCACCCCATCAACCTTGCCTCGAGTCACCCTAAATCACCCCTAACTCATAATAAAGCTAAAATTAAGTTTATTTGGAGTTGTTTGGATCTTTTGATTTAATTGCCTTTATTTGGATTCAGTTGTTTAGCGCGTAGTTAGAAACTGGAGTTCTGAAGATTCAATGGGACACGCGAGACAAAGATCGAGGTGAAGATAGAAACCAAAAGCTCAAAACCATCAAACAAGAACGCTTTGTGTGAGCTCAAGACTGCGGTAAACCGCGCAAGGCGAGTCAATACTTTGATTATGTTGAACCTATATTTTCTGCAAATTACTTTTGTTTAAATTATTAAAGTGCATGCTGTTATTTTATATGCAAATACATGTTTAATTCAAGAATTTAGTTATATGCCTATTGCTTACTTTGATTAATATTACGCCCCCTTTTGAATAGTTGATTATGTGAACTTTGTCGCCCTAGCAAAAACTACGATATTAACCTTTCGAAAATAAGTCTGTAATTATATGCCATGCTTAGTACTACATAGATATTCATGGGCGTGAGAACGCCCAAGCATCACTTTCAAACCTGAGAGAAATTGGTTGGGCAGTCATGGTGGTAATGACTGATATGTGATGGATATGAATATTTTATGCTCCCAAAAACCTCAATTTGCTTGAATATCTGGGCGGATGGTTTGGGGGCTGGTGTGGTGCAGTGGAAGCACAAATTATGAAGTGTGGTAGAACCGCCCAAATACCACTAAGGACTGAATCTTGTCATGACCTCCCACGTAAAACAGTGCAACCACAAGTCTGTAAAATACAACTTGGCTAAGTAAATTTATCGACACCCCCGGACTCATCTCACTGGTAGTGGATAGAAGTGGATAAGCAAGGGCAAGAGAAGGCCTAAAGGGACACCAAGTGGAGGGTGAAGTTTCCCAATCGTGCTAGCGCTGAGGGGAGTGGAGCCCGAATAACGCTAGTAGCTGTGGGGAACATCCCGTGCATAGATGGGACCTACCGCAAGTGGGCAGTTTCCCATAAGGTGAGATGACAAAAGGGACTAGATATTTTGAAAAGTCACTGTGATGGTCTGCTCAACCACATGACTAAGGAATCTTGTGGGGCAACGAGTTGACTGTCTCTTGTGGTGAAAGTGTACAAACTCTGCAGAGTCAAAACTATTCGAATAGCCGTGCCCACGGTCAAGGGCGGACATGGGAACTTAACCAGATATAGTTCTATTTCAAAAATTTTGTGGGTGGGAATGGAAAAGTGGAGGGCAGTGCAAGGCCCTGATTTGTGTTGCCCTGGGTGTCACCCCAGTGATAAGTTAAGTGGCTATAACGCTTAAGGATTAAGCATATGGTGCAGATGCCATGTAACGGTGGATGGAATCTGAATCGCTAATGTTATTGCATTCTCATACACATTATGTTTTTGTTCAAACTGCTAGGTCTCAGGAAATTTCTATGTATTATATTTTTCAATGATGATAATACTTATCACCAAATAAAAGGGGCAGGAAGAATAAGCAGAGATGTAGAGAAGGAGATAGTTGTTATGGTAAAAATATATAAGATGCTAACGGGATCATGTCGACCATAAAAGGGGAATGATAATATGGATTCTGGGAGTAAATTGGTAGAGTCTAAATGGATTGATAGGCCAGCTAGATGATTTAAATGATTTTTGGAGAACTAGAAAGTGCAAAGGAAATTGCGGGATTACGATATGGATAAATAATATGCATTCTTGGAAGAGGTTGGAAATAATACGATTAATAGGATTTGATCAAATACTAGAACGGTGAGTTGAATTTCTGGGGTTATTGGGAAATGATAACGAGTACTAGAGTATAATCTTGATCAATGATAACATTGGTGGATGTACACAAGTGAGTCGTAGACTTGATCACTGATAGTCTTGGTGGAGGTAAACTAGTGAATTAGTAAGAGGTAGGTAATGGTAAATAAGATTGATTATTGGAAGGGCAAATTATGGTTTTGGATCATTAACAAATAATTGGATTGTTAGAAAGTCCTGATAAGAATGATTTTTGGTGGAATAAAAAGTAATTATGTTAGGGGATTGCTAGAAATTACGAGGTGAAGAATTGACGAATAGCAATCACAAGATTGGATTATTAGGAAATAATGACAATACAGATATCGATGGATACAAAATAAAGGACACCAAATTTTCACTGGAATAAGGAGCTATGTAAATTGTAGAATAATGAGCCTAAGATTGGATTTATGAATTGGGGGTGGATATTCAGAGTCATGTACAGAATCGGTAACTTCGATTCGATTATTGAATATTTTAAATGATACAATAGAAATCATTTGATCAGTGGGTCACAGGTAAAGGTATTGGATTATAGATAAATTGTGTAGTTAACGAGTTGGCAATTGGTGGATCTGAGATCGGGATTATACAGTTTTGGTGAAATTTGAGATTGGAGGAATAAATTTATGGGGAAGTTAGGATTGTATGAGAATGAGACATCCATGGCTGGATTAATGAAATGGTGGGTTGCGAAATGGAAAGTGTATAATCGGTGGATTAAATAAATGATGACACTCGCTGTTCGGAGTTTTAGACAGCCTTAATAACACCATGATTAAATAATAAAAATAATGCTAAGAGCAATTTCTGGCAAACAAAACAACCCGAGCCTCTCCTTTGATTAGCCATGCATACTATTTAATTGCATCTTGTGTATTGGCTCGCGGAGCACAGTGGTTAGTGTGCTCACACTCGCTCTCATAACAAATCCAGAATCAAGATTCAGTTCACTACGCCTCAGCAACACTATTGCTCACAACGACAAAGAAGATGAAGATGTCAAGGGCTAGGTCGCGAACCTCCAGTTGGCTGCCTGTAGGATGTCCTGAAGGTCCCACCCGTGTGCTTCATTCTTCCGCTGCTGCAATTTACTGATTCTAGCCTAAACGGCCCATGTGTAAGTTTACTATTTTATTTATGCTTCCGCATGGTATGTATTTGATATTCATTTTCTGTATCTGTGAGCACTATCTACTGATCCAGGGAATAGTGCAATAAATCACAGAGGATTCCGGATAGTAAAATCTGGGGTCCCTACATCACTCAAGATTTCTCATTTGTTGGTCTTGGACCTGATCATCGAGGGTTGCTTCGGCTTCGGCTTCTACCTCTTGGGCCTCATATGCTATTTTTACATGCGCGAAAATTTGAATAAAAATTAGCAAACCAAACAAATTTACACCAAAAATTCAGATGAGCTTCAAAAATTATGGTTTTAGTTCCATTGGACAGATCTTGAAGTTTGATGAATTTAGAAATTTGTTTCATTCCATTTGGAGTTAAAATGAATAAGTTATGCCCATTTAAATTTCTCGGTCCATAATAGATTTTTTAGTTTTTATTTTATTTTTATTTCTTATCCTCTGTGTCTATGATAGGTGGGGTCCTGTTCTATGCTCATTAAGGTGGTATGGCCCACATGTCAGTGACTGATTTGAACTAACTAACCAGTTTAGCATTAATGATTGCTTTAATGATGTCTTAATGATAATTAAACCATTTTAACCGCAGCCATGTGGAGGTCATCCCGCGTGTATGATGAGTAATTGACATCGGTTTAGGAAATTCGAGTTTGGTTTGTGTGGTCGGACCATGTCATTGCGTGGTGCAACGAGCTCGGTTGGATTTGGTCAAACTTGGTCGTATGGAATTAGGATGCATATTCCGATGATTCGACAGGTTTGGACTTCATCATGGGTAAGTATGATGTTTTATGCTTTCATATATCGAGCGGTGCTATTTGATGTGTTTCTTGTTTGTGTTGGCTGCAGAACGTCGAGACGGAGTCGTGGTGAGACACGGGGTGACCGGACTAGACACGGGCGGTGTCGAGGTCAGAACGGTCGAGATGTGTCGAAGACGGCGTGAACTCGAGGTGGTTGCGAGTCGTGGACGACAAGGAGCGCGGAAGTTTCCCAGAAGGTGCATAAGGGGCACAATGGTAATTTCGCGAGGCTGCACAAGCGGGAGCGGGCTCTGTTCGGGTTTAGCGGGTAAAGCACGGAGGTTGTTGGCGCTAATGGATAAAGCGCAGAGTTTTTGAGAACTAATGGATAAAGCAAATGGGAACCCGTTAGTGGAAGGCTATAAATAGAGAGGGTGTTCTCTAGTAGCCTTTGAGGGTTTTTTGTGCATTACTCTCCATGTGTGTGTTGAGTTTTGGCTCTGTTTCTTCTCTGCATGAGTTGGGTCTGAGTAAGAAAGCACACCTGCTCATGTATCTTTGGGTGAATCTGCTGTAGACTCCTCAGTATTAATCATTCAGCTCTGTTCCTCATTTGAAATTCATTTGTCTATGTTGGTGTGATTGCTTTGTGTGCCTGCTTTTGATCTATTCACTCTTTTCTGTTTGTTGAGTCGGCTCTAAGTTTTCACTTCTTGGATGGTACTCTTTGCTTGAGTGGATTCTGTTCTCATCTTGCTCTGAATGGGAATCAGTCTCAAGGTCATTTGACCAGTTCATTCCCAAGAGCAGTAATGCTGATTCTAAAGAGTATTCTTATTTTTCAGTCATATGCCCACACTTCCTCTGTTTTCGTTTTGTTAGGGTTTTTAGAAACAGAGCAATCTTGTTCTCCTTTTATCTCGACAAGGAAGTGTTTTCGCTGTGTTTTTCCTTGATCTGAGGTCTTTCCTTGATTATGCTCAAAAGACTCAAGATGGAATGATTTGAGAATCGCAAGCTTTTGGGACTTGGTTTCATTCTCAGTGTTCAGTTCTTAGTTTCAGTCACTACTCTGTCTTTGTTCTGCCGAGCTGTTCTTTTATTTTGTTTCCTCTGTTCTTAAGGCTGGACTGCTGTTTAGTTTGTTCCATTGTTCCAATGAACCGAGAAGAACAGCAGTTGCTTAGTCTTTCCTTTTGTTTTTCCTTCTTCTTTGTAGCATTTTCTGTTTCATCAGCTTTTGGACAGCTGCTGTTAGTACTGCACTTTGTTGCCTGCCTCTTTTTGATTGCTTCTTTCTGTTTTGCTTTTCTTTTCTGATTCCCTTTTCTCTTTTTGTTGGTGTATGGCAATAAGCTCTGGGCAGTTTTCGGATCTGCACTATGCTGCTTCAGTTAGTTTTTGATCCTTGCAGTATTTACTGTTTCCACTTATTTTCAGTTTGCTTTTCAATTGTTTCTTAGCTGGTAGTCTTGCTGTTTGCAGACTTCATTTTCAGCAAAACATCTCCGGACAACAAAGCAGATTTTGTTAGCTTAGTTTTCAGTCTGTTTTAGGTTTTTGGCTGTTTTGGATAGCAAGTTGTGTTCAGTTTCTGCAGAAAAACTGAGTTGGTCTTGCCTGCTGAATTTTCTAGTTTCAGTCCTTGCAGCCAGCAGTCTGCAGTTCCCTCTTGGTTAGCTCTTTTCGGTTCAGCAAACAGTACTCAGGTGTGATACTGCAGTCAGTTCGGTCAGCCCCTGCACTGCTGTTGTTTTCAGATTTCAGTTTTGCAGTTTTTCATTTCTAGTTTTCAGTGAACTGCAGATTTCAGTTTTTCAGTTTCTCCTCTTCAGTTTTCAGTCTGCAGCAGTATTTTGAGATCAAGTTCGGCTAATTCACTTCTAAAAGCTTCCTTTCTCTTTGGCATATATTCTTTTATCGCTGCTAGCAATTGTTGCCAAATTAAATGCTATCGGCAAGATGTTGGTCTAACTTTCTTCAATTTTGCCGTTGGTCTCAATTTTCAGTGCTCTGTTCCTCTCTCGGTTAGCTCAAGGTTCTAGTGAGCATTCGAACTCCGTTTCATAGCTTTCATAGCTATTGGAAATGAGATTAATTCATGGATACTTTTGGGGGCTAATTTTAAGAAGCAACATTCACCCCCCTCTGTTGCCGATTTCGATCCAACAATTGGTATCAGAGCCGGTTAGCTCTTTTCTATAGATCTTAACCGGTCTGTGAGCCATGGCGACAGACAAATACTCGACCAAGCCCCCGATCTTCGATGGGATGGATTATCCCTTCTGGAAGTGTCAGATGAAGACCTACATCTAGGCTCAGGGCTACGCCATCTGGCGGAAGGTCAAGGTCCGGTTTGCTGTTCCTGTCGATGAGGACATCAATGCCGGAAACATGGCTGACGTTGAGGCTAACGCAAAGGCAAGGAACATCATAATTGAGAGACCATGTGGAGGTACCCCCATGTTTGTGATGAGTAATAATGGCTGGTTTAGTGAGTTTGAGTTTGTTTTGGGTATTCTAGGGTTGAGTACCTTTTACTTATGCTATTGTTGATATGCTGTTTCATGCGGTGCTATGTGACGGTTTGCTTGTCTGTGTGACTGCAGGACTTCGGAGCTAGGTCACGGTGAGGCGAGGAGGACCGGGACTAGGCATAGAAGGTGTTGAGGTCCAGACGGTCGGTGATGCCAAAGATGATTGAGGCTGGTGAGGTGGTTGCGAGTCGGGAGACGAGGAACCGGAGCTAGAGCTACTGGTGGTGCACATGACGGGCGACGACGAGAGAACCGGGACTAGACTTAGGGAGGAGTCGTAGGTCCAGACGGTTGGAGGTCGGTTGCGGTCATATGCGATAGAACAGATCAGGACTAGACTCAGGTGGAGTCAGAGGTCTCGGTCGGTGTCGGGTGGACGCGACGGGCAGCGGCGAGTGGATCGGGACTAGGCTCAGGTGGAGTCGGAGGTCCAGATGGTCAGTATGCCGGGTGCGGTCATGTACAGCGGAGTGGACCGGACTAGACTCAGGGAGGAGTCGAGGTCCAGACAGTCAAGGTACCGGATGCGGAAGCTTCCGGGAAGGTGCTTGAGGGGCAATTTGGTAAATTGACTCAAGCAAATGAGTGGAGTGGGTGGATTTCCCTCCAAAATCTGGTTGTTGACTTATTGCCTCATATGGTGTGTAAGGTGAGGGAGTGGATGTAGTATGATATTTCTTGATTTGCTATTAGAAGATGGGAGGTCTTCTATTTAGTGTATAGAGATGGTATTCTTGACACACATCCATCCAGGCAATGAGTTAGCAAAAGGGTGTGCATTCCTGTAGTGTCTTGAGCTCATGTAGAGTAGTTGCTTCCTGCGTGAGTTTGCTAGGGTTGTGAACTGCAGGAGAGTGGTTCCTCTGTGGGTGTGCTTGAGCCCCTCTCGTGTGAGTTGCCATGTTGAGAATCATGTAGGGAGATGGCTGTAAAACTCTCAGTTAATGTAATCACCCATCTCTCTGAATCAACACGAGATATCCTGTGTTTGAGATGAAATGGGTTCTAGTTCTTTCACTGTGTTTGGTTTTCAGTTTGCTGTCTGCAATCTGCAGAGTTTCTTTTACTGTTAGCTGCTGCTTTCAACAGTCAAAAATCAGAATTTCAGCCTGTTCAAATTGCTGCAGTTTCTCTAAAATTTAGCTGCTGCCAATGCTGTTTTCAGTCTTCTTCCTGTTGTCATTTCTTTCCTATTTTTACTGTGTTCGGCCAGCAGATCCTCTCATTTCCTGTGACTGTCTTTGGCTGCAGTTTAGATGCTGAATTCTCTGTTTTGGACAGCAAGATATGTAGTGACTTTTGTTATCAGTTTTATGTACTTCCAGTTTCAGTCTGCTGTTCTGCCTACTTCTTGCCGTTTTGCTCTTCTTGATCTCTGATGAAGAATTGTTATCTTGCTCTGCAAATGCAGTCCTTGCAGATTCCAATTAATTCAGTTCTGACATGTATTCCTTTGCTAGTTTCAGGTTCTAACTGCTACCGATTTATTTGATCTCTCTGCCCTTCGGCTCAGGTTTTCAGTTGTGCTTTCGGCTTGATGTGTTTCGGTCTTATTGTCCGTTCTTCTGCAAGAGGGTCTTGTGAGAAACATAGGCACCGAACAAGCTTTTTCTCTGTGTTCTGTTTTCAGCTAGCCGAGTTGGTTCAATTTCTTTGTAGCTTACAGTTTTCGGTTTTGGTGTAGCTAGTTTGCAGTGACTCTTCTTTTGGTTTTGGAGAGTGCTGTATTGTTTGTGTCAAGCAGACTGGACTCGGCTAAGTCATCACTACTCTTTCCTGTTTCTTTTGTTTCTTCGGAGAAGATTTCATCAGTCTAGCTTTGGTTCTCCAGTGAGCATTCGTGGTTTTTGGTCAAGTTTGTTTTTATGGCATACAATCCTTATGATTTTAGGCAAAATCGTTGTCGGCTTCGAGTGAGCAAATTTACTCTTTCTTCATAGTTTCTATAGCTATCGGAGAAGAGATTTTGTGTGGATACTTAGGGACGAATTTTTAAAGGCACCATTCACCCCCCTCTGTTGCCGCTTTCGATCCTACAATTGGTATCAGAGCCGGTTAGCTCTTCTTGATAGATCTTTAACCGGTCTGTGAGCCATGGCAATGGATAAGTATTCCACCAAGCCCCCGATCTTCGATGGGATCGACAATCCCTTTTGGAAGAGTCGGATGGAGACCTATATTCAGGCTCAAGGCTATGCTATTTGGCGCAAGGTCAAAGTTCGCTTTGCTGTTCCTGCTGATGAGAACATCAATGTCGGAAACATGGCTGATGTTGAGGCAAATGCTAAGGCAAGGAACATTATCATCCAAGGTTTGAGCCGAAACGAGTTTGATCGCATTTCTCATCTTTCGTCGGCCTTTGATATTTGGGTGAACCTCGATGCTTACCATGAGGGCACCACCCAAATCAAGACGGTTCGACTGGACCAATTCAAGCGAGATTACAACAAGTTTGAAATGCTCGCTGGAGATTCCTTGGATGAATGCTTTGCGAGATTCCACAAGATCTTGAGTAATCTCCGAGCGGTCGGTCTCACATACCCCGACTCGGACAACGCTCGTCAGATGCTTGCGGCTTTGGACTTGCGTGTTTGGGAGATGAATGTGACCACCATCAAGGACACCACGGACCTCTTGACTTTGACTCTTGATGCGTTGTACTCACGCCTCAAGACTCACAAGATTGACATTGTCTCTCGTAAGTCGAAGTCACAATCGATGGCGTTGGTCACTGATCCCAGTCCTGCTTCTGGTTCTTCTGCTGACACTCTCTCGGGTTTTTCTTTGGCTGCTCTATGTGAAATAGATGGTGATCATTTGGAGCAGCTCCCAGAAAACCAACTAGCCCTCTTAGCTAGAAAATTCTCCCATGCGTACAAGAGGGTTAGGGAGAGAAAGAGAGGAGGACATGTGATTTGCTTTGAGTGTGGTGGCCCCAACCACATTCGGGCAACCCCCAAGTGGAGGGCAAGAACGACTTGGCGGTTCTAGCAAACGTCTACACCGACAAGAACCGCAACAAGAAGCCACCAAGCAAAGAGAAAAGTTTGCAATCTTGGCAAAGCCAAGAAGCTCTTCCATCGCGTCCTCACCGCCTTCGACGACCTCGACCTCAGCGAGGTGGAGGGGTGGAGTGATGACGATGGGAAGGTTGAGCAAGATCCCAAAGATGGCGAGGACTTCTCCAGCATGTGTTTCGTGGCCCTTGAGGGCGATGTGAGCGACAGCGAGCTCTACTCTGACTCCGACGAGGTATACCCCTCTTATGACTAGCTTAATGATGCTTTTCTTAAGTTAGGAAAATTTCATGCTAGATCTAGAGCTAGATGTAGCGAGTTGGAGAAGGAAGTAGATAGATTGTCACGGAGCTTACTTCACTTATATCTGCGCCTCCGTGATTTAATGTGATACATGCTCTGCTTTGCTTGGAGACATGGAGAAATTAAGGACCTCTCATGATAGTTTGTCTTCTGAGCTTGATATGCTTAAGGTGGAGAATGTTAGTCTTTTAGCTGAGCTAGAGATGAGTAGGGTAGCTGCTATTTCATCTTCTATTGTTGAGACTACTTCTTGCACCTCATGTGAGGACAAGGAGAATACATTTAGAGGTCTTTATACCATGCTTCTCGATTTGCCTGAGACTTGCGAAAACTGTAATAATTTAAAGATGAACCTAAAATGGGCAGATCACAAAATTGCTGAGTTACAAGCCTTTCTACTTGAGCCTATTGTTTCTTGCACAAACTGTCCTAAGTTAGCTACTGAACTTGAATCATCTCAAAAGCAGTTTCAAGAAATGATTGACTACAATAAGAAAATGGCTAAGTATGCTTCTAAGGACCCTGTTAGCTCACCATGCAAAAATTGTGATAAACTAAAATCTGACTTGATTGCTTTGGATGAAAAATGTGTGAATCTAACTAAGGACCTTCTAGAAAAAACACGTCCTGCTTGTGCCTTCTGTGCTGAGGTGTTGGAAAAGGATAAGGACATGGTAGAGACGTTTAGGAAGAGTTACGAAGACCAAATGGCTAGGATTAGGACTGCCCCCTGTGTGTCGTGCGAAGCCCTCAAGGTTGAGGTGGCCGTGCATAAGGAGGGATACGCACGCGCCATTCACTCTTCTGCGGTTGGTTCTTCTTCCTCTCCTCCTGCTGTCTCTTCTCCTTCCCCTTGCTCCTCTTGTACCTCTCTCTTTCAGGAGTGCCAGTACCTTATGAACACTCTTGAAAGATTCGTTGGAGGCAAGAAAAAGCTAAATCTTATTCTAGACAAGTCCAAGATTTGCAAGTTTAATCAAGGTCTAGGATATGATTACTTAGAGGATGTGAGGAAGCATCCACCTGCCGTGCTCAGACCCGTAGCCGCAGGTGTGATCGAGGTCAAGCCCAGGACTGAGAAAGTTCAATTCAAATCAGCGGGTTTTGTCCAAGGGATTTCGGCGACAAGGTGAGTCCACCAAGCTTGACCTCTCGAGGCGAAGCCTCATCATGCTACTTCTACCTCTCAGAAGGTGAAGTATCATTGCACCTTCTGTCAGAAGGATGGACACTTGGTTGACCGATGCTTCAGGCGCGCCAAGATCGCGCGTAGAGACCGTATTGCAGCTCTTAGGCGTATTCAGGGTCAGCCCCAGACCTTGAGTGCACCTAAGACCAACACGAGGTCAAGACTTGCTACTATTGGTGGATTTAGGCAGCATCGAGGACTTGGTTGTTCCGAGTTTTCTGATTTTTGTCTTCATGCTCCTTTCGGTCGTGACTTCCACTGTCCTGAGGGTAGATCTCGTTTCCCCCACCGAGATGGCTACCCGCGGCGAGATCAGCGTGTTGCCGGTGCTCCGACTCGCTCTCCCATAGTAGTCGGACCCAGCAATAGCTTCAGGTCTGTTCATAGACCTTCTGCTTCTTTGAGCGACAGAGAGCGTAGGGTAGATAGAGGTCAGTCGTGTGTGGCTACTTCTTCTGCTCCACATGTTACTCAGTATTGGGTGCCAAAATCACTCTTGATTTATCCCATTACTGAGACTTTACTCTCTGATTGACTCAGGTTCGCCGGGCTGGGAAGGAAAAGGTTTGGCTTGTTGACTCCGGTTGTTCTCGTCATATGACCAGAGACTCTCGTTGGTTCTCTTGCTTAGCCCGTGCTCCAGGTGATGAGACTATCACCTTTGGAGATGCTTTATCTGGGCGCATCATCGCGAAAGGTACTGTGCGTGTTAATGATTCTTTTACTTTGAAAGATGTTGCCTTGGTTAGTAAGCTGCAGTATAACTTGCTTTCGGTCTCTCAGCTTACCGATGACGGTTATGAGGTGAGCTTCAAGAAAAACAATTACAAAATTTTTGACTCTTCGGGTAGTCTGGTTTGCGGGATTTCTCATTATGGGAGGATCTTTCGTGCTGATTTTGTTGAGTCTTCTGGTGATCCTCTCAGGTGTTTAGTTGCTTCTGAGTCCCGTGACCTTACTTTCTGGCATAGGAGACTTGGTCATATAGGATTTGACCATTTGACCTGAGTTAGCGGCCACGATCTCATTCGTGGTCTGGCGAAACTCAAGATGGTCAAAGATCTTGTTTGCGCTCTATGCCGGCACGGCAAGATGGTTGCCGCTTCTCACCCTCCGGTCACAGTGACTATGACCGATGAACCGGGACAGCTGCTCCACATGGACACAGTCGGACCAGCTCGAGTGCACTCTGCAGGAGGAAAGTGGTATGTCCTTGTCATGGTCGATGACTTCTCGAGGTATTCTTGGGTGTTTTTCTTAGCCTCGAAGGATGAGACGTTTACACATTTCTGAGGTCTTTTTAGTAGGCTTTCTGTTGAGCTTCCGGGTGCCTTACGAGCGATCCGCATGATGACAATGGCACGGAGTTCAAGAATTCCTACTTTGAGAGGTTCGTGGTGAGGCAGTGTAGAGCACCAGTTCTCTTCTCCATCGTCCCTCGGCAGAATGGCGTTGTGGAGAGGAAGAACCGTACCACAGGTTGAGATGGCCGGGCGATGCTTGATGGGTACTCTACAGGAAGTTTTGGTGAGGCTATAGCCACCGCGTGCCATGTTTCAAATCATGTTTTTCTCAGAGCACACTTGCACCGCACTTCTTATGAGTTGAGATATGGGCGAAAGCCCAGTATATCTCATTTTCATGTGTTTGGTTGCAAGTGCTTTATCTTGAAGTCCGGGAACCTAGATAAGTTCGAGTCACGCTCTTGTGATGGGATCTTTCTGGGATACTCGACTTCTTCGCGGGCTTATAGGGTGCAGGCTGCGAGTCTAGCAAAATGGTAGAGACTGTCGGTGACCTTCGATGAGGCCGGTCAGGAGACTAGGCCGATATCTCGAGTTCTTTAGAGCGATCGAGACCATCTTTGTGGACGATGAGGAAGTTGGAGATGAGGGTTGTCTACGATCCGGTTCCTCCTCCACTTGAGGTGCTGCTTCCACCACCGCACCTCGAGGAGATCGCCCCTGCCTTACGCTTACGGAGCTAGTGGCTCTGTTCCTACCTCATCAGCTCATGAGGTAGAGGCCACTTCTTTATCTCATCCAGGACCTCCCAGAAATATCCAAAAAGACCATCCTTCCGAGCAGATGATTGGAGACCTCTTTGAGCGGGTCACACGCTCAAAGTCTGGCATATCTCATTTCTGTCTCCACTCTGCCTTTGTTGCCACCTTTGAGCCCAAGGATGTTAGTCATGCTCTTTCTGATGAGTCTTGGGTCAATGCCATGCATGAGGAGTTGGAGAACTTCAAGAGAAACAAAGTCTGGTCGCTTGTTGAGCCCCCTAGAGGTCACAATGTCATTGGTACCAAGTGGGTGTTCAAAAACAAGCAGAGTGAGGATGGGGTAGTCATTCGAAACAAGGCTAGACTGGTAGCTCAGGGCTTCTCCCAGGTTGAGGGTCCAGATTTTGAGGAGACCTTTGCCCCTGTAGCTAGGCTTGAGGCCATTAGAATCCTGCTGTAATACCCTGATCGTCGTTCGGCGTAAATTTTTAAAACAATCGCGGAATCGCCGGTTTTTCGGTAAATCGCGGGAAGGGAAAAATATAAATTGTAGAACTTTAGAAAAGGAATAAAATATATTAAAAATTATTTTTAATTTCAGTTTTAGGCCGCCAGGGGAGTGGGCCAACCACCCATGGGCCAAAGCCCAAGGGGGGAGGCGCCACCCCCCATTGGCCGCACCCTTCTCCCTCCCTCTCTTTTAAACCTAACCTCCCTCTTTTCTCCCCCACTTGGCCGCCACCCTGTCCCCCTTGCGCCTCCACTCCCCTCCCAAGGTGGTTCCCCTCCATTGCTGCCCTTGGAGAAGAAGGAGAAGGAGAAGAAGGAGAAGGAGAAGAAGGAGAAGAAGAAGAAGGAGAAGGAAGGAGAAGGAAGGAGAAGAAGAAGAAGGAGGAAAATTTTGGGGAAAATCTTCAGATTGGTAATTTTATCTCATCTTCAGTTTTTGAGTTTCTCCTCTTCAGTTTTCAGTCTGCAGCAGTATTTTGAGATCAAGTTCGGCTAATTCACTTCTGAAAGCTTCCTTTCTCTTTGGCATGTATTCTTTTATCGCTGCTAGCAATTGCTGCCAAATTAAATGCTATCGGCAAGATGTTGGTCTAACTTTCTTCAGTTTTGCCGTTGGTCTCAACTTTCAGTGCTCTGTTCCTCTCTCGGTTAGCTCAAGGTTCCAGTGAGCATTCGAACTCCGTTTCATAGCTTTCATAGCTATTGGAATGGAGATTAATTCGTGGATACTTTTGGGGGCTAATTTTAAGAAGCAACATTCACCCCCTCTATTGCCAATTTCGATCCAACAAGTGACAAGCAAAGAAGGAGCACGGCGTGGGCTCGGCTCGGGCTGCAGGAAGCTCAAGCGGCGGCAGGGATGGTTTCTCCTTGCTCTAAAGATGCTCCGGGGAAGAAGAATTGGCTCTGCGTTGCCCAATTTGTCGGCGGGCCGG
The DNA here is from genome assembly GCA_036346245.1 of Bonia amplexicaulis. Taxonomy (NCBI): domain Eukaryota; kingdom Viridiplantae; phylum Streptophyta; class Magnoliopsida; order Poales; family Poaceae; genus Bonia; species Bonia amplexicaulis. The sequence goes on along the minus strand of CM070749.1, from coordinate 1,415,568 downwards.
ATGACTGGAGTTGAGGAAGAACGGCTTGTCGGCGGCTACGATGGTTTCGGGCTCGATTGCTCGGGACAGGAGGTGGAGGAGAGTGTGGCGAAGTGGAGGGAGGGCCGCTCGGGCTTTATAGGCGGCTGGAGGGAGCTGGCAACGAGAGGGGCGGCCGTGTAGTCCTTTCGGTGTCAAGCGGCGATGACAGGCAATGGTGACCGGGCGGCTGCAGCGTGATCTTGGGGGCGATTCGATCCTGACAAGGTGGCGGGGTGTTGCAGCTTTGCGGTGCGCGTGCTGGAGCGGCAGAATGCTTGCGCCACGTGGCCGATCGACGCGACCGGGCAGAGGAGAAGCTGCAGGCGGTGGCACCGTACCGGGGGCAGGGCGATGAAACCAGGGGCGGCAGCGGTTTCGTAGGCACGCCAGCTGGGTAATAGGCGGGAAAGATGGCGCCCTCGGAGACGGTGGCTGGCGAGCGGACATGGGCCGCGATGGCTCGGCTTCGGCCGAGGCAAAAGGAAAGGGGAGGGGGTGGTGGAGTTGGTCCAGGCCGTTTCGGCCGACCTAGCTCCATCGCTCTCTCTTTTCTTTTTCTTTCTTTCTTCTTTTTTTATTTATTTTTGTGATATGTATATTTGTGTATACACTTTCATGTTTGTTTATTTTGCTTGCTCACTGAATTTTAGTATTCTCTATTCCCTATATTACTAAATTTGTCCTTGCATGTGCACAATTTTGTAGGTATATACTTTATTCATTTACTTCTACTACTATTTATGCTATTCTGCCCAAGATGAGATCTTATATTTTAATTCAAATTTCTCCCTCCTTATGTTGGATCATCTTTTCAGATTCGTATTTTTTTTAAATTACGAACTTTTATTATTTACACAAGTCTTCATGATTCATTATCATTTGTTTTATTTCTTAAAATTTTTGCAACCTTAACCAAGAATTCAAAGAAACACCAAAAAAATCCAAACCCAAATAGATTATATGGCAAAAATAATTCAAAAGCTTCACATTTTCAAATTAAAATTTTTGGGATGTTACAGTGTCCCCAACATGTAGCTGATAAATTATAGTTCTGCAAAAGTGGTCGGGCAATAAATTTAATCATCTTAATTAATGCCTCTGCTCGTCCATTCCGAGTGTGGACATGCGGTACAAAATACTCAACTGTAATTCCCATTGCCATGCAATAAGTGTCAAATGCCTTTGAAGTAAATTCTTTAGCATTGTCCACTCTGATGGACTTTATGTGATGATCAGGGAATATATTTCTAATGCGAATTATTTAAATAAATATACGTGCGATAATTTCGAGGAAGCATCGATGAGTACCATGAAATATTTAAATAGACCTGAAAGTGGCTGAATGAGACCATAAATGTCTCCTTGGATGTGTTCTAGGAATGCAAGGATTTCATCCTTCACTTTCAGAGTAGAAGGTCTAGTAAATAATTTCCCGGTGGCACATGTAGGGTACACAAAATCTACATGATTCGAAAAATTATTTACATTAATATTATATCCTTGTGAATTGTTAATTATATTTCTCATCATCCTAAAACCTAGGTGGCCTAATCTGCCATGCAAAGACAGAAAAAGTTCAAAGCTTCTAAATACTGTTTTCAGGGCAGTATAGGCTGCCGGTGCCTTGATGTTGGTGTAGTATAGCCCAGTTTCTAATGAATGAATTTTTCTAATACCCTTTTTCCATTTGCTTCGCGCTACATAATGAGTAGGTATTCCTTACCACATTCTTATTCAGTCTCAACATGAAAATCGTTGGCACAAATATCCTTAAAACTTAGGAGAGTTCTAGTCAATTCTGGGTACAATAAAGCTTCTTGAATGACCAAAGCTGTGCCCATTAGGAGTATAATTGTGGCTCTTCCTGAACCTATTATACAAACATCGCTACCAACGATTGTTGTAAGGCTGCCAGCATTCTTACTAATTGACTAAAAGTAATTTGTCTCTCTTAAGATGGTATTCGTTGTGCCACTACTAGCTAAGCACACTTCCTTCATAGGGCGCAACACGTGCTCTAATATACAATATTTTTTAATATGTAGCAGAAGGCAATCAATACATAAATAAAATACTTCAATATCAAAACATATCATGCCATTATAAACTGAATAAATAAATAGATTATTCAATATCATCCAACCATCACGAGAAAATAAAACTATTTGAGTATCGTCCATGCAAATTCTAACTTATTCTTCCACACAAAAGTAAATGACAATTAAAGTCTAAATGCATTCTGTGCATTACACTTAATCTGCTAAGAAGTCAGAGACTTCGGCTGCTATTTTCTCGAGGGTGATATGCTCTTCCAGAAAAATCATGACGGTGGCAGCTGCAAGGTCAAAAGGGGGATGCTGCTGCCGGAATGGTTTCAACCTCCATTAGCGCAGGCAGCTACTTAGAACTCTCCCCCTCAACAGATGCAAAGTGGATTTCATGCTGCCCTTTGCCATCCTTCTTCTGGGCTTGGAAGGAATCAAGGATATGTTGCAGCTCTTTACAGATCCGTGACTAGTGCCCCCACTTGCTACACTTGTAGGCAGGATTGGTCTTGCTGACCATAGGCCTTTGCCATCCTGCTTTGGCTTGCTTTCCTTATTCTCACGTGGAGCATCTGACTTGCCTTTCTGGGTTGCGTCCTTACCCTTCCTTCCCTTTTTCTTCAACATGGACTTTCGCACCTTGTAGCTCCCGGCGTTGGCTTCACGGCCAACGGTGCTCCTAGGTGGCTGCGTGGCGTAGTTCTTGCGGAGAACTTCGTCCTAAGTCTCTGCAACCTGCATCATATCAATCAATTTGGCATACTCCTTGTAGCTGTCTTGACGATAATTGCGTGTGGATTGCACTGCATTGGGGTGGAAGGTGGATAGGGTCTTCTCAATCATCTACTCATCTGTGATCTGCTTACCACAAAATTGAAGATTGCTTGCCACAAAGCGGAATTATACTCCCCGACCGTTTTGAAGTCGGCAAACCTCAGTCGGATCCATTCCTGCTCTGCCTGACGAAGAATGGTGTACTTTAGCCTCTCGAACCGCTTCTTAAGTGCAGTCCATAGTGCTAGCGTACTCTTCTCTGCCATGTACTCATTCTTGAGAGTGAGACAAAGATGGTGCCTGAGGAAGTGTAGTGCCTGATCATTTTCCTCAGGGGTAGGTTGGGTATCCTACGGTGCACCAATCCCAATGGCAGCGCGGAGCTTCTTGGCTCCAAGTACTATCTCAACATCGGAAACCCAAGTCAAGTGGTTTTGGCCATGCCGAGCCAGCTTCTCGAACTCCCGGTTCGTGATACCAGTCATCTACATGTGCACGAAAGGAATATATAAGTTTACTACAAGCAAACATGCATGAAATAAATTTACTTCACGTAAATAAATTTTACTGGCAATGTTCCACATAAATAAAAGATACTCGTAATGTTCCATAAATTTTACTGTTAATTTCGCTGACTAAAGGCAATTTAAATAATTACGATTAATCAAAATAGTAAATAAATACAGAAAACATAGAAAATAATACTGGCAGAAATAAGTATGCTTCAGATTCTAAAATTAATTCAAAGTTTGAATTCTCGTGCCCCTTTTATGCCAGAATATGAATTTTCAGCGAATTTTGCAATTTTTGAGGGCCTATAAGCAAATTTTCAATTCAGAGAAAATTTCGATGTAATTTTCTGATTTTCCAAGGGCCTTTCTGGAAAAATCGGGACCCGTTTGAAAAATCTGAGGAGCCTTTCATAATTTTTGGAATTCCCAGGGCCTTTTTGTAATTTTCCTAGTGCCCTCGTCCGAGCCGTGCTGTCGGCCCGATTGCACTTTCGGCCCATCCGTCTCGTCCGGCCGGCAACAAAACCGGCAAGGGGTAGGGTTTACCCTACCCCTGTTCTTACGGCAGCGGTAGCCTAAGCGGCCTGCTTGGGTGAAGCGCACGGCGGGGCCAACGGCGGAGTAGCGGGCGGCGTTTCGAGGCCGTCGGAAGCTCCAGGCAGAGCTCGGGTGGCGAAGCCAGCGCAAACAACGGGCGGCGCTTCGGGGCCGGCAATGGGCGGTGGACCCAGATAGAAGCTTAGGCGGCGGAGCCGGCACAAGCAGCGTCTGGCGCTTGGCTGGCCACAGGCGATGAATCGGTGGCTCGGCGGCGAGTCGGCGCAAGCGGTGGGTGGCGCTTTGGGGCCGGCGGCGGGTCCAGGCAGAAGCTCTGGCGGCGCTTCGAGGCTTGCCACGGGCGACAGATCCGGGCAGAAGCTCTGGCAGCGCATCAGGGCCGGCCACAAGCGACGAAATTGTCCCTCGAGCGCGACGGCGAGCGCGCATGCAGGGCCCGAGGCGGCACGAACGACCATGCGGGGCCCGAGAGCCGAAGCGACGGTCGGCCCTGCGGGGCCCTAATGGATTGCGCGAAGGCTACGATAGCGAAAAACAAAACTTTTCTACCGCGCACACAAGAACATCATGCTTAAGGAGGGATCATGGATCGTTACCACTAGGCAGCGCGGTGAAGAAGAGTTGGAGAAGCCGATCCAACCACGCGTCGAGATAGTAGTGGAAGTAGTCGATCATCCCGAACCGATCGTCTCCTCCACGCGATCAACCACACCACGAGCGGATCCAATCAGTAGGTTGTTGATGCCGATCAACGCCGCAACGAGCGGCGCCTCCACGGTATCCACACGTCCGGGATCGGCGCCGATCGCGAGTGTACCGGCACTCATGACGCTAGGGTTTGGCTCGGGAGGTGGCGGCGGGGTTTAGCTCGGGATTATCGGATGCATTCCCTCACCCTCGCCTCCATATATAGACCTCCTCACTTGGGCCTCGTGGACCGAGGCCCAATAGGAGTCTATCCGGATCTCTATCCGAATTGAGCCCATATCCGAATCACATTCAATTAGTGTTCCAACCCGTTAAGTGTGCGACCACAGGGTTCACGTATACTTGGTCGCGACCGAAACACCTTTCCGGTCACCGTGTTAATAGCGGCCTCTAGTAAGACATATTAACCCCAAAGTATACGTAAAGATCATATCAATTGAACTGTAATGTTCTCATGTACTAATCCCTTTGCCTCACGATATAGATTAAGCTCAAGGCGAGACCTGTCATCCTCTTAATAGCTCAATCACTCTCTCGATTCCGTGATGGATTATAAACTCGTGATTGACTCCTCAATCACCTTGGCATGGCCATGCACTTTCATAATCCATTACATCGAGGGGCCCAGATATCTCTCCCATAAGGAGGGGCAAATTCTATCTTGATCATTCACATCCCACTACATGTTTCATGGCAAACCCAAAGACTACTTTTATGACTACCCGATTACGGAGTAGTGTTTAGTAGTCCCAAAGTAAGCTACTACGCATCTTGGGAACCATGATGATCTCAAGTCTAAGGAATCCACATAAACACTACTTGAGACCAACGATGACACATGGAATCTCTGCCGTGTCTCATGGCGGGTCTATCCAACATATGTTCATCGACACATGTCCATATTATTGATTTGGTATCTCCATACCATGATCCATGAGACATGATCATCAATCAATACATATGCTGATCTTTGAATCATATTTGTTCCTCATATGAAATATAATCAGGGATCATTTAGAAATAGCAACATTTTGGCATTAAGAGTCTCATGAATAAGTCACATACTCATTGATCAATAATGATAATGTCTATTTCAAGGAACAAAGCAATGTATCATAAACATAGTATGTGATATATTCAACATCTCCATGTTGCCTCTAGGGCATATCACCAACAGGCCCAAGTTGGCGCGAACGACCATGTGAGAGTCGAGGCGGCAGAGGCTCGTCGGTTTTGGGCCGATCGGTGACTTCGAGCGACCCCCAAGCGGCAACTTCCGGCGGTGTGTGAGGGGAGGCTGAGGCGGCACCGAGCAACACGTTAAGGTGGCCAGCGGCGGCTTTGGGTCAGCACGGCGGCGCTCACGGCGGCGCATGGGTAAGAGGGCCGGCGGCCGCCGCTTTATGCACCGTAGAAAAAATAATCTTTCAATTCACCAAAGCGATTCGTGCTGATAACGTGTTGAGGAACCGTCGCTGGCGACCAGTCCGATCGATTCCTCTGCTTATGCAAAACTAGATCAATCACAGAAGACAGAAAATAGTATATTGAAACACAGAGAGATAGAGATAATTCCTGGTCTTTTTTTATTGCTTTCTTTTCTAATTCCATATACAAAATAGCCAATAATACTCCCTATTTATAGTCTAATGGTGAGGTGTCTACCATAGACCAAGGCTTCAAGCTCAGGCCCAGGTTTCCTAACACTATATATGTATAGTGTCTTTCATTTGCATAATCAGTTGTGGGCCTGTGGTGTGCACAGTTTGGGGCCTTGGCGGATGCAACGGGTGGCCTCGTTCGTGTTGTTTGTTAGGTGATCGCATTGGTGAGCCGGTTTGCCGTAACGAAGGCCCCCTTTTGCCTTATACTGTTGGCTCATTTACTACAATCCACACAAATCCATGTCGTGAAAGTATGTAATGTACAGGGAAAAAGATATACCAGTTGCAAGGATAGGATCCACAAGGAGGATATGGCATCCTTTGGGGAATCTATCAGGTAACCTGCGTTCAGGAAATTTGTTGAAACGAACATCATCACAAGTTAAATACCTTAATTATATTCAAAGCACAGACTGCCTTAAGCTAACAGAACTATTCAGTAGTTTGGCCAAAAATCCTGCAACTGTTCAACCTAATGAAAGAGTAAAATACGAGCTGGAAGCGAATTCAGAGTGACTGCTTTCGATAATAACCATGGCTATTGCACTCGTATTGTGAAGTGATTCCTCAATGATGAAATAGAATAATAAGTAGAATTCAGTAACCTCCGTTATGTACTTTCTAACTCCTGAAAAACTATCTTTTAAAACAAATAGTCATAAGTTCTACCAGTTGTACGTAAGCTCCACATTAGGGCCTCCATGACTACAGTACAATATATCAGATGTTATTTCTCAATGTAAAGACCACACAGAGATAAATAGCACTTGTTCAAGTAAACAGAGGGCTGTAGTGTTGTCTCATCCCAAGCCATACCTTTAATCAGAAGAAAGAGAGATCACAGAATGTTATCAATAATTCATTCAAGCGTTTACATAACAAAATAATATTTTTCTGTAACAGGTGTTGAAGTATTGCACAATTTGTAATTATGCATATACAGTTAGCTACATCAATTGGCAATAAGATTTTTCGCCAAAGTTCATAAAAACAAGTTCCTTTCGAAGTGAAAAGATGAAAATAATGGATTTATGCACCCATAATTCCATAGTTTACTAGCTGAATGCCCGTGCGTTGCTACGAATTTTTAAAAAATTTAGAATATATTTGTATGTATATTCTAAACAATTTTACCATCCGTTAGTTTCAAAACATATAGTATGATAAAATTTTAAAGTCCGACGGGCGGAGCGCGGCGGAGGAAGGGGAGGAGCGACGGGTGGAGCGGCGGCGGAGGAGGGAGGGGAGGAGCGACGGGATTCGGTGGGGGAGGAGGCGCACGGGATAGGCGAGGGCGGAGTAGGGGAGGAGTAGGCAGGGAGACGCGGAGAACGGGGGAGAAGATTCGGCGCAGGTCTTTTGGGGCCACATGTTAGCGCTGCCTTTTGTGAGAAAAGATAAGAGAGGCCGGACCAACCACAAACTCCTTCTTTTATAATAGTAAAGATATTATGACCAATCCCACAAATTTACAATGGAACATTCAACTGGCAATTTGGATACTTTGAGATGTCAAACACAAATATCTTTTCTCACCCAAATGGAAAGTTCTAGTTGATGGCAAAATTGATGATGCAAACTCTGTGAAACAAAACTGAAAATTAAAAAAGGATTTGAATTTTTGCTTTGGCCTTAATCCCATCTAAACCTTAGCCTAATCCTTCACCCATCTCAGCCTTTCTTGCCGTGTTTTCCCTACCGAATCACCTCCTCAATCCATTTGCGTGCAACACGGCAAGTCGGTACAGTTCATGGTCCGAAAAGATTGCCTCCACACCTGGCCGCCACTCATACGCCGCCGCCACGACTTCACCCATAGCTGCCATGCCGCTGCAATCTCGTTAACGACCACGGCCTCATCTGCTCCACTCTGACATTCTCCTGAATGCACTGGCCGTGCGTCAGAGCCGCTGATAGAACTCGCCACCACCTTTGCTGTCTCCGTTCTCTCTGCCCTTACTCACGGTCGACTCCCCTCTCACCACAAATTCCCATGCCATGGAGCCCGCTGCTGCCAGCACAAGCCACCGTATCCCTCCTCATAAATGTCGTGACCCTTACCTAGCCGAGCACTGTAACCGCCTCACCCACATTCGCCTCTCGTCCTCTCTACGCCCTCACTATGCCTTCCCCTCTCAGCCGACCTGATGCATCGTACCTCTAATTGAACGCCGCAATTCCCTGCTCGAGGTAGCACAAAAAATCTGGACAGCCAGTTACGCCGCACCTTCCTGACTTGGCCACACGCCATTGCTGCCCTAACCCAAGCCTTGTAGCCGAACCACCATAGAATGTCTATAAAAGCCCAAGAATACCTCCTGGACACTGCATTGGTGTCCACTAATCCACCACCGCCCTTAATTGCTCTCACAACCAAAGCTCCACCGACAATCACAGAAAACTCCTAAAGTAAGCCGATTTTCAATTTCAATTATTTAATCGATTACATCTCAACTGCTTGCACTCGTAGCTTCACGGTGCTCCTAACAAACCTACCGAAACCTTACCTTAAGCCTCCTTTCCCCTTCCTTTCCGATGCCTATATCAACCGCTCGACTGAAGGAGGCCACCGTGGACAGCCCAACACAGTGATCCTCGACCCGAGCCACCACTTCCCTAAGTCTCCCCTACTCCCAGTGATGCTCAAACACCAATTCTATTGTCCTATTAGCTTATCCATGCCCCATGTGCCATTAGACGTCTCGAGGAGGAAGAACCACGCCGTCGGCCATTGCGTGTTTTCCAGACACCCTGACCCCAATTTCATTGTTGGTTACTGTAATGCACTATAGCAACCGAACCCAGTATGAATAGTAAAAATAATCGTTATGAATTGTTTCGATCCGCGATGAATAGTAGAATACCTGTTATTGTTCACTAAACCCTAAAACACATATATATGTCCATTTCGATCATTTCGAGCCCGTCTACCTATTTTCCAACTCCACTCCCCATATTAGATTCCTTTAAACTCTAAAACCATTTAATTTCATTTTTTGGATTTTATTTCTTTATTTTTTCTTTTCCTCGCTCATTCTTTTAAGCACGGAATTGAATTATTCCTTTGCTTTGCACTAGCACATGACGTCATAGAGCAGCACATCCAAGAACAAGAATTTCAAGTACAAGCTCAAGACACATGAGAATATGAACTAGTAGAATACGTTGAATAGTAAGACAAGTCACATGTTTTTGATCATATTGAACCTACATTACTTTAATTATTAAATTACCACTACTTTCATTATGTTATCTATGCATTGTTATTTCATGTACATATACTGTTTAGGATAACATGATATTTAATTATGTCCTACCACCTGAAAAAGCCCAGTTTAACAAGTTGGGTCCCCTCTTGTGCCATGTGAGACTTCACGTGGTCTACACTACGCTCACATTCAGCCAATAGCAAAACCAAAGTTGGAACTTCATAAATTACTTAGCCAGGTCTGTCCCATACTAGACTTGTGCTAGTATGTTGTGAGTTTGTAGCAGTATGTCATAGACTGATTCTTAATTAACTTATGCATTATCCACATACCCCTTGTGCTAGGTATCAATATTGCGTTACTGAACATCAATGAGAACCAGCAAGCACCCACCACTATACTATTGTCTAAGTCTAAACCATGTTTTATGTTTTATTTTGACAAATATTTCATAGATTTTGTTAACTCACCGAAGTAAAGAATAAATTGTAGAATTCATCATTTTATATTAAACAGATTGTCCCACCTAGAATCATTCTAAGCACGGCTAAGCTTCAGAGCTCAGGGCGCTCGATCGTGGCGACGGCCAAAGGAAGAAGAAAGGGTGGGGAAGGGAAGGGCTAACAAGCAGGCCCGACTGTCGGCTAGAGAGAGGAGGAGTAGAGAGATAGACGGGGTGAGCAGGAGAGGGGATGGCCGAGTGTGGCGGCCGAATGTGTTTCAGCGAAAGGGAGCTGGCGATAGGGCACGATCTGGGCAGGCCAAGTGTTAGCCCAAGAGAGTGGTCAGTTTTAAAATTCCTTTTTAGATTTTTGAAAAGCCAACAAGCTTTAAAAAGGCTTCAAAAATAGCAAGTAAACCCCGAAAATTCCAAGAAAATTATCACAAATACTACAACTCAAGGGGAACTTAGAAAACATAAATCAACTATTTTTTTCCTTTAGAGATAAACAAATTAAGTTTTTCCTGTTCTAGGATTTAATAGAAAAATCGAGAAAAATTAAAATAAATTCTAATAAAATGCAAATAAAACTTTTGGATGTTACAATTATAGACTTATGGTTGTAATTTTTTACATTAGGAGGTCATCACTGGATTAAGTCTTTAAATTATCTGGGCGGTCCATGCCACAACCCACAATTTCTCGTGCTACAACCGCACCAGCCATCATACCATCTGCCCAGATATGTTAACAGTAAGTTTTAGGATTTTGGGGAAGCATAAATTATGTTATCTCAAACATAATAGTCATTTCCATCCAATGACTACCTTAGTACTTTAGCAAAACTAGCATGACACTTAAGTACGACTTATAGCTACTGAGGTTACCATTTAGTATCTATGATGACAAGTATCAGGTAATTCAAATGTCAAGGATGGCATAATAATAATACTATGATAACAAGCGGGCATGTATCTGCCTTAGAGTTTGACATACATTTTGCACAATAAATTAAGCATGCAAGTTATTAATTGAAATGAACATAAATTTGCATAAATTGTAGGGGCGATATGATCAAAATGTTGACCCACCTAGCTCAAAAGCAGATTAGTCTTGAAACTCTTGTGTTGCCTCGATCTGGGGCTCTTTCATGCCATCGTACTCTACTTGGACGATCGCACCGGAAAACAAACAACACGCAAGCAAGAACAAATAAATTCCAAATGAAATTCAAATGAAATCCAAATTAAACAAAGATAGTGCCATTATATAGATCTTGAATTTAGAAAAATTTATAAATAAGTTTCATCAAATTTGGAGCTAAGGTGAGCAAGAACGGGCTCTCAAGTTTTAAAGTTGGATTAAACTCAAAAAATAGAGGGGAGAGGAATTCTCTCTGACGGGTGGAGCCAACCTTTTTAAATTAATTTTTGAATTAATTTCTTACTGGAAAATAGCTATAGAGACTGACAGCTGAGTCCCACTGGTTTTTAATTAAATTTTATTCATTTTCTAAAGAATAAAGGTCCAGTGGGGCCACTGTACTTTACAAACTGTAGCTTGGGCGGGAGATTGACCATGGCACCGTGGTGCTCCACAGCATTAGAGGCCAATTTCTTCCTTGGGGAGCTTCTACGGGGCGATGAGGGAGTCACCCAAAGCATTGGTGGTGTTCGGGGAAGCTCAGGGTGACCTGGCGGTGAAGGACTGGAGTAGCGGAGGGGGAGGGGCTGGGCTCTGACCAAGAAAGGCGATTGAATTTTGGAATTTGAAAATGAGATGGAGTTTTGAATTGCACATAAGCAAAAAATAATCCCAAAAATGGGATGTTACAAGTGGGGCCTGATGGCGGAGAGGAAGAGGTGAGCGGAGTGGGCCAGCGCATGAGGTGGGCCGAGGGAAAAGTGGGCCGTGGGCAGATTAGGCCTGCGTTGGGCCATATGGTGCATGGGGAGGGAATGGGTCGAAAAAGTCCGTGTACGGGAAGATTTTGTGATTTTTTAAAATGCATTTTTGAATTAAGAAATACCAAAAAAATGCAAATAGACTTAGAAAATAACAAATAGGGTCCAACAATTGTACCAAAATTCATAGAAATTTTTTAGCTATTTTGGATTTAGTGAAAATATTTTCAATTTAAAGTTGGTCCTTATTTTTATACATAAAATACTTTTAAATTTTAAAATTGAATTTTAAATTCTAGAAAACCAAATAAAAGTTATTTTGAAATAATTAATTTGAAATAGGATTTTTACAAAAAAATTCAAAATATCTTTTTAATAATTTATTTATTTATTACTTTTAATTACTTTTAGAAAGAGAAGCCTTTTTTAAAGCTAAAACTAGGCAAATAAATTCAACACTCAGACAACGAAATAACACTTGTTTTTGTTTTAAATTAAATTAGTCTTTTTCCTTATTGTTTTTGAAGTAAACAGCTGGACTGTGACAGATGTGCATGTGCTTTAATGATTGTTGCGGCCAGTGCAAGAACGAGGCTATGAAAGGGGTCATGAGGCTATAGCGTCTCACGTAAGTCTAGGTGGAGCAAAATCTCAAGCCAAGAAGCACAGAAGAAAGACAAGGATCATGAAGAAACAATACATGTATGTGGTGTGCCATTTGAACTTGCGCATTTCAAGTGGTGACATTCCATGGAGCAGACATATGATCTTGGTAGCAAGATGTTGGGTATCACAAACTGTTGTGTGATATTGGTGTGCCATAGGACTTGGGCGTTTCAAGTGGTGACGGCCTCGACACAGGCATACGATCTTGGTGATAAGTCATGAGCATCGCATCATTCTTGAAGACCGATGGTGGCAATTTGAGAAATAATCCAATACCAGATGGAGTAGCAGTCTGCAAAATCACAGCATTTGTCTAAATGGTTTAGGTCATGTCTTTGTTCTTGAAATGACTTATCAGGCTTGTGGAGCCTTTGGGAAGTCACGCTTTGGAAAGCGTGCAATTGTGTGAGTGTAAAACATATTTGTGTATAGGTCACTGGGTTTTCCTATATATAAGTGGTGTGATCCACTAATGAGTGGTGGTTGTTAGGGTTAAGTCATAGGTGAGGAGCCTCCACTGTATAAGCTCTTATGTTGTGTTGTGAGAGTGATACCTCCTATGACTTTGCGAGGTTAGGATTTCCTTATATTGGAACCTTTTGTGTGTATACTCTAGACTTAGAACTTTACTATCTAGAGATTGGCTATCAAAGTTACTTTAACGGCACTACTGATTTTGCACTATTTCATTTGAGTTTTTTTTGTGTGGGTGATTGGTCTCTAAACTTCATAACTTCTTATAGTTATTTGAATGAAGAACTTGGAGTCGTGCTTCCGCATTTAGAAATGATTTAAAAAGTCTTGTATTCTTGTTGGCTCCTATTCACTCTGCCTAGTCTCCATCTTCGGTCCTACAAACCGAGATTAGGCGAGAGAGCTAAGGTCTGAGCGATCATGTATGTCCTGATGATGCTATGTGCACTGTCCAACACTAGGGGTGTGAATGGACCGAATTCGAATAGGATAGTTGTTATCCTTTTGCATCCCTATATTATGAGCTGGATTCGAATACATAGTGTTGTGTACCAAGTACAATTTTGAATCGAATATGGACTCACGTCGGTTGGACTCAAGCATCCACATAATTCTCTCAACTAGACAATAATTACATTATACACTCACATGAAACAGAGTAAACCATTGTAATATGTTGAGTAAAGTTATAGGAATGATGTTCGAGTGAAATTATAAAATGAGTCTTTTTTGCAGTAATGCAAATACGTAGGAGTTACATGATTACATCCTTGAAATTCGAATGGAATGAGCATTTGATGTGATACTTTTTTTGGTCAAGTAATAGCAGGTGTGACAATGGCCATTTTAGCATTAACATGGTGATCCTATAGTAATGTGGAGCGGCGTAGTCAATCGAATTCAATAGGAGAGTTTTTTCTTTCCGCAATGGAATTGGATTAAGCTTGACATTTTGTTTCATTTTCTAGCATAGCGATGTGAAAAAAATAAGAAAATGTTTTTTTAGCTTAGAATGTCACAGGCTTTATTAGAACATTTGAAATCACAGTAACTTTATTTTCATTTCTTCCGAATAATTATTTATTTGATCTTTTTGTTCTTGAATTCTTTATATATTTCGTTGTAAAAGACGATATATAATATTTATTTTTTCCAACTGGTAATTTCTGACGTTGATAATCTCATGAATATAATTTAGTCCAAATACATGAGTATTCACTACTACAGAAATACTATTAGTAGACGCCAAATCACAGACGGTTTGACAAAACCATCTGTGATGTACACTATCACACACGGTTTTAATTTGAAGACCGTATATGTTGTTGGTGTCGGAAAAAATGAGTATCATAGACGGTTTTTATTAAAAACCATCTGTGATAATATGCGAATTATCACAGACGGTTTTTACAAAAACTGTCTATGATAATCGCCGCTCAGATCTAGATCTGTCTGCATCGGCACCCGGAGGCTCAGAACCGCATTTGTCTTCATTTTGATCCAGATCTAGCGGTCTTTGCATCCGGAGGAGGCAAAACTTCGCACCGATTAATTTGGTGGGAGGAGGCAGGAGAGCTTTGAAGATTCATACGTTCCTAGTTGACCTAGATATGGTTAGTAATGAAATTTATTTTTCTTTGCATTACAATTTAGATCTAAGTTTTGGTGAGTATTATTGAAGATGGTTTGCATCTACTTGACCATATATGATCAGTTCCCGTCATGTGGGAGGCCAAATTTGTCAAAATTGTTGGTTATAAGTGGTTCATCGATCGCTGGGGAAATAGCTGTTGTGTTTATAATATGAATTAAGCTAGCAAAGCCTCAACGCATGTGGTATATTGTAGTAATAATTGATTAATTTAATTTTTAATACTAAGTTGTTATATATATGCATAACATTGACCGAAGCTGGATGTATGCCACGAACCGTGTGAGTGAAGAGTACATTAATGGCGTGTCTACTTTTATAAGAGCTGCCGAGGAGGATATGTTGAATAAGGGGGTGGAATATATGTATTGTCCATGCACTGACTGCGAGAATTTAAAGATGTTTAAGAACTGAGAGCAGATTCAAGCGCACCTGATTCGGAGGGGTTTCAAAAAGGGTTATACGTGTTGGAGCAGTCATGGTGAAGTCAATGATATGCCGCCGGATGACATCGCTGGTGAAGTGAATGATATGCCACCGGATGACATTGCCGGTGAAGTGAATGATAAGCCGTAGGATGATGTCGATTGTTGTTTGGATTCGGATAGGTTGCACGATGGCAATCTGGATCAGATGCTTTGTGATGTAGAAGAGAACTATGATGAGAGAGAGTATGTTAAATTTCGGGGCTTGATGGAGAACTCGGAGAAACCTTTGTTCGCGTGCTGCAGGTCAAAGTGCACGAGGTTGTCGGCCGTGCTTGAACTGTTGAAATTGAAGACAAGCAACGGTTGGTCCGACAAGAGTTTCATGGCACTGCTAGGTCTTTTAGCGGACATGCTTTCAGAGGGAAATGAGTTGCCTAAAACCACGTATAAATCCAAGAAGGTTCTTTGTCCATTGGGAATGGAAGTAGAAAGAATACATGCATATCCGAACGACTGTATCCTCTACCGTAAAGAGTATGCAAACAAGCATGTATGTCCGGTGTGCTACGCATCCCGATACAAACGTAACAATCAATCATATGACGGCGAGGGAACAGAGGTGAAGAAAGGACCTCCTGCTAAGGTGGCATGGTATTTCCTATAATTCTCCATTTAAAACGATTTTTTTGCAAATCCAAAGGAGGCAAAACTGCTGCATTGGCACTAGGAGGAGCGCAAGAAAGATGGAATACTAAGACACCTTACTGATTCTGCCTAGTGGAGAAACATCGATAGGAGTTTTACAGACTTCGGTGCAGAACTAAGGAATATAAGGTTTGGACTGAGTACAGATAGAATGAATCCCTTCAGTAGCATGAGCAGCCGACATAGCACTTAGTTTGTGACTCTCTGCATCTATAACCTTCCTCCTTGGTTGTGTATGAAGCGAAAGTATATTTTGCTGTCGATACATATCCAAGGGCTAAACAACCTGGGAATCATATTAATGTGTACCTAGCACTATTGGTGGAAGATCTAAAAGTACTGTGGAACGAAGGGGTACAGGTATGGGATGCATACAAACGAGAGAACTTCACTTTGCGCTCCTTTTTGTTTTTCACTTTGCCAAAGCTTGTACTCACTGTTTAGATGGTACCGAGAGTGTGTGGCTGAAACACTTATGCAAAACTGTGTACATACATTACCGCTGGTTCCTTTGGAGGGCTCACCCATACCGCAAGATGAAGAAATAATTTGACGGAGAGAAGGAGGATGGTTCAGCTCCAAGGCATTTAAGTAGAAAAGAGGTTTATAATATGGTTAAGGATTTAGATGTTGTCCTCGAAAAGGGACGTAAAATGAGGGCTCAGGAGAAGAACATCTGGAAGAAGAGATCAATATTTTGGGACTTACCTTATTGGAAGTACATAGATGTTCGACATTGCATCGACATCATGCATGTAGAAAAGAATGTATGTGATAGCTTGATTGGTCTCTTACTGAACATTCATGATAAAACAAAGGACGACGTCAACGCACGGCTTGACTTGGCTGATATGGACATCAGACCTGAGTTAGCACTGCCAAAAATAGATAATGGACGAACGTACCTTCCCCCTGTGTATTACACTCTATCCAAGGCCGAGAAAACAGAACAGTTCCAGTGCTTGCATGGTGTCAAAGTTCTGTCTGGTTACTCCGGCAACATGAAGAAACTTGTTTCTTTGCAAGATTTGAAGTTAAATGGCATGAAGTCTCATGATTGTCATGTGTTGATGATACAGATGCTCCCTATTGCAATTAGAAATATTTTACCGATTAAAGTCCAAGGGACAATCATGAGGCTATGTTATTTCTTTAACACAATTGCTTAGAAAGTCATCGATCTCGAATGACTAGATGCTCTGCATGACGAGGTGGCGATGACTCTATGTCATTTTGAGTTGTATTTCCCTCCTTCGTTTTTTGATATTATGGTCCATCTCATTGTTCATGTTGTGGGAGATAAAAATATGTGTGCCCGTATTTCTACATAGCATGTACCCATTTGAGCGGTTCATGGCAATTCTCAAGTCCTATGTACGAAATCGATCTCGGCCGGAGGGCAGCATCGTCGAAGGTTATGCAAGCGCAGAGGTCATTGACTTTTGTGTTGATTATATGGCTCAGATTCAACCAATAGGTGTGCCTTAATCTCGTCATGAGGGGAGGCTCAAGGTTATCGGAACTATCGGAAGGAAAGCAATCACTCCAGATATGGACGTGTATGCTCAAGCCCATTTCACGATCTTGCAACACATGACTGAAGTGGCGCCTTATATCGACCAGCACAAGGATGTGCTTCGGCAACAGAATCCGGAGCGGCCGGATGTTTGGATCATGAGGCAACACAACAGTCAATTCAACCAATGGTTGAAGGAGCAAATCGCTAGGAGCTCGCCAAGTGAGATGCTGACATGGTTGGCAAAAGGGCTAACATTTACAGTTGTGACATAGCAAGGATATGACATAAATGGGTACATATTCTATACACAGACTCAGGATGTAAAGAGCACTAACCAGAACAGCGATGTCCGCATAGATGTGATCAGTACCGCTGGGTTGAGAAACTCGTACTATGGGTTCATAGAAGAGATTTAGGAGCTCGACTACGTGGTTTTCAAGATCCCCTTATTTCGGTGCCATTGGGTGCATCTCCCATAGATGAAGGTTGACAAGTACGGTGTCACTGCCATGGACCTCCAACGTGTTGGATACAAAGACAAACCATTCGTACTCGCTAACCAAGTTTTTCAGTTTTCTATGTAACTGATCCAGCAAATAAGAAGTACTATATAGTTCTTCATGGAAAAAGGAGAATTGTCGGAGTAGAGAATGTAGTGGACGATGACGAATACAATCAATTTGACGAGTTACCTCCTTTTGGAAATGGCATAAGGGTTGAGGACGTACAACGTGATGAAACTAGTTACATACGCATTGGTCATGATGAAGGTTTAATTTTTAAAGAAAATAAGCAAGTGGAATGATAATATGCGATATATATGTGGGCATTTGCATTTATGTATATAACAATGCATGTATGTGATGTATATGTGAATTTGCATTTATGTATATAACAATGCATGTGTGTGATGTATTTGTGAAATTGTATTTATGTATATAACAATGCATGTGTGTGATGTATTTGTGAATTTGCGTTTATGTATATGTGAAAATGTGTGATATGTAGATGAATTTTGAGAATGAGTCATACATATGTATCTCTATGTTTATTGGGCTGTTGTAAAGAAATACACTCTGGGAAGTCTTATTACAGTGCTTGCTGGTTGGTGTAGGTAATAACTCCAGTGCGTAGAAAGGAAATGACTTATATCTGTAATATCCCGAACGTCGTTACGGCGTAAGTTTTTAATCAATCGCGGAATCGCCGGTTTTTCGGTAAATCGCGGGAAGGGAAAAATATGAATTGTAGAACATTGTAAAATGAATTAAATAAATTAAAATAATTAATTTGGATATTTTGGGCTGTCCGGAGGGGTGGGCCAGCCAGCCCAAATGGGGGCCCGTGCCCCCTCCCAAGCCCTAACACCCCTTTATAAACCCCTCACTTGGTCCCTCTCCCTTTTCCACCCCTGCCCCCCGCCCCACCCAGATTTCGCCCCATCCCCTCTCCCCACAACATGCCATCCATTGGAGCAAAGAAGAAAGAGAAGGAAGAAGAAGAAGAGGAGGAGGAAGACGAGGAGAAGAAGAAGATGAGGGAAGAAGAGGGATGATCCCAAAGGATTCTCTAGGTAATTTTTCCTAATCCCAAATTCTCTGTTTTATGGATTAATTAGGGTTCTTGGCACTGATTATGAAGGTAGTTAATAGATTAATTGCCCGATTAGAGATTAGATGCTGTCGGTCTGTGGATTGATTCGTGTAGCGCTGCTTGTCGCACAGTTTTGGTCCAGAAAACGAATTGTTCTTCGGGTCTTCCCAAAATGAAAGTTGTAGAGGACTTCCATATGCATCTTCTGTATTTTTTTCGGATTTTTCTACCGTGGGGTCTGAGAGATACGGAGTCGGAAATACCGCTGTCCGTCAGGCAGACAGATTGGTACAGTCCTACGGTAATCCGGAGTTTAGAAATAGTAAAAGAATTTTATGGTCAGAACCGTAGTTGAGAAAGTTGTGGATAATTTAGAGGTCTAGCTTTTGTATAAATTTCAGAATTTTTAGACCTCTGTGCTGTTGTTGGCACGCGTTTGATTACTGCTATCCAATCTGCTAGAACAGAGTTCTTCCTCTGTTTTGGGCATTAAATTACATCTAGTTATGATCCGAATAAAAATAGGTGTTCTACTTGAAAATTGTAGGCTTTTAAGTTGTGAATCCAGAGAGGTATCATTTGTTGTATTGGATCATTATTTTAAAAGATACGAAAAGTGAAGCAGCGCTGCTGTAGAGGATAATTTGCTGATTTGTTGAGCGGAGAAGAGTTATGCGGGTTTCGGGGTTCTAGCGACGTTCTAATTATTTTTGTCGTGTTTGTATGCTGTGGTTGTGTGCTGAGAGTTGTCTTTTGGACAGGTGGTCTTGTCCCTGGGCGCTCTTGATTTTACTTCGCTTCATCGGATTGAGGCAAGTGAATGTAGCGGTGGTTGCTACCGTTTAACTTGTTATTCCTTCTACTTGTAATTTACATTATTATCTTAATTTGATACATTATATCATGATTGCAAGATATTTTAATTGTGGAGATGATAGCAAGTATTTATACGTTGATATGTTGATATTATACTAGTAGACATGTGGAATTCTTGCTTAATGTTATAATGTGGTCATGAAAATAACATGTGATAGATGTGGATATGTTGAGAGTATGATAATGCTCCTTGTGGATGAATTAATGTGATTAATGAATTATCATATCATTCATGTCATACTATGTCATTTGCATATGTGGATGTTGCCGCACTTAGCGCGATCCGTCTGAGTGCAAACATCGTATATTGCCGTGTCTGATGCACCTCTTCGCCATGAAAGCATCGTATATTGCCGTAATACGATGAACTACAGCATAGCATGAAGCATTTATATGCATTACATTGTGGAAAGAATCATTGCATACATATGCAACATATTGTGGTGATGTTATTTTGTGGAATATACAACTTTCTAGTTGTAATGTGGAATTGGCTCATGTGAGCTATTTGTGGTATGAAGATTGTGGATGTGATCGTGGAATGGGATTCGTTCCTTGTGTATGGTAAGAGTTGTGGTTGTGGCATGAGATTATTTTCACTTGTATTAATTATTGATAGCAATTGTGGATGTGAGAATTAATAAAGTAGTGAGATGATCAAACATATGTTTAATTGTCTTTGATGTTGATTTGAAGTTGAGGATATAGCAGTGTTATTATGGAAGATTAAATATTGATGATTGTAGATTAAATGTTTCATTTGCATTTAGTTGTGGATAAAATGACTGCATTCTTATGCCATTTAAATCTGAAATTGAAGGGGTATGATTCATGGAAGTTTATGGTGATTAATAATTATGGACATGAATTGTGGTTGTAGTTGTATAGAATTAAATGATGATGTATAATTGTTTGTAGTTTGAATAGCTTGTTAAACAGTTTGCTTGCTGAGATTTTTATCTCACCCTTGTTTCCCCCTCCCTACAGGTGGACTTTGAGCATGCATTGGGAAGGGTAGAGTAGCACCACATTGATGCATATAGATTTCGTTTTAATACTGAAATAAAGTCGATAGAACTGTAGTCTTTGCTTAGCTATTTTGTTGATGAATGTTTCATCTCATTAATATTTAATTCAGAACCGTTCCTTTGGTTAATATGTTGAAGATGATTATGAATATTAAATTGTTATTTCTATTCTGTAATCCCTTAGTTGTTTGTGCTTCCGCTTGTATTATCTTGTACTATCTTGCTTAGTAATGTTGCCAGTTTATTTTATTTTGTAAATTGGCTAGTTGTAGAGTAGTTTTAGTAGTATCCCAGGGTAATGTGGGTCCTGGGGTGTTACAGTTGGTATCAGAGCGGGCTTTAGGTCCGTGGTAATTAAACTATTAAATTGACACCTTTGGTGCACGAGGATGGGATGGGTCAAGCATTGCATTTATGCTTTTGACATGTTGTATTGATGATTTACATTATGATATAATGTTGTATGATTATGATTTGCTCCTATGACTGTATGAGTGAGAATTGTCAATGATAAGACATAGAGATTGTGTTTGCTGCCTTGGCATTGCTAGGTTATACCACTGATTGTACCATGGGGATTAGCAATGCAGTTATCTCAGGTAACTTAATTGTAGATGTTATGAGTGAGTTTCTTTAGAAAAGTTGTTATCTTTCTTGAATTGATTTTGGTCAATTCTTGGCCTATTGCAGTTAATGAATTTCTCTTGAGATTGTGGTTCATTGCAATTGTTGTTTTGCAATTGGTCTCTACCTGTTCTTTGAAGCAATTATTGTTTCTTTACGAACATTTGAGACACTTTTGCTCCTTGTGAATATTGTTGATTTGCAAGGACAGTCCCTTTGTGGGAGTTTTGTCTTGTTGTGAATCATGACTCATTGGATTACTTACGAATGTTCCAACTCCGAGATGCCTGCTTTAATCCATAAATGGATCTTTGCAGCTTGCATATCTTTCCAGCTGATTGCGGATCGACAAAACCCGTGGGTTGTGTCATGTACACATCCTCACTCAGATTTCCATTAAGGAAAGCTGTTTTGACATCCATTTTCCATATTTCATAGTCGAAATAAGCAGCAATTGCTAGAATGATCCGAATAGACTTTAGCATTGCGACGGGCGAAAAAGTTTCATCATAATCAACACCTTGAATTTGTTTTAAACCTTTGGCCACCAATCGTGCTTTATAGATGTGAACATTTCCATCTATGTCTATCTTTTTCTTGAAAACCCATTTGCACTCAATGATTTTAACACCATCAGGTGGATCAACCAAGTTCCAAACTTGATTACTGTGTATGGATTCAATTTCGGATCTCATGGCTTCAAGCCATTTCTCAGAGTCTGGTCCCACCATCGCTTCTTCATAGGTCTTAGGCTCATCGTTGTCTAACAACAATATATCCCGTTGTTGAGTAGTCAAGAACATGTACCTCTTAGGTGCACGACGTGACCTCTCTGACCTACGTGGTGCTGGTGTGTCCACAACAGGTTCTTCAACAGTTTGTTCATCCTGTTGTGGTTCTGTAGGAGCTGAAACGTTTTCAGGTGTTTCTCGAATTTCTTCAAGTTGCACCATGCTCCCACTATCCCTTCTTGAGAGAAACTCTTTCTCTAAGAAGACACCATGCTTGGGCGACAAACACTTTGCCTTCTTCTTGATTATAGAAGTAATATCCTTTTGTTTCCTTAGGATACCCGATAAAGAAGCATTTATCGATTTAGGACTGAGCTTATCAGTTGTAAACGTTTTACATAAGTCTCACATCCCCAAATCTTAAGAAAAGACAAGCTAGGACGTTGTCCTGTCCACATCTCATATGGTGTCTTTTCTCGATTTTGATGGAACCTGTTTAGTCTGAAGCTACTGTTTCAAGAGCGTACCCCAAAAGACAACGGAAGATCACGTGGCTCATCATGGGCGCACCATATCTAATAAGGTACGATTTCTCGTTCGGATACCCCATTCCATTGAGGTGTTCAAGTGAGTCAATTGTGGAACAATTCCACAATCCTTGAGATGATTGCCAAACTCATGGCTCAAATACTCGCCTCCACGATCAGATCGTAGAAACTTGATTGTCTTACCTAAATGATTTTGCACTTTATTTTGGAATTCTTTGAACTTTTCAAATGATTCAGACTTATGCTTCATCAGGTAGATATATCCATATCTACTAAAGTCATCGATAAAAGTTATGAAGCATTGAAAACCACCTCGGTCGTTGAGCTCATTGGTCCACATACATCGAATGTACGAGTGCCAATAAGTCACTTGCCCGTTCACCTTGACCGATGAAAGGTGCTTTTGTCATCTTGCCAAGTAAACAAGATTCGCATGTCTCAAATGATTCAAAATCAAATGAGTGCGAGATACCATCTCTATGGAGCTTCTCCATCGTTTCTCATTTATGTGACCTAGCGGCAGTGCCAAATAAGCGTGGGATTCAAATCATTCGATCGTTGCCTCTTTGCATTAATGTTATAGACCGATGACTCTTCAAGAGTAAGAACATATAACCCATTCACCAATGGAGTATGACAACAGAACATATCTTTGAAATAAAAGAACAACCATTGTTCACGGATCTAAAGTCATAACCTTCGCTTGCAAACATGAAGCGAAATAATGTTCTTGGAAAGAGATGGAACACAATAACAATTATTCAATTCCAAAACTAATCACGAAGGTAAAGACAATGGGATGGTGCCAACACCACATGACAACTTTTGCTCCATTGCCAACGCGAAGATCCACTTCGCTCCTCCTCAAACTTCTACTTCTTCTTAGCCCCGCAACGATTTGCAAATGTGAGCAACCGATCCGGTATCAAATACCCAAGAATCAGTAGAAGAAGTGGCAAGATTGATTTCTATAACATTTATACCTAGAGCGGAAGTCGTACTTCCCTTCTTCTCCTTAAGATCCTCCAAGTACTTTGGGCAGTTCCTTTTCCAATGTCCTGATTGCTTACAGTAGTAGCAATCTGCATCAGGAGCAGCGCCCTTCTTGACTTGCTTGGCCTTAGAACTGCTCACGATCTCATCGGGAGCTAACTTTCTTTTGACCACGCCTTTCTTGACATAGGGCTTGCCCTTGCCTTTCTGCATCATCATCACATGATTGGTGCTTTTCTTAATGCTTTCCTCGGCAGATTTTAGCATCCCATGCAACTCAGCCAAGGTCTTGTCCATGTTGTTCATGTGATAGTTCAGAATGAATGGCTCAAAGCTCGGGGAGCGGCTGAAGAATCACATCAGTAGCCAACTCTTGGCTAAGGGAAAACCAAGCTTTTCGGACTCTCAATGTAGCCAATCATCTTAAGCACATGAGGGTCGACGGATTCCTACGCAAGCACGCACGCAATTAAGGACTTTGAAGTGTTGAACCTCTCAGCCCTTGCTTGGTTCTCAAACATACCACGCAACCTCACAATGATATTGTAGGCATCTGTGTTCTCATATTGCTTCTGAAGCTCAGAGGATATTGTGGCAAGCTTGAGACAGCTCACATCAAGGCAATCATTTGTTTGCTTCTCATAAGCTCTCCGTGCAGCCACAGTAGCATTATCAGGCAAGTCATCAGGATAAGGAGACTCAAGGACATACTCCTTGCGCTCTTGCTTGAGAACAATTCTCAAGTTGCGATACCAATCCAAAAGTTCGTTCCATTGAGTTTTCTTTCTCAAGAATAGATCGCAAATTAAAAGAACTGGATGCGGCATTAGTTGACATGATCTACAACAAAGAATATGCAAAGTTTAGCACTATGTTTATGTTCATCTTTTATTAAACTATTTAACAAAAGACTCCCACTATGTGTTTTGCAACAAAACTCCCTCTAAGTTACATAGTGGGTCAAAATCCTCATTTCACTAGTTCCTAGTGAGCTTTGGCATCACGGCTAGAAGACTAGTGACATGGGTAAGTAACACCTTGCTAATCACATCCCTATGTGACTCTTGCTTGTTGGGTGACATCAATATGTCCCGGCCCCAACCTATGCCCCAAGGTCCAAAACTGTTTTGATAACCTTGTTAAGTAAACCAAATGCTTCCGCATGTAGATGTCCGACATCTACCCCAAATAATGATGATAACCAACGGCACTCTACTTTGGTAGACCTACCGTGCGGTGATCATTATTTTTTAGTGCAACATATGGAAGGGCATTAACACCTAATTTTATGAGGAATTCTATCCTACCAAAGCAACATATCACATATATCATTGCACAAGAATAAGATAGATAACATCACAGATAAACATATTTAACTGTGAAATAGTATGTCCCAAAAAATGGTGATCTCCATCTCCATGTAGGTGTAGACGATCTCCATCCTCCACATCACTCCTTTAGCCCACCATGTTTGAAAGCTTGTAACCTCAAAACTAGGCTACTACCTATAATAGCTAGAAATTGAAGATTACAAAGATAGATTCAAGCATTAAGGTCGACACGCAGGTCGTTAAATACAATATAGACAGCTAACAATAGCTGAAATAATCATGACACGCAGGCCATGTACGAATGTTACATGCATCACATACATCTCATACATTCCAATAAGATATAGGGCCATACTATTCACATCATTCCCTGGAAAAACAAGTTAGACGTAGAATCGTATTCTACCTAACGATGTGAACCCAAGACGCTATACAAGGTGGGTACGCATGCGCGGTCCCATCGGCCGGCCGGAGCGGGGGTCGAGGGGCCGCCCCGCGGGTTTCGAGGCGCAGGTGGAAAACTATTCGGCACAACCACCTTATGCCGATCCGAGACATTCTCTAGGACGCTAGTTTTTCCACTGGGCCGAGGCCATCAGATCCATAGAATACTAGTATTCGGCATAATTACCTTATACCGATCCGAGACAATCTCTAGGACACTAGTATTCATCCAATCTGCGCCTCATCTAACCCCTGTTCACCGATTGATCTCATCAACCCGTGCTACCATCGATTCATCACATAAACCGACTGATCTAGTCTGTAATAGATCCAATCTACTACAACCGCATATCAACATATGCGCTGATCCAGATCGCAAACTAAGCAAGATGGCTCTGATACCACTAATGGATCGCGCGAAGGCTACGAAAGCAGAAAACAAAATTTTTCTACCGCGCACACAAGGACATCATGCTTAAGGAGGATCATGGATCGTTACCACTAGACGCAGCAGCAGTGAAGAAGAGTTGGAGAAGCCGATCCAACCACGCGCGTCGAGGTAGTAGTGGAAGTAGTCGATCGTCCCGAACCGATCGTCTCCTCCACGCGATCAACCACACCACGAGCAGATCCAATCTGTAGGTTGTTGATGCCGATTAACGCCGCAACGAGCAGCGCCTCCACCGGTATCCACACGTCCGGGGCTGGAACGCCGATCGCGAGTGTACTAGCACTCGCGAGCTGCTAGGGTTTGGCTCAGGAGGTGGCGGCTAGGGATTAGCTCGGGATTATCGGATCGCCCCTCATTCGCCTCCATATATATAGACCTCCTCACTTGGGCCTCGTGACCGAGGCCCAATAGGAGTCTATCCGGATCTCTATCCAAATTGAGCCCACATCCGAATCACATTCGAATTAGTGTTCCAACCCGTTAAGTGTGCGACCCTGTAGGTTCACGTATACTTGGTCGCGACCCAAAAACACCTTTCTGGTCACCCTGTTAATAGCGGCCTCTAGTAAGACATATTAACACTAAAGTATACGTAAAGATCATATCGGCTGAACCTGTAATGTTCTCATGTACTAATCCCTTTGCCTCACGATATATATTAAGCTCAAGGCGAGACCTGTGTCATCCTCTTAATAGCTCAATCACTCTCTCGATTCCGTGATGGATTATAAACTCGTGATTGACTCCTCAATCACCTTGGCATGGCCATGCACTTTCATAATCCATTACATCGAGGGCCCGAGATATCTCTCCCATAAGGAGGGGCAAATTCTATCTTGATCATTCACATCCCACTACATGTTTCATGGCAAACCCAAAGACTACTTTTATGACTACCCGATTCTGAGTAGTGTTTAGTAGTCCCAAAATAAGCTACTACGCATGCTGGGAACCATGATGATCTCAAGTCTAAGGATTCCACATAAACACTACTTGAGACCAACTGATGACACATGGAATCTCTGCAGTGTCTCATGGCGGATCTATCCAACATATGTTCACTAACACATGTCCATATTATTGATTTGGTATCTCCATACCATGATCCATGAGACATGATCATCAATCAATACATATGCTGATCTTTGAATCATATTTGTTCCTCATATGAAATATAATCAGGGATCATTTAGAAATAGCAACATTTTGGCATTAAGAATCTCATGAATAAGTCACATACTCATTGATCAATAATGATAATGTCTATTTCAAGGAACAAAGCAATGTATCATAAACATAGTATGTGATATATTCAACATCTCCATGTTGCCTCTAGGGCATATCACCAACAAATAGAACATAGCATTCACCCAGCATGGTATGTCTGAACTGAACATCACAAATACCTGTATGTATCACAACTCCACAGTACAATCTAATAGATGATATGATGCAGTATCGACATGAGACATCAACTAATTACATCACGGAACATATTTAAGGGGAAAACCAACTTGCAACAATCCTTGAGAAATTCAATAACATGGACTGCCTGAATTAGATTAAACAAAAGTATTAAATTGTTAATATAGGCTCCTTATAATTACACAGCAGTGAATAAGGCATTCGGTGAAAAGATGACATACAATGTGACACATAGGAAAGTACATCAGTTCATATTTGTTCAAAAAACACTAAAACAATACTGACGAGAGAATATTTGTTCAGAAAACACTAAAACAAGACATCGTTCATCTTGACCAATAAACACTTTCGAGATCAATCAATTCAAGGAATAAAAAATACGGCATGCTAACCTTGGGTGTTCTACTCAGAAAATATCACATCACCGCATGTTGCATTGTCTCAATGATTCGGTATCACAAGATCACACCGCACGCTAATGATCATATCATTTCACTAAGACTAAATAACTAAATTTAGTGAAAAGTTCAAAACTTGAATTGTATACCTGCATAGGACACTCATAGCAGGGTCAAGACTTGAATTGTATACCTGCAGAGGACACTCATAGCAGGATCAAAGTGTTCCTATCCGATTTTACATGGACCAGTTATAAAGTGAGAGACAATCAAAGAATCAACATAGTATTTAGCTCCTCATGTAGTTGCCAAGCTACAAACACATGAAATGAAAGGAAAAGAATCCTAATTGCATAACCATGGAAATCACAAATTAAGTAAAGAACACAGGGAGTCCACGAGAAGGTTATTTTGCAGCCCGCCAAACCAATGACCGCATAAGAGGCAGAGCGCGCTATGCCCAGAATGGTGGCAAGGTCACATAATTACCTCTCCGCAATGGTAGAATCAATGCAGAACATATAACAACACTTGAGAAGATACTAATTCTACAAATAAAATTATCAGGCAGAAAAAAGTGCAGACTGGTCACAAAAACTCATCCTCCAACAACTTATCATCTTAATGAAGAAAGAAAGATCCTCATTTTCTCCAACATCATGAACAATCCAAGAAAAAGACAGATCTATTTGCATTGGTAGCAAGTACTAAAACAAGAAGGAACATCTCAATAAATCAAATCCAATACCTCGTCCAACATGTCTTTCAGGACAAAATGTGTCTGAGACAATACTTCTTACAAAAAGAAACTTTTCAGCCATGCCACAATACTTCTTGCATATGCATCAATCACCTATCATCCATATGCAATTGTTAAAGAATGTAATTCGATTGAGATAGCAAAACAAATTAATAATTCAGCTAATCCAAGGGCCTATAAAAATAATGACCATGAAAATACTCACAGCTAGATAGCTTTGAACTTCTGATTGAGAAACTAACCTGGCCCTATTGCAAGAATTGTCTTAGACCCAACCATACCAACAAAGAGAGTTAGTAATGATCACGGTGCATGGGATCACAATCATTTGACAATATAGCTGCCACTATTCATTTATTACAACATAAGTATAAAAAACAAACTATGAATTAGAATCACTGCACAACACATTAGTACCAAAATAAACATCCTGAAGGATAAGTCTGGCTCAAAACTAATCAACGAAGTACATCATTTTAGTAAGAAGTACAATCAGTCAAGAGTTTTGCGATTCGGACATTCAAGATCACTTTGATATGTTGAATTATCGAAGGATGATTCATGATCATTTTCTTGCTATTTGTGAATGCCACAAGAGGGCTACTTTTACACTTATAAAGGCCGACCGCAAACCTAGTACGTATAAAAAAATGGCCCATATCAACATAGGTAGAGTCATAGAAGCATCAAACAAACTGTGTTCGCCTCGCATCGAGAACAACAAAAGTTGGGATACCTCGTTGTTCTGCAGTGTCCTTTAGCCTATTCCTGATAATACACAACGGAAAAAGGCATGCTACATCATCATCCAGAAAATATTGTTCAAAAGAAACATATGTGCTAGGAGAGCAATGGCTTACATTTCCTGTTGATTTTTGCATGTCAAAACAATCTTAGCTTGGCTCGGTGAGGTGTGGAGTCTGTAACAATCAAACAAAGCCTTAGATCAAAGCCGGCTTGCTATAGGCCGGCGCCCCCAAATCGATGCGCGGGCAAAGATCATAGCCGAGGAAGAGAAGGTGATCGGCGGAGGTGGCGCGAAGAAGAGGAGCTAACCGCGACGGTGGAGAGGAATGGCGGCGGCGTCCTAGGGTTTCTCCTCAGGAAATGAGCGGATGCGAAGGAGAGGAACTCGATGCGAAGAAGCTCTTGCACGGCCGGCCGGAGGAAACCTTGCGGTGCCGAACAACCCGAGGCGAAGAAGCCCACTCCTTAGACAGATATTGCGCCACCGAACGACCCGAGGCGAACAACGCACGCAGCGGCCGAGGAAGAGCCCCTGGGCCGGGTAGGAGGGAGGGGAGGATGCTGCGGCGCGGTGTGGGGAGGAGGCGGCGAGGGCAGAGCGGAGGAGCCAGGGAGGAGGCGACGGCGGAGCGGAGGGGTGGGGAAGAGGAGGTGGCTACGGAGGCGGAGGAGGCGGAGGAGGCGGCGGAGCGGAGGAGCGGGAGGAGGCGGGCGGGCGGCGGAGGAGGAGGAGGAGGAGGCGAGGCGGTGCGGCGTAGGGAGGTAAGGAGCGACGGAGAGCGACGGAGAAAGGAGGCGAGGGCGGAAGAAATGAGGTGGGGGGAGGCAGCGGTTTCGGTAAAAGGAAGCGCACGTGTTTCGGGGTGGAAGGCCACACGTCAGTTAGCATAGTTTTTTAGAAAAGATAGGAGAGGCCGTACCAACCACCAACTCCTTCTTTTATAATAGTAAAGATTGCTTAAATTTCTATCATGTTGGATAAATTAAATTATTTTTGACTTTAGTAATTAATCAGATCGTTTGGAATTATTAAGTAAGGAGGTGTTGGAATATTGCCTTGGTAATATTAACCTTTAATCTGTCTTTTGTTTAGATACTTTATGAACATGTACAATTGCTAGTTTCGTCCATCTTTCACTATGCTAAATGATTATTGAAGTTTGAAGATATTTCGTTCTACTTGCTAAACATAAGGTGGAATGTTGAATCTATGCTCATGATTATTTTATGATTGTAAAATGGAGTTAGGATCATGAATGTTGTTATGATAAAATAATAGTCAATTATTGCCAGTAATGACTAGAGTACAATCAATTTATGCTAAATTAGAGTTGAGCATTAATAAGAATTGAATGTATGAAATCTAATAAGAGATTTATACTAGCATGTTTTGTGAGATGGTCATGTTCTAGTATCATCTTGTTTAAGAGCTTTGTTCTATTATGTGGCTTATGCACTAGGTTTTCCTAGATTAAGTAGTCGCAATCTCATTTAGATAATAGAAACATGATGAAGTGATTTCTTATGTTTCTTTTGGAAAAGTTTGTGAAGGGATTTGTGGATATAATGATGCTTGTTAAGAATGTAATTATTCTGATGATATCATGTTGGTCAGTATGTGGTTGTGTTGATAATGTTGAATGTTCTAAATAAAAGAATTTGATAACTTCCATGATACTATTTAAATCAAAAGTTTTGATAATTGCGTACGCGTTCTTTTTGATCTCATGACTTATGTGGCCGCTGAAATTGTTTTAAGCAAAGTATCGTATTGAAAGGTTTTATTAGTTCTTAAAGAATTAATGTGTTGTGGTCTTCAATTCTCTTTGTTGGAATTATCAAGGTGATATCGTAATCAAAGAAAGTTGTTCTCTTTGTTAAAAGAAAAAGTGTGGTAGAAGTATTGGATGTCGAAGTCAAGTTGTGCATTTTTTTAGGTGTGTTTGACTTCTTATTCTCGCCGCATAAGAGTTACTTGAGCTCAAATGGCAATATTTTCGCCGCATAAGAGCTTCTTGAGCTCGAATGGCAATATTGTATTCTTATTGGTTGAGATTTGATATTGTTCTTCTTGAGGAGGCATGTGCCTTCAGCTGTGATCTTATCTTTTGTTGTCCAAGTTCATTGCTATTTCTTCTAGTCTTGTGTTTATTGCAGATGGTAACATCTTCCTTTGTGCTGAAATTTACTTCTTTTTGCCTCTCCAAGAAAGGGGTAATCAATTTGGGTTGCAAAGACATTTAAAAGGTGTATAGCATCTAGTTGGTGTGTTGGGCGATGATTTAAAAATCTTTGTTCAAGGGAGTTAAAATTTCAAAGGGAATGGTTGGGAAATTAATAATATCGCGAGCAATAATTTGCTGTCTTGATTCTTGTTTAAACTGTGTGATTATGGTAGAGGTCATCTGCAAATTAGGTTGTTATATGTTGTGGTGTATTCTTTTCCAGATAGGATGAGAAAATAATTGTTTTGGTCTGTCGAGTGATTTTCACTCTTGGCTTGTGCAGTGTGGATTCTCCAAATGTCTATTTGGAGAGTGTGAATGGTTTTGTTGTGAATCCTTTGATTTGGATCGTGGTCCTTTGAAGGAAAGCTGGTTGCTAGTGTGTTGCTTGAGAATGCTTCATTCTTCTTGTGGTTGTGTTACATTTACAACAGTTATTGTTTGTGCTTCAAGTAATGTTATGAGTAGAATCTGTGGTTGAATTCTTTAAAAGGGGTATAATATATTATCCCGATTATAATATATAGAGAAAAATATTCTAAGAAGGAGGATGGTATTAGTTAGTGGCTTGATAGTTTTGCGAGAACGGCAGGATCTGTTGGTCGCTCGGAGTCGGCAGAAGAGTTGCGAGTGCTCGGCGTTGACCGGCACGTGTCGTGGACTCGTCGGAGCTGATGTGGAGGCCCTTTTGACGAATCAGTACGAGCGGAGGTGATGTGGGAACTTGAAGTTCAAATGCAGAAGAAGGACCCGAGTTCTTCGATGCGGGTGAGAACCCGTAGTTGTGGTTTCCCTTGGGATGTTCTTTCTTTTGGTGGTTCTTTCCTTCATTGCTCTTTCCTTCGCTGTTCTCTTGTTTTGTGGTTAGAGGAGCGAGATTTGAGGACGAATCCTTTTTAGGTGGGGAGAATGTAATATCCCGAACGTCGTTACGGCGTAAGTTTTTAATCAACCGCGGAATCGCTGGTTTTTCGGTAAATCACGGGAAGGGAAAAATATAAATTGTAGAACATTGTAAAATGAATTAAATAAATTAAAATAATTAATTTAGATGTTTTAGGCTGTCCGAAGGGGTGGACCAGCCGCTTTGGGCCAGCCAGCCCAAATGGGGGCCCGTACCCCCTCCCAAGCCCTAACACCCCCTTTATAAACCCCCTCCCTTGGTCCCTCTCCCAAGCCCAAATATGAAATTGAAGAGGTATGATTCATGGAAGTTTATGGTGTTTAATAATTATGGACATGAGTTGTGGTTGTAGTTGTATGGAATTAAATGATGATGTATAATTGTTTGTAGTTTGAATAGCCTGTTAAACAGTTTGCTTGCTGAGATTTTTATCTCACCCTTGTTTCCCCCTCCCTACAGGTGGACTTTGAGCATACATTGGGAAGGGTAGAGGAGCACCACATTGATGCACATGGATTTCGTTTTAATGCTGAAATAATGTCGATAGAACTGTAGTCTTTGCTTAACTATCTTGTTTATGAATGTTTCATCTCATTAATGTTTAATTCGGAACCGTTCCTTTGGTTAATATGTTGAAGATAATTATGAATATTAAATTGTTATTGCTATTCTGTTATCCCTTAGTTGTTTATACTTCCGCTTGTATTATCTTGTACTATCTTGCTTAGTAATGTTGCCAGTTTATTTTATTTTGTAAATTGGCTAGTTGTAGAGTAGTTTTAGTAGCATCCCAGGGTAATGTGGGTCCTGGGGTGTTACAATATCATAGACGGTTCTCAATTAGAACCGTCTGTAATAACCCTTCCTATATATACCCTCAAGCTAGGGTTTTACGCTACACTGTAGTTATAGCTATACCAACCCATCGCCGCTCTCCCGATCGAGCCCGTCACCTCCTCCGTCCCCCGAGCCCATCGCCGGCCGCCTTCCCTGAGCCCGTCGCCGGCCGCCTACATCTCCGAGCCCGTCGCCGCTGCCTTCCCCGAGCCTCGCAAGGTGATGCTTCTGATTGGATTGCTCATGTGACTTGATATGTAAGTTGTATTTGGGTGACATATAGGAATGTAGCTATTGGTAATGTTATATGTAACATTTTAATCTTACTTTTATGAATAACAGTTGTTTCATCAATATATATATACTTATGAATATTTGTTAAACCTTACTTATTGTTGTTTGTGTATATATTGCTGTTAAATCTTACTGTTTTGATTTCATGAATACATATATTTATGAATATATGTACTTTCATGTAATTCCATGTCATTTCCATATTGATATATTTATATATATATAGATATATTTATATATATATATATATATATGCTACATTGCGCTTTTCATATATGAGAAGGCCAACATGTCATCCGTGCATTCTTCAATATCATCGCCGGATGCGTCCGCTCCAAAATCAAAACGCCAAGGAAGAGGACTATCGAAAAAACCTGAGGGCCGATTTACCATCACAGAGGTCGTTGGATCTGGACCCCTCTCCTTCCTCGCCAAGCAGCATGCGCATTTCCAAGAATTATTGGAATAGTTGGACGAGAATGAATTGAGATCACATTCAATTCGTGGAAGACCGTTACTAAGACTCGGAAACGTGAGCTGATAACAAAAATTTTTGCATCGTTCGAGACCCCAGAAGAACACCATGACTCCGTGCAATGACATGCCTTGCTAGCGGCGTGCAAAGCATGAAAGAACTTATGAGCGTGCTTGTCAAGCAGTGCATGGAGAAGGATCGAACACCCTTTCGTAAGTACAATGGGAAGACCCACAATAGGAAGAGTTTAAGGCGATGAAGATGATCGAAGATTTTAGAAGTGCAAGTGCGGCGCACAAAACCCTGCAGGCAAAAAACACATGCCCCCACAGACTTGGCATAGAAATCCCATAGTGGAGGACGGAGGACGAATAGGCAATCCTGCGAGACACTGCCCCGCCATTTGCCACGATCCCAGATGAGCGTACTCGAAATTGGATTAGAGCGAGGTCATCTACCACGTCATCGAGGGATATCTCCTTCCAAAACCCTACAAACCAGGTCATCTACCACGTCATCGGGGTCATCTACCACGTCATCGAGGGATATCTCCTTCCAAAACCCTGCAAACCAGGTCATCTACCACGTCATCGGGGTCATCTACCACGTCCCACCACGTGTGAGAGATCATGTGGAGATGATCCCATCTTTATGATGAGTAATTGACCCTTGGTTGAAGGAAAATTGAGTTTGTTTTGGGTTTTTCGTGAAGTCTTATCTCGGCGGTTGTAGTCATATACGACTTGTCCCCGCTCGTTCGACCATGTAGGATGCCATACGACCACGTTTGGTCGTGGTCAATTTCGTTCGAGAGCGTCGACCACGTTGAGGTGTTCTCGGCAAACCGGCGGTGGTCGGGCGTTACGACCACGCTGCCGAGCATCGGGTTCGGTAGAAGCAACGTCGAGTACTTTGGCCGTGGTCGGAAGGGTTTATGACCACGTTGGCAATGGGAGCGTTCGATCACGTTGTGCGCTCGAGCTTCACCACGTTGCGAGCCCTCGGAAGATTTGACCGTGGTCGGCACTCGGCGCTAGGGTTTACGATCACGTTGTGGGATCGGAGCCTCGACCACGCTGGGCGGTGGGCGTTCGACCACTTTGGCGTGGTCGGTGGGCGTCACGACCACGTTGTGGAGCTCGAGGCCTCGACCACGTTGTGGGAAAGGAGCCACGACTACGTTGTGGCACTCGGTGGTGCGACCGCGTTGTGCGCTCGAGAGCTACGTCCACATTAGCGAGAATTGAACGTGGTCGAACGCGTTCGACCACGTTATCGGTTGGATGACCGTGGTCGTGGGATCACTAAAATTGGTCGTGAGGGTGCATTTCATGTCCGATTACGGTGAGGTTTGGTCGGTTGGGTTCCTTGTGATGTTGTGGACCTTGTAGACTGGTTTGTTCTACATTTTGACAAGGTTTGGTAAAATCTAATTTCTGTGGAAAAGAGACTTGAGCTCTGTGAGCTGTGCAGAGTTGGATCAGTGCTATGTGATGGTTTTGTTGTCCGTGATGGTTGCAGTCTTGGGAGACATGTCTTGGTGAGGCTTAGAGAGGTCGGGACTAGACATAGGAGATGTTGAGGTCCGAGCGACGTGGAAGCCAAGAGGACGTGGTCTTGCCCGAGTGGTGTAACCGAGAAAACAGAAGGCATGAGGAGGAAGCTTGGGAGGCTGGCAAGGGCATTTTGGAGAAATGCCAAAGCCTGCAAAGGAAGCTGTGTCCTCCGGGAAAGCACTTGGAGTTGGTGGTGCTATTGGGCAAAGCGGTGGAGCCGTTGCCACCGGGTAATGGGCAAAGCACTGGAGGCACTGCAGCACTCTCTCAGAACGGTGGTCTGTTGAGACCCGTTAGCGTGTGAGACTATAAATAGAGAGGTTAGGTCTCGTGAGCGAAGCGAGGTTGTCCCCGAGTGCTCGAGTGTTCCTCTCTATCTTGTGTGAGTTGTCTCGGTAAGAGCATGGATGCTCGTGTACCTCCGATGGAGTGGTCAGAAACCTTCATGTGCAATAGAAAAGATTGGATTCATCTCTCGTATCTTTCTCGCTTTTGTTCTTGAGATGATTTGTTTGATCCATTTGCCTTCTCTTTGTTCTTCTCGTTATATGTGTTTTCTCCGAGAAGTTGGCTTGTGCTTCACTTGCTCGGGATTGGGAAGTTGTTTTACTACCGCTTGCTAAGATCATTCCCGAGAGCAAAAGCGAAATCGTCAGAAAACCGAGTTCGTGGTTCTTGCCACCGAGCTCTGTTTCAGTTTTCGACTGGTCTTCTCCTCTTACATTGTGAAGACTTTGGAGGTTCTTGGTATTTTACTTCCGAGAGATCTTGTACGAGCTAAGTCTCAAGTTTCATTCTTTTGGATCTCGTGCAAAAGATCTTTAAATTCTTGCTCCTCGGTCGTGCGCGACAACGAGTATTTCAGATACATTACATTGTCGGATCGGCAACCTATTTGACCACGGCTTAGACCACGCAGTCTTTGGTCTTTCGACCACGCGATTTCCAAATGGCCAATCTTTTCTAGCTTTCGACCACACAGTAGTATCTCTCTGTTGTCGGTTGATTCACTACGGCATAAGTTTTCTGGTTCGGTTTTCGCCAGCGCTATCCTCCGTTTTCGGTTTATCGACCACGGTCTTTGATGTGACAACTTCTATTGTTTATTCTCTACCGACTGTGTTCAACCACAGTGTGTTTCTCGGGTGTGTCTTCGATCACAGCAGAAGATCTTTCGACCATGGCTGGCCTTCTCGGTTTCGACCAGCAAGTATTCTTCTCTGATCTTCTTGGTTTCTGCAGAGATCACTCGATTTTTCTCTCAGTTTCGAGTGAGAAATCAATCTTCCTCTTCACAGCTATTTAGCTATCGGAGAAAAGATTAGGTTTAATTGTGGGAGAATTTTTTAAGGCACCATTCACCCCCTCTGTTGCCATTTCGGTCCTTCAATTGGTATCGAGCCGCTTAGCTCTTCTTCATAGATCTTAACCGTCTCAAAGAGCCATGGCAGCAGACAAGTATTCCACCAAGCCGCCTATTTTCGATGGCTGGATTACCCTTCGGAAGAGCCGAATGGAAACATATATCCGTGCTCGGGGGTATGCTATTTGGCGGAAGGTGAAAATACAATTTGTTGTTCTGCCGATGAGAACATCAATGCCGGAATATGGTGATGTTGAGGCAAATGCAAAGGCAAGGAACATCATCATACAGGGATTGAGCAGAAGCGAATTTGATCGCATCTCTCACCTGTCGTCCGCTCACGACATCTGGGTGACCCTCGATGCATACCATGAGGGCACCTCCCAGATCAAGACGGTTCGACAGATCGGTTCAGCGAATCAGACAAATTCGAGATGCTTGCCGGAGAGTCCCTTGACGAGTGCTTTTCACGCTTTCACAAGATTTTGAGCAATCTCCGAGCGGTCGGTCTCACATACTCCGACTCGGATAACGCTCGACAGATGCTTTCCGCACTCAATCTTAGGGTTTGGGAAATGAAGGTGACCACCATCAAGGACACCACGGACCTCTCGACCCTGACTCTTGATGCGCTTTACTCGCGCCTCAAGACTCACGAGATTGACATAGTCTCTCGTCGGTCGAAGTCTTAGTCGATGGCTTTAGTCACTGATCCCACTGCTGCTTCTGGTTCTTCTGCTGACTCTCTTGGCGGATTCTCTCTATCTGCTCTCTCTGATGTAACTGATGATCAGTTAGAGCAGTTAGAGGATGAACAGCTGGCCCTCCTTGCTCGTAAGTTCTCCCATGCTTACAAGAGAATGAGGGACGGAAAAAGAAGAGGACCAGTGATTTGCTTTGAGTGTGGTGGCCCCAACCATATTCGAGCAACCGCCCAAGCCGGGAAGGGCAACGCGACTACGGCGGTTCGGGCAAGAACGACTACCCCGACAAGAACCGCAACACGAAGCCCTCAGCACCTGTCCAAGGCAAGAAGAAGTTCCGCAACTTCGGAAAGGTGAAGAAGCTCTTCCACCGCGTCCTCACCGCCTTCGATGACCTCGACCTCAGCGAAGTAGAGGGATGGAGCGACGACGATGGGACGGGGGACCAAGAGCCCAAGGATGGCGGCAACGACTTCTCTGGCATGTGCTTCATGGCCCTTGAGGGCGAGATCAGCGACAGTGAGCTCTACTCCGACTCGGACGAGGTATGTCCCACCTACGATCAGCTCAATCATGCTTTTCTTAAGCTAGGTGGTTTTCATGCTAGAGCTAAGTCTAGGTGTACCGAGTTAGAGAAGGAAGTAGATAGATTGTCACGGGAGCTTACTTCACTTATATCTGCTCCCTCCCGTGACGACTGTGATACATGTTGTGCCTTGCTTGGAGACATGGAGAAACTAAGGACCTCGCATGATAGTCTGTCCTCGGAACTTGACATTGTTAAGGTGGAGAACATTAGTCTTCTTGCTGAGCTTGAGATGAGTAGGGTAGTTCCTGTTTCATCTTCTACTGTTGAGACTATTTCTTGCACCTCATGTGAGGATAAGGACAATGCTTTTAGAGGTCTTTATACCATGTTGCTCGATTTGCCCGAGACTTGTGAAAATTGCAATAACTTGAAATTGAACCTAAAGCGGCGAGATCATAAAATTGCCGAGTTGCATGCTTCTTTACTTGAGCCTATTGTTTCTTGCACAAACCGTCCTAAGTTAATCACGAACTTGAATCGTCTCAAAACAGTTTCAAGAAATGATTGACTACAATAAGAAAATGGCTCAGTATGCTTCTAAGGCTCCTGTTAGCTCACCATGCAAAGATTGTGATAAACTAAAATCTGATTTGATTGCTTTAGATGAAAAATGTGTGAAGCTAACTAAGGACCTTCTAGAAAAATCACATCCTCCTTGTGCTTTCTGTGCTGAGGTGTTGGAAAAGGATAAGGACATGGTAGAGACGTTTAGGAAGAGTTACGAAGACCAAATGGCTAGAGTTAGGACTGCCCCTTGTGTGTCCTGCGAAGCCCTCAAGGTTGAGGTGGCCGTGCATAAGGAAAAATACGCACGTGCTATTCGCTCTTCTTCTGTTGGTTCTTCTTCCTCTCCTCCTGTTGTTCTTTCTTCTTCTACCTGCTCCTCTTGCGCCTCTCTCTTTCGGGAGTGTCGATCTTATGAACACTCTCGAGAAATTTGTAGGAGGCAAGAAGAAGCTCAACCTTATTCTAGACCAGTCTAAGATTTCCAGATTTAAAAAGGGTCTAGGATATGATTTTCATGAGGATGTGAAGAAGCATCCACCTGTCGTGCTCAGATCCGTAGCCGCAGGTGTGATCGAGGTCAAGCCCAAGAACAAGAAAGTTCAATTTAGATCAGCGGGCTTTGTCCAAGGGATTTCTGACAGCAAGGTGATTTCACCTGCAGCTTCGGCCTCTCAGAAGGCGAAGCCATCTCATGCTACTTCAGCCCCTCAGAAGGCAAAGTATCATTGCACCTTCTGTCAGAAGGATGGACATCTGATTGACCAATGCTTCAAGCGCGCCAAGATCGCGCGAAGAGACCGTGCTGAGTCTCTTAGGCGTATTCAGGGTCAGCCCCAGACCTTGAGTGCACCTAAGACCAACACGAGGTCTAGGTTTGCTACTGTTGGTAGCTTTGGGCAGCACCGAGGACTTGGTTTTTCTGAGTCTTCTGTTTTTCATCCTCGTGCTTCCTCTGGTCGTGACTTCCGCCGTCCTGAGGGTAGATCTCGTTTTCCCCATCGAGATGCCTACCCGCGGCGTGATCAGCCTGTTGCCGGTGCACCGACTCGCTCGTCCGTAGCAGTCGGACCCAGCAACAGCTTCAGGTCTGTTCATAGACCTTCTGCTTCTTTGAGCGACGGAGAGTGTAGGGTAGTTAGAGGTCAGTCGTGTGTGACTACTTCTTCTGCTCGACGTGTGACTCAGTATTGGGTTCCAAAATCTATCTTGATTTATCCCAGTACTGAGACTTTGCTCTCTTGTTGACTCAGGTTCGCCGGGCAGGGAAGGGAAAGGTTTGGCTTGTAGACTCCGGGTGTTCACGACACATGACCGGAGATTCCTGTTGGTTTTCTTCCCTTGCCCGAGCTCCAGGTGATGAGACGATCACCTTCGGAGATGCTTCTTCTGGGCGCGTCATCGCCAAAGGTATAGTGCGTATTAATGATTCATTTGTTTTAAAAGATGTTGCCTTGGTTAGTAAGTCTGCGGACAATTTGCTTTCGTCTCTCGACCACCGATGACGATTTCGAGGTGAGTTTTAAGAAAACAATTGCAAAATTCTTGATTCTTCTGTAGTCCGGTTTATGGATTTCTCGCTTTGGGAGGATCTTTCGTGCTGATTTTTCCGAGTCTTTTGGTGATCCTCTCCGTTGTTTGCTTGCTTCGAGTCCCGCGACCTTTCCTTCCGCATAGGAGACTTGGTCATATTGATTTGACCATTTGACCCGAGTTAGCGCCACGATCTCATTCGTGGTCTGCCGAAACTCAAGATGGTCAAAGATCTTGTTTGCGCTCCATGCCGGCACGGCAAGATGGTTGCCGCTTCTCACCCTCCGGTCACAGTGACTATGACCGATGCACCGGACAAATGCTCCACATGGACACGGTCGGACCACTCGAGTGCAATCTGCAGGAGGGAAGTGGTATGTTCTTGTCGTGGTCGATGACTTCTCGAGGTACTCTTGGGTGTTTTCTTAGCCTCGAAGGATGAGACGTTTTCACATTTCGAGGTCTTTTCAAGAGGCTTTCGCTGAGCTTCGGGTGCCTTACGAGCGATCCGTAGTGACAATGGCACGGAGTTCAAGAATTCCTACTTTGAGAGTTTCGTGGTGAGACGGTGTAGAGCACCGCCTCTTCTCCATACGTCCCTCAGCAGAATGGCGTTGTGGAGAGAAAGAACCGTACCTTGGTCGAGATGGCCAGGACGATGCTTGATGAGTACTCTACACCGCGGAAGTTTTGGTGAGGCTATAGCCACCGCGCCATGTTTCCAATCGAGTTTTCTTGGGCACACTTGCACCGCACTTCTTATGAGTTGAGATACGGGAAAGCCTAGTGTTTCTCATTTTCGTGTGTTTGGTTGCAAGTGTTTTATTCTCAAGTCCGGAACCTAGATAAGTTCGAGTCACGTTCTTGTGATGGACTTTTTCGGGCTACTCGACTTCTTGGCGGGGTTATAGGGTCCAACCTGAGTCTAGTAAAATGGTAGAAACCCGTGAGGTAACTTTCGATGAGGCCAGTCCAGGGACTAGGCCCGATATCTCAGGTTCACTAGAGCAGTCCGAGACCATCTTTGTGGATGATGAGGATGATGGAGATGAGGGTTGTCTACCCGATCCAGTCCCTTCTCCACCCCTAGAGGTGACTTCTTCCACCGCACCTCGAGCGATCGCCCCTTACCTTCGCTATTCTTCGGAGCTAGTGGCTCTGCTCCTACCCCGTCAGTAACGAGGTAGAGGCCACTTCTTCATCTCATTCAGACCTCCAAGACATATCCAAAAATCTCATCCTTCTGAGCAGATGATTGGAGATCTATTTGAGCGAGTCACACGTTCCAAGTCTGGCATGTCACTTTTCTGTCTCCACTCTGCCTTCGTAGCTTCCTTTGAGCCCAAGGATGTTTGTCATGCTTTATCTGACGAGTCTTGGGTCAACGCCACGCATGAGGAGCTAGAGAGTTTCGAGAGAAACAAGGTCTGGACGCTTGTTGAGCCCCCTCGAGATCAAAATATCATTGGAACCAAATGGGTGTTCAAGAACAAGCAAAGTGAGGATGGGGTAGTCATTCGAAACAAGGCTAGGCTGGTTGCACAAGGGTACTCCCAGGTTGAGGGTCCGGATTTCGAGGAGACCTTTGCCCTCGTAGCTCGCCTTGAGGCCATTAGAATTCGCTTGCCTTTGCGACTTCTAAAGGTTTCAAGCTTTACCAGATGGACGTCAAGAGTGCCTTTCTCAATGGCTTCATTGAGGAAGAAGTCTATGTCAGACAGCCTCCAGGTTTCGAGAACCCCAAATACCCAAGTCATGTCTTCAAGCTTTCCAAAGCGTTGTATGGACTTAAGCAAGCCCCTAGAGCTTGGTATGAGAGGCTTAAGTCCTATCTATTGAGACATGATTTCGAGATGGGTAAAGTTGACAAGACCTTGTTCATTCGCCGGCTTGGTAATGACCTTCTGCTCGTCCAAATTTATGTCGATGACATCATCTTTGGCGGCTCTTCCCATGCTCTAGTTTCACAGTTCTCGGATGTCATGAGCACCGAGTTTGAGGTGAGCATGATGGGTGAGTTGACTTTCTTCCTTGGCTTCCAAATCAAGCAGACTCGGGAGGGTACCTTCTTGCATCAAGGCAAGTACACCCGTGATCTCCTGAGACGTTTCGACATGAGTGATGGAAAGCCGGTGTCGACTCCGATGGCTTCTACGGCCACACTTGACCCAGATGAGGACGGCGAGCCAGTTGATCAAAAAGAGTTCAGAAGTATGATTGGCTCTCTCTTGTACCTCACTGCCTCGAGACCGGACATACACTTTTCTGTGTCTTTGTGCTCGGTTTCAGGCTTCTCCTCGCGTATCTCACCGCCAGGCGGTGAAGCGCATCTTTCGGTACCTTCGAGCTACCATTGACTATGGTATCGGTACTCTTCCTCATCCTGCTATCCCTTAGAGCCTATTCGGATGCAGACTTTGCCGGCTGTAGGATAGATAGGAAGAGCACTTCGGGCACCTGCCAGTTCATTGGCACTTCTCTCGTTTCTTGGTCTTCGAGGAAGCAGTCCGGTGTTGCAGGTCCACCGCAGAGGCCGAGTACGCTGTCGCACCGATTCGTAGCCAAGTGCTTTGGATGGTCTCGACTCTGCGGGACTTTGGGTTAGCTATCGATCGTGTTCCGCTCTTTTGCGATAACACGTCTGCGATTAGCATTGCTAAGAACCCAGTGCAACACTCTCGGACCAAGCACATCGATATCAGATATCATTTTCTTCGAGACCATGTAGAGAAGGGTGACATAGTGCTCGGTTTGTGGAGTGACCACCGGTTGGTGATATCTTTACCAAGCCTTTGGATAGCATGAGGTTTTCAGCTCTGCGGGGAGAGCTTGGGGTGGTTTGTCCTTATGGACTGTTGTGAGGGGAGCTTGGACTTTCTTGCTTACTATATTGATTATGCTTCGTCTCATTTCATTGCATTGCATTTACGGTGCATTGGGATTAGTCCTTCTAGCATAGGTTAGAGTGTGTCTCTTGCTGAGTTGCTTAGACTTCTTGCTCTTATCTTGTGCTTTCAGGATAGCTGTTTCTTATCTCACTAGGTTGAGCTCACTCACTTCTTTTAGGTTCTAGCGAGGGTTGGGCCACCCTCGGGTAGACAGGGTACGTGTTTGCTCTCTAGTGTGCGTTTTCTCGACAGTTGTTGTCCTGGAGACATATGGGGTAGATGAGAGTCAGTCTGAGCCACAGTATCCTCTATATCTTATCTATGCTTTAAGGACTGCCTGTTTTCTTGATTCATTTGCCAGCTCTTGATTTTTATTGCTTTGGTTCAGGGGGAGTTCATTTGGGAACTTCTAGATTTTAATGATGACATAACTCAACTTGAACCGAAAGTTGCATCAAATGTTAAAAGGAGTGGATGTTCTTCTTTTGTATTTGTAACATAACTTAATGGAGCCTTGATTATTATCCTTTCATGACATGTTTTCTTTATATTACATCTTGCCATGATTTAAGCTCCATTGCTAATTTGATCATGACTTT
The DNA here is from genome assembly GCA_036346245.1 of Bonia amplexicaulis. Lineage (NCBI taxonomy): Eukaryota > Viridiplantae > Streptophyta > Magnoliopsida > Poales > Poaceae > Bonia > Bonia amplexicaulis. Next base: position 1,371,868 of record CM070749.1, on the reverse strand, counting down.
ATATGTGTAGTCAAGTCTTTGCCATGATAGGTTAATTAAAATGCTAAATTTAATCAAATTCCTGTCATGTTCATATTTGAGACTAGTCAGCTTTGTGTTATCCTTTTATGGTTCTTGCCATGTCAAATAGGCTGAGTTGAGTCTTGAATCTTAGTTGAGCAATAGATTGAGCTATATAGTTTCTTGATGACACATAAGTTAGTACAATCTATCAAAAAAGAGATCTCTTCAGGCGAAAAACCGATCTCACCAATTCCTTCTCATGAGACGGCTTGCCATTGCACAAGGCATGAACTCAGGGGAGATTTGGATGACCAAGATCATTTCCTTAAGCTTCTCGCTTGGAATGATCGCATAAGGCTTGAGGTCTAGCACATGACAAAAATATGATTGAAAACAATCATGAGATCTCTAAAAGAAAAATGTCATTTATGCTCAATTGCTAAAATTTCAAGTGTACTTAAACAAATGTATCATTCTTGAATAAATAGCACTCTAGTTGGCTCAACACTAGCTTCTCGATTCCATTTAGCTCATTGACATGGCTTGCATCATTTGTGGATATCATTAGCTAGACTAAAATCTTGTTTGACTTGACTTGCTAAGCACTTCAAATTAAAAAAATCAGATTATACCATCTGTTAGCTTAGCTTCTCTTTACATACATAGTCATGATCTTTGTAGCATACTTGTATGTTATGGCTTGGTGTAATACATTTGGTCATTTTGGATAATTCTCATGGCTCTGCATACTTTGAATAATCAAATCAGCCATTCCATCCATCATTTTGACTTATTCTCTCTTGCATACTTGATGTGTTTATTGCCAAAAGGGGGAGAATAGATTGGAGAAAAAGAAAATTTCTCAACTTCTGGGAACTTGCTAGAGCTTTGGAGATCAATTTGCTCTTTATGTGTTGCTCTAGTATTCCTTCTGTCGACATGGTCATAATTTCATTTTCTTTCCTTGGACCATGTCGGCTTCTACAAACTCAACTTCATATTTTTCGGTGTTTGTCAATATACTCATCAAGGGGGAGATTGAGAGATCATGTGGAGATGATCCCATCTTTATGATGAGTAATTGACCCTTTGTTGAAGGAAAATTGAGTTTGTTTTGGGTTTTTTCTGTGAAGTCTTATCTCTGGCCGAAGTTGTAGTCATATACGACTTGTCCCTGGCTCGTTCGACCATGTAGGATGCCATACGACCACGTTTGGTCGTGGTCGAATTTCGTTCAGGAGCGTACGACCACGTTGAGGTGTTCTCGGCAAAACTGACAGTGGTCGGAAGGCGTTACGACCACGTTGCCGAGTATCGGGTTCCAGCCGAGCAACGTACGAGTACTTTGGCCGTGGTCGGAAGGGTTTTGATGGGAACGGGGTCCCGATCTTCCAACAGGTTCTGGGTATGTTCGATTTGGTGGAGGCGCGACACAAATCGATCCGGCTTCCGAACGACACGTTCCAAACCCCGCAATCGCAGCACCACGTCTCCTCAGGTTATCAACCGTGCGCTGCCCGGTTGACCTTGCCAAGAAGGCTAATCCTCGCCTGCGAATCGAAGAACACAAGCAAGAACAAGGAAGAACACAACCAAATTGCAGATATATTGATGAAGCACTCGAAAATTGGGGTTTCACAAACCGATGACGGCGAAACTGTTCAAAGACAGAATTAATCTAAGCAAAACCCAACCCTAATGGTGGGGGTGGCGGCTGTATATAAAGGAGTAAGGGCGTGCAAAACCCTGGACGCGTCCCTTAATGGACTCCAACACGATACAAAGCCGAACGGCCCAAAAGACGGTGTCACAGCACCCTGACAGATTCTGGACGTCCACTTGTTTCGACGATTCCCGTTGACTCAGAAGGAATTTTGATATGAGACCAGAGCCATTGGAAAGCTTATCTTCTCAGCTTTCCATACATATGTGGAACGTCCAAAACGGAGTCCGGATGCGATCTGGGCGTCCGTTTTAGTGCGGCCTGGTCCTGACTCCGAATTGGATTCGAAGTGGGCTTGAGTTGGACATCCAACATGATTCGACCACCCTTGCTGGACTCGTGCGCCTCGTAGCCCTTCTCCAAGTACTTCTTGATCCTCTCCATGGTTCCTAATCATAATTAAATCATTAGGTAGTAATCGATTCTCAAATGAACAAAAAGAAGTACTTAGGAACGAGCTCACATGTAAATTCAATTGTCGGTAGCGAGCTCTAGTGATTGGTCCTTGAATATCAAGTGGAGGAGTGTTGTGTATATCCGAAGAAGTGATGTCCTCATCATCCTCCCCTCTTGAAGCGGAGTTGTCCTCAACTCGGTCTCATCTTCTTCTCCCAAGCATGGCTTCAAATCTGAAATGTTAAAGGTGGGACTAACCCCAAACTCGGGAGGCAACTCAAGTTTATATGCATTATCATTTATCTTCTCAACTATCTTAAAAGGACCAGCAGCTCTAGGCATCAATTTTGACTTTCTTAACTCAGGAAATCTATCCTTTCGCAAGTGCAACCAAACAAAATCACCGGTTCAAGTTTAACTTCCTTTCTACCTTTACTACCAAGAATCCTATATTTTCATTCATCTTTTCAATGTTTGCCTTAGTAGTCTCATGCATTTTGAGAATAAAATCAGCACGCCCTTAGCATCATTATGAACTCTCTCACTAGTAGGCAAAGGTAAAATATCAATAGGGCACGGGATTGAATCCATACACTACCTGAAAAGGACTTACCTTGGTGGTGGAGTGTTCCGCTCGATTATATGCGAACTCAACATGCGGCAAACACTCTTCCCATAGCTTTAAATTGTTCTTCAAAATAACTCTCAACATGGTAGATAATGTGCGGTTCACCACCTCGGTTTGGCCATCGGTTTGTGGGTGACATGTCGTGAGAACAACAACTTTGTACCCAACTTGTTCCATAGAGTACGCCAAAAGTGACTCAAGAACTTGGCATCACGATCTGAAACAATAGTAGAAGGCATACCATGCAAACGAACTATCTCTTTGAAAAAGAGGTCAGCAATATGAACGGCATCATCGGTTTTATGACATGGGATAAAGTGAGCCATCTTAGAAAAACGATCCACAACAACAAAAATGCTATCTCTCCCCCTCTTAGTTCTGGGCAACCCTAAAACAAAGTCCATAGAAATATCTGCCCACGGAATAGAAGGAACAGGAAGTGGCATATATAAACCATGTGGATTCAAGCGAGACTTAGCTTTTTGACATGTAGTGCAGCGAGCCACAAACCGCTCAACATCTCGCCTCATCTTTGGCCAAAAGAAGTGTGTGGTCGAACGTCCTCCGCCTTCTTAGCACCAAAATGTCCCATCAATCCGCCTCCATGCGCCTCCGCAACAACAAAAGACGAACGGATCCAACTGGAATGCATAGGCGGTTAGCTCTAAACAAAAAACCATCATTGATCACGAATTTATTCCATGTTTGACCCTCTTTACAATGCAACAACACATCCTTAAAATCATCATCAAAAGCATATTGTTCTTTAATAGTTTCAAGACCAAAAATGCGACAATCAAGTTGAGACAACATGGTATAGCGTCGAGACAAAGCATCAAGAATCACATTATCCTTCCCTTTCTTGTGTTTAATGACATAAGGAAAAGATTCAATAAATTCAACCCACTTAGCATGTCTACGATTCAAATTGGTTTGACTACGAATATGCTTAAGTGATTCATGATCGAATGAATGACAAATTCTTTAGGCCATAAATAGTGTTGCCACGTCTCTAAAGAACGAACAAGAGCATACAATTCTTTATCATACGTGGAATAATTAAGAACAGGACCATTCAATTTTTCGCTAAAGTAGGCAACAGTTTGCCTTCTTGCATCAAAACACCACCAATACCAATTCCACTAGCATCACATTCGAGTTCAAAAGTCTTACCAAAATTCGGAAGTTGGAGCAATGGTGCGTGCGTAAGCTTGTCCTTCAAAAGAATAAAGGACTCCTCTTGTGATGGCCCCAATGGAACACAACTCCTTCTTTGTCAACTCAATCAACGGTGTCGCAATGGTGCTGAATTCTTTGACAAAGCGGCGATAAAATCCTGCAAGGCCAAGAAAACTCCGCGCTTGGGAGACTGTCGTGGGCGTGGGCCAACTCCATATCGCCTCCACCTTGGCTCTATCAACCTCAATTCCTGTGGAGTCACAACATAGCCAAGAAAGAGACTCGATCCGTGCAAAGGTGCACTTCTCAAGGTTACCAAACAAACGTGCATCTCTCAAAGCATTAAAACAGCACGTAAGTGAGTCGAATGTTCATCCATGGACTTGCTATAAATCAAGATATCATCAAAGTAAACGACCACAAATTTGCCAATGAAAGGACGAAACCTCGCTCATTAATCTCATGAAAGTGCTAGGTGCATTAGTTAAACCAAAAGGCATGACTAACCACTCATACAAGCCGAACTTAGTTTTAAAAGCGCTTTTCCATTCATCGCCAAGTTTCATTCTTATTTGGTGGTATCCACTACGCAAGTCAATCTTTGTGAAAATTATAGCACCACACAACTCATCAAGCATGTCGTCTAGCCTAGGAATAGGATGACGATACCGTATAGTAATGTTGTTAATGGCTCTACAATCTACACACATACGCCAAGAACCATCTTTTGGGAACCAAAAGAACAGAACAACACAAGGACTAAGGCTCTCACGTGCGTACCCACGGTCCAAAAGGTCTTGGACTTGGCGCTGAATCTCCTTAGTCTCTTCGGATTGGTCCCAGACGCCGACGGTTTGGCAAGCTCGCCCAGAATCAAATCAATCTGTGCTCAATCCCTCGAATGGGTGGAAGTCCCGGAGGTATCTCATCGGGAAAACATCTCTAAACTCCTGCAAAGGTTAGTGACAGAGCAGGCAAAGTGCAAGGCATATTATCAAGAGAAAATAAAGCATCTTTGCACACAAAAGCATAGCATGTATCATTAACATCATCAATTGCAGCAAGGTCTGATTTTGTGGCAAGCATAACAGAATTTTTCAAATTGGTTACTTGCTGTTTTCAGATTTATCATGTTCCTTTGGATCATTAGCGTGCTCTCGCCCTATCGGCCTCTATAATTTCAGTGGGGTCAAAGGCGTAAAGTAACTTTCTTTTCTTATGCATAAAAGTGTATGTGTTACTACTACCATGGTGTAAAGCATCATTATCAAATTCCCAAGGTCGACCCAATAAAAGAGAGCATGCTTGCATGGGAACCACATCACAATCAACATGATCAACATAAGCACCAATGGAAAAATGGACTCGACATGTTTGTGTTACCTTAGCTTTTCCAGAGTCATTTAACCATTGAATATGGTATGGATGTGGATGCGGTCGCGTGGTCAAACCAAGCTTCTTAACCAAATCAGAACTCACCAAGTTGTTGCAACTTCCTCCATCAATGATGATACGTGCACGCCGGTTCTTGATTGCAAAGAAGGTCTGAAACAAATTATGGCGTTGAAGTTTATCGGTTTGTTGTACCGCGTCTCGAGGACTCGCTGCACAATGATGCTCCGTGAAGCGTCGCCGTGGACGCCCACCAAGGACGAGGTCGTCATCACCACCGCCATTGTCGTCCGTGGCAGCAACAACATCATCATCCTCCTCGATATCCGGCGTCGATGTAGCCTCCATCTTACGTGGCGATGTATGCCCGCTGGCTAGGGCAATTCTTCCGCACATGACCAAGTCCATGACAATGTGGCAATCGAATGCCGGAGGAGCGCCCGCTGAAGCTACGGAAGAAGAACTCTTGTCCGGGCCCCAAAGAATTTTTGAAGAATCTACAAGGCGTGTCGTGGAAAGTGGCTTCGTGGCGCTGCTGCCATCTTGTTCACAGTGGTGGAGGAGAACGAAACTCAAGAAGACTTGGGCAGTCCGTGGATGTAGTCGTCATGGGGGTGTAGAAGGGTCGTCCGGTGCGTGCCTTAGTTGATTCTCAGGCCCCGCAATTCTTTCTCTCGCAAGCATAGCAAGGTGGAACAACCGGTTGATGATAGTAAATTCTTTATAATCAACAATGTCCTGAATTTCACGCCGTAACCCCCCGTAGAAACGACAAATCTTATCCTCCGTGTCCTCAACAACCCCACAACGCACCATACCCTTTTGAAGCTCAAAGATAATAGTCTTGGACAGAACTATCACCTTGTTCTAAGCGCTGCAATTTTTTCTCAATTCAAGTTTATATGAGGGAGGAACAAAACGACACGCATAGCTTCTTTTAAGCGCCCCATGTATCAGTTGTAGCGCATGGTACTTAGTTCATTCCACCGATAATAGCAAAGTCCTTAAACTCACTAGTAGCTTGTCTAACTCTATGTTGCTCGGGAACTAAGTGAGAGTTAAACTTCGCTTCACCGTCATCTCCCAATCAAGATATATTTCAGCATCATAAAGACCGAGAAAAGATGGAATGGTAAACTTCACTTTAGCAAAAGGGTCATCGTTACCATGACGGTTCTGGTTATTACCTCCCATACCATGTCGGTTTTGCTGAAGACGACGACGTAGTCGTGCATCTTGTGTCGCCACCGATCAATGTTGCCATCTGCATCATACTGTGGCGTCATCATGATGATGGCCATCATTGACGTGTGGTAAACGTGCTCCAATGTGTCCATCCGACCGCTGAGGTCACCATCCGCCGCTCCACCCGCTCAATGCCTTCCGTGGTGTTCAATCGGGTAATGGCGGCGACGATGGTGTCCAATCTCGCGCCGAGATCAGTGAGTGAAGCGTTTTGTTTGTCGAGCGCAGCTTGTAGCTGGCCGCGACTAACACACTCGTTGAAATCGACCGGTGTCCCGTCCTCTTCGTTTCCTGCCATGGTTAGGGGAAATACAGGGCAAACAAAAGGATGATCCCTATGAACTACAAAGGAAGGGAAGTGGAAACCCGCAAAGGAAGTGGCTTACCAAGCTCTTACAAGTGTGCGTACGAAAGCAGCGGATGGTACAACCGGTGGCTGGTTCGTGATACCTTGTCGAGCGTGGGTACGATTGCAAGGTCAAAACTGTGCTATCCAGAAGTAGATATATGGAGTTTGGAAGGCCAAATATGTCAGTGGAACACAAATCAATAACAGATAGTAATGCTGAATAAATGTCCAAAGTATGGTCCTAGTTGCTGGCCTAAATGTGTCCTATAAGCAAAGACAGCAACAAAGATGGCCAGGCACTGAGAAGCTCAATTCAGCATAAGCACAAAACAAATAAATTGTTGGCACCTAAAACTGTGCTCTGTTTTCTCTTTTTTTTCTTCTTCTTTTTTTTGTTTGCGGCTATGGATAGCACTCTCTCTCCTCTCTACTATAGCCGAATTTTTTCTTTTTTTGTATTTTTTTATATTTTTTTCACAGAGCAGAGCACAGAAATAGGAACCACACAAAGTTGCAACTCAATCGGATGTAAGGAGTGGCCTACAGAAATTAATGAATGTGCTGCAAATTCGGTGATTCGGTTTGAGCGAGTACTACACTTTCCAGGCCGAATTTGGAAAATAAATTCGTCGAACCCGACGGTTGGGGAGATTCGGATGTAAAATTTAATTTCACCCAATTTCAAAAAAAAGCAACCGATTTCGAGTCCAGATGCAAAAGTTATGGCGTTTCAAGATGGACCTCCAAGTTATGGTTGTTGGGGGGTCAAACGAAGATCGGTGGAGGGAATTTGTGGAATCGGTGGCGGAAGCTCGGGAAAGGTGGGGATGATGCGGTGTGATCACGAGACGTGATGGATGACGAAACAGAGGGTTAACAGAGGGTGGGATATGGGTGGGAAAACAAAAAGCAGAGGGTGGAGGAAACGCAAGCGTGACGGCTAGGGTTTGAAGGGTGGTAGCGGGTGGGAAAACAACTCGAACAAAACACGATCTAAACCAGCAACACAACTCGACTAAGGACACAAACTCAACACTACGGACTCTAGAATCAACTTGTGCAAAGGCTAAACGAGATCTAGGACAGGAAACAACCTATGACTACAATTTTTTTGTAGGGCTTTTCTTGGACTCTAGGACGAAACCGAAAATAACAAAGGAGGGTAACTCAACCGGAGGAACACCAAGCTCGATTACCACTTGATGGGAACGGGTCCCGATCTTCCAACAGGTTCGGTATGTTCGACGGTGGAGGCGCGACACAAATCGATCCGGCTTCCGAACGACACGCCCAAACCCCGCAATCGCAGCACCACATCTCCTCGGGTTATCAACCGTGCGCTGCCGGTTGACCTTGCCAAGAAGGCTAATCCTCGCCTGCGAATCAAGAACACAAGCAAGAACAAGGAAGAACACAACCAAATTGCAGATATATTGATGAAGCACTCGAAAATTGGGGTTTCACAAACCGATGACGGCGAAACTGTTCAAAGACAGAATTAATCTAAGCAAAACCCACACCCTAATGGTGGGGGTGGCGGCTGTATATAAAGGAGTAAGGGCGTGCAAAACCCCTGGGCGCGTCCTTAATGGACTCCAACACGATACAAAGCCGAACGGCCCAAAAGACGGTGTCACAGCACCCTGACAGATTCTGGACGTCCACTTGTTTCGACGATTCCCGTTGACTCAGAAGGAATTTTGATATGAGACCAGAGCCATTGGAAAGCTTATCTTCTCAGCTTTCCATACATATGTGGAACGTCCAAAACGGAGTCCGGATGCGATCTGGGCGTCCGTTTTAGTGCGGCCTGGTCCTGGACTCCGAATTGGATTCGAAGTGGGCTTGAGTTGGACATCCAACATGATTCGACCACCCTTGCTGGACTCGTGCGCCTCGTAGCCCTTCTCCAAGTACTTCTTGATCCTCTCCATGGTTCCTAATCATAATTAAATCATTAGGTAGTAATCGATTCTCAAATGAACAAAAAGAAGTACTTAGGAACGAGCTCACATGTAAATTCAATTGTCGGGCGCGAGCTCTAGTGATTGGTCCTTGAATATCAAGTGGAGGAGTGTTGTGTATATCCGAAGAAGTGATGTCCTCATCAGGTTTACGACCACGTTGGCAATTGGGAGCGTTCGATCACGTTGTAGCGCTCAGGCTTCGACCACGTTGCGGAGCCCTCGGAAGATTTGACCGTGGTCGGCACTCGGCTCTAGGGTTTACGATCACGTTGTGGGATCGGAGCCTCGACCACGTTGGGCGGTCGGGCGTTCGACCACTTTGGCCGTGGTCGGTGGGCGTCCACGACCACGCCAGGGAGCTCGAGGCCTCGACCACGCTTGGGAAAGGAGCCACGACTACGTTGTGGCACTCGGTGGTGCGACCGCGTTGTGCGCTCGGAGAGCTACGTCCACATTAGCGCGAGAATTGAACGTGGTCGAAACCGCGTTCGACCACGTTATCGGTTGGATGACCGTGGTCGTGCGGGATCACTAAAATTGGTCGTGAGGGTGCATTTCATGTCCGATTACGGTGAGGTTTGGTCGGTTGGGTTCCTTGTGATGTTGTGGACCTTGTAGACTGGTTTGTTCTACATTTTGACAAGGTTTGGTAAAATCTAATTTCTGTGGAAAAGAGACTTGAGCTCTGTGAGCTGTGCAGAGTTGGATCAGTGCTATGTGATGGTTTTGTTGTCTGTGATGGTTGCAGGTACTGGGAGACATGTCTTGGTGAGGCTTAGAGAGGTCGGGACTAGACATAGGAGATGTTGAGGTCCAGAACGACGTGGAAGCCGAAGAGGACGTGGTCTTGCCCGAGTGGTGTAACCAGAAAACAGCAAGGCATGAGGAGGAAGCTTCGGGAGGCTGCTGAAGGGCATTTTGGAGAAATGCCAAAGCCTGCAAAGGAAGCTGTGTCCTCTGGGAAAGCACTGGAGTTGGTGGTGCTATTGGGCAAAGCAGTGGAGCCGTTGCCACTGGGTAATGGGCAAAGCACTGGAGGCCTGCAAAGCACTGGACTCTCTGTAACGGTGGTCTGTTGAGACCCGTTAGCGTGTGAGACTATAAATAGGAGGTTAGGTCTCGGGAGCGGGCGAGGTTGTCCCCTGAGTGCTCTGAGTGTTCCTCTCTATCTTGTGTGAGTTGTCTCTGGGTAAGAGCATGGATGCTCGTGTACCTCCGATGGAGTGGCTGTAGAAACCTCCATGTGCAATAGAAAAGATTGGATTCATCTCTCTGTATCTTTCTCAGTTTTTGTTCTTGAGATGATTTGTTTGATCCATTTGCCTTCTCTTTGTTCTTACTGTTATATGTGTTTTCTCTGAGAAGTTGGCTTGTGCTTCACTTGCTCAGGACTGGGAAGTTGTTTTACTACCGCTGCTAAGATCATTCCCGAGAGCAAAAGCGAAATCGAGAAAACCGAGTTCGTGGTTCCGCCACTCGAGCTCTCTGTTTGATTTTCGACTCGGTCTTCTCTCTTTGTTGTGAATACTTTGGAGGTTCTTGGTATTTTACTTCCGAGAGATCTTGTACGAGCTAAGTCTCAAGTTTCATTCTTTTGGATCTCGTGCAAAAGATCTTTAAATTCTTGCTCCTCGGTGCGTACCGACAACGAGTATTTCAGATATCGCTCGTTGTCGGATCGGCAGCCTATTTGACCACGGCTTAGACCACGCAGTCTTTGGTCTTTTCGACCACGCCGATTTCCAAAGGGCCAATCTTTTCTAGCTTTCACCACACAGTAGTATCTCTGTTGTCGGTTGATTGACTACGCATAAGTTTTCGGTTCGGTTTTCGCCATATCCTCCGTTTTCGGTTTATCGACCACGGTCTTTGATGTGACGACTTCTATTGTTTATTCTCTGCGACCGTGTTCAACCGCAGCAGTGTTTCTGGTGTGTCTTCGATCACAGCAGAAGATCTTTCGACCATGGCTGGCCTTCTCAGCTTTCGACCAGCAAGTATTCTTCTCTGATCTTCTTGGTTTCTGCTGTAGATCACTCTGATTTTTCTCTCGCCTTCGGAGAAATCAATCTTCCTCTTCACACTATTTAGCTATCGGAGAAAAGATTAGGTTTAATTGTGGAGAATTTTTAAGGCACCATTCACCCCCTCTGTTGCCATTTCGGTCCTTCAACGTGGTAAGATATCGATTGAATTACATAGCTTGTAATTACTCCACAACTTCGTAGCAAGTGAAATGACATGTCGGGTTCTTGCAAGAAGCGCTGAGTGTATAATCTTCCCAGGGATCATTCCAGGCAACTAGGGAGAAAGATATACTCCACGGCCCTGGGAAACAAGGAGCACCCGAGTCGTACGAGAGGCCTTGGGCTTTATGTTCCTTGGAAACATGGTTTCTCAGATGACTCCAAATTGTATCAGAGTAGGAAGAGAACCAAAGTCGAGCGTGAGGCATGGCTACGAGAGGAGATCAAGGCATCTCTTAGAGAGGAGCTGGCTGATTACGTCAGAGATGAGATGCGAAGATATACAGAAAATCAGCAGGCCGCCGTCGCCGCTCCTGTGCTAGCCAGCCCCCCAACCGTCGGAGTAGCTACGCGTCCAATCCTACGACGGAAAGCGAGGCCAGATTTCCTGTGAATGCCATCCTAGTAATAATTATTATCTCTAGAATACTCGATCCGTTGATAGGCCTATTACAGTAGCTAATTTTTTATCGTTATGTAGGAGCCTACGAAGTGCAAGGTCCAAGTGAGATATGCCTCCGTTCCCTTGTGCGCTACTTGGGGCTAGGCATATCCGTCTGCTCACGGGGCCATGATGCACCGTACACCTTTAGCACTAGGCTTCGAAAAAGTTTACGTGGATGGTGTGCATGCTAATTTCGAGGTCGTCCAACTACCGAAGCTCCCTAACGACGAGCTCGTGACTCTAGGGCAAGCCATTGGAACATTCATCCAGTTGCCCAAAAGCGACATCTGCCTAGAGGCTTCTTCACCGGTGGCAAGTCCACAAGGGCAGTCTGAACCAGAGCTACATGCACTGGTGCCATCTCCACAAGGCATATCTCCACCACCGCTACCTGCACCACTGCCATGTCCACAGGTGATATTCCCGGTGAAGCAACTTGCACCGGTGCTACCTTTATAGTCGACTACCATGAAGTCGACCTACAGCCGAGGCAGCAAGGGCAAATCAAAGAAGATCGATGATGATATCCTGTACCTGCCATTGACCTACAAATTCGTGCTAGGGGAGCCGATTATCGACCCGAAAAAGTGTCTCATAACCCTAGGACTTAGTTGCCAGAGATTACAAGCTTGGTATCTGGAACAGGCCAATAAGCCACAGGGAGAATGGCGCTCAGGTATCATTGTCAAATTCAGGTCGGATCATTTACAGCACGAAGTTCATAATTATGTCTTCGTGGTGACCTTTGAGGATTTATTTGATCTTTTCACGCTCAACGCTCTCGATGCCTCACTCGTTCGATGCTGGACGTTGTAAGTATATACAATCACAATCTCCGTTCATGTAATATCGATATATGTCATATATAATTTGTTGCTTTTCTATGTATATATATACACATAGTGACTGAAGCTAGATTATCCAAATCACCAATTGGTTTCCTGGACCCACGCTTAGTCGCCATGGATACCATCAACGAGGATGCATCCTTCGTCGAGCAGTATATTACAACAACACTACTGGCTTACCGCGATAAGGAATTTGTACTTATGCCCTACAATTAGGGGTTCCATTGGATTTTAACTGTAATTATACCAAAATAGAACAAGGCAATGTACCTTGATTCCCTATGTAAGAACAAAACCGACTACATAGTTATCGGCCAATTACTCGATAGGTAAGTACATTTTCTCCATACATAACTATATTGTACTCTTTCTTTCCTTCCGAATGACTAAGCTAACTTTTTTGAATCACGAAGGTCGTTCGCCACGTACGTTGCAGAGACACGTGGCTTGATGGAAGGGGCCAAGCCCTATACAACACTTGGTAGTAATGTCTCTTGAATTAACACATTCTATTTTTTGCAGTGCCACCAGCAGCAACTGGGCAACACGTGTGGATTCTACGTTTGCCACCATATGAAACTACTACTCGATTCCTCGAAGATCACCAATCCTAAGGTTTGTCAATCTTCCCACAATTATTTCACACTTATCAAGTTATATATATATACGTACATTGATATTCCTATCGACAGGCTGTGTCCATCTCTACAACTGCACTATAGCAGCCCGACCTTGCACAAATTCGAGGAGAGTGCGCGTACTTTTTTGTGGCTAGAGTCATAAAATCATATGGAGAGTTCCACAATGTACAATGATTTTTTTGTTTAGGATAAAATTGACATTGATTGTAATTGTGTATTTGTTAATGGATATTTTATTTTATTTCAATTAATTGATTTGCGAAATAGATGTTTTATGTTTGTGAAATGAATTGAGATATAAATTGGATGTATATATGTACATGTTGATCTGCTTGTTTCAGAGGGCATTGCTAGCATTTCCTGAGGCTAGCCAATAAACAGAAATAGAGTTAACTAAAAATCGTCTGTGCTAGTTGATAATGACATACGGTTTTTAACTAAAAACCGTCTATGCTAGTTGATAATCACAGACGGTTTTTAGTTAAAAATCATCTGTGATTATCAACTATCACAGACGGTTTGTAATTAAAAACCGTCTGTGATATTTACACCACAGACGGTTCGAAAGCCGTCTGTGATAACCTCATATCATTACTGACCCATAAATTCAGACAGCTCAAAAACGTCTGTAATGATGTTTTTAAACTGTCTGTAATACGGTTTTCTGCAGTAGTGATTGTTCTGCTGATAATATTATGCTGAAGTGACACTTAAATGCGCCCAAAGTCTAGGCTGCTTACAGTATAGGTAAACACTTGTCCGTGGACTGCAATGTTCCGGTGCGGTATTTGCCACAGTGTCCTAGATACCTTTATTACAAGAAAGATAATTGTAAATGTGCACTTCAGCCTCTTTTTTGCAGAAGTCGGCGGCGAAACTCTCCAAGAGCCCAAATGGGGAATAAGTTCCTGTAGTTTGGGTAATTGAAGAAGAGGGAGGAGTTGAAGTTTCCAACGATCTCCTAAAATCAAGATGCAAAATACAACCATGATACCGATTGCGTTCAGATATACCTAATTATAAGTACAAATAAAAGACTATGGAAGTGGATGTGAGTCCGAACAATAGGATTAGTACTGCATAATCTGTGATTGCAAGACCTATATTTAACAGCTAGCCCAAATTTGTTTCCAGTTGGAGTTCTCTATTTATTCATCTATGCATCTTAACGCTTCTTAGACGTAAGATATGATGGAAGGAAACTACTATACGTGTACATTCAGTAATCAATCATGGTAATGTCATAGGATTTTTAGTAGTTTTAAAAGTATCTAATATTCCATTTTCTGCTAATTACAAAGTGTAATCTTAAAAAACTTGTTTTTGTAGGAGTAGACTACTCTAACTTATCAACCAAACTAAATTCAACACTTACTTGTTGGGGAAATTCTCCTGTCTCCTGCTGCATGTTGATTAATTGTTTTGCAGCACGATATAGTGGTGCTGGATCTTGTTCAGTCTGCTCACAATATCCAGGATTCAGAAATAGCAGCACATGCATACATATGAAAATAATTTCAAAAATAATATTATATCAATATGAAATTCAAAGGAGCAATGAAAAAATTTACCGAACCTGTCCAGCATAAATTAAACCTAACATTGCCCAAGCAGTGTTCACTGCATGGGGATTCCCACTATCAACATACTCCTGTTCAATTTAGAGCAGAAAACATGGTAAGTGTAAATTGTTACAATTTTTATGAAACGACATGTAGACCAAAAAAAAGTGGTTTTAGCACATAAAAGAGTTTAAATATCCCAACCAACATTTCTTCCGTTAGGATAGTAACTATGTACTGAGTAGAATAAAAATAGTGTCCTTGATTCCCTATGTTAGAAGCATAAGTCTGCATCAATCCTTTGTTGGACAGACATTGCCTGCAGTCCTCCAAGCTACAACAATTGCATTCTCCTAGGATTGTTTGACCGTAAAACTGACATAGGTCTGGTGGTGTCTTCATAATTGGAATTTCCATTCTCATGCCAAAAACTGTCGGGTAGGCGATTCTGCAAAGAACTGGCTAGGTTTGGAATTTTCAATTCTGACGCTAATTTGGTGGCTATTGTTGAGGTCAGTAATTTTTTCTGAAAGTTAAAAAAAAATGCATCTACTAGTAGTTTGTTACTTGAAAGGCCAAGCATAGCCGCAGCCAATTAATGATGCCAGAGGAGCAATTGTCTGTCAACCAATCTGTGGCTAAACTACTCTACAACACCACTTCCGAAGTTCATATGACACAATGGAGAGAAGAATTACCTCAATTTGACAACAAAGATAGTTTTCTCCCCACCCACCATTACTTTGCTGCTTTGACAGCAAGAACTTGCATGCTTTCCTGATGGAAAAACTGTTCTGATATGTTCTTCCTGCAGCAACTAATCCTTTTATAGTGAAGAAGGTCGCGTAAGTGAAACACACAGCCCAAGAGCCGTACCTGTTAGTTTATTTTTTATTATATTAGCTATAGGATTTGAAGTCAATATAATTTGCAAACACTTAGTAACACATACTAATTACATACCATGAGCCATCCTTCTTTTGGTTTTCTTCAATGAACGATGCACCACTTTTTATAATTTTTTCTATCTCTTCACGACGGTACCCAGGGCGTGTCTCTTTAAATAATACGAGAGCTTGAATTAATGATGATGTGCACTCGACGTATCTGCATGTTGGTTGCAAAACGTGAGATAATTTTTTTCTATGTAAGATGGAAATTGAACTGGTGAGATATAATCTCTTACCCATAATCAACGATGATGTTCCGAAAACTCTCAGAAGGATTGATAAACTAGGGCATCAAATAGCTCCAAATTAGTATATGTAGCTAAAGATTTTGGTGCAAAAAGTCATACTGCCAAGACAATAACCAAATAGAGAACTACTTATGCATATGAGAGGGGTACGTGTATAATAACATAAATAAGATATAAATTAAGAAAACCACACATACTCTGAATTTTTTATTTACGTAATAATGAACAGAAAAATCACAAAAAGTGAGAAAAAGCCACATCCATAGTGGAATGCTGTCCAGAAAAATGTCGGAAACCTATGAACTATAGAAGCTTTAGGCAAAACGATGAACAAGTCCCTGGGGACCTCGACCAAGGTGTGAATGCAGTGCCAAGAAAAAATATCACAAGTCCAGCAAGATGATGATGATCTTTCACCGCTGGATGTGAAGATCAATTGCCGGCACAAGAAGACGCATGTTAGATTCACTCCTAGTGATTATGTGTAAGCTGACTTGTGCATGCATGAATTAAGATTACTGCTCAATGTTTAGGTTAAAATTTAGGATGCTAATTCAAGTGTGAAGTACATGTGATTGTACGTGATTTTAACTGAGTTTCTTGTACGTGTCAGCCATTCTCATGTGGAGTTCCAGAGCTGATTTTTTAACGTGTACATTTTTTTTGTGTATGCAAATGGATGAAATCTTGTTAAGAATCTGTGTAAAATTTCAGATTGTTTTACCCGTTGTTGTGTGCGTTCCATATTCAAGGTTAGTTGCAATGTTCTTCTTCGCACACATATTCAAGGTTAGTTGCAATGTTCTTCTCGCCCATAAGCACTGTGGTACAGACAGCTACTGTCTATAGTATTATTTTACATTAGCTATAGATAACACTAAAGACATCTTCTATAATAGTTTATCTGTAGGTTGTCTATAATGGGTTGTATGTAAAATATACACAACATTGATACAATGACACATAAGTTGTCTATAGCATGCTATTTTTCGCGTTTCGATAGACTATAGAATTACAGTCGACCTACTTCTCTCCCCTCTTTCTTTTTCATTCACCTCAGCTAAATTTCTATGTGACACTTCTTGTAGATAGCTTATATCACTCTATTGTACATGCTCTAAATATTGTGACGTGTGCAAATGAATGACAGATGGAAAAGTGCATGGTGGGGCCACTCACTCAGAAGGGTGCCCGTGCAATTGGACGGTTGCGTATTAGTTACCAGTGGGATAATTAACTGTGGGGACACTTCTCTAACACAAGCTTATTAAGGTCCAAAGGCTCGTTAGACCTGTTAGCATAATTTAGTTCTATAGTACTTAGCTATATCTCATGGCATACCTCCTCTCCCTGTATAAAGCGAATAAAGGGCTTTTCTTTATGCACACATCCATACCACCAATCAATAAGAAAGAAAGGCTATAAGGACTACATTTTATATCTTCTACTTTGTGTGTATAATTGTCGGCAACACGACGACAACTTTACCACATCATTAGCACGGTAATGCTCTCCCGTAGGTCATCTGGTATGTTGCTAATTGATCAAGTTCAATATTGTAGATTAGATTGATTTTCTGTATTTGTTTTTCCCAATAGTATCTAGTGTGTGTGTCTATACATATATATATATATATTATATCTCAGTCGTGTCACACTACTACAAAATAGGCTAAACTGGACACTTACATCATATACGGTTCTCAGAATAACCGTCTATGATATTGTCACAGACGGTTTGATATATGAACCGTCTGTGGAAACTTCATTATCACAGACGGTTGTTATCTAGAACCGTCTGTGAAGTATCACAGACGGTTCTAGATAATAACCGTATGTGATGTCGGCCATTATCACAGAGGGTTCTAGATAATAACCGTATGTGATGCCCGTCGCCACCGCCGTCCCCGAGCCCGTCGCCGCCGCCTACCCCGAGCCCGTCACCACCGCCATCCCCGAGCCCGGTAACATATAGGAATGTAGCTATCGGTGACATATAGGAATGTAGCTATCGGTGACATATAGGAATATAGGAATCAACACGGAATTTCTTAAGTTTCAAGGATATCCGCAACAATGAGTTCAATTTGAAAACATAAGGAGAGAATGGTTGTGAATACCTTCTCCTCACTAAGAAAGTGGGATATCAAAAGAAAACTATAGAGAAGCTTCCTTGTTTTTCATCCAGATTGTACTACATATTTAATGAATGTGGTGAACAATATGTTGTGATGAATACGTAACTCACGGATACAAATCATTTCAGGATGTGGCACGAATGTCTAAGTCATCTTGGTGAAAATATCATATGTCAGATAATAAAACATTATGTTGGTCATCACTAAAATATAAGTGACATCATTAAATCACATCAATTTGTGTGTGATGCCTGTGCTAAAGAAAAGTTGATTACGAGTCCCTCGTATCATAAGATTAAGAATGAAAGTACCTAACTTCCGTCAAAAGGATTCAAGCAGACATATGTGGACCTATTGAGCACATGTCGGGGCCATTAAGGTACTTTATTGTACTAACAGATGTATCCTTGTGGTGGATGTATGTGTGTCTATTATCCACTAGAAATGATACCTTCGCCAAGCTAATTTCACATATTATGGCACTAAGAGCTAAGTTTATGGATAATAGGATCCAGTCCATACCTATGAAAAATGCTGGTGAGTTTACCTCCAAAGCATTCAATGATTACTATACGGCTTCAAGAATAATAGTGGAACACTCTGTCCCACATGTTCATACATAGAATGGACTTGCAGAGTCATTGATTAAAACGGTCAAGCTGATAGGTAGACCATTATTGATGAATAGCAAGCTTCTAACTATGTGTTAGGGACATGTTGTACTACATACCTTAGCATTAATATAACTCTGGCCATCTGCATTCCATGAGTTATTACCTTTCCAATTAGTACATGGGCGAAAAACCAAGTATTTCCCATCTAAATAAATTCAGTAGTGCCATTTACATATGATCTTACCACCTCGGCATACGGCAATGGGTCCCCACCATAAATTAAGAATTTGCGTAGGATTTGAATCTTCATCTATAATCAAATATCTAGAGCCTATGACGGGGGATCTCTGGAAAGCAAGATATGCTGATTGTGTATTTAATGAAGAACTATTCCTAGCATTAGGGAGAGAAAAGGACCCTAAATTTGAATGTCATGAACTATCATGGCATGATAGTAGTGTTCATAATATCAATCCACCCACTGAACAATCTAAACAAGAGGTTCGGAGGATAACTGATTTGAAAAATCTTGCAAACAATATGATAGATTCATTCTGGGATCATAAAGAAGTGATGAAGCTGCATATACTTGTGGTGAATGTACTTGTCAGAGTCGAAATACCCTGGGTTTTGGGTTCCACTCAACATCCTCTCCATTTGTACTTGAGACAAAGTATGTGCTAATAGCAGTTGCTTTGCTTCTAAGGCTATTTTACATATCAAGAATTCAGATACAGAACTGAAGACTATTGCTAAATACATGTTGTTTCGACTAGGATAGATGGAAGGACAGAAACGAAGCTAAACTGAACTTGCTAAATAAGAGGAAAGTCTTGGACACAATGGGTGTTCATAAGAAAAAGGAATGGAAATAATGAAGCGGTGAGGTTCAAAGCAAGATTAGTACCACAAGGCTTCATACAGAGACCCGACATCGATTACGATAAAACTTACTCTCCTGTGATGAATGGCATAACATTCGGTTACTAAATATTACTGGCAGCAGGTATGAACCTAAGTATGAAACTCACGGATGTTGTGATTGCATACTTATATGGATCACTTGACTATGAAATCTTCATGAAGATTTCATAGGGACTAAATGTCCCACATATGAGCAAAGATGACAATCGCAACATGTATAATGTGAAATTGCAAATGTCACTATACAAATTAAAATAGTCAGGTCATATGTGGTACAACCGACTGAGTGAATTCCTTCTATATAAGGGATAATAAACAACGAGGTATGGCCATTTCTTTTTATTTTTATTTCGGTGTTATTCAAGTTTTTCTTGGTTCTTGGTTTTGATTTTTTGTTAGGAAATTCAAATAATGAAAATAAAAATCTTGGTCCAAGAACCAAAGCATTTGGAAGTCAGATCAAACAATTTTTTGAATTTAAAAATTGAATTGAAAATTGATATCCAAAATTGAAGGCAAAAGCAAAAGAAAAACAATATTAAAATTCATACCTAATTATCTAAGCCAAGAATTCGAATTTGAATTTAAATACAATTCAAATCTCAATTTTGGAAATGCTGTTAAAATCCTAATTCAAACTTTTGCTAGCCTTTTCTTTTCTCCCTTCCCTTTCCTTCCTTTTCTTTTTCTTTCTTCTTGTCATCTAGGCCCAACCCCTTTCTTCTTTCTCTTCTCCCTTCCCCTGTCTTTCTCCTGTGCATGATGATCGAGCTGCTTGACCCATGCGTGCTACACACATGTGATCATTGTGCCACCCGCGTGCCATCCTGCACCCACTCCTCCGCATACACCGTGCGCGCTGCATGTGCCATGCGCCTGCGCCCAAAAGCAACCCCACATGACGGACCCATCGCACCTCCCGGCCATGTCTGCCGCTTTCGCATCGTGCCACCTGGAGCTGCTTTTCAATAGCACCACTCAACCTCTTGTTTACCTCCCCAAGCTATTTAAAGCTTGATCTCACCTCCTTTTGTATTATTGTCCCCCCTCCCCCTCATCCACTCCTTCTCCAAGCTATGCCCGTGCTCGAGCCCACATCGGCTGCCATTTATCCTCACCGTTCTAATCGCCTCGGTGCGTCTCTCACTGAGCCACTCGTGTCAAAATGTGTTCCTAGGCTTCTTCTTCTCTCCCTCCCATTTAATTGGAATACCACACGTGGAGTTTGTTGGAACGCCATTCTTCAATGCCTCAGGCCAAAACGCACCACCACCACTACCACTTCCTCCTTGGTGGACCTCCCTCCAATTCCTCACCATGGGAGCGTCACCATGTCCTTCTGAAGCTATCCCCAATACCACCTCTAGCTCTCCTCCCCTCCGACGAGATGTCTACAGGAGCCATCTGCCATCGCCTCATTCCACCATCGCCCCACCTCTCTAGCTCCTCCCCGGTCGCGTCGTTGCTACAGTTAGTTCCCTTTAGCCCCCTTATGCCCATGCTCCTCTCGCCTTTCTTCCCCTTCCTGTTTGGCCACCCAGCCATATCTGGCCCCTACGCCCGACCACTCTGAGCCGTCGCCCGCTCGCGCGTGGTGCCTGCTCGGCTGAGCCACTACCTCCTCTGGCCTCCTCACCTCCCTAGGTGACCCATTTTTACCGTTGCCTCCACCTCCCTGGCCATCCCTCGCAGGCGATGCCGCCATCTGGCCATTCGCCCACCACTCCCCTATTCTGCTGAAGGGCAACGCCTTCTGTGTTTTGTTGCCCCTCTCATTGTCTTTCTACATGCATGTGATAGGGGGCCATGTAACCAAAAACTCCTTAAGAAGTTTACTAGTTAGTATGTGTTCAAATCTTTGAATTCAATGTTCAATAAATGTTCAAATAAGAAATTTGATAAAAAATGATTTATAAATAAAAATGAGTATAAAGTTGAATCATAATATTAGAATAAAAAACCATGCAAGATAAAAAATAATAAAGGATTAATCTTGATCAATTGCATGGATTAGCAAATTGATGATCATATAAAAATAATTAGTGTAAGTTTAAACCATATAAAATAATAATTATTATTATTTGCACATCTCCAAAAATCATGTGGCCCTTTTTCAAATAGTAAATGAAGAATTAAGATAAATCATTTAAACTTTAAGTCTCTAATATTTATCTACAAAAAGGTTAAATTTAAATTAAAGATTTCCTTGTACATGAGTAAGAAATTCTCAAACATAATTAGGAAGTTATTACTGTATTATTCATGCTTCCACAAGATACGATTTTGATATACAACAATGTATCTATGAGCACTATATACTGATCTAGCGAATAGTGTGGTGGAAATCATAGAGGATTCTGGATTAGTAAAATCCAGGTCCGACAAATCGTTAGGTCACTTGAAGTGGAGAAAGATCCATATGCACCTAAATGTGAGAATAAGGATGTATTGGGGCCTAAAACCCCATACTTAAGTGTTACTAAAGCATTGTTATACCTTGCCAATTTTACTAGACTAGACATTGCATTTGTAGTGAATTGTTTGGTATGATATAGTTCCTATGCTACTAAGAGGCATTGGAATTGAATAAAGGACATTCTCATGTACATAGAAGGTGATAGTGATCTCAGACTCTATTATCCCAAACATTAAGACACTGAAATTGTTAGTTAATCAAATGTTGTCTATCTTTCCAATCCCCATAATACCAAATCTCTTACTAGGTATGTCTTTCTAGGTGGAAGTAAAATCATCTCTTGGAAATCTGTTAAACAGTCAATAGTTGTTACGTCAACCAATCATTTAGAGATAATCGCACTATTTTAGACCACTTGTGAATGCATATGGCTTATAATATTGGTTCATATCCAAAAGTCATGTGATCTAGAGGTGGATAAATGCCCCATAGTCCTCTGTGAGGATAATGCTGCTTGCATTGCACAGATGAAGAATATCTATGTCAAAACATCTATGACAAAAGCATATACTCCTGGAACATTCTATTCCTACGAGCAGCAGGAGAATGGGAATATAGAAATAAAGAAAATCCAAGCAAGTAATAATCTTGTGAATATTTTAAGGCCTTTCTAGCTTCTACCTTTGTAAATCATGTTCATGGCACTGGCATGAGAAGGCTCAGAGTGTTGTTGCCTTCATGGGGAGTTTAATCTTCATACACATTCATCTTCGTGATGATATGTTATACTTTTTCCCTTAATTAAGTTGTGTCCTAATGGGTTTTATTAATTAAAGATTTTTAATGAGACAACAAGTACAATGACAAGAAACACGAGTTATGTACTCTTTTCTTCGTACCATTGTTTTGCACTGGGTTTTTTCGGAAAAAGTTTTTAACAAGTAATAAGCATGACATTAGCAAGTGTCCAAGAGAGAGTGTCGTGAAATAATTAATTGTGTAGACACTTTCCTAAATAGGGCCATTAAGACATAAAGGCCCATTAGACCATTAGCATAGTTTAGTCCATACTTCTTAGCTACATCTCATGGCATTCCTCTTCTCCCTATATGTGTTTTTAATGAGACATACTTCTTAGCTACATCTCATGGCATTCCTTTTAATGAGACATCTCATTAGCAAAGTGTCCAAGAGGGGGCTTTCCTTTGTGCACACATATATCCCACCAATCAATAAAGAGACACCAACCAACAAAGAGAGAATGTCTGTCGCGACTACATTTGTGTTTTCTTCTACTTTGTGTGCTTAATTGTCGCCAACACGACCACAACTATGAAATAAAGTCCATTGTTTTTCTAAAGAAGACTTTATGAGTTGCTTAATCAGAGTTAAAATATGATTGCTTGCCTCAACTGTTGATTCTTTTCAAATTGTGCTTCATTTCAAACTCACGTGATATTCTCAATTTTTAATGCTTAGTTTAGCTGTTTAGGTGACTGCAACCTAACAGAAAAGGTCACTAATGTTAGAATTTTGATCTAGGCCAAACGGCCAAACGGCCCACGTTCACCCGATTTTTTCTCAGGCTAACGCGCCCTGATCGGGGGTGCCTAACCAACTTTGGTTACGGTCCCCCGTTGCACAGCGCAAGATTTAAAAGGGGGTTCGGCCTCTCATGGGGTAACTAAGTTTTCTCGTTCCTGTGAGAATCAAAACCCACACATACCCTAAGAGAACCGATCTACTGCACGCTGTCAGCAACGGGAAGACCGCCGCCACTGCAGTACGTCACCGGCGACCCCCTGAACCGCGAGGCCTCCACGACAGTCACCAACTCATGCCTGCATCACGCAGGCACGAGGTCTTCAGCTCAATGGCCTTCATCGCCGACCGTAAGTTCCCAATCTAATGTATCCCTAGGTGTTCTAGTGCTAGGCTAGCAGTTTATTGTGATGTACATAATGTTTAAGAACTTACATTTGGTATCAGAGCCCTTGCTAGTCTCCCTAGAACCTTAGCCCACTGATGTGTTCGGGTAGCATGTTAGGAGGGGAATCGGAATATTCAATCAAACCCTAAAGTTTCTTCCCCAAATTTTTTGAAGAATCCCGAACCCTAGAAACCCCAAATCATGATGAACACTAAAGTATTTTTCCCCAAATCCACGATTCAATCATTTTGGAAGGGAAGCTTACGTTTTTTTGGGGCCGCCGCCGACATGTTTTTAGCTCCGCGCTAAGCCGTCGCCGGTACCCTGCCGCTGCGCCGCCGCCGCTGGTGCACCTCCGAGAGTTGCGCTGCGCTTGCTTGCGCCCGCTGCTGCCGCCGCCGATACCTCGCCGACGCCTGCGCTTAGGCCGCAGCCGCTCCGCCAAGAGCCGCCGCGCCATCGCACTTTCTTGCTGGTGCGCTGTCTCCGCCGTGCCGCCGCTATGCGGGTGCGCCGCTGCCGCTTGTGCCGCGCCGCGCGCGTGCCGCGCCGTCATTGTTATCGCCCATTGAGCGTTGCCACCGCCGAGAGCCGCCGCTCGGCGCCGCTTTCTCTCGCATGGCAGCAGCCGCCGCCATCGCCCGTCCATTTTTGCGGGGGGAAAGGAACAAATGCCCCTAGGGTTAGGGCACCCCCCTCCTTTTTTCCTTTGACTGGGCGGCGCACGATCTCAGCCGTCCATTAGATCGGATGGCTGTGATGCAATGGGGGGATGATGGGTCGGTGGCAGTCACGGGCCAGGCCTGCGAGAGCCGCAGGGCTATGGCCGGCTGTTGGGTTTTCGGCCCAGCAGTGCATTTTTTTTCTAGTATATATTTTCATGCATTTATAGTATATCTCATGTATAATTGATGATTATTTGATGTATCTCATGAAAATATTACTGGATAATGTATTTAAGCTGCTGAAAATATTATGCTATTATTTCCGCTGCCTAAAGTTTTGTCTCTAATTGAATGAAACCAACGAGAAATTCAATTAGAGAGTTTTGTTTATTTTGCATGCTATTACTTTTGGACCAACGTTAATTGTAATTGCATGTTATCAATTATGTTTGTTGTGTTTCTCATGCTATTACTATTTGACCAATGTTAATTGTAATTGCATGTGTATAAATTATGTTAAATTTTTCGTTTCTGCCCAACGGTGATGCGAAAAATTCTTATGAGCATATTGTTAATCATACCAACGTAAGGTTAACTTTTATGCAAATTAATTATACATTTTAATAATGAAAATTTTAAATTTTTCAGTTGCTACTATTTCCGCTCAAGTTAATGCGATTGAGCCACTTAACGGCAGCAACTTCCAAAAATGGAAGTTTGCACTTATGACGACCTTCCAGCTCATGGATCTGGACTACGCATTCAGGTTCGATGAACCAGTCGCTCCTAATGAAGGGGAGGACAAATTTGATGACAAAATGAAGGAGTACAAAGCTAATGCTGAAAAGTGGGATCGGTCTAACCGCATTTCACTTGTCAGAATGAAAACTCCATCAATGAAGTCATTAGGGGAGCAATCCCTGAAAAGGAAAAAGTGAAGGAGTACTTGTCCTCCATAGAGGATCATTTTAAAGGATCCTCTAAGGTTTATGCTACCACGCTGATGCACAGACTCATGAACACTAAGTACAATGGTACTTGAAATGTCCGTGAGCACATTATGACCATAATTAACATTGCTGCTAGACTTAAGACAATGGACATGGAAATTTTTGATGGTTTTGTTGTCCATTACATTACGATGTCTCTTCCTAAGCAATATGAAGCTTTTAAGGTGAACTATAACACCATTAAAGACAAGTGGACAATGAGCGAGTTGATCGCTAATGTTTCTCAGGAAGAGGAGAGGATCAAAGCTGAGGGAGCTAATGATTTTGTGAATCACATCAACTCCTCAAATACAGCTGGTCCCTCTAGAAATAGAGGTGGCTATAAAGGAAAGGGAAAGAAGGAGCAAGTCTACTCCCCTTATAAGAAGCCACAAAAGCCACAGCATCCACAGCATCCTAAGGCGCCTAAAAACGCTTTAGGTCCTGGAAGCTCAAATGGACAGAAAAATAGTGATGAGTGTCATTTTTGTCAGTCAAAGAACCACTTCAAAGATGACTGTCCTGGATGGCTAAAATGGCTAGCCAAGAAAGGTACTTATGAAATTACTTTTGTTGATGAAGCATTTTATGCTGATTTTCCTATAAACTCTTGGTGGATTGATTCTGGTGCAACTGTGCATGTTACGAATTCCTTGCAGGGATTCCATATGTTGACAAGTCTCAGAGGGGAAAGAAGCCTAAGAGTGGCTAATGGGATGGAAGCCAAAATTGAAGCTATTGGATTAGTTTCTTTAGTCTTGAATAATGGCTTTGTAATGAAACTTAATGATGTTCTTTATGTTCCCTCGATGAGAAGAAACTTAATTTCTGTTTCATTATTAGATAATGATGGATATTCTTGTAATTTTGGACACGGAAAGTGTTTGGTTTATTTTAATAATGATAATGTTGTTCGTGCCATCCGACACGATAAGCTTTACATGTTATCCCTGCAAGATTCACTTATATCCATGAATGTATGTGATGTGAATAAAAAGCGCAAGCGAATCGATGAGACTTCGTCGAAATTGTGGCACTGTC
Organism: Bonia amplexicaulis; assembly: GCA_036346245.1. NCBI lineage: Eukaryota > Viridiplantae > Streptophyta > Magnoliopsida > Poales > Poaceae > Bonia > Bonia amplexicaulis. The sequence goes on along the minus strand of CM070749.1, from coordinate 1,345,330 downwards.
GTTTGGGCCACATTTTGAGGGGGAGAATTGAACGTCTCATTAAAGAAGAAATTCTCCACCCTTTAGATTTTAGTGATTCGGATGATCATTGCCTTGATTGCATCAAAGGCAAGTATGTAAAGAAAATAAAGAAAGGTGCTACTCGAAGCACAGAAATTTTAGAATTAATTCATACTGACATATGTGGTCCTTTCCCTGTGACATCAGTAGATGGTTATGATTCTTTTATTACGTTCACTGATGATTACTCACGTTATGGCTATATCTATCCTATTAAACAGAGATCGGAAGCACTTGATAAATTTAAAATATTTAAGGTTAAAGTTGAAAATCAGCACAGTCTAAAGATTAAAGTAGTGCGCTCAGATCATGGGGGAGAGTATTATGGGCGACACGCAACTTAGGGATGATTCTGGTCCTTTGCCGTGTTCTTACAAGAAAATGGTATAGTCGCCCGAGACTCAATGCCCGTGATCCTCAAGAAAATAGAGTAGCGGAAAGAAGAAACCGCACTCTTATGGACATGGTTCGAAGTATGTTGAGCTACTCCACTTTGCCTGTAAAGTTATGGATGGAAGCATTAAAGACTGCTGCACACATACTCAATCGGGTTCCCAGTAAATCAGTGCCCAAAACACCATATGAATTATGGACTGGGAGAAAGCCAAGTTTGAACTACCTCCATGTGTGGGGTTGTGCAGCTGAAGTATTATGTATGCTCAAGTATGTACACGCCCTGATTTAGCTTTTGTCACCGGGATGCTTGGCAGATATCAGTCAAATCCAGGACCGGACCACTAGAAAGCTGTTAAGAAAGTCCTGCGCTATATGCAAGGCACTAAAGATCACATGCTCACATATAGAAAAAGCGATAACCTTGAGGTTGTCGGTTTTTCTGATGCTGATTTTGCGGGGTGTAAAGACACTAAGAAGTCCACATCAGGTTATATTTTTACCCTCGCAGGAGCAGCAATTTCATGGAAAAGAGTGAAGCAAACACTTACTGCATCGTCGACAATGCAGGCTGAATTTGTGACATGTTATGAGGCTACCGGGCAGGCTGCATGGCTTAAGAACTTTATCCCGGGATTGAGAGTGCTAGACAGCATCTCTAGACCACTCATTCTGTACTGCGATAATCAACCCGCAATTTTCTATTCGAGTAACAACAAGTCGAGTGCAGCTGCCAAGCACATTGACATAAAGTATCATGTTGTGAAAGATAGAGTCCAGGATCAAACAATTAAGGTTGAGCATATTGGAACTAAATTTATGCTTGCGGATCCGCTCACAAAAGGCTTACCACCCAATATTTTTCGTGATCATGTTGCCGGCATGGGTTTATTGGAAAGCCTGTGATCCTGGAATAAGAGGACCATATAAAGTAACCAACTCCCATGAAGTATTATGTTATCCGATCGATATAAAATGGAGCAGTATAAGTACTGATGTCCAACCGTACTTAATTGATAGTTGTGACGCATTATTTTGGTGTAAACTTTTATTGAGAAAGGGCTTATGATGTTTAGCCTTACGATCAAGGGGGAGAATGTTAGAATTTTGATCTAGGCCAAACGGCCGAACAGGGAGACGTGGGGTGATGCCCACGTTCACCCGGTTTTTTCTCAGGCTAACGCGCCCTGATCGAGGGTGCCTAACCAACTTTGGTTACGGTCCCCCGTTGCACAGCGCAAGATTTAAAAGGGGGTTCGGCCTCTCATGGGGTAACTAAGTTTTCTCGTTCCCGTGAGAATCAAAACCCACACATACCCTAAGAGAACCGATCTACTGCGCGCTGTCAGCAACGGGAAGACCGCCGCCACTGCAGGACGTCGCCGGCGACCCCCTGAACCGCGAGGCCTCCATGACCATCACCAACTCACGCCTGCATCATGCAGGCACGAGGTCTTCAGCTCAATGGCCTTCATCGCCGACCGTAAGTTCCCGATCTAATGTATCCCTAGGTGTTCTAGTGCTAGGCTAGCAGTTTAATGTGATGTACATAATGTTTAAGAACTTACAACTACCATCTCAAAAATGATTATGTATATACCTTAGAGATACTCACCTCTACCCATGAAGTTGTTCGTTTAGATTCAGCTGAAGACAACGTACCATCTTTGTTCTTCAAATAGAAAAATCAGTTATATCAGTCCAATATATTGCATTCGGAAAGAAGTAAAATACAAAATATTTTTGCAATCGTATTATAGAATGTGACAATATATGTATGCTTGTTAATTCTGCTCTTCACAGCCGTAAGTTCATATTATAGAGTTCTGAAATAGGCATGTAGCTACCTCCAAATTTTGAAAAAACATAGAGCCATTGTTGAGAAATACTCCTATGCTCTTGCGTAAGTTTAATGAGTGTTATTTGGGCGCCAGTGAATATATATATGTGTGAACATATACATGTGTGTATGTATATACATGTACATATACATACACATGTGTGTGTGCCTTGTGCGTGCCAGATAGTTACTGTCGTACGTGAGTGAAGTTACTGTCAAATGTATATAGAGTTACTGCCAGTTGTGTAGTGCTACAACTGACAGTAACTCGACATGTGTTTGGCAATAACTTCACTCACATACGACAGTAACTTTCCGGCACGCATTCGACACCTACGCGCACAATAGTAACTAACTAACTAACTAACTAACTATATATATATATATATATATATATATATATATATATATATATATACACACACACACAAACTAATGCCACAAAATTTCATGACCTCTCCTCAATGATAATCGCTAATAACGTTATACATACCTTTTTCATGTAATATTCTGACAGACATTCAAAAATATTATTCTAGCTAGGTCATTCTTAAGTCATGTTACATATATAGCTTAATTTAGAGTCGTCGTACCACAAAAGAGAGGAGGCAATCAACTGCATCATACAACCGTTCTTCATTTATTGGATCCCCTACGATGTTTGAAGGAATCTTTGACAACAACAATACTGCCTGAAGAAATGAAATACAAAGTATTGATTAGAATTGTACCTATGTGCATAAAATCCACATTGGTCAGTAAGTGTTTGTAAGAAAAATGTATGCCAAGCTGGACATCCAATTAGTATGAGTTAGTTTGATTTCAATTTTTGTCGGAAGAAGTGTCCTTATGCCAAGGTTAACAAAATGGGGATATTTTTTCCACTATTGTTGCACTCATCGTTTTCTGCCACTAGTTATCTCACTGACATATGAGATCTGGACCATAAGTTTGTGAGCTCAGTGTCAAAAACAAAATTCAGCTTGGATTAGTCATACCTTAAGGGCTTCTGCATTACTATCAGCGATAGGCCAAGCGTTCTCTCCATTTGAAAGAGACCATGAACCTTTTGTTCTTTCACGGTAATAACTTTTGTGATTAGGAATATTATGAGGAATCTTCAAGAAGAACATTAATGTCAACTTTTGCAATGATATAATATGATGTTTCAACAAAAACGATCACACTGTATAAACCTGAGCATTTTTTATAAACTCGTGAGCTTTTGCAAGAGTTGCACCAAACTCTTCGGTAAGGCCTGTTGAGCAAAAGGCCTGAACAATAAGTGCGGTCTCCCAGGTCTGGCAGCCAACATATACCTAGTTTAGTGAAGACATGAAACACATAATTTGTCAGCACATCATTGGAAAGAATTGTTGGGGGGCGCACACGGGGATGGGCGTGAGGATATATGGTAGTCAGTTAAAAGCTAATCTGTTTCATTTCGAAGTTTAAAATTATTTTTTCCCTCTCACATAAAAGTCACTTTGTATATCAAGTTAAAACCTCAAATATTTTTACAGCAAATTCTTTTTACCATAAAATCATATGACAATAACAGCCTAATTACTACATGGACATCCTTTTTTTTGCAATGAACATGGATATCCATTTTATTGGGTGGGAAAACCGGTCTTCAAGCACATGGAAGTACAAAGACAAGCACAAACACTACCTTTGACTTCATTCCGTCTTCTGCGAGCCACAGGAAATCATGAATCCTTGGAAGATGTCGCCTGAATGCATCGGAATTTGGCATTTCTATCCAACAACAGATCATATTTAATGCCTAATCACAAAAGAATTGAGTAAATAATTAGTTTTGAATTATCTAGATAGTAAGAGTATTCCTAATACAAGACATTGCTTTGCTATGTACATCTATGCTTTTCATATCACTTAGCAATTAATAATTAAATATAACTCCTTCAATATGTAGTGTCTACCAGTAAACCTAATAAATAAATTTACACATTCTCCTAACTTTCCCTCTCTCTCCCTCCTCCTTTCTTACGGTACATGGCATATATTTAATGACGTAGAAACAACCCTTCTTCCCAATACATATTTTAGATATGTCTTACTTGTTGGTTTGTGTGCTCAAGCAATATCTTATATAGGACATTGCATTCCGGTCTTTTCTTTAACTTTTTGCCACATCATCTCTAATCCTATGTAGATAGCTAATTATTAGATATAGACATTGTACAATAAGGAGTATTAGGGGTGCCCTAATAGAAAGAAAATAATTGGCATGTCCTTGCCCTGATAAAGAAACGTAGGACCATGTCAAGAAGAAATAACATGTAAACGTTATTTTAGAAGGGACAATGCTAATAGATGACCATATATAGTTTTACCGCGTTTCGTAGATAGCTAATTATTAGATATAGACATTGTACAATAAGGAGTATTAGGAGTGCCCTAATAGAAAGAAAATAATTATAATATGTTATTGTAATACTCCTTATTAGGAGTACTAGGAGTATTAGGCTGTCCATAGGTAAACAGGCACCTATCGACGCGGCAGCATAGGTAAACAGAGGTATGTGTATCCATATATGGCTCTGCTGTCCTAAACTAATTAACAGACCACACACATTTGCTGATTACCAATAAATCAGCCCTTATGTATATCCTTGAGTGAGGCACCGAGGAACATTAGTCCACCAAAATCTAAGGAACTAACATTCCGAAAAGAACAAGTAGATAATTATGAAGTTAAGGGCTGGACAGTAGCATAATCAACGAACAATTATCACGTACGTTTAGGAAGAGAAATACAAGCTAACCTTAACTTCAAACAGACAGTGGGACATTACCTTGTTAATAGGACATAAACCAACGTAATTGCTGTTTTCATCTTCATAGTGGATATGTTCCATGAGGTTGCTCAAAGCTCTCTCTCTTATCTTGTTAATTGGCCACCGATTTAACATTGGTTCCACAAAATTATTCAAACAAGCTATAGCAATATTTTGCACCCGCGAAGGGGGGAAGATAAGGTCTTCCTATAGGGACAAAAGAAAAAATAATCAAGCTTTCAGTAGTAAAGATATTTATTATAAAAAATAGAGAAAACCTTTTCCCCGAATGAAGTAATCCCAAGATAAAAACAGCAAACAAAATCTTACCCTTGTCTCTGTACATCATATATTATATCACTAAAATATTTTTTTTATGGTAGATCACAACGACGTTGGGGCCTCTGGCTGATGGCAATATACCAAACCATGCATGTTCCTAAAAGCTGGAACATTTTGGACGCTTAACATCACTGTCTTGTCTATTCATTTAAACAAACACTCATGCTTAACCTGAATTATATAGAACAGCATAAATGGCCGTGGTTGGGTGGGTTATATCTTTATTTTCGGGTATTTGATCCCGTGACTGTCGTATAAGTTTTCAAGATAAATGGCTACACAATGCAACTCCAAATTAAGGTATTTTGGTCATTATTGAAATATATGTCACGAATGGTCAATGGTAGTATATAACAACACCTCCTAAAGTTTTATTTGCTCTATACAAAAATAACTAAAGAGTACTGAAGGTAGATTCAAAACTACACAACATTGCGCAGTGGTAGATACAAAATACTCCCTGATAGCTCGCTCAACAATAATTATACATATGCATATTTCAAACAGGATTATACCTAGAATCAGTACAGTTTTAGAGCTTACAAGTATAGTAACAAACCTTGGCACAAGAACTGCGAGCATTGTTCCAATCGATCTCACTGTATGGTATACTGTAGAGCTCATCTCTTATTGCCAGTATAGTTGGAGTGATGGGCCCAACAAACTTTTTCGCATAAATATAAGCCATTGACATGTAAACCATCCGGCAAAAGCACCAAAATCTCCCTAAAAACAATAATCTTTACTTCAATGTGCAGGCATAAAGTACATCCATGCATTAATTTCGACATATTTGCGAGATATAAAAAAGTAACGATATAATAATAGGAAGAAATATATGGCTTGCGCATATTTTCTATCTATCAAATGTCAAATTGTTCTCCTAGCTAATGCGAGATTTGGAGCAAATACCTGGATGAAATGGAAGAAAATGTGGAACCATCCATAACTCAGGAATAATAGGATTATTCCCTGACCAGTCATACACACCGATTACCTTTGGTTAAAGACAAGATTAGCTTGAGTTAATTTCACTCAAGTGGAGAACGAAGTATGGTAAAACAACTGTTCTGTTGGATTAATCATTAGCGCTTCCATGATATTGAAGATAATATGAGTAATTAATATGGTAAAACAAAAACAAGAAGCTAGCATTGCCCATCTACTCAAAGAATCTCATGTCATTTGAATTAGCTTCAAATTTTCATTCACTTTTCTTTGATAGCTTAAAATTTAGTACTTGTCGTTTATTTTGCCTCGATTCATACCGAGAGATATAACTTTGCCCACTGTGGAGCTGCAGTTGCACTTCCATGAGATAAAATCCAAGCACGCCCTTTGGATAATGCATCATTGTCTCCATCAAGCACCTCACCAAGGAGCCTTAAGGTAGCATAGTTTACACATGAGCCAAACATGGAGCTCGAGCCTAGAGTATGTGTGCTCCAGCCACCATCTTCATTCTACATGCATTACATTTTTTTGTATAAAATGTATTATAGTTTGATTTATACATAGAACTGTTTATTACAATGAAATTATAAGAAAGCATTGGCATGCATGCCTGGATATTGTAGATGTAACGACATATCTCACGTATATGCTCCGATGACAAGACATCATTAAGTGATCCAGTGACATGTAAACCAAATATCTGAAGGATAAACAAAAAAAAATGTGTGTATTAAAGTGTGTTAGAGCACATGTTTAGTAAACTTATAAGAGATAGAATATAATCAATTAGGATAATTTGTATCCGATAAAGTTCATTCCATATCTCTAGTAACATTCCTTATCTATATTAATTGACTTATCTACAAGTAACATTGTACTATATATATGCCTTCTGAAGCTCAAGCAGTAGGTCTATCAACTATTCTGGCTATTCTATCCTCTAACATAGTATCAGAGTGGGTTCACATTTGGGCCTGTTTCTAATCACCACCAAATTCCGTAGCGCACCGCTCCCTAAAATGTGTGTATTAATATGAAAGTAACATTTTTATGCCCCCAAATCAAAGCATGGTTTTGAGGATCACGGTAACAAATCACAACTGGAACTAGTGAATTGAAACACCAGAAATTGAAATGAAACAAGTAATAATACTACATATTTTCTGAAACTAATAGTTGTCACTTGGGGAAATACCATATGAAAACCCAGAACAATCCGAATCATGTTAAAAGATGAGACAGACTTCAATGATATGGTACATTGAAATGTTTTGAAGACCTTAAAAGATAATAATCTTTTATCTTCTGATTATTTTAACTAGATTATTTTTAAATGTAGGGCACATATCTAATACACTAGTTACAAGCAATGCCTTAAATCGCAGGATGATAGTCACTTGGTGTATGAGTTTTCAACCACTCTTAGAACGTTAATTATTTATTTACGTGATTAATTTCTCTTATACTGACAAGTTAATGATGATTATGCATATATATGGTATTTCGTGGTTTTTCTGCAGGAAACAATCAAATCACACAAAACAGGAGCATATTTGGAAAGGTCATGTCTAGGGATGGTAATTGTGCCCGTTTATCCATATACCTATGGATAAATACCCTAATGGAGCCGGGTATGGGACATTTTCTTTACCCACGAGTATGAAAATGGGGGAACACTCTACCCGTCGGGTAAACGGGCACAGGTATGGGTAAGCTCCACTTGTACCCACCCCACTCGTTTATCCACGATATAGATTGACAGGTGGCGCAGCTATAGTAGTATCTCTAATTGCTATTGATTGTTATAAACTTTTGCATATCTCCAATTGCTATTGATTATTATAAACTTTTTTAATAGCTATTATATTTCTTAGCAACAGCTGCTGCTTATATGTACCTGTCATTAGTTCAACTCTCAGTTCGTGGGTAAACGGGCATGCCCACGGGTGACAGGTATAGGTGAGGTTCTTCACCCGTCGTCCTCGCGGGTATGCCCGTGGGTGTAAATCAGGGTCGCGGGTACAGGTATGGGCGAGCACTACCTTACCCGCCGCACTCGATTGCCGCACGCGTATTAATGTTCCAGAGCGCAAATTGACAAAGTGTAGAGTCCAATGGGCTCATACCTAGGGTTGATAATTCCCCCGTGGGGGGCGTGGGGTGTGGGGAATATCCTCATGGGGGGTGGGGGTGATCTCTCCCACACCACTACAGAAAGGCTTATATTAGACGCCTCATTACAAATGGTTCATCAAAATCGTCAGTGTTAAATGTAGTCACATACGATTTAAGTTTAGAGACCGTCTATATTGCTGCCAGTCCTAAAAACCATCTATGAAGAAATAATATCACGAGCGGTTCATGGTGAGCATCGTCTGTTAAGTATCATAGACGTTTTTTATTTAAATCGTCTGTGATAATGAAGTTATCATAGATGGTTTGTATTAAAAATCGTCTGTGATATGTTTCCCGTCTTACAATCCTCTAAAACTTTATAATCTCCCGCCTAAGCCCAAGTAGGATTCCATTCCGAGATACCTTTAGTAAAATGGGTATAACTTTTCCATATGGTGTCCATTTTCGACGTTCTTATACTCATTGAAAAGCTAACGACGAGCCCGATCAAAACAAAATGACCGCCTTGCGCTATTTGTCTCCTAAGACCCCCAAAATCGGCCATCTTTAGCCTTAAATTTGCATCGTACATTTTCGATTTCTATTTTTGTGAAAATTTTCTATCTTCTATTTGGAATTTAGGGTTTGCCTAAACTACAAAGTTGTAGATCTCACCGAAACCTTTCAAATGAGAATATATAAGCCATATAAAACTTTGCTGTTTTATCTTTTGAGACTAGCTGCTTACATTACACTGGTATATACATATATTGTCTTCGATAATTATGTATCACAGATAGTTTATGGTTCAAACCGTCTGTAATAATTACATATCACATACGGTTTGTGGTTCATACCATCTGTGATCATATGTATCCCTGATAGGGGTGCAAACGGATCAGATTCGGACGGATATTGTTGTTACCATATACTAACCCATATTTTTCTCCGGATTCGGTACCAATCGGATTCGATACTAATCGGATTCGGTGCCGGATCGGTCGGGATTAACCCGAGCCGTTTGCACCCCTACTTCTTTGTAAGGAATGCATGCAGTACAACAAATGGAGTAGAAGGACGTACTGTCAAGAAGTTGATGTTACTACTTAATAGCTGATGTGGAAGATTTTATTTTACCATTGCAAAAGAAAATGAAACGTCAAATAGTAGCACTAACCTGAAATCAAACTTGAAGACGTATCGGATTCGCACGGATATTGCTGTTACCATATCCTAACCCATATTTTTTCTTCGGATTCGGTACTAATCGGATTCGGTACAAATCGGATTCGATGCTAGATCGGTCGGGATTAACCCGACCCGTTTGCACCCCTAATCCCTGATCTCTGGGCCCATCGATCCTCTCCAACCTAATCCTAGCCAATAGAAATACACCAACCCCCACCCCACGAATTGTAGCTCTACTACTTCGTCCCCGCGCCCATTTCACCAAAAAATTTCCCAGTCCCGCCTCTCTCTCCCCTATACATACTCACCCAAACCCATCCTCTGCTACGCTCAAAATCTCTCTAGCCTCCTCACTGTCCTCCTTCTCGACCCTGACCCTAATGGCCCTTACGAAGTAGACGACACACAAGTCTACGGGTAGCAAGGCGCCGTGAAAGTCTGATGCGAGACGATTAGGGAAAAAAGTATGATGCAATGCAGCGATGGGGATTGGATTGATCCCGAGTCAGGCTACCAAGAGGGTGTCAATCTTATGGATTGGTGGGCTTTGGGTAGCTGGGCCATTAGACTTGTTGGCTATTTGTCTATTGGGTTCGTGGGCTATAGGTTGTTGAGACAATTTGAGGGAGGAGTGTGTATACCTTTTGTATTAGGGGTGTATATACTAGGTATTTTGGCAAAATTTTTGGGAGTATAGTTGTACCCCCATGCATCTTTGTTAGCTCTGCCACTGGCATATGATCTTCTTAGCTTTTTATAGCTAGTGAAGTGAAGAAACCTTTTTCATTCAAAGGTAGTTGTTTTTATTGAAAGTGAGAATGTGGCAAAGATCATCGGTCCTACAGTTTTCCCTTAGGGCTAGGGGTATGCAGGTGATCTGGGCAAGTATGGCATACCATAGGTCTTCCCAAGGTGGATTCAGAGGGAAGATTACTGGCAGGCATAACCTACACATAACACCAAACAAAATAACAAGAATACAATAATTTATTTATTTGCTGTCCCTGCATTTTTATAGTTAGCCTCCTGTAGCATTTTTTTGGTTGACTGTTATATTGCTGCAGGTTGAAAGACTAAACGGCTCACCTACACTCCTTGCGGATATGGTACTCTTCCAGTCTTCCTCCTTAGAAATGGCTTACACACATCACGGGCTACAGTGGAGCTATGACGGTTTTCACCCTTACAATGCTAATCTATAGCACAGGTGCACACTACTGCAACGGATAATTATTTGGTATGTGAACTGTAAATTTCACTCGTGGTATCCGTAAATTTGGAAACCTTGAATTTGGAGTAGAAGCGACACCTTTTCACAGCAGTACTGGTTTCAGGATAGGTACAATGCAAGATGGTTATACATGAATAGTTAAACAGAGAGGATATAGCCATTTCATCAACCACCTATATAAAAATTACTTTCTCCAGTGGCATCTCTTCCATAGGTGTTTAGATGTTTATTATCTTTTAATTAGATATAGTTATACATATAAGCACATACTAAGCACCGATACTTATTTAAGCATCGATGCTTCAAAATAAGAGCCTTAGCTATCCTATATGGTAAGAAAAATCAGTTTTAATTGCTAAGCATCTCTTTAAGTGTTTGTATTGTACGTGCTCTTATACGGCTGATCTAGGTTTTGCACTCCGCTGATCATAGTTTGATTATTTTTTTGTCGGTATCAAAAAAGTTTTTAGTTATGAAATGTTATCGTACTGGAAAGCGGGGCAACATCTTTACTGATATAAAAAGCTGTATTGACGTATTGTGTTCTAACATTCACTAGGTCACTGTGAAACAAGAGAAAATTACTTCAGTTAGATCGCAAAAAAGTGAAACCAGAGAGACATAGCATCACAAAACAAAAAGAATCACATCGCAATCACCATTCATTATAGAAAATAACACTATAACAGCATATCCCTTCAGATTTTGTTTTAAAAAAATAACACAAATACCATGGATCCGTTGCGACCTGCAAAAGACCAGGACGGAAAAAATCATTTTACCCACGGGATTGTTATTTCCCATGATAAATAGTTATTATGATGTCATTTCTTAAAACTTCTTTGTGATGTTGTTTTCCAAATTTTTACTTATTTACGATGTTATTGATCTAATTTCACCTTAAATTAATAAAACACATACCATGAGAGGCAGAATGAACAAAATCCCGCTATAACCACCAGGCCAATGCCCATCATGTGCTTGCAAAGAAGAATATTGATTAAGAGCGTGCCTCAACGCAGTTAATATAATTTCCTCCGTGACTTCCGAATTCTCCTTAAGCTTGATGGCTGGAGGGTTCGTTTGGAGATGGTTTTGTCTTGCAAACTGCAGGAGGGATACAGTACACCATAAGACTTTTTGTAATAGTTGAAACTTTTCTACTAGTACCTGTACACGTGGAATCTACGTTACGCAAGACATAGGAAAGAACATAACTCTCCAGACAAATAGAAACAGAGGAATCGGAACATGTGACTTACAACATAATCACATGAGATTGGTACGGTCAACAAAGGCAGGCACAGGATCTACATACCCGTACGCGTTACGTCATGAAGGGCCTGTTACACAAGTCACAAGTCGGTGGATTTTTGGTTTTTACTATAGTACCTAACTTTCAAACGAAGTATTTTCTCAAGACAGGGTCTACAAGTTAAACGTAGTACACGTTAAAAACTTAATATATGTACCAGCCAAAATCGTAAGTGAGTATCAGTCTCTCCGTAATCTATACCGTAAACAGCCAAAATTCAAAAATTTCAACCAAAAGCCATAAGCCGCAGCTAAAAAGAACAGACCCGAAGGCTTGAGGGATATCAAGTGGACCGAACGGGTTGGATATTAATTAATCCAGTTCAAGTTCACATTTTTCTGTCTGTCTCATATATGGGCCGAATCTTAACAGCTTTTAAAAACAGCTTTTGACTTTACTATAGTACCTAACGTTTAAACGGAGTATTTTCTCAAGACGGGTACTACAAGTTAATTGTATTACATGTTAACAATTCAACATCTATATCAACTAAAATCGTAAGTAAATATCTCTCTCCGTAATCTCCGTCACAAACATGCTCTACATACCCGTACGCGTTAAGTGACGAAGGCTCGAGGGATATCAAGTGGACCGAACGGGTTGGATATTAATTGATCTAGTTCAAGTTCACATTTTTTCTGTCTGTCTCGTATATATTCTGATTCCTTGATCTACGTCAATATCGAAGACCACTAGTTCGACTTCTCCTTTTGAAAAGAGTCCATCCTTATGTCCAGATTTTTTTTGTTGGGAAGAATCTCACATAGATAAATAAAATGAGACCGTGCTGACACAAACGCGTAAAATTAAAATCTATATATATATATATATATATATATATATATATATATATATATATATATATATATATATATATATATATATATATCTGGTACACAAGCATAATTCGGTGCACAAGTGCAAAAACTTTTGGTCTGGTATCAAATCAACACAAAATATTCGGAATACATATAGATGTACTTATAAAATTACTCTACTTATATATAAAATTTTAAGTTAAATTTATTTTGCACTGAGAGTAAGAAAAATGAGAATATTTTGACAAATGATAAATCAAAAAGAAAGGAGAAAAGGAAAATAAAAATATTACTATTCACAGCAAAAGTTTCTTTTTTATTTCTTCTAACATACTTTGAGTTTCAAGTCCAAATTTTAAAGAGAGGTACAGCACACTATAGGTTTCATCTACAATTGTTTTAAGAAATTTTTTATGATAATTTAGTGCCTAAACCGCTTTTGTACTTGTGCACAAAATTATGCTTTTACACTAGACATCTCCCCTGTATATTTATATATGGACATGGCCTAGCTGTCTCTTTCAACCGCGCTCCTTTCTGCAGAACACAAATAATTAATAACATGGAAAAGGAAGCGTGTAATATTAGAATGTCTATGAGTTGCTATAAATAAAAAATATATATTATCCTAATGCGTCAAGTTAATATTATTGGGATCAGCATATCGGCCTATGCCCTCGGCTCTATCTCCATGCCTTCGCACTCTCGGCTTTGTCGTATACCCGATAGAGCCTTAGTGTTTTTCTAATTTTTTATGTTTTTGTTAGAGTTATTTTAAGATATAATGAGGAGTCGAGAGGGATGAATCATCATCACCACTAATAATTTCTTTTAAACAGTAGAAATATACATTCCTGCAAGCGCATGAGTAGATCGCCGCACTCCCTGTTCGTGAAGCGGCGGTCGGTGTACTCGCGGCGCAGCCTGTCGACCTCGGCGCGCTCCTCTGGGGTGCCGGCGTCAAGGTCGAACTCCCACACCTCCCTGCCGAGGAAGTTATTTGGTGACCGCAGCAGCGGGCTTCCCCCTTCGCCGATCTTTAGCCTCCACATGCTGCCGACGGTCTGTGTTGGTTAGTTACTGTGCTTGAACAGAAGGTGGCCTTTATAGAAGCAGAGGACAGGCTATGTTTAGCTTGACCGCGCGCCACCGAACTGAATTCATTGCTTCAGTCAATTGATTGGTGGCAGCTAGCCCATTATCATCTCTATCAGCCTCACTACCGAGGTACTTAGTGCGATGTAGTTTGTTGTTGAAGGCTTTTATTGCATGTATAATAATTTGTGATTAAAAGGATTATCCTAATATTTGGTCTAAACTGTTGGGAAACCTGGGCCTGGGCCAGCAGCCTAGGCCCATGGTGGGCACATCATTATAGTCTATAAATAGAGAGCAATAACCAGCATTTTGTACACATGAATGAAAAGCAATAAAGAAGAAGACCAGGAGTTCTCTCTACCTATCTCTGTGTGTTCAATCTATTGTTTTATTTCTGTGATTGATTCGATTTGTTCTAAACAGAGAAATCAATTGGACTGGTCGTCAGCGACGGTTTCTCAACACATTATCAGCACGAGATCGCTCCGGTGAATCGAAGGTAATCATCGAAGCACCTAATAGATTGATTTTCTAAATCGCATTGAATTCGCAATTCTTTTCGCGTTCTAGATTGATTTTCTACGGTGCAAATCCACCCTAATCTACCGCGAGCAGACCTGAAGTGGCCGGCACAATGCCGATCAGTAGATTGCGAAACAGGTAGATGTTTTCATATGTGGATCGCAATTCTTTTCGCGTTCTAGATTGATAATGCTCCTTGTGGATGAATTAATGTGATTAATGAATTATCATATCATTCATATCATATCATGTCATTTGCATATGTGGATGTCGCCGCACTTAGCCGCGACCGTCTGCAGACAAAGATCGTATATTGCCGTAATACGATGCACCTCTTCGCCCGCGGAAGTATCGTATATTGCCGTAATATGATGAACTACAATTTCTGCCCTGGCAAGAGTGATGTGGAGCATAGCATGAAGCATTCATATGCATTGCATTGTGGAAAGATTCGTTTACATACATATGCAATATATATTGTGGTGATGTTATTTTGTGGAATATACAACTTTCTAGTTGTAATGTGGAATTGGCTCATGTGAGCTACTTGTGGTATGAGGATTGTGGATGTGGTCGTGGAATGAGGTTCGTCCCTTGTGTATGGTAAGGGTTGTGGTGAATGTGGGAAATAATAAAGCATTGAAGTAAGACATACATATATTTTATTGCCTTTGGTAGTGGTAGTGGTTGAGGATTTAAAGTAGTCCAATAAGATTAATTTGCTAATGCTTTACCGTCTTTGATGGTGATTTGCGCTTGAGGTTATAAACATTGTTAATTGTGGACGATTAAATGTTGATGATTAATCCATTGTGGTTTGTGGAAAGATTAAATATTTCCTTTGCAATTATTTGTGGATAAAATGATAGCATTTATATGCCAATTAAATCTGAAATTGAAGAGGTATGATCAATGGAAGATTTATGGTGATTAATAATTATGGACATGAATTGTGGTTCTAGTTGTATGGAATTATAAATAATGATGTATAATTGTTTGTAGTTTGAATAGCCCGTTAAACAGTTTGCTTGCTGAGATTTTTATCTCACCCTTATTTCCCCCTCCCTACAGGTGGACTTTGAGCATGCGTTGGGAAGGGTAGAGCAGCACCACATTGATGCACATGGATTTTGTTTTAATGCTGAAATAAAGTCGAAAGAACCCTAGTCTTTGCTTAGCTATCTTATTGATGAATGTTTCATCTCTTTAATGTTTAATTCGGAACCGTTCCTTTGGTTAATATGTTGTAGTTGATTATGAATATTAAATTGTTATTGCTATACTGTTATTCCTTAGTTGTTTTTGCTTCCGCTTGTATTATTTTATTTTATCTTGTATTATCTTGTTTAATAATTTTTGCTAGTTTGTGTTATCTTCTAAATTAGCTAGATATAGAGCAGTTTTAGTAGCATCCCAGGGTAATATGGGTTCTGGGGTGTTACAATTGGTTGTTGAGGACTTTCATCATAGCCATCAGTACTACACCTAACAAGTGGTTATGACAGATGACTTCAACCGTCTAGTGGACCGAATTATGCTTGCATATTAATTGATCCAGTTCAAGTTCACATTTTTCGGTCTGTCTCATATATATCCTGATTCCTTGATCTACGTCAATATCCAAGACCACTAGTTCGACTTGTCCTTTTGAAAAGAGTCCATCCTTACGTCCAGACTTTTTTTGTTGGGAAGAATCAATCATAGATAAATAAAATGAGACCGTGCTGACACAAACGCGTAAAATTAGAATCTCATATAGATGGTTAATACAAAAAATCTTCTGTGATGATTTACGTATCATAGACGATTTTGTGTTAGAAACTGTCTGTGATAGTTCTTTGTAAAGCTCAAAAAAAATTATGTTTTTCGGCTAGCCTCAGGAAATACTAGTCATACCCTCTGAAAACAAGCAAGCAGAATACAGATAAATGATAGATAAGTGAATGTTAGTCGGAATAGTAGTTGCTTTAAAACACCATTCCAATGAGATCTTGTAGCACAAATGATGAGGACATCACTTCTTCGGATATACACAACACTCCTCCACTTGATATTCAAGGACCAATCACTAGAGCTCGCGCCCGACAATTGAATTTACAGGTGAGCTCGTTCCTAAGTACTTCTTTTTGTTCATTTGAGAATCGATTACTACCTAATAATTTAATTATGATTAGGAACCATGAAGAGGATCAAGAAGTACTTGGAGAAGGGCTACGAGGCGCACGAGTCCAGCAAGGGTGGTCGAATCATGTTGGATGTCCAACTCAAGCCGACTTCGAATCCAATTCGGAGTCCAGGACCAGGCCGCACTAAAACGGACACCCAGATCGCATCCGGACTCCGTTTTTGATGTTCCACATATGTATGGAAAGCTGAGAACATAACCTTTCCAATGGCTCTGGTCTCATATCAAAATTCCTTCTGAGTCAACGGGAATAGTCGAAACAAGTGGACGTCCAGAATCTGTCAGGGTGCTACGACACCGTCTTTTGGGCCGTTCGGCTTTGTATCGTGTTGGAGTCCATTAAGGACGCGTCCAGGGGTTTTGCACGCCCCTTACTCCTTTATATACAGCCGCCACCCCCACCATTAGGGTTGGGTTTTGCTTAGATTAAATCTGTCTTTGAACAGTTTCGCCGTTCATCGGTTTGTGAGACCCCAACTTTCGAGTGCTAAATCAATACATCTGTAATTCAGTTGTGATCTTCCTTGTTCTTGCTTGTGTTCTTCGATTCGCAGGCGAGGATTAGCCTTCTTGGCGAGGTCAACCAGGCTGCGCACGGTTGATAACCTGAGGAGACGTGGTGCTGCGATTGCGGGGTTCGGGACGTGTAGTTCGGAAGCCGGATCGATTTGTGTCGCGCCTCCACCAAATCGAACATATCCAGAACCTGTTGGAAGATCGGGACCCCGATCCTATCAACAAATATATGCTAAGATGAGAAAACGAGAACCAATTATCCATAATTCTTCTGAAAAGTAGTCAGGCTGCTCATGTTGGTATTTCTTAACAACTATAAAGAAAACATTAAAACACTGCACACTTAGTTTTCAAATAGCATGAAACAAATCACACACTCAAGTGTGTCACGTTGTATGAAGTAGGTCATGGCTGTTGTCTCTTCCTCCTCATCATCCTGCGTGTTGGACAAGGCGGCGAAGTACGCCTAGGACAACAACCAAACCCAACACACAACATGATGAGGAGAAAGAGACAGCAGACATGGCCTACTTCATAGAACCTGATATATGGAGTGTGTAATTTGTTTCATGCCCTTTGAAGCCCAAGTGTGCAGTGCTTTAATGCTCCTCTTGTAGTTGTTGATAAATAACAACATGAGCAGCCTGACTACTTTTCAAAAGAATTTATGGACAATTACTTCTCTTTTTCTCATCTTGACATATATTATTGCTATAAGTTCTCATTGAAAAGGTGCTTTAATACAATTACTACTCTGACTGACATAGTTTTAGCTGTAAGTATGATATGGGATCTGACTTTGTCTTTAACTCATTTAAATTGTGCAGTGTGCAATAATATATCTATTAGTGTTATGGACATCATTTATTTAAATCAAGAACAAGTAAGTTGTGAGTTATGATTTTATGTTATCTATTTTACTACCATAGTATCAAAAGATAAGTCATTCTAGCACACCCCACAATTCACTTTGAATTGTAATTCACTT
The DNA here is from genome assembly GCA_036346245.1 of Bonia amplexicaulis. Taxonomy (NCBI): domain Eukaryota; kingdom Viridiplantae; phylum Streptophyta; class Magnoliopsida; order Poales; family Poaceae; genus Bonia; species Bonia amplexicaulis. The sequence goes on along the minus strand of CM070749.1, from coordinate 1,326,961 downwards.
ATCTATTATTTATCTATATTCTGCTTGCTTGTTTTCAGAGGGCGTGGCTAGCATTTTCTAAGGCTAGCCGAAAAACAAAAAAATTAGCTATATAATTTGTAACCTCCCAAAATTTGGATGTTCGAAAATATAGGATTTTTAAAACTTTTTCTTGCATTTTGTCGACGTTCGAATTCCTTCTGAATATTTATTTGAAATTTTCTGAGTTTCGTGCTATGCAAATTAATAATCAAGAATAATCCCAAGTGCAAATAATGATAATGTAAATAATAAAAATAGAAAATGACATTACAGATCACTAATTAAAAATACTTTAATCTTGAATTCAAATTCAAGTCAATAAAATGAAACCAAAAGAATATTAGAACATATCTCTAAAGGATTAAACCATAAATTCCTTCTTTTAATTTAATTAGCATACAAAACCCAAGGTTGGATATGCAAAAATCTATATATACAATTCAGAACAAAATAATATCAAAATCAAAATCCAAGGGTAAACTAAATAAAATCGAAAATAGAGGAATATTAGATTTTGTATCTAGATATTTGAACCAAGATTTGAATTGAAAATCCAAAAATTGAAATCAGTAATCTTAAAAATGAAATAAAAATTCTAATTAAAAATCCAAAATTCAAGATTTGCTAAAGCTTTTTATTTTTCTCTATTCTTTTCCCTCTTTCTCCTGTCTCTTACATGTGGGCCCCAGCTCTTTTCTTCCTCTCTCTCTCTTCCTCCCTCTCTCTTTCTTGTACCGCTGGGCCCGAGTGCCCCTGCCTCCTTTCGTTCCTCATTCTCTCCCCGTCATATTTTCTCCCCTGACTTTGTCTTTAGCTCATTTAAATTGTGGAGTGTGCAATACTATATATATTAGTGTTACCATGAAATATATGAGCATCATTTATTTAAATCAAGAACAATTAAGCTGTGAGTTATGATTTTATGTTGTCTATTTTATTACTTTAGTATCAAAAGATAAGCCGTTCTGGGATACCCATATATTTCATGGTAAGACTAACATAGTTTTGCACACCCCACAATTCACTTTGAGTTGTAATTCACTTATCTATTATTTATCTATGTCATGGTTACAGACCAAACAGAGAGAGAGAGTGTGATAGTGGATAGTTAGATGAGCAATGCTCTGGGTTTCCCCATGGCCTGGATGGCATATATATAGTTACATGGGGAGTGCTTTACAGCTATACCTTTGCACTCAAGTATCCCCCGTAGGGACATTTATGTCATTGTACATGTCCCATTTTGGGCCTTACAACCTTCTAACAAGCCAGTTGGGCTTAGGTGGGGGCCACCCCTACAACAGGAGCCTTTCATGGTGAAGGGTTTCTCCAAGCCGAAGCCATGTTGCTAAGCCATTTGGCCCCCTCCGTCCCTGCGGCCTGTGACCTCCTATGATATCAGACAAAACTAGGTCATGGTGCTGGTTGGAGTCGAAGCTACCGCCGAAGACATCTCCGACCAAGAGGCGCGCGCTTCCAACGAAGCTTCCGGCTTCGCTCTGCGGACCTGCGAGCAGAGCGGGATGCGGAGGCGTTCGCCGTCTTATTGGGGGCGGGGGCTGATTGAGTCGACGGACGTGGAGCCAAGGAGCGCCCCGACGTCGTCGGGCGGGTTAGTAGTCGCGGGATCCGGAGTCTTTGTCAGACCCGGTTTTTTCAATCCAGAATCTCATGTGATTTACTGCATTATTCCCTAGATCAGTAGATAATGCGCACAAGTACATTGCTGTATCATCTCACACATCACATAAACATGAATATTACAGACCAGAGTTTGTAAATTATACCACATCGGGAAACAGTTTTACAAAAGCGGCGCATAGGCCGAATGTTATCATTACAACCAACAGCGGAAACGAAAAAAAATTAAGAACATATCCACAGGCAAGCGATTGGGGGTAATGTAACACCCCAGGATCCACAATTACCCTGGGATGCTACTAAAACTGCTCTACAACTAGCCAATTTACAAGATAAATTAAACTAGCAACATTTACTAAACAAGATAGTATAAGCGAAGCATAAACAACTAAGGAATAACAGGATAGTGATAGCAATTCACTATTTAAAACATCCTCCAATATTTTAATCTAAAACATAGCTCACAAATTTAACATTATTACGATAATATAAACAAAGCTATGCAAAGGTCTAGAATTCTTTCAACTTATTACAGCATTAAACTATGATCCAAATGCATCAGTGTGGTGTCGTTCTACCCTTCCCATGCATGCTCAATGTCCACCTGTAGGGAGGGGGAAACAAGGGTGAGATAAAATCTCAGCAAGCAAACTGTTTAATAGGCTATTCAAACTACAAACAATTATACATCATCATTTATAATTTCATACAACTACAACCACAATTCATATTCACAATTATTAAACCACCACAAATCTTCCATGGATCATACCTCTTCAATTTCAGATTTAATTGGCATATAAATGCTATCATTTTAAATACCAATTAAATGCATATGAAACATTTAGTCTTCCACAACTACAATAAATTAATCCTCAACATTTACTCTTCCACAACTAACAATGTTATATCCTTTACTTCAAATCACCATCAAGACAATAAAACACATGTATGATCATCCCACTACTTTATTATTTCTCACATCCACAATTGCTATCAACAATTAATACAAGTGAAAAGAATATCATGCCACAACCACGACTCTTGCCAAACACAAGGGACGAATCCCATACCACGACCACATCCACAATCTTCATACCACAAATAGCTCACATGAGCCAATTCCACATTATAACTAGAAAGTTGTATATTCCACAAAATAACATCACCACAATATATATTGCATATGTATGCAAATGAATCTTTCCATAATGCAATGCATTTGAATGCTTCATGCTATGCTCCACATCACTCTTGCCAGGGCAGGAATTGTAGTTCATCGTATTACGTTAATATATGATGCTTCCGCGGGCGAAGAGGTGCATCGTGTTACGACAATATACCATGTTGTACCGGTACGGTCGCGGCTAAGTGCGGCGACATCCACATATGCAAATGACATGATATGATATGATAATTAATAAATCTCATTAATTCATCCACAAGGAGCATTATCATGTTCTCAACATATCCACATCCACCACATGTTAATTTCATATCCACATTATACATTAAGTAAGAATTCCACATGTCTACTAGCAGATTATCAACATATCAATGGATAAATACTTGCTACCATCTCCACAATTAAAATTAATGGATTGCGCGAAGGCTACGAAAGCAGAAAACAAAATTTTTCTACCGCGCACACAAGGACATCATGCTTAAGGAGGGATCATGGATCGTTACCACTAGACACGCAGCGCAGCGGAAGAAGAGTTGGAGAAGCCGATCCAACCACGCGCGTCGAAGTAGTAGTGGAAGTAGCCGATCGTCCCAAACCGATCGTCTCCTCCACGTGATCAACCACACCACGAGCAGATCCAATCTGTAGGTTGTTGATGCCGATCAACGCCGCAACGAGCAGCGCCCACCGGTATCCACACGTCCCGGCTGGAACGCCGATCGCGAGTGTACCAAAGACTCATGAGCGGCTAGGGTTTGGCTCGGAGGTGGCGGCTAGGGATTAGCTCGGGATTATCGATGCATCCCCTCACCCCTCGCCTCCATATATAGACCTCATCACTTGGGCCTCGTGGACCGAGGCCCAATAGGAGTCTATCCGGATCTCTATCCAAATTGAGCCCACATTCGAATTAGTGTTCCAACCCGTTAAGTGTGCGACCAGAGGTTCACGATACTTGGTCGCGACCGAAACACCTTTCCGGTCACCACATTAATAGTGGCCTCTAGTAAGACATATTAACCCCAAAGTATACGTAAAGATCATATCGGTGAACTCGTAATGTTCTCATGTACTAATCCCTTTACCTCACGATATAGATTAAGCTCAAGGCGAGACTGTGTCATCCTCTTAATAGCTCAATCACTCTCTCGATTCCGTGATGGATTATAAACTCGTGATTGACTCCTCAATCACCTTGGCATGGCCATGCACTTTCATAATCCATTACATCGAGGGGCCCAGAGATATCTCTCCCATAAGGAGGGGCAAATTCTATCTTGATCATTCATATCCCACTACATGTTTCATGGCAAACTCAAAGACTACTTTTATGACTACCCAGTTACGGAGTAGTGTTTAGTAGTCCCAAAATAAGCTACTACGCATGCTGGGAATCATGATGATCTCAAGTCTAAGGATTCCACATAAACACTACTTGAGACCAACTGATGACACATGGAATCTCTGCAGTGTCTCATGGCGGGTCTATCCAACATATGTTCACTAACACATGTCCATATTATTGATTTGGTATCTCCATACCATGATCCATGAGACATGATCATCAATCAATACATATGTTGATCTTTGAATCATATTTGTTCCTCATATGAAATATAATCAGGGATCATTTAGAAATAGCAATATTTTGGCATTAAGAGTCTCATGAATAAGTCACATACTCATTGATCAATAATGATAATGTCTATTTCAAGGAACAAAGCAATGTATCATAAACATAGTATGTGATATATTCAACATCTCCATATTGCCTCTAGGGCATATCACCAACAGTCTCCCACTTGCACTAGAGTCAACCATGTAGGTATCTAATACCCATTGCCCTAGTGTGAGCCTCATGCTTTGGTGGGAAGCGGCTTTGTCAACAGATCTGCAATGTTCAAATCCGTTTGTACTTTGCATATCTTAACATCGCCTCTCCACAATCTCGCGGATGAGATGAAATCGCCGAGAATGTGCTTGGACTTACAGTGCGATCTAGGCTCCTTGGCTTGCGCAATGGCTCCACTGTTGTCACAGTAGAGGTCCATTGGGCTGGAGGCACTAGCCATCACACCAAGCTCAGAAACAAATTTCTTGATCCAAATAGCCTCTTTAGCGACTTCGAAGCCGCTATGTACTAAACTCATTGTAGAATCAACAATTGTCTCTGCTTGGAACTCTTCCACTCACCGCACCGCCATTCGTGCGAAGACAAATCCAGATTGCGATCTAAAATCATCTTTGTCGGTTTGGAAGCTAGCATCGGTGTAACCATTTACAACGAGCTCTTCCTCACCCCATAGACGAGGAACACATCTTTAGTTCTTCTCAAGTACTTCAAGATGTTCTTTACGGCAATCCAGTGACTTTTCACCTAGATCTGACTGGTATCTACTTGTAGCACTTAAAGCATACGAGACATCTGAACGTGTACAAAGCATGGCATATGTAATATCCCGAACGTCGATACGGTGTAAGATTTTAAATCAATCGCGGAATCGCCGATTTTTCGGTTAATCGCGGAAGGAAAAATAAAATTTGTAGAACATTATAAAATAAATAAAATATATTAAAATTATTTTTAATTTCAGATTAGGTCGAGGGGAGTGGGTGACCGCCCTTGGGCCAAGGCCCAAGGGGTGCGCCCCACCCCCAACCGCACCCCACCCTTTTGCAGCCACCACCCCTGCCTCCACCCCACAGGCGCAGCCTCTCCCTCCATCACCCTCCCACAAGTTGCTGCCCTTGGAGAAGGAGAAGGAGAAGGAAAAGAAGGAGAAGGAGAAGAAGGAAGAAGAAGGAAGGAGAAGAAGAAGAGGAGGAAATTTTGTGGAATTTCTTCAGATTGGTAATATTCCCTCATCCCAAACCCTCTGTTCTTAGGAATAATTAGGGTTCTTGGCACGAATTTTGATGGGAGATTAGAGATTAATTGCCTGATTAGAGTTTAATCACGGGCTGATTTTAGATCTATTCGCGCAGCGCGGCTTGCCTCATGGTTTCGATCTAGGAAACGAATTTTCCTGCGGGTCTTCCCAAAAGGAAAGTTGTAGGGGACTTCCAGATGTATCTCTTGTATTTTTTTAAAATTTTTCTACTGTGGTATCTGGGAGATACGGAGTTGGCATTACCGCTGTCTGGCAGGCGGACGGATTGTTACAGTCCGACTGTAATACGGGTTTTAAAAATAGAAGATGAATTTTATGGTTAGGTCCGTAATTGAGAAAGTTGTAGATAATTAAGATTTCTATTTTCTGTATAATTTCCAGAATTATTAGGCCTCTGTGCTGTTGTGGGCACGCGTTTGAACGCGGCTGCCCAATCTGCCAAAGCAGAGTTCTTCCTCTGTTTTGGGCATTAATTTTCATCTAGTTGTAATCCGAATAAAAATAGGAGTTCTACATGAAAATTGTAGGCTTTTAAGTCATGAATCCATAAAGGTATCTTTTTCTGTAAATGGTTCATTATTTTTAAAGTTAAAAAATTGTGAAGCAGCGCTGCTGCAGAAGGGTTCCTGCTGTTTTTCTGAGCGGAGTAGGGTTTGAGCGGGTTCGGGGTTTAGCGACGCTTATAATTATTTTTGTCATGTTTGTATGCTGTGTCTTGGTGCTGAGAGATGTCTTTTGGACAGGTGGTCTTGTCCCTGATCGTTCTTGATTGTTTTGCTTCGCTTCGTCGGTTTGAGGCAAGTGAATGTAGTGGTGGTTGCTACCGTTTAACTTGTTATTCCTTCTACTTGCAATTTACATTATTATCGTAATTTGATACATTATGCCATGATTGCATGATATTTTAATTGTGGTGATGGTAGCAAGTATTGATCAAGTGATATGTTATTAACTTTGCTAGTAGACATGTGGATTTCCTGCTTAATGTTATAGTGTGGAACATGAAATTAATTTGTGGTGGATGTGGAGATGTTGAGAGCATGATAATGCTCCTTGTGGATGAATTAATGTGATTTATGATTTATCATATCATTCATGTCATATCATGTCATTTGCATATGTGGATGTCGCCGCACCTAGCCACGACCGTACCGGTACAACCTCTTCTCCCGCGGGAAGCAATTCCCTGCCCTGGAAAGAGTGAAGGAAGATAAGCATTCATATGCATTGATTTGTTGTTTAAATGACTGTATCCATATGCCATTTTGCATTCATATGCAATGTGTTGTGGTGAAGATATGTTGTGGAAAGATTTATTTGCATCCATATGCAATATGTTGTGGTGAAGTTATTTTGTGGATTATTCAACTCCATAGTTGTAATGTGGAATTTACAGTTTCATTGTTGTGTTGTGGATTTAGCTCATGTGAGCTATTTGTGGTATGAGGATTGTGGTTGTGGTCGTGGAATGAGATTCGTTCCTTGTGTATGGTAAGGGTTGTGATTGCGACATGAAATTCTTTTCTCATATACATATTAATTGTTGATAGCAAATGTGCATGTGAGAAATAATAATGTATTGAAGTAAAACATACATATGTTTTATTGCCTTTGGTAGTGGTATTGGATGATGTTTAAAGTAGTTAAACAAGATTTATTTGCTAATACTTTGCCGTCATGGATAGTGTTTTGATGTTGAGGATGTAAACATTGTTAATTGTGAAAGATTTAATGTTGATGATTAATCTATTGTGGTTATGGAAGATTAAATGTTTCTTTTGCAATTAATAGAGGATAAAAAGACGGCATTCATATGACAATTAAATCTTAAATTAAAGAGATATTATTCATAGAAGTTTATGGTGGTTTAAATATTTATGAACATAAATTGTAATTGTGGATGTATGGAATTATAATGATGATGTTTAAATTGCTTGTAGTTTGAGTAACTTGTTAAACAGTTTGCTTGTTGAGATTTTTATCTCACTCTTGCTTCCTCCTCCCTACAGGTGGACTTTGAGCATGCATTGGGAAGGGTAGAGCGGCACCGCACGGATGCACTTGTATTATAATCTTAATGCTGAAATAAAGTTGAAAGAAATCTAGTCTTTGTTTAGCTATCTTGTAGAGAATTGTTTCATCGTATTAATGTTATTTTGGAACCGTTCCTTTGGTTATTATTGTTTAAGTTGAGATGAATATTAAGTTGTTCTCATTGTTTCATTATTTTCTAGTTGTTTATGCTTCGTTTATATTATCCTGTTAATTAAATGTTGCCGCTTAATTTATCTTGTAAATTGGCTAGTTGTAGAGCGCCAGAGCATCCGGTATTGTGGATCCCGGGTGTTACAGATTAATATCGAGCGGCTTTAGGTCCGTGGTAATTAAATTATTAAATTGACACACCGGTGCATGAGGATGGGATGGGTAAGCATTGCATTTACGCTTTTGACATGTTGTATTGATGATTTACATTATGATATAATCTTGTATGATTATGATTTGCTCCTATGACTGTTATGAGTAAGGATAGTCAATGATAAGATGTAGATGTTGTTTGTGCTGCCTTGGCTTTGCCAGATTATATCATTGTTTGCAGAATGGGGATAGCAATGTAGTTACCTCAGGTAACTTAATTGCAAATGTTGTTTGTGAATTTCTTAGAAAAGTTGTTATCTTCCTTAAGTTGATTCTGGCCGACTCTTGGCCTATTGCAGTTAATGAATTTCTTTTGAGTTTGTGGTTCTTGCAGTTGAGGGTATGCAATTGGTCTCTACATGTTCCTTGAAGCAGCTATTGTTTCTTTCCGGACTAATGAGATATTCTTGCTACCTCTGCTTATTGGGTGAATTGAAGTACTATTGTCTTTAGTAATTAATCTGACCATTTAGAATGATGAAGTAAGGAGGACCTTTAATCTGTCATTTATTTAGATACTTCATGTGCATGTTCAATTGCTAGATTCATCTATCTTTCACCATGCTAAATTGTTGAAATATGTATAAAGAAATAGATGAAGGTTGATGTATTAACTTGTAGAATCTTATCTTACAAATCTGGTATTATTGAAGATTAAAGTTATTTCGTTCTAATTTCTGAACGTAAGGAGAAATATTGAATCTATGTTCATGATTGTTTTATGATTGTAAATAGAGTTAGATCATGAATATTGTTATGATAAAATAATAATCAACTATTGCTAGTAATGACTAGAGTACAATCAATTTGTGCTAAATTAGAGTTGAGCATCAATATGAATTGAATATATGAGATCTAATAAGAGATTTATACTAGCATGTTTTGTGAGATTGCCATGCTCTAGCATCATCTTGTTTAAGAGCTTTGTTTTAATATGGTGGCTTATGCACTAGGATTTCCTAGAGTAAATAGTCGCAATCTTATTTAGATAATAGAAACATGATGAATTGAATTCTTGTGTTTCTTTTGGAATAGTTTATGAAGGGATTTGAGGATATGATGATGCTTGTTAAGAATGTATTATTCTGATGATTAGCATGATGGTCAGTAGGTGGTTGTGATGATAATGTTGAATGTTCTATAAATAAAAGAATTTGATAACTTCCATGATACTATTTAAATCAAAAGTTTTGATATTTGCGTGCGCGATCTTTTGATCTCATGACTTATGTGGTAGCTGAAATTGTTTTAAGCAAAGTGTCGCGTTGAGAGCTTTTATTAGTTCTTAAAGGATTAATGTGTTGCAGTCTTCAATTCTCTTGGTTGGAATTGTTGAGGTGATACCGTAATCAAAGAAAGTTGTTCTCTTTGTTAAAAGAAAAGTTTGGTAAAAGTATTGGAGGTTGAAGTCAAGTTGTGCATTTCTTTTGAGGTGTGTTTGACTTCTTATTCTCGCCGCATAAGAGTTACTTGAGCTCAAATGGCAATATATTCGCATAAGAGCTTCTTGAGCTCGAATGGCAAAATTGTATTCTTACTTGTTGAGATTTGGTTTTTCTTCTTCTTGAGGAGGCATGTGCCTTCAGCTGTGATCTTATCTTTTGCTATCCAAGATTTATTGCTTTTTCTTTTGGTCTTGAGTTTATTGCAGATGGTAATATCTTCCTTTGTGCTGGAATTTACTTCTTTTTGCCTCTCCAAGAAAGGGGTATTTGATTTGGGTTGCAAAGTCTTTTAAGAGGTGTTTGGCATCTAGTTGGTGTGTTGGGCGATGATTTGGAAATCCTTGGTTCAAGGAAGTTAATTTTCCCAAAGGGAATGGATTGGGAAATTAAAAATATGTCGAGTAGTAATATGCTCACTTGATTCTTGTTTAAACTGTGTGTTTATGACAGAGGTCATCTGCAAATTGAGTTGTTATATGTTGTGGTGTATTTTTTTTTCCAGATAGGAAAAGAAAATGATTGTTTTGGTCTGTCGAGTGATTTCCACTCTTGGCTTGTGCGGTGGGGATTCTCCAAATGTCTATTTGGAGAGTGTGAATGATTTTGTTGTGAATCCTTTGATTTGGACTGTGGTCCTTTGAAGGAGAGCTGGTTGCTAGTATGTTGCTTGAGAATGCTTCATTCTTCTTGTGGTTGTGTTACGGTTGTAACAGTTATTGTTTGCGCTTCGAGTAATGTTATGAGTGGAATCTGTGGTCGAATACTTTAAAAAGGGGTACAATGTATTATCCCGATTATAATAAATAGAGGAAAATATTTTAATGAGAAGGATGGTGTTAGTTAGTGGCTTGATAATTTTGCGAGAAAGACAGGATATGTTGGTCGCTCAGAGCCGACAAAAGAATTGCGGGCGCTCGGCGTTGACCGGCGCGTGTCGTGGACTCGTCAGAGTTGGACATGAGGAAGAGAGCCACCAGTTGTGCGGAGGCCCTCTTGATGGATCAGTCCGAGCAGGAGGTGACGTGGAGCTTGAAGTTCAAATGTAAAAAAAGGACCCGAGATCTTCGAGGCGGGTGAGAACCCGTAGTTGTTGTTCCCTCGTGATGTTCTATCCTTGGGATGCTCTATTCTTTGGTTGTTCTTTCCTTGATTGTTCTTTTTTTCTCGTGGGTTGAGGAGCGAGATTCGAGGACGAATCCTTTTTAGGTGGGGAGAATGTAATATCCCAAGGTCGATACGGTGTAAGATTTTAAATCAATCGCGAATCGCGGTTTTTCGATTAATCGGGAAGGAAAATAAAATTTGTAGAACATTATAAAATAAATAAAATATAATAAAATTATTTTTAATTTCAGATTAGGTCATGAGGGGTGGGCGACCGCCTTGGGCCAAGGCCCAAGGGTGCGCCTCCATCCCCAACCGCACCCCACCCTTTAACCCTAGGCCCCTCTCCCACCCCTTTGCAGCCACCACCCCTGCCTCCACCCCACAGGCGCAGCCTCTCCCCTCCATCACCCTCCCACAAGTTGCTGCCCTTGGAGAAGGAGAAGAAGGAGAAGGAAAAGAAGGAGAAGGAGAAGAAGGAAGAAGAAGGAAGGAGAAGAAGAAGAGGAGAAAATTTTGTGGAATTTCTTCAGATTGGTAATTTTTCCTCATCCCAAACCCTCTGTTCTTAGGAATAATTAGGGTTCTTGGCACGAATTTTGATGGGAGATTAGAGATTAATTGCCCGATTAGAGTTTAATCGCGGGCTGATTTTAGATCTATTCGCGCAGAAAGTTGTAGGAGACTTCCAGATGTATCTCCTGTATTTTTTGCAAATTTTTCTACCATGGGATCTGGGAGATACGGAGTTGGCATTACATTGTCCGTGAAGCGGACGGATTATTACTGATCCGACTGTCTGGGTTTAAAAATAGAAGATGAATTTTATGGTTAGGTCCGTAATTGAGAAAGTTGTAGACAATTAAGATTTCTATTTTCTGTATAATTTCCAGAATTATTAGGCCTCTGTGCTGTTGTGGGCACACGTTTGAACGCGGCTGCCCAATCTGCCAGAGCAGAGTTCTTCCTCTGTTTTGGGTCATGAATAAAAATAGGAGTTCTACATGAAAATTGTAGGCTTTTAAGTCATGAATCCATAGAGGTATCTTTTTCTGTATTTGGTTCATTATTTTTAAAGTTAAAAATTGTGAAGCAAGTCTTTGCTAGAAGGGTTCTGCTATTTTTACGAGCGGAGTAGGGTTTGAGCGGGTTCGGGGTTTAGCGACGCTTATAATTATTTTTGTCATGTTTGTATGCTGTGTCTTGGTGCTGAGAGATATCTTTTGGATAGGTGGTATTGTCCCTGATCGTTCTTGATTGTTTTGCTTCGCTTCGTCGGTTTGAGGCAAGTGAATGTAGTGGTGGTTGCTACCGTTTAACTTGTTATTCCTTCTACTTGCAATTTACATTATTATCGTAATTTGATACATTATGCCATGATTGCATGATATTTTAATTGTGGTGATGGTAGCAAGTATTGATCAAGTGATATGTTATTAACTTTGCTAGTAGATATGTGGATTTCCTGCTTAATGTTATAGTGTGGAACATGAAATTAATTTGTGGTGGATGTGGAGATGTTGAGAGCATGATAATGCTCCTTGTGGATGAATTAATGTGATTTATGATTTATCATATCATTCATGTCATATCATGTCATTTGCATATGTGGATGTCGCCGCACCTAGCCGCGACAAGATGCAGTACAACCTCTTCTCCCGCTGCCAAGCAATTCCACCTGGAAAGATCAAGGAAGATAAGCATTCATATGCATTGATTTGTTGTTTAAATGACTGTATCCATATGCCATTTTGCATTCATATGCAATATGTTGTGGTGAAGATATGTTGTGGAAAGATTTATTTGCATCCATATGCTATATGTTGTGGTGAAGTTATTTTGTGGATTATTCAACTCCATAGTTGTAATGTGGAATTCTGATTTCATTGTTGTGTTGTGGATTTGGCTCATGTGAGCTATTTGTGGTATGAGGATTGTGGTTGTAGTCGTGGAATGAGATTCGTCCCTTGTGTATGGTGAGGGTTGTGATTGCGGCATGAAATTCTTTTCTCATATACATATTAATTGTTGATAGCAAATGTGCATGTGAGAAATAATAATGTATTGAAGTAAAACATACATATGTTTTATTGCCTTTGGTAGTGGTATTGGATGATGTTTAAAGTAGTTAAACAAGATTTATTTGCTAATACTTTGCCGTCATGGATAGTGTTTTGATGTTGAGGATGTAAACATTGTTAATTGTGAAAGATTTAATGTTGATGATTAATCTATTGTGGTTATGGAAGATTAAATGTTTCTTTTGCAATTAATAGAGGATAAAAAGACGGCATTCATATGACAATTAAATCTTAAATTAAAGAGATATTATTCATAGAAGTTTATGGTGGTTTAAATATTTATGAACATAAATTGTAATTGTGGATGTATGGAATTGTAATATCCCGAACGTCGTTACAGCATAAGATTTTAAATCAATCACGGAATCGCCGGTTTTTCGGTAAATCGTGGGAAGGAAAAATATAAATTGTAGAATATTGTAAAATGAATTAAATAAATTAAAACAATTACTTTGAATATTTTGGGCTGTCCAGAGGGGTGGGCCAGCCGATTTGGGCCAGCCAGCCCAAATGGGGGCCCATACCCACTCCCAAACCCTAGCACCGCCCTTTATAAACCCCCTCCCTTGGCCCCCTCTCCCTTTTTTTCCCACCTTGGGCGCAGCCCCCTTCTCCCTCTTTTCCCCACGGCCACCCCCCTTATCCCTAGGAGAAGGAGAAGGAGAAGGAGAGAAAGGAGAAGAAGAAGAAGAAGGAAGGAGAAGGAAGGAGAAGAAGAAGAGGAGGGAAATTTTGGGAAAATTCTTCAGATTGGTAATTTTCCCTCATCCCAAACCCTCTGTTTTTAGGAATAATTAGGGTTCTTGGCACGGATTTTAATGGAGGATTCTAGATTAATAGCCCGATTAGAGTTTATTCGCGGGCTGATTCTAGATCTATTCGCGCAGCGCGTCTTGTTTTGCGGTTTTGATCTAGTAAACGATTTTTCCTGTGGTTCTTCCCAAAAGTCAAATTGTAGAGGAGTTCTAGATGCGACTGCTGTACTTTTTGCGGATTTTTCTGTCGTAGGATCTGGGAGATACGGTGTCGGGAATATAGCTGTCCGTCAGGCGGGCAGTTTGTTACAGTCCGACTGTAATTCGAATTTTAAAAATAGTAGATGATTTTTATGGCTAGGGTCGTAATTGATAAAGTTGTAGATAATTCAGAGTTCTAGTTCATGTGTAATTTTCGGGATTTTTAGACCTCTGTACTGTCGTGGGGACGCGATTTGGTTTCGCTGCCCAGTTTGCCAGATCAGAAAGTTTTCTCTATTTAGGGCATTAAATTACATCTAGTTCTGATCCGAATAAAAATAGGAGTTCTACATGAAAATTGTAGGTTTTAAGTCATGATTCCAGAGAGGTATTGTTTACTATATTTGGATCATTATTTATAAAGATACGAATTGTGAAGCAGCGCTGCTGCAGAAGGGTTCTTGCCATTTTGCTGAGCGGAGAGGAGTTTGTGCGAGTTGGGAATTTAGTTAAGATAAATTGTTGGGGTAATTGGGGTTGTTGATATTTTGTATCTAAATACCCGTTACTGTTACGTTAGTAATTATTAATTATTATTCAGGAGGAGAGCGGATTCCAGGGGTTGCACCTTCTGCTCGTTCTTTGTATTCTCGCGGTTAAGGCAAGTATAATGATGATTGAAATTTTATAGTGTGATTGTTGATGAATGATGGTTTGTGGATGTTTGATCGGTATTATGAGTGTATGCGATCTTGGTTGGGATAATGACATGTTGGTACTGTTTATGGTATTTGCAATTGAAGTGGTTTATGAGAATTTATGATGCATGGATATGGTGAATGCAAGTTTTTATTCATTAAGACATTCACATATATGCATTATGCTGCAATTGAAGTTGTTTATGAGAAGTTATGATGCATGGATATGGTGAATGCAAGTTTTTATTTATTGGGACATTCACATATATGCATCATGCCGATATATTGAAGTCTTGGTCACGAGATGACCAAGCGTCGAGGTCCCCGTCATGTTGATGTCATGATGGGCTAAAGGTCCCCATACTTGTGGAGTATGGGCAATTGGTCCCTGTATCAGATGGTACAGGCATGGGTGTGCATTGACGGATGCACACTCCGCATTACCGGTAAAATGCGAAAGAGAAGAGATAAAGAGATTGTTGATCATATTACATAGCATGATTCATTATATGATTGATGGTTAAATTGTGAGATGATGTTCATGGTTGTTCTTGTAATTACTTATTATATTTGCTGAGTCGTTGGACTCACTCTTGCTGTTGTTGTTGTTGTTTGTTGTTTGTTTTAGGTACCTTTATGAGATTGGCATGCATGGGATTAAAGGAAGACTAGAGTTGTTGCACTTGCACGAATTATTCACCATGGGAGGAATATAGAAATTAGATTATTTGTTGAGTAGCTCAAGTGAGATTTGGCTTATGACTAAGAGGTTAATTTGTAACAAAGAACTAGAACTTGCTTATTTTGCTTCCGCTCATTAATTAAGTTTTATAGCTGTTCTACTTAGTATAGCTTATATTGCTTTCGATTAATTATATCCTTTGATTATGCTTGTTGGAACCTTGGAGTTAGACAATAAACAAAGGAGGTTCTGCCGAAAACTTGTAGGGTAATTTAGTTTATCTTTATTATGTTGTTAGTTTGGTAGCATTCCAGGTCATTCTTTTGGCTGGGGTGTTACAGTTGGTATCAAAGCGGGCTGTAGGTCCGTGGTTAATGAAGTATTAATTTTGACACACTAGGCACTGTAGGTGGGAACGGGGTTTGCATTGCATGTACGTTTCCGTTGATTATCATGGTTGAATATATGCTTAATAGTTGGCTTTGTACTTGTTATGCAATGATCTTTTGGTGCCTATGATTTGACTATGTGACTGTTATGTGTGGTGATAGTTAATATCGAGAGATAGAGGTCGTGGTGCGGCCATAGCCATGGCCAAGTTATAGCACTATTCGTGGTATTGAATTGGTGAGGGATATTTCCTTGGGCAACTTAATTTCAGAAGTTAGGAATGAGTTCTTTAGAAGAGTTTATTCTCTTCCTTAAGCTGAATTGGTCAATTCTTATCCAGTGGTGGGAGAAGAATTTATTTTGGTATGATGGTTCATTGCAGTCGAGGGTTTACATGTGGTCTCTATCTGTTCTTTGAAGCAAATATTGTTTTTCAGTCTATTGAGGCACTTTTGCTATTTGACAAAATTATTGATTTGCAAGGTTGGTCCTTTCGTGGAGTTTTATCTTGTTGTGAAACATGTCTTATTTGTTCGCTTGGAACTTTTATTAATGAAAGTATTATATTGCAAATTCGTAAACATGGGAAAGTCTTGGATCTTTGCATTTATTTGTATTATGCCACATGTTACAGTAGATGTATATTTTAATTGCGATAGCAATGTCGGTATTCTGGACTGCTAGGGCAGATTTTGGTAGACAGATGTTTTGGGGTAGTTTCGTCGGGATTCAGGTCTGGACCCCTTCTAGAAAATTGTAGAGGACTTAATTATCTTTCCAGGGAGTGCTAGAACTCATTATTCCGATTTGTGTAGCAAAAGTTATGAATTTTCTAGTGCTGCTGTTCTGCAGATCGGAGTAGTTCTGGACAGATTTTAGTAGATCGGTTTGTGCGACGGGCAATCGGGCGAATCAGAAATTCTTCATGTTAGGAAAGTTTTAGATAATTGTCTTAGCTTTCTAGAAAGGTCAAGCAATCGTGATTCGGACACTCGGGTGAAAGTTATGATAATTTTAGTGCGCTGTCCAGAGAACCCAATGTGAAAATTGATGTTTTAAGAAAAGTGGTTGGTGTGGGTAGAAGATGGCCGATTCAGGAGGCTCACCAACTAGGTTTAGTTAGGAACTAGAATGAATATTATGATTATTTAAATTTCTATCCTATTGGATAAATTGAAATTAATCTTGTCTTCGATAATTAATCTGACCGTTCGAGATGATTAAGTAAGGAGGTGTTAGAATATTACCTTGGTAATATTGATCCTTAACATGTCTTTTATTTAGATGCTTTATGAGCATGCACAATTGCTGGTTTCATCTATCTTTTACCATGCTAGATTGTTGAAAATGTATAAAGAAATAGATGAAGGTTGATGTATTGATTTGTAGAAACTTGTCTTACAAGCAGGTATTATTGAAGTATAAAGTCATTTCCGTTCTAATTTCTGAATGTAAGGAAGGATACAGAATCTATGCTCACGATTGTTTTATGATTGTAAAACGAAGTTAGGATCGTGAATGTTGTTGTGACCAAATAATAATCAATTATTGCCAATAGTGAATAGAGTACAATCAATTTGTGCTAAGTTAGACTTGAGCATCAATAAGAATTGAATATATGAAATCTAGTAAGAAATTTATACTAGCATGTTTTGTGAGATTATCTTGCTCTAGTATCATCTTGTTTAAGAGCTTTGTTCTACTGTGTGGCTTATACATTAGGTTTTCTAGACTAAGTAGTTGCAATCTTACTTAAATATTAGAACATGATGAAATAATTTCTTATGTTTCCTGTGGAAACGTTTATGAAAGGATTTGAGGATGTGATGATGCTTATTAAGAATGTATTATTCTGATATTAGTATGTTGGTCAATTGGTGGTTATGATGGTAATATTGAATGTTCATTAAATAGAAGAATTTGAATAAATTCCATGGTACTATTTAAATCAAAAGTTTTGATAGTTGCATGCGCGATCTTTTGATCTCATGACTTATGTGGTAGCTGAAATTGTTTTAAGCAAAGTGTCGTGTTGAGGGATTTTAATTAGTTCTTAAAGAATTAATGTGTTGTGGTCTTCAACTCTTTTTTTTGTTGGAAATGTTAAGGTGATACCGTAATCAAAGAAGGTTGTTCTCTTTGTTAAAAGGAAATGTTTGATAAAAGTTTTGGAGGTTGAAGTCAAGAGGTGTAATCTTTTTGAAGTGTGTTTGACTTCTTATTTTCGCCGCTTAAGAGTTTATTGAGCTCAAATGACAATATTGTATTTTTATTGATTGAGATTTGATGTTTTCTTCTTAAGGAGACATATGCCTTCAACTGTGGTCTTATCCTTTGTTGTCCAAGATCTTTGTTTTCTTGGTCTTGTGTTTATTGCAGATGGTCTTTGTGCTGAAATTTTTTCTTCTTTAGCTTCTCCAAGAAAGGGGTAAACAGTTTGGGTTGCAAAGACCTTTAATAGGTGTATAGCAACTAGTTGGTGTAGTTATGCGATTGATTTTAGTGAGATTGTGGGTGTGATATGAATTTTGAGTTGTTATCCTTAAAAGGATTGATGTGCTTTAAGAATTATATGTCAAAGTAATTTTATTGGTCGAGGTCTTGGCTAGAATGTATTTTATGGAGACAGTAAAGTCTCTCTGCAAATGTGTGGATGATGTACTCAGTTTAAGTGTAATGTCGAAGTTGTCAACTTGAGATAAATGAGTTGGTGTGTTGGGGCGATGATTTGGAAATCCTTGGTAGGAAGTTAAATTTTTTTCAAAGGGAATGTATTGGGAAATTATTAATATTTCGAGCAGTAATGTGCTCTCTTGATTCTTGTTTAATTGTGTGTGTTTATGGCAGAGGTCATCTGCAAATTGAGTTGTTTGTTGTGAGGTGTATTCTTTTCCAGTTAGGAAAAGAAATTGATTATTTTGGTTTGTCGGTGATTATCACTCTTGGCTTGTGCGATGTGGATTCTCCGAATGTCTATTTGGAGAGTGTGAATGGTTTGTTGTGAATCCTTTGTTTTGGATTGTGGTCCTTGAAGGAAGGTCATTTCTTTGGTGTGTTGCTTGAGAATGCTTTATTCTTCTTGTGGTTGTGTTACATTTGTATGATTATTGTTTGTGCTTGAGTAATGTTATGAGTGGAATCGTGGTGAATTCTTTAAAGGAGTACAATGTATTATCCGATTATAATAAATAGGGGAAAAATTTTTTTTAAGAAGGATGGTTTTAGCTAGTGGCTTGATAGTTTTGCGAGAAAGGCAAGATCTGTTGGCCGCTTAGAGTCAGTAGATGAGTTGCGAGTGCTCGGCGTTGATCGGCGTGTCGTGGATCGGTCGAGTTGGACATGAGGAAGAGAGCCAGCAGATATACGGAGGCCCTCTTGACGAATCGGTCCGAGCGGGAGGTGACGTGGAGCTTGAAGTTCAAATGTAGAAAAGGACCCAAATTCTTGAGCGAGTGTGAACCCGTAGTTGTTGTTCCCTTGTGATGTTTTATCCTTGAGATGCTCTATTCTTTGATTGTTCTTTCCTTGGTTGTTCTTTTGTCTCGTGTGTTGAGGAGCGAGATTCGAGGACGAATCCTTTTTAGGTGGGGAGAATGTAATATCCCGAACGTCGTTACGGCATAAGATTTTAAATCAATCACGGAATCGCCGGTTTTTCGGTAAATCGTGGGAAGGAAAAATATAAATTGTAGAATATTGTAAAATGAATTAAATAAATTAAAAAAATTACTTTGAATATTTTGGGCTGTCCAGAGGGGTGGGCCAGCCGATTTGGGCCAGCCAGCCCAAATGGGGGCCCATACCCACTCCCAAACCCTAGCACCCCTTTATAAACCCCCTCCCTTGGCCCCCTCTCCCTTTTTTTCCCACCTTGGGCGCAGCCCCCTTCTCCCTCTTTTCCCCACGGCCACCCCTTATCCCTAGGAGAAGGAGAAGGAGAAGGAGAGAAGGAGAAGAAGAAGAAGAAGGAAGGAGAAGGAAGGAGAAGAAGAAGAGGAGGGAAATTTTGGGAAAATTCTTCAGATTGGTAATTTTCCCTCATCCCAAACCCTCTGTTTTTAGGAATAATTAGGGTTCTTGGCACGGATTTTAATGGAGGATTATAGATTAATTGCCCGATTAGAGTTTATTCGCGGGCTGATTCTAGATCTATTCGCGCAGCGCGTCTTGTTTTGCGGTTTTGATCTAGTAAACGATTTTTCCTGTGGTTCTTCCCAAAAGTAAAATTGTAGAGGAGTTCTAGATGCGTCTGCTGTAATTTTTGCGGATTTTTCTGTCGTAGGATCTGGGAGATACGGTGTCGGGAATATAGCTGTCCGTCAGGCGGGCAGTTTGTTACAGTCCGACTGTAATTTGAATTTTAAAAATAGTAGATGATTTTTATGGCTAGGGTCGTAATTGAAAAAGTTGTAGATAATTAAGAGTTCTAGTTCATGTGTAATTTTCGGGATTTTTAGACCTCTGTACTGTCGTGGGGACGCGATTTGGTTTCGCTGCCCAGTTTGCCAGATCAGAAAGTTTTCTCTATTCAGGGCATTAAATTACATCTAGTTCTGATCCGAATAAAAATAGGAGTTCTACATGAAAATTGTAGGTTTTTAAGTCATGATTCCAGAGAGGTATTGTTTGCTATATTTGGATCATTATTTATAAAGATACGAAATTGTGAAGCAGCGCTGCTGCAGAAGGGTTCTTGCCATTTTGCTGAGCGGAGAGGAGTTTGTGCGAGTTGGGAATTTAGTTAAGATAAATTGTTGGGGTAATTGGGGTTGTTGATATTTTGTATCTAAATACCTGTTACTGTTACGTTAGTAATTATTAATTATTATTCAGGAGGAGAGCGGATTCCAGGGGTTGCACCTTCTGCTCGTTCTTCGTATTCTCGCGGTTAAGGCAAGTATAATGATGGTTGAAATTTTATAGTGTGATTGTTGATGAATGATGGTTTGTGGATGTTTGATCGGTATTATGAGTGTATGCGATCTTGGTTGGGATAATGACATGTTGGTACTGTTTATGGTATTTGCAATTGAAGTGGTTTGTGAGAATTTATGATGCATGGATATGGTGAATGCAAGTTTTTATTCATTAAGACATTCACATATATGCATTATGCTGCAATTGAAGTTGTTTATGAGAAGTTATGATGCATGGATATGGTGAATGCAAGTTTTATTTATTGGGACATTCACATATATGCATCATGCCGATATATTGAAGTCTTGGTCACGAGATGACCAAGCGTCGAGGTCCCCGTCATGTTGATGTCATGATGGGCTAAAGGTCCTCATACTTGTGGAGTATGGGCAATTGGTCCCTGTGTCGATGGTACAGGCATGGGTGTGCATTGACGGATGCACACTCAGACACTGGTAAAATGCGAAAGAGAAGAGATAAAGAGATTGTTGATCATATTACATAGCATGGTTCATTATATGATTGATGGTTAAATTGTGAGATGATGTTCATGGTTGTTCTTGTAATTACTTATTATATTTGCTTGAGTCGTTGGACTCACTCTTCTTTATTGTTGTTGTTGTTTGTTGTTTGTTTTAGGTACCTTCATGAGATTGGCATGCATGGGATTAAAGGAAGACTAGAGTTGTTGCACTTGCACGAATTATTCACCATGGGAGGAATATAGAAATTAGATTATTTGTTGAGTAGCTCAAGTGAGATTTGGCTTATGACTAAGAGGTTAATTTGTAACAAAGAACTAGAACTTGCTTATTTTGCTTCCGCTCATTAATTAAGTTTTATAGCTGTTCTACTTAGTATAGCTTATATTGCTTTCGATTAATTATATCCTTTGATTATGCTTGTTGGAACCTCGGAGTTAGACAATAAACAAAGGAGGTTCTGCCGAAAACTTGTAGGGTAATTTAGTTTATCTTTATTATGTTGTTAGTTTGGTAGCATTCCAGGTCATTCTTTTGGCTGGGGTGTTACAGGAATTATAATGATGATGTTTAAATTACTTGTAGTTTGAGTAACTTGTTAAACAGTTTGCTTGCTGAGATTTTTATCTCACTTTTGCTTCCCCCTCCCTACAGGTGGACTTTGAGCATGCATTGGGAAGGGTAGAGCAGCACCGCACGGATGCACTTGTATTATAATCTTAATGCTGAAATAAAGTTGAAAGAAATCTAGTCTTTGTTTAGCTATCTTGTAGAGAATTGTTTCATCGTATTAATGTTATTTTGGAACCGTTCCTTTGGTTATTATTGTTTAAGTTGAGATGAATATTAAGTTGTTCTCATTGTTCTGTTATTTTCTAGTTGTTTATGCTTCTGTTTATATTATCCTGTTAATTAAATGTTGCCGTTTAATTTATCTTGTAAATTGGCTAGTTGTAGAGCAGTTTGAGAGCATCCCAAAGTATTGTGGATCCTGGGTGTTCTGACATACATAATGGACCCAATAGTGAAGCATATGGAATCGCATTCATTTTATCCCGCTCATCAGGTGTACTAGGACACTGATTCTTGCTAAGATTTATACCATGTGACATAGGTAGAAAACCGTTCTTGGAATCCTGCATGTTGAACCTTTTCAACACCTTGTCAATGTACGTATCTTGGCTTAATCCAATCAGCCTTTTTGATCTATCTCTATAGATCTTGATGCCCAGAATATATGCCGCCTCTCCTAAATCTTTCATAGAGAAACTATTTTTCAATGAAGATTTAATGATTCGAAACATAGGAATGTCATTTCCGATCGAATATGTCATCCACATATAAGACCGTAAACACGAAAAGCGCTCCCACTAGCCTTCTTGTAAACACAAGGCTCTTCTTCGTTCTTGATGAAACCAAACCCTTTGATTACTTCATCAAAACGAATGTTCCAACTCCGAGATGCCTGCTTTAATCCATAAATGGATCTTTGCAGCTTGCAAATCTTTCCAGCTGATTGCGGATCGACAAAACCCGTGGGCTGTGTCATGTACACATCCTCACTCAGATTTCCATTAAGGAAAGCTGTTTTGACATCCATTTGCCATATTTCATAGTCGAAATAAGCAGCAATCGCTAGAATGATCCGAATAGACTTTAGCATTGCGACGGGTGAAAAAGTTTCATCATAATCAACACCTTGAATTTGTTTGAAATCTTTGGCCACCAATCGCGCTTTATAGATGTGAACATTTCCATCTATGTCTATCTTTTTCTTGAAAACTCATTTGCACTCAATGGTTTTAACACCATCAGGTGGATCAACCAAGTTCCAAACTTGATTACTGTGCATGGATTCAATTTCGGATCTCATGGCTTCAAGCCATTTCTCAGAGTCTGGTCCCACCATCGCTTCTTCATAGGTATTAGGCTCATCGTTGTCTAACAACAATATGTCCCGTTGTTGAGTAGTCAAGAATATGTACCTCTCGGTGCACGACGTGACCTCTCGACCTACGTGGTGCGGTGTGTCCACAACAGTTCTTCAACAGTTTGTTCATCCTGTTGTGGTTCTAGAGAGCTGAAACGCTTTCGGTGTTTCTCGATTTCTTCAAGTTGCACCATGCTCCCACTATCCCTTCTTGAGAGAAACTCTTTCTCTAAGAAGACACCATGCCGGGCGACAAACACTTTGCCTTCTTCTTGATTATAGAAGTAATATCCTTTTGTTTCATTTGGATACCCGATAAAGAAGCATTTATCGATTTAGGACTAAGCTTATCGATTGTAAACGTTTTACATAAGCCTCACATCCCAAATCTTAAGAAAAGACAAGCTAGGGCGTTGTCCTGTCCATATCTCATATGGTGTCTTTTCATCGATTTTGATGGAACCTGCTTAGTGTGAAAGCGGTACATTTCAAGAGCGTACCCCAAAAAGATAACGGAAGATCACTGTGGCTCATCATGGGCGCACCATATCTAATAAGGTGCGATTTCTCGTTCGATACCCCATTCCATTGAGGTGTTCTGGCGGAGTCAATTGTGGAACAATTCCACAATCCTTCAGATGATTGCCAAACTCATGGCTCAAAACTCGCCTCCATGATCGATCGTAGAAACTTGATTGTCTTGCCTAAATGATTTTGCACTTCATTTTGGAATTCTTTGAACTTTTCAAAGGATTCGACTTATCTTCATCGGTAGATATACCCATATCTACTAAAGTCATCGATAAAAGTTATGAAGTATCGAAAACCACCTCGGTGTTGAGATCATTGGTCCACATACATCGAATGTACGAGTGCCAATAAGTCACTTGCCCGTTCACCTTGACCGTGAAAGGTGCTTTTGTCATCTTGCCAAGCAAACAAGATTCGCATGTCTCAAATGATTCAAAATCAAATGAGTGCGAATACCATCTCTATGGAGCTTCTCCATGCGTTTCTCATTTATGTGACCTAAGCGGCGATGCTAAATAAGCGTGGATTCAAATCATTCGATCGTTGCCTCTTTGCATTAATGTTATAGACCGGTGACTCTTCAAGAGTAAGAACATATAACCCATTCACCAATGGAGTATGACAATAGAACATATCTTTGAAATAAAGAGAACAACCATTGTTCACAGATCTCAAGTCATAACCTTCTGCTTGCAAACATGAAGCAGAAATAATGTTCTTGGAAAGAGATGGAACACAAAACAATTATTCAATTCCAAAACTAATCCTGAAGGTAAAGACAATGGCATGGTGCCAACAACCACCGCAGCAACTTTTGCTCCATTGCCAACGCGAAGATCCACTTCGCTCCTCCTCAAACTTCTACTTCTTCTTAGCCCCGCAACGATTTGCAAATGTGAGCAACCGATCCGTATCAAATACCCAAGAATCGAGTAGATGAAGTAGCAAGATTGATTTCTATAACATTTATACCGGAGCGAAGTCGTACTTCCTTCTTTTCTCAAGATCCTCCAAGTACTTTGGGCGGTTCCTTTTCCAATGTCCCGATTGCTTCTGATGGTAACATTACGCATCGGGCGGTGCCTTCTTGTCTTGCTTGGCCTTAGAACCGCTCGCGATCTCATCGGGAGCTAACATTCTTTGACCGCGCTTTTCTTGACATAGGGCTTGCCCTTGCCTTTCTGCATCATCATCACATGATGGTGCTTTTCTTAATGCTTTCCTCGTGATTTTAGCATCCCATGCAACTCGACCAAGGTCTTGTCCATGTTGTTCATGTGATAGTTCGAATGAATGGCTCAAAGCTCGAGGAGAGCGACTGAAGAATCACATCAGTAGCCAACTCTTGGCTAAGGGGAAAACCAAGCTTTTCCAGACTCTCAATGTAGCCAATCATCTTAATCACATGAGGGTGACAGATTCCTTCTCAAGCTCGCACGCAAACAAGGACTTTGAAGTGTTGAACCTCTCACCCTTGCTTGGTTCTCAAACATACCACGCAACCCCACAATGATATTGTAGGCATCGTGTTCTCATATTGCTTCAAGCTCGGAGGACATTGTGGCAAGCATGAGACACTCACATCAAGGCAATCATTCGTTTGCTTCTCATAAGCTCTCCGTGCAGCCACAGTAGCATTATCAGGCAAGTCATCAGGATAAGGAGACTCAAGGACATACTCCTTGCGCTCTTGTTTGAGAACAATTCTCAAATTGCGATACCAATCCAAAAAGTTCGTTCCATTGAGTTTTTCTTTCTCAAGAATAGATCGCAAATTAAAAGAACTGGATGTGGCATTAGCTGACATGATCTACAACAAAGAATATGCAAAGTTTAGCACTATGTTTATGTTCATCTTTTATTAAACTTATTTAACAAAAGACTCCCACTATGTGTTTTGCAACAAAACTCCCTCTAAGTTACATAGTGGGTCAAGATCCTCATTTCACTAATTCCTAGTGAGCTTTGGCATCACGGCTAGAAAACTAGTGACATGGGTAAGCAACACCTTGCTAATCACATCCCTATGTGACTCTTGCTTGTTGGGCGACATCAATACGTCCCGGCCCCAACCTATGCCCTAAGGTTCAAAACTGTTTTGATAACCTTGTTAAGTAAACCAAATGCTTCCGCATGTAGATGTCCGACATCTACCCCAAATAATGATGATAACCGACGGCATTCTACTTTGGTAGACCTACCATGCGGTGATCATTATCTTTTGGTGCAACATATGGAAGGGCATTAACACCTAATTTTATGAGGAATTCTATCCTACCTAAGCAACATATCACATATATCATTGCACAAAAATAAGATAGATAACATCACAGATAAACACATTTAACTGTGAAATAGTATGGCCCAAAAAATGGTGATCTTCATCTCCATGTAGGTGTAGACGATCTCCATCCTCCACATCACTCCTTTAGGCCACCATGCTTGAAAACTTGTAACCTCAAAACTAGACTACTACCTATAATAGCTAGAAATTGAAGATTACACGCAGGTCATTAAATACAATATAGACAGCTAACAATAGCTGAAATAATCATGACACGCAGGCCATGAACGAATGTTACATGCATCACATACATCTCATACATTCCAATAAGATATAGGGCCATACTATTCACATCATTCCCTGAAAAACAAGTTAGACGTAGAATCGTATTCTACCTAACGATGTGAACCCAAGACGCTATACAAGCGTGAACCCATCACGCTTCCAGCTTCGCTCTGCGGACCTGCGAGCAGAGCGGGATGCGGAGGCGTTCCTTCGTGCGCTGGGCTGGGCGGGGGGCTGATTGAGTCGACGGACGTGGAGCCAAGGAGCGCCCCGAGGTCGTCGGGCGGGTTAGTAGTCGCGGGATCCGGAGTCTTTGTCAGACCCGATTTTTTCAATCCAGAATCTCATGTGATTTACTGCATTATTCCCTAGATCAGTAGATAATGCGCACAAGTACATTGCTGTATCATCTCACACATCACATAAACATGAATATTACAGACCAGAGTTTGTAAATTATACCACATCGGGAAACAGTTTTACAAAAGCGGCGCATAGGCCGAATGTTATCATTACAACCAACAGCGGAAACGAAAAAAAATTAAGAACATATCCACAGGCAAGCGATTGGGGGTAATGTGACACCCCAGGATCCACAATTACCCTGGGATGCTACTAAAATTGCTCTACAACTAGCCAATTTACAAGATAAATTAAACTAGCAACATTTACTAAACAAGATAGTATAAGCGAAGCATAAACAACTAATGAATAACAGGATAGTGATAGCAATTCACTATTTAAAACATCCTCTAATATTTTAATCTAAAACATAGCTCACAAATTTAACATTATTACGATAATATAAACAAAGCTATGCAAAGGTCTAGAATTCTTTCAACTTATTACAGCATTAAACTATGATCCAAATGCATCAGTGTGGTGTCGTTCTACCCTTCCCATGCATACTCAATGTCCACTAAGGGTGAGATAAAATCTCAGCAAGCAAACTGTTTAACAGGCTATTCAAACTACAAACAATTATACATCATCATTTATAATTCCATACAACTACAACCACAATTCATATTCACAATTATTAAACCACCACAAATCTTCCATGGATCATACCTCTTCAATTTCAGATTTAATTGGCATATAAATGCTATCATTTTAAATACCAATTAAATGCATATGAAACATTTAGTCTTCCACAACTACAATAAATTAATCCTCAACATTTACTCTTCCACAACTAACAATGTTATATCCTTAACTTCAAATCACCATCAAGACAATAAAACATATGTATGATCATCCCACTACTTTATTATTTCTCACATCCACAATTGCTATCAACAATTAATACAAGTGAAAAGAATATCATGCCACAACCACGACTCTTACCAAACACAAGGGACGAATCCCATACCACGACCACATCCACAATCTTCATACCACAAATAGCTCACATGAGCCAATTCCACATTATAACTAGAAAGTTGTATATTCCACAAAATAACATCACCACGATATATATTGCATATGTATGCAAATGAATCTTTCCATAATGCAATGCATTTGAATGCTTCATGCTATGCTCCACATCACTCTTGCCAGGGCAGGAATTGTAGTTCATCGTATTACGTTAATATATGATGCTTCCGCGGGCGAAGAGGTGCATCGTGTTACGGCAATATACGATGTTGTACCGGTACGGTCGCGGCTAAGTGCGGCGACATCCACATATGCAAATGACATGATATGATATGAATGATATGATAATTAATAAATCTCATTAATTCATCCACAAGGAGCATTATCATGTTCTCAACATATCCACATCCACCACATGTTAATTTCATATCCACATTATAAATTAAGTAAGAATTCCACATGTCTACTAGCAGATTATCAACATATCAATGGATAAATACTTGCTACCATCTCCACAATTAAAATTAATGGATTGCGCGAAGGCTACGAAAGCGAAAACAAAATTTTCTCTGCACACAAGGACATCATGCTTAAGGAGGATCATGGATCGTTACCACTAGACGCCAGCAGCAATGAAGAAGAGTTGGAGAAGCCGATCCAACCACGCGCGTCGAGGTAGTAGTGGAAGTAGCCGATCGTCCCGAACCGATCGTCTCCTCCACGCAATCAACCACACCACGAGTAGATCCAATCTGTAGGTTGTTGATGCCGATCAACACCGCAACGAGCAGCGCCTCCACCGGTATCCACACGTCTGGGGCTGGAACACCGATCGCGAGTGTACCAACACTCGTGAGCGGCTAGGGTTTGGCTCAGGAGGTGGCGGCTAGGGATTAGCTCGGGATTATCAGATGCATCCCCTCAGCCCCTCGCCTCCATATATATAGACCTCCTCACTTGGGCCTCGTGGACCGAGGCCCAATAGGAGTCTATCCGGATCTCTATCCAAATTGAGCCCACATCCGAATCACATTCGAATTAGTGTTCCAACCCGTTAAGTGTGCGACCCTGTAGGTTCACGTATACTTGGTCGCGACCCAGAAACACCTTTCCGATCACCCTGTTAATAGTGGCCTCTAGTAAGACATATTAACCCCAAAGTATACGTAAAGATCATATCACCGAACTGTAATGTTCTCATGTACTAATCCCTTTGCCTCACGATATAGATTAAGCTCAAGGCGAGACCTGTGTCATCCTCTTAATAGCTCAATCACTCTCTCGATTCCGTGATGGATTATAAACTCGTGATTGACTCCTCAATCACCTTGGCATGGCCATGCACTTTCATAATCCATTACATCGAGGGGTCCAGAGATATCTCTCCCATAAGGAGGGGCAAATTCTATCTTGATCATTCATATCCCACTACATATTTCATGGCAAACCCAAAGACTACTTTTATGACTACCCGATTCACGGAGTAGTGTTTAGTAGTCCCAAAATAAGCTACTACGCATGCTGGGAACCATGATGATCTCAAGTCTGAGGATTCCACATAAACACTACTTGAGACCAACTGATGACACATGGAATCTCTGCAGTGTCTCATGGCGGGTCTATCCAACATATGTTCACTAACACATGTCCATATTATTGATTTGGTATCTCCATACCATGATCCATGAGACATGATCATCAATCAATACATATGCTGATCTTTGAATCATATTTGTTCCTCATATGAAATATAATCAGGGATCATTTAGAAATAGCAACATTTTGGCATTAAGAGTCTCATGAATAAGTCACATACTCATTGATCAATAATGATAATGTCTATTTCAAGGAACAAAGCAATGTATCATAAACATAGTATGTGATATATTCAACATCTCCATGTTGCCTCTAGGGCATATCACCAACAAAAATATCATGCAATCATGGCATAATGTATCAAACTAAGATAATAATGTAAATTTCAAGTAGAAGGAATAACAAGTTAAACGGTAGCAACCACCGCTACGTTCACTTGCCTCAATCCGATGAAGCGAAGTAAAATCAAGAGCACTCAGGGACAAGACCACCTGTCCAAAAGACAACTCTCAGTACACAACCACAGCATACAAACATGACTAAAATAATTAAGACGTCGCTAGAACCCCGAACCCGCACAAACTCTTCTCCGCTCAACAATTCAGCAAATTACCTTCTGCAGCAGCGCTGCTTCACAATTTCGTATCTTTAAAAATAATGATCTAAATACAGCAAATGATACCTCTCTGGATTAATGACTTAAAAACCTACAGTGTTCATGAAGAACACATATTTTTATTTTGATCACAGCTAGGGGTAATTTAATGCGCAAAACAGAGGAAGAACTCTGTTCTGGTAGATTGGATAGCAATATTCAATCGTGTCCTAGCAACACTAACGGGGTCCAAAAATTATGAAATTTCTACAGCAGCTATATTACAAGATTATATACAATTTTATCAATTATGGCCATGCACAATAAAATCATTTACTACCTCAAATCCCCGAATTACCGTCGGTCTGTACCAATCTGCTCGCCTGGTGAACAGCTGTATTCCTGACTCCGTATCTCCCAGATCCCATGACCAAATAATCTGAAAAAAATACAGGAGACGCATATGGAAATCCTCTACAACTTTCATTTTGGGAAGACCCGCAGAAAAATGGTTTACTAGGTCAAATATGCGAGGACAGACGCGCTGCGCGAATCAATCTACAGGCAGACAGCAGCTAATCTCTAATCGGGCAATTAATCTATTAACTACCATCAAAATCCGTGCCAAGAACCCGAATTATTCCTATGAACAGAGGGTTTGGGATGGGAAAAAATGACCTAGAGGATCCCTTGAGATCATCCATCTTCTTCCCTCCGCTTCTTCTCCTCCTCCTCCGCTTCTTCTCCTCCTCCTCTTCTTCTTCCTTCTCTTCTTCTTCCTCTCTTTCTCCTTCCTCTCCTTGGCTTCAATGGCAGCAAGGGGATGTTGGGGCGAAATTTGGGAGGGGGCGGCCAAGGGGTGGGGAGGGGTGGAGGGTTTATAAAGAGGGTGCTAGGGTTTGGGAGGGGGTACGGGCCCCCATTTGGGCTGCTGGCCAAAAGCGGTTGGCCCACCCCTCCGGATAGCCCAAAATATCTAAATTAGTTGTTTTAATTTATTTAATTTATTTTACAACATTCTATAATTCATATTTTTCCCTTCCTGCGATTTACCGAAAAACCAGCGATTCCGCGATTGTTTTAAAAACTTACGCCGTAACGACGTTCAGGGTATTACAGGTAAGGCGAGCATATATGTTACCTAGGCTTAGATAACATACGTGCTCACGATGTCGTAGGTCTAGCTTGTCTACGTTTAGAAAACGTAATTGACACCCTAATTTCCTTCTCCATTTCTTCCTTCAGTGGCGGGGGCATCTTCATGAGCATAATGATCTTGCGTCCCTGTTTCTGTTTTTTGGTAATGCGATTGTGAGCACACTAATCACCGTGCTCAGCAAGCTAACACACAGAAATGCAATATATAACATGCTAGGTTGTTCAAGGAAAGGCTCGGGTTTGATTTCTTTTGCCAGAAATTGCATTTAAATACGATACTTAGAAAACTCCCGCGACTTAGCAGTTTTGAACAAAAACGTAATGGTTAGAAAAATACCACATTATTAGCGACACAGATTCTATCCACCATTACATGGCATCTGCACCATATAGCGTCTTTCAGCGTTATAGCCGTTTAACTTACCACTGGAACGACATCCAGGACAATTCCAAACTAGGGCTTTCCACTACCCTTCATTTTTCCAATTTCACCCACAAATTATTTTGAAACAGAACTATATCTAGTTAAGTTCCTATGTCCACCCCTGACCGTGGGCACGACTATTTGAATAGTTTTGACTCTGCAGAGTTTGTACACTTTCACCACAAGAGACAATCAACTCGTTGCCCCACAAGATTCCTTAGTCATGTGGTTGAACAGACCATCACAGTGACTTTTCAAAGTATCTAGTCCCTTTTGTCATCTCACTTTATGGGAAACTGCCCATTTGCGGTGGTTCTCATCTATGCACGGGATGTTCACCACGGCTACTAGCGTTATTCGGGCTCCACTCTCCTCAGCGCTAGTACGATTGGTAAACTTCACCCTCCACTCGGTGTCCCTTTAGGCCTCCTCTGCCCTTGCTTGTCCACTTCTATTCACTACCGGTGAGATGAGTCCGTGGGTTTAGATAAGTTTATTCAGCCAAGTTGTATTTTACAGACATGTGGTTGTACGGTTTTACACGGGAGGTCATGACAAGATTCAGTTCTTAGGACTACCTGGATGATTCTACCACATTACGTAATTTGTGCTTCCACTACACCACATTCCAGCCCCTAAATCATCCACCTAGGTACTTAAGCAATATGGGGTTTTTCGGAAGCATAAAATATCCATTCCAATATTTCTCAGTCATTCCCACGATGACTGCCCAAATCATTTTCATACTTGCAAGTGACGAGTTTTGGGGCATGTAAGTACCCCCGGTTAGCTAGCAGTACTAAGCACTGCGATATACTTTAGACTTATTTGTGAAAACTACATTATCATAGTTTTGCTATGGCGACAAGGTTCAATCATCCAAGAGTGTCAACGGAGTATTACTAACAAGCATAATGTTGGGATTATAGCTAAGATTTAAAAGTGAATGTAAAGCTATCACACAATTAATAGCATGCATTTTAGATAATTTAAAAGGAATTAGACTTGCATAAACATGGGTTCAACATGATCAAAGTGTTAACTCGCCTTGGTCACAGAGGTCTGGGTCTTGAGTGTCGGGGTCTGCAGCAACTGTGGCTTCCTCTTCCTGGGCCTCGTACGCTATTTTTTTACGTGCGTGAAATTTGGATAAAAATTAGCAAAACAACCAAAATATCACAACAAAATTCAAATGAACTTCAAAAATTATTGGTTCTGGTTCCATTGGATAGTTCTTGAATTTAGAAATTTGTTTCATTTAATTTGGAGTTAAAATGAATAAGTTATGACCATTTTAAGCCTTTCGGTCTAGTTAAATACCAAAAATATCAAAATCGGCGGGTGGGGCCTTTGGCGGCAAGGATCAGCGCACGTGGGCAGCGAGGCGGGCCCGGCGGCAGCGGTCTCTCTCTCCCCCTCCGCATCGGCAAAGCGGGCTGGCCCGGCCGAATCTTGTGTGGCGGTCACGACGGCAGTGGGACCCACATCTCAGCGGGGGAAATAAAAGAAATGGGCTCAACCTCGGCGTTGCGTGAGCGGGGGCTCGAACTGTAATATCCCGAACGCCGTTACGGTATAAGATTTTAAGTCAATCGCGGAATCGACGGTTTTTCGGTAAATCGCGGGAAAGGAAAAATATAAATTGTAGAACATTGTAAAATGAATTAAATAAATTAAAATAATTAATTTGTATGTTTTGGGCGGTTCGGAGGGGTGGGCCAGCCGTTTTGGGCCAGTCAGCCCAAATGGGGGCCCGTACCCCCTCCCAAACCCTAGCACCCCTCTTTATAAACCTCCTCCATTGGCCCCTCCCCTCTTTTCCACCCCCAAACCAGCCTCCACCACCCTTGGCGCCCCCTCTCCCCTTGCTGCTGCAGTGGTGCCAAGGAAGAAAAGAAAGGGAAGAGAGGAAGGAGAAGGAGAAGGAGAAGAAGAAGAAGGAGAAGAAGAAGAAGGAGAGAGAAGAAGAAGAAGGAAAAATCTTGGGAAAATTTCTTCATCTAGGTAAATCCATCCCCATCCCAATCCTCTGTTTATTGGTTTTATTAGGGTTCTTGGCTCGATATTCATGGATAGATATTAGATCAATCACCCGATTAGAATTTTGCCATGGATTGGTTTTAGATCTATTCGCGCAGCGCCGGTTGTCTCTCAGTTTTGGGCTCGAAATTGATTTTCCTGAGGGTCTCCCAAAAGGAAAAGTGTAGAGGACGTCCAGATCTAGCTATTTTATTTGTTTCAATTTTTTCACCAATGGATATGGGAGATACGGGTCGCCAAACTTGCTGATTTGCAGGCGGCCAGATCTGCGCAGCCGACGGTAAACCGTAGTTTAAAATTATAAAACGAATTTTTCTGCAGGTCTTCCCAAAAGGAAAGTTGTATATTACTTCCATATGTACCTCCTGTAGTTTTATCAAAATTTTATACCACGGGATCTAGGAGAAACGGAGACGACAATATCGCTGTCCGGCAGGCGGTCGGGTTGTTATAGTCCGACTGTAATCCGGGGTTTAAAATAGTAGATGAATTTTCTGGCCTTGGTCGTAGTTGGGAAAATTGTAGATAATTTAGAGATCTAGCTTCTGTGTAAATTTGGTAATTTTTAGACCTCTGTGCTGTCGGGGCCGCGCATTTGAATGCGGCTGCCCAAATCTGCAGAGCAGAGCATGTCCTCTGTTTTGGGCATTTATTTACTCCTAGCTATGATTAAAATAAAATAGGTGTTCTCCATGAAAATTGTAGGTTTTTAAGTCATGAATCCAGAGAGGTATTATTTTCTATTTTTCGATGTATATATTTAAAGATACAAAATTAAGAAGCAGCGCTGCTGCAGAGACTAAATTGCTGTTTTGTGGAGCGGAGAGGAGTTTTGCGGGTTCGGTCTCTAGCGATGTTTTATATTTTTTATGTCATGTTTGTATGCTGTGGTTGAGTGCTGAGAGGTGTCTTATGGACAGGTGGTCTTGTCCCTGAGCGCCCTTGACTTTTGTTGTTCGTCGCTTCATCGTATTGAGGCAAGTAAACGTAGCGGTGGTTGCTACCGTTTAACCTGTTGTTCATAATACATTCAGTTTACATTATTATCGTAATTTGATACAATTGCCATGATTGCATGATATTTTAATTGTGGAATTCTTGCTTAATGTTAATATGTTGATCATGAAATTAGTATGTGGTGGATGTTGATTATGTTGAGAGCATGATAATGCTCCTTGCGGATGAATTAATGTGATTAATGGATTTTCATATTATTCAATCATTCATGACATATCATGTCCTTTGTATGTGGATGTCGCCGCTTATAGCCGCGACCGTGCAGTCAGCGTCGTATATTGCCGTGTCGACGCACCTCTTCGCCCATGGAAGCATTCGTATATTGTCGAAATACGATGCATTGCACTTCCGCCTACGGCAAGAGTAATGTGGAGCATAGCATGAGCATTCATATGCATTCATATGCATTGCATTGTGGAATGATCATTTGCATACATATGCAATATAATGTGGTGAAGTTATTTTGTGGAATGTACAACTTCATAGTTGTAATGTGGAATTGGCTCTTTGTGAGCTATTGATGGAATGAAGGTTGTGGTTGTGATATTGAAATGTGGTTCGTCCCTTGTGTGATTAAGATGGTGTCATGAAACTCTCTTTTCATACTTTCCTTGTTTATAGTAATTGTGGATATGAGAAGTAATATAGTATTGAAGTAAGACATACATATGTTTTATTGCCTTTGATAGTGGTAGTGGTTGTGGATTTGAAATAGTCAGTCATGAATCAATTGTTATTGTTTTACCGTCATTGATAGTGAATTGAGGTCGTGAATATGTACGTTGTTAATTATGGAAGATTAAATGTTGTTGATTAATCTATTGTGGCTTGTGGAGGAATAAATGCTTCTTTTGCATTTAATACAGGATAAAATGATTGCATTCATATGCTAATTAAATCTGAAATTTTAGAGGTATTATTCATAGAAGTTTATGGTGGTTTAATAACTTTGAACATAAATTGTAATTGTGGATGTATGGAATTATAATGATGATGTTTAAATTGCTTGTAGTTTGAATAACTTGTTAAGCAGTTTACTTGTTGAGATTTTATCTCACTCTTGCTTCCCCTCCTTACAGGTGGACTTTGAGCATGCATTGGGAAGGGTAGAGCGGCACACGCATGATGCACTTGTATTATAATCTTAATGCTGAAATAAAGTTGAAAGAATTCTA
This sequence comes from Bonia amplexicaulis, assembly GCA_036346245.1. Classification (NCBI taxonomy): domain Eukaryota; kingdom Viridiplantae; phylum Streptophyta; class Magnoliopsida; order Poales; family Poaceae; genus Bonia; species Bonia amplexicaulis. The sequence continues at coordinate 1,291,637 of CM070749.1, read as the reverse complement.
GTCATTTGCTTAGTTATCATATTGATGTATGTTTCACCTTTTTAACGTTGAACACGGAATTGTTCCTTTGGTTATTATTGTTAAGTTGATTATGAATATTACATTGTTCTCATTATTCTGTTATTTATTAGTTGTTTACGCTTCCGCTTATACTATCTTGCGTAATCTTGTTGCTAGTTTGTTTTATTTATAAATTGACTAGTCAGTAGAGTAGTATTAGTGGCATTCGGGCATTGTGGGTCTGGGGTGTTACTGATTAGTATCGAGCGGGCTTTAGGTCCGTGGTAATTAAACTATTAAATTTACACACTTGCACAGTAGGATGGGATGGGTCAAGCATTGCATTTATGCTTTTGACATGTTGCATTAATGATTTATGTTGAGATGATCTTGTATGATTATGATTTGCTCCTATGACTGTTACGAGTGAGAATTGTTAATGATAATATGTAGAGATTGTTTTGCTGCCTTGGCATTTGCCAGGTCATACCACTATTTGTAGCATGGGGATTAGCGATGAAGTTACCTCAGGTAACTTAATTGCGATGTTGTGAGTGAGTTTCTTTAGAAACATTGTTATCTTCCTTAAGTGGATTCGGCCGATTCTTAGCTTATTGCAGTTAATGAATTTCTTTTGAGTTTGTGATTCTTGCAGTTGAGGGTATGCAATTGGTCTCTACCTGTTCCTTGAAGCAGTTATTGTTTCTTTCCGGACTAATGAGATACTTTTGCTACCTGTGCTTATTGTTGGCTTGTAAGGTTAGTTCCTTCGTGGGAGTTTGTCTTGTTGTGAATCATGGCTTATTGGTTCGCTTGGTATTTTCTTTTATAAATACCAGTTTTGAGTTGCAAAACTCGTTAATGTGTTAAAGCCTTGGATTTACGTATTTCTTTGAGATTATCTCGAGTGTTGAAGTTTAATTCCTTTCCTTTCTAAAAGAAGGTGTTAAAACCCTTTGTGATGTTTTTGCTATGCTTAAGTGAAGGTGGTAATCATATAAAATAATTCTTAAGGTATGAATTATCATGTTGAGATGTTAGCGTGGTGCATAATTAATTTTAACTAGCATCCTTGGAAGTGTAGATGATTAATTTGATTTTACCTTGTAATAGTTTCTAGAAGAATTGTGATCTAGAATTTGTCTATATATGTTTGGAACTCATGGAGTTATTGAGGTTGTGCAAAAGAACTAGAATGATTATTATGATTATTTAAATTTCTATCATGTTGGATAAATTGAATTATTTTTGTCTTTAGTAAATAATCTGACCGTGTGAAAATTAGTAAGTAAGGATATGTTCGAATATTGCCTTGATAATATTGACCTTTAACCTATCATTTATTTAGATACTTTATGAACATGTTCAATTGCTAGATTCATATATCTTTCACCATGCTAAACTGTTGAAATATGTATAAAGAAATAGATGAAGGGTGATGTATAAATTGTAGAATCTTGTCTTGCAAATCTGGTATTATTGAAGATTAAAATTATTTCGTTCTAATTTCTGAACGTAAGGAGAAATATTGAATCTATGTTCATGTTTGTTTTATGATTGTAAATAGAGCTAGATCATGAATGTTGTTATGATAAAATAATAATCAACTATTGCTAGTAATGACTAGAGTACAATCAATTTGTGCTAAATTAGAGTTGAGCATCAATAAGAATTGAATATATGAAATTTAATGAGAGATTTATACTAGCATGTTTTGTGAGATTGCCATATTCTAGCATCATCTTGTTTAAGAGCTTTGCTTTAATATGGTGGCTTATGCACTAGGATTTCCTAGATTAAATAGTCGCAATCTTATCTAGATAATAGAAACATGATGAAGTGATTTCTTGTGTTTCTTTTGGAAAAGTTTATGACATGATTAGTGGTTATGATGATGCTAGTTAAGAATGTATTATTCTGATGTTAGCATGATGGTCAGTATGTGGTTGTGTTGATAATGTTGAATGTTCTTTAAATAAAAGAATTTGATAACTTCCATGATACTATTTAAGTTAAAAGATTTGAGATTTGCGTATGCGATCTTTTGATCTCCTGACTTATGTCGCAGCTGAAATTGTTTGAGCAAAAGCCTTTTTATTAGTTCTTAAGGGATTATTGTGTTGCAGTCTTCAATTCTCTTTGTTGGAATTGTCGGTGATACCGTAATCAAAGAAGGTTGTTCTCTTTGTTAAAAGAAAAGTTTGGGTAAAAGTATTGGAGGTTGAAGTCAAGTTGTGCGTTTCTTTTTGAGAGTATTTGACTTCTTATTCTCGCCGCATAAGAGTTACTTGAGCTCAAATGGCAATATTTTCGCCGTATAAGAGCTTCTTGAGCTCGAATGGCCTTCTATATTCGTATTTGGTTGAGATTTGATGTTTTCTTCTTGAGGAGGCATGTGCCTTCGATTGTGATCTTATCTTTTGTTGTCCAAGATTTTATTGCTTCTTCTTTTGGTCTTTTGTTTATTGCGGATGGTAACATTTTCCTTTGTGCTGGAATTTACTTCTTTTTGCCTCTCCAAGAAAGGGGTATTTGATTTGGGATTGCAAAGTCTTTTAAGATGTGTATGGCATCTAGTTGGTGTGTTGGGCGATGATTTGGAAATCCTTGGTTCAAGGAAGTTAATCTTCAAAGGGAATGGATTGGGAAATTAATAATATCTCGAGCAATAATATGCTCACTTGATTCTTATTTAAACTGTGTGTTTATGGCGATATCATCGCAAAATTGAGTGTTATTTGTTGAGGTGTATTCTTTTCCGTTTGGAAAAGAAAATGATTGAATTGGTTTGTCGAGTGATTTTCACTCTTGGCTTGTCGATGTGGATTCTCCAAATGTTTATTTGGAGAGTGTGAATGATTTTGTTATGAATCCTTTGTTTTGGATCGTGGTCCTTTGAAGGAAGGTTGTTTGCTAGTGTGTTGCTTGAGAATGCTTTATTCTTCTTGTGGTTGTGTTACTTTTGTAAAAGTAATTGTTTGTGCTTCAAGTAATGTTATGAGTGGAATCGTGGTCGATTCCTTAAAGGGGTACAATGTATTATCCCAATTATAAAAATAGAGGAAAATATTCTAATAAGAAGGATGGTATTAGTTAGTGGCTTGATAATTTTGCGAGAAAGACAGGATCAGTTGGCGCTTAGAGCCGACAAAAGAGTTGCAGGTGCTCGATGTTGACCCACGCAGGTCGTGGACTCATCGGAGTTGATGTGGATGCCATATTGACGAATCAGTCCGAGCAGGAGGTGACGTGGAGCTTGAAGTTCGAATACAGAAGGAGGACCTGAGTTCCTCGAGGCGGGTGAGAACCCGTAGATATTGTTCCCTTCTGATGTTCTATCCGTGGGATGCTCTATTCTTTGTTTTTTTTTCCTTGATTGTTCTTTATCTCGTGGGTTGAGGAGCGAGATTCGAGGACGAATCCTTTTAAGGTGGGGAGAATGTAATATCCCGAACGCCGTTACGGTATAAGATTTTAAGTCAATCGCGGAATCGACGGTTTTTCGGTAAATCGCGGGAAAGGAAAAATATAAATTGTAGAACATTGTAAAATGAATTAAATAAATTAAAATAATTAATTTGTATGTTTTGGCGGTTCGGAGGGTGGGCGGCCGTTTTGGGCGGTCGGCCCAAATGGGGCCCGTACCCCTCCCAAACCCTAGCACCCTCTTTATAAACCTCCTCCATTGGCCCCTCCTCTTTTCCACCCCAAACCAGCCTCCACCACCCTTGGGCCCCCCTCTCCCCTTGCTGCTGCAATGGTGCCAAGGAAGAAAAGAAAGGGAAGAGAGGAAGGAGAAGGAGAAGGAGAAGAAGAAGAAGGAGAAGAAGAAGAAGGAGAGAGAAGAAGAAGAAGGGAAAAATCTTGGGGAAAATTTCTTCATCTAGGTAAATCCATCCCCATCCCAATCCTCTGTTTATTGGTTTTATTAGGGTTCTTGGCTCGATATTCATGGATAGATATTAGATCAATCACCCGATTAGAATTTTGCCATGGATTGGTTTTAGATCTATTCGCAGCGCCGGTTGTCTCTCAGTTTTGGGCTCGAAATTGATTTTCCTGAGGGTCTCCCAAAAGGAAAAGTGTAGAGGACGTCCAGATCTAGCTATTTTATTTGTTTCAATTTTTTTCACCAATGGATATGGGAGATACGGGGTCGCCAAACTTGCTGATTTGCAGGCGGCCAGATCTGCGCAGCCGACGGTAAACCGTAGTTTAAAATTATAAAACGAATTTTTCTGCAGGTCTTCCCAAAAGGAAAGTTGTATATTACTTCCATATGTACCTCCTGTAGTTTTATCAAAATTTTATACCACGGGATCTAGGAGAAACGGAGACGACAATATCGCTGTCCGGCAGGCGGTCGGGTTGTTATAGTCCGACTGTAATCCGGGGTTTAAAAATAGTAGATGAATTTTCTGGCCTTGGTCGTAGTTGGGAAAATTGTAGATAATTTAGAGATCTAGCTTCTGTGTAAATTTGGTAATTTTTAGACCTCTGTGCTGTCGGGGCCGCGCATTTGAATGCGGCTGCCCAAATCTGCAGAGCAGAGCATGTCCTCTGTTTTGGGCATTTATTTACTCCTAGCTATGATTAAAATAAAAATAGGTGTTCTCCATGAAAATTGTAGGTTTTAAGTCATGAATCCAGAGAGGTATTATTTTCTATTTTCGATGTATATATTTAAAGATACAAAATTAAGAAGCAGCGCTGCTGCAGAGACTAAATTGCTGTTTTGTGGAGCGGAGAGGAGTTTTCGCGGGTTCGGTCTCTAGCGATGTTTTATATTTTTATGTCATGTTTGTATGCTGTGGTTGAGTGCTGAGAGGTGTCTTATGGACAGGTGGTCTTGTCCCTGAGCGCCCTTGACTTTTGTTGTTCGTCGCTTCATCGTATTGAGGCAAGTAAGCGTGGCGGTGGTTGCTACCGTTTAACCTGTTGTTCATAATACATTCAGTTTACATTATTATCGTAATTTGATACAATTGCCATGATTGCATGATATTTTAATTGTGGAATTCTTGCTTAATGTTAATATGTTGATCATGAAATTAGTATGTGGTGGATGTTGATTATGTTGAGAGCATGATAATGCTCCTTGCGGATGAATTAATGTGATTAATGGATTTTCATATTATTCAATCATTCATGACATATCATGTCCTTTGTATGTGGATGTCGCCGCTTATAGCCGCGACCGTGCAGGTCTGCGTCGTATATTGCCGTGTCTGACGCACCTCTTCGCCATGGAAGCATTCGTATATTGCGAAATACGATGCATTGCACTTCCTGCCCTGGCAAGAGTAATGTGGAGCATAGCATGAGCATTCATATGCATTCATATGCATTGCATTGTGGAATGATCATTTGCATACATATGCAATATAATGTGGTGAAGTTATTTTGTGGAATGTACAACTTCATAGTTGTAATGTGGAATTGGCTCTTTGTGAGCTATTGATGGAATGAAGGTTGTGGTTGTGATATTGAAATGTGGTTCGTCCCTTGTGTGATTAAGATGGTGTCATGAAACTCTCTTTTCATACTTTCCTTGTTTATAGTAATTGTGGATATGAGAAGTAATATAGTATTGAAGTAAGACATACATATGTTTTATTGCCTTTGATAGTGGTAGTGGTTGTGGATTTGAAATAGTCAGTCATGAATCAATTGTTATTGTTTTACCGTCATTGATAGTGAATTGAGGTCGTGAATATGTACGTTGTTAATTATGGAAGATTAAATGTTGTTGATTAATCTATTGTGGCTTGTGGAGGAATAAATGCTTCTTTTGCATTTAATACAGGATAAAATGATTGCATTCATATGCTAATTAAATCTGAAATTTTAGAGGTATTATTCATAGAAGTTTATGGTGGTTTAATAACTTTGAACATAAATTGTAATTGTGGATGTATGGAATTATAATGATGATGTTTAAATTGCTTGTAGTTTGAATAACTTGTTAAACAGTTTACTTGCTGAGATTTTTATCTCACTCTTGCTTCCCCCTCCTTACAGGTGGACTTTGAGCATGCATTGGGAAGGGTAGAGCGGCACCGCACTGATGCACTTGTATTATAATCTTAATGCTGAAATAAAGTTGAAAGAATTCTAGTCATTTGCTTAGTTATCATATTGATGTATGTTTCACCTTTTTAACGTTGAACACGGAATTGTTCCTTTGGTTATTATTGTTAAGTTGATTATGAATATTACATTGTTCTCATTATTCTGTTATTTATTAGTTGTTTACGCTTCCGCTTATACTATCTTGCGTAGTACTGTTGCTAGTTTGTTTTTATTTATAAATTGACTAGCTGTAGAGTAGTATTAGTGGCATTCCAGGGCATTGTGGGTCCTGGGGTGTTACACGAACGCACGCGGCCGTGGGAGCCCAGGGGGGAGAAAGAGATTAGCGGTGCTGCCAGGGGAGACTCGGGGTTTATATTACACATATAGGGTAATATACCCTCTTAAGCCGGCGCGGCTCACCTGTGGAACAGAGAAGCTCGGGGACCGGCTGATGAGGACACCCCTTCCATGGATACAACTCATCCGCAACATGTGTTGCAAGGAACACTTACTCGAACTCGTGCTCGTCAACTTAATTACCAGGTGAATGCATTCCTAGGTTCATATGTTACTGAGAATAGACCGCTACCTAATGCAAGTGATTTAATTGTTCTTAGGAACCTGGGAAAGGACGAAGGAAAGGGACGTGGACTCATGGACATGCATGGAAGGAGTAATGGAGGTCACAACGTCACTTTGGGACCAAGTCAAGCAAGAATCCGAGTTGGTCATTCATATTCGCAATATCAGATTGCCTATGTCTTATTCTTGCTAGTTCTTCGATTGCTTGCAGGGATTGAACTTCGTGTTCAGGTTGAACATGCCTCCAGCGAGGTCAATAACACTTCAGAGTTGGTTCTACGATTGCTAAGGCGCAAGCGTCGTCGTACGGTTGTAGTCAGATCATGAGAGTCACCTTCACCAAAATCGATAGTTATCAATGTAATCGAAAGATCGGACACCTCGTCTACATCAAGTGGTATCAGAGCCCAAGGTTGCTCGGTGAGAATTTCCAGTTTACCATAGATTAGATTGCTTTTCTTTACCTAGAGTACACAAAAACAAAACGAAAAAAATTAGCAGTAGATCAATCTGTCCAAACCAGTCTTAGCCTCGCAATTTTTCTTTTCAGTACATTGCATTGTTGAACTTTTGGTTGCATCGTCGTGTCCTTCCTTTGCTGGTCTTAGTGTCTAGTTCCTTTAGAGTTTCGAGTTCTGTTCACGTTTTGGTCTCACCGTTGCAGTTAGATCCGAACTACCACGAGGGTAGAAAAGGAGGAGGACTCGATTTCTAGGGAGGCTTTGCCCTAGTTGGTTTCGGAGTAGGACACTATCTCGGAGTTTGTTTCTGAGTAGGTTTCAGCCGCGTCGTGTGTGAAAAAAAAGAAAAGAAAAAAAATAGAGAGAAGGAACAGGCAGCCGGCTGCATTAAAAGAGCCACGACACAAAAAAAAGGAGAGAGGAGAGAGAAACACCTAACTTTTGCATACGACCTCCGATTGAGGCGATTCTTGATCCGTTGGAAAGGAAATGAGAAGATAGAGTGAAAAAAAAACAGAAGACTGGGAAATCTGGAGATTTTAGATCCGCGTAAGTCTTCAGGCATGTACGCGGCAACTTCGACCCCAAAAAAGGTCGTTTAGGGCCTCAAAACGGGCCCACGAACCGAGAAAAATTCAAGTTTCTCAGAATTTGCTCAAAATTGACAGAGCCCTTCTACAAGTGATTCTAAGGTTCCCCGTGAAGACGGCATCCTTTTCCGAGCTTCCGAACTCCGTGTGCAGCGTCACTAGTTTCTTTCTGCGCGGTGTATTTCGTTTGTGTTCTAGGCTCGCGCCTCTAGTATGGTCTAGCCTAGGACCAAAGACAAGACTGCGTCGTTGAGCGATTATTCAACTTGCATTTTTTGAATTGATTATTGCTACTCCTTGCTACCAAACTTGAGCCTTCCGAGCTACACCTCTCTACACCGTACAGACTGAGCTTCACCTGGTAATCGCTCTATCCAATCTTCGCAGATATATTGTCATCGCTGGTTGCCGATCGCCACTGTGTGCTTGGTAAGAATTGGTAAGAATTCGATAGAAGGTTTGAGTGCGAGCGACTTTTTGAACCACCACATCCTACGGATATATTCTTGTGTTTTTGCTAACAATGGCAGGTTCTGGAGAGTTTCCAGATCAGGATACATCTCATACTCCTCGTCGAAGGAATCATACAACATTTCGTGCGAAATTAATCTCTGCGGAGGGCCTTGAGGAGGATGTCGGGGTCACGAATGAGCGACTTGCTCAACTCGAGGCGCCAGTTGAGACAAACACGGCGCTCGCTGCGATGGAGAGAGCACAAGGTGTCACTAACGCTTCTCTAGCAGGTATTATGGCGCGCCTTGAGGAGATTGCCCAAGCATCCGCTGTGGTTCCTCCTGCTGCACCGGTAGGGACAATATGAATTCGATCATGTGGGTGATTTCGAGGCCGACGGCAGGGCTAACCACAACAACGATCAAACTCGTTGACAATTGCGTTTTAACCAACAAGGTATGCGACGAGAACCCCCACGACGTGAGGTACGTGACCACGATGATGCTTATGCTAAGGTTAAATTCACTAACATTTTGCAGGACTACAAAGATGTCTTTCCGGAAGACATACCGCCGGGGCTACCACTACTTCGTGGGATTGAGCATCAAATTGATTTAATTCCCGGTGCATCATTTCCCAACCGAGCACCATATAGGACCAATCTAGAAGAAACTAAAGAAATTCAGCGCCAAGTTCAAGAGTTGCTTGATAAAGGGTATGTGCGCAAATCTCTTAGCCCTTGTGCTGTTCCGGTCATTTTGGTACCAAAGAAAGATGGATCATGGCGCATGTGTGTGGATTGTAGAGCAATCAATAATATCACCATTAGGTATCGTCATCCTATTCCTAGGTTGTCTTTTCCAAGGTTGATTTGCATAGTGGTTATCATCAAATCCGCATGAAATTAGACGATGAATGGAAAACGGCTTTTAAAACTAAGTTCGGGTTATATGAGTGCTTAGTAATGCCTTTTGGTTTAACTAATGCACCTAGTACTTTCATGAGACTAATGAATGAGGTTTTGCGTGCTTTCATTGGTAGATTTGTGGTGGTTTATTTTGATGATATATTGATATATAGCAAATCATTAGAGGAACATCTGGGCCATTTATGTGCTGTTTTTAAGGCTTTACGTGATGCACGCCTATTTGGTAACCTTGAGAAGTGCACCTTTTGCACCGATCGAGTCGTGTTTCTTGGCTATGTTGTTACTCCGTAGGGAATTGAAGTTGATAAAGCCAAGTTGAAGCAATACAGAGTTGGCCGACTCCTAACACGGTCACACGGGTGCGGAGCTTTTTAGGACTTGCTGGGTTTTACCGCCGCTTTGTGAAGGATTTCAGCACCATCGCCGCACCATTGAATGAGCTTACCAAGAAGGGCGTGCCATTTGTTTGGGGCACCGCATGGAGAATGCCTTCACCACATTGAAAGATAAGTTAACACATGCACCTCTACTCCAACTCCCTGATTTCAATAAGACTTTTGAGCTAGAATATGATGCAAGCGGAATTGATTTAGGTGGAGTGTTGTTACAAGAAGGCAAACATATAGCATACTTCAGTGAGAAATTGAGTGCGCCTAGTTTGAACTATTCTACTTATGATAAGGAGTTATATGCCCTCTTTCGAACCTTAGAAACTTGGCAACATTATTTATGGCCCAAAGAATTTGTTATACATTCTGATCATGAATCTTTAAAGCATATTCGAAGTCAAGGTAAACTGAACCGTGGACATGCAAAGTGGGTTGAATTTATTGAGTCTTTTCCCTATGTCATAAAACACAAGAAGGAAAAGGAGAATGTTATTGCTGATGCTTTGTCTAGGAGATATGCCATGTTATCACAACTTGACTTCAAAATTTTTGGATTAGAGACTATTAAAGAGCAATATGTGCATGATGCTGATTTTGCAGAAATATTGTTGAATTGTAAAGAAGGGAAAATATGGAATAAATTTGTCATTAATGATGGGTTTGAGTTTAGAGCCAATAAGTTGTGCATTCCTGCTAGTTCCATTCGTCTGTTGTTGTTACAGGAAGCACATGGAGGTGGGTTTGTTTTAGGATTGCCTAGAACCATGAACGACTTAATCCGTGGGAAGATATTTCAATAGACTTTGTTTTAGGATTGCCTAGAACAAAGAAGGGGAGGGATAGTATATTCATGGTTGTTGATAGATTTTCTAAGATGGCCCATTTTATACCATGTAATAAGAGCGATGATGCTACCAATATTGTTGATTTATTCTTTCGTGAAGTTATTCGCTTGCATGGTGTACCTAATACTATAGTTTCAGATCGTGATGCTAAATTCCTTAGCCATTTTTGGAGAACTTTATGGGCTAAATTGGGAACTAAGCTATTATTTTCTACTACTTGTCATCCCCAAACTGATAGACAAACTGAGGTGGTGAATAGAACTTTGTCTACAATGCTTAGGGCTGTGTTGAAAAAGAACTTAAAAATATGGGAAGAATGTTTGCCTTATATTGAGTTTGCTTACAATCGTTCGTTGTATTCTACTACAAAGATGTGCCTATTTGAAGTTGTTTATGGTTTTGTGCCTCGTGCTCCTATTGATTTAATGCTTATTCCATCTTCAGAGAAATTGAACCCTGATGCTAAACAACGTGCTGAATTGATTTTAGAAATACATGAGACAACTAAGGAGAATATAGAGCGCATGAATGCAAAATATAAACTTGCTAGTAGTAAGGGGAGGAAACATTTAACTTTTGAACCTGGGGATCTTGTTTGGTTGCACTTAAGAAAAGATAGGTTCCCTGAATTGAGAAAATAAAAATTGATGCCAAGAGCTGATGGTCCTTTCAAGGTGTTAGAAAAGATTAATGATAATGCATACAAGCTTGAACTGCCTGCAGATTTTGGGGTTAGTCTCACTTTTAACATTGCAGATTTGAAGTCCTACATGGGAGAAGAAGATGAGCTTGAGTCGCGGACGACTCAAATGCAAGAAGGGGAGGATGATGAGGACACCCCTTCCATGGATACAACTCATCCGCAGCATGTGTTGCAAGGACCACTTACTCGAGCTCGTGCTCGTCAACTTAATTACCAGGTGAATTCATTACTTGGTTCATATGTTACTGAGAATAGACCGCTACCTAATACAAGTGATTTAATTGTGCTTAGGAACCTGGGAAAGGATGAAGGAAAGGGACGCGGACTCATGGACATGCATGGAAGGAGTAATGGAGGTCACAACGTCACTTTGGGACCAAGTCAAGCAAGAATCCGAGTTGGACACGTTTTGGAATCAGATTTGGACTGCTGCAATGGTACCAAGTTCAAATGGGCATAACTTCCTCATACGGACTCCGTTTGGGACGTTCTTGTACTTCATGGAAAGCTTATGAAGTCTACTTTCCGACGGATCCAACCTCATCTTCAAATTCTATCTAAACCGGCCACAATCATCAAAAGAGTCCACATTGGTTTCTGAGTCCGAGTTAAAAAGGGTGCTGCGCCACCACCACTTGGGCCATGGGCCTTGTAACCCTAGGGCGTGCACTTGGATGCCACCCCTGGTCATTCTCGGTGCCGGCGAGGTACGGGCGATGAGTTGCTCGGGTGAGGCCGGGAGGATGTCGGCGACACACCGGAGATGGTGTGGGGAGCGGGAATTGGGTTTCTACGGTGAGGATTGGTGGAATTTGCGGAGAGCGCCAGCGGCCGGAGTTGGGGAAGAAGGAGAAATGCCGGCGATTTGGTGGCTTCGAGGCCGATTCCTTTCGGTGGGACGATGATGAGGTCGTGGCGATGCTTTTGGGAGGCGCCCTGGGCTTTATAGCCAGCAGGACGTGGGCAGCCACGGGCGCGAGACATGCGGAGGTGTCGGGCGGGGGCGTTGCCAGCGGGGGTGTAATACCCTGAACGTCGTTACGACGTAAGTTTTTGAAACAATCGCGGAGTCGCCGATTTTTCGGTAAATCGCGGTAAGGGAAAAATATGAATTGTAAAATATTGTAAAATGAATTAAATTAATTAAAATAATTAATTTAGATATTTTGGGCTGTTCGGAGGGGTGGGCCAGCCGCTTTGGGCCAGCCAGCCCAAATGGGGCCCGTACCCCTCCCAAACCCTAACACCCCTTTATAAACCCCTCCTTGGCCCTCCACCCTCCCCGCCCCTTGGCCGCCCCCCCCCTTGGGCGCCTCCCCTCCCCTATTGCTGCCATTGGTGCCCCAAGTGCTCCTGCTTTGGAGGAGAAGAAAAGAGAAGGAAGGAGAAGAAGAAAGGAGAAGGAGAGGAGAAGAAAGAAGAAGAAGAGGAGAAAAAAAGTGGAGAAATTCTTCATCTAGGTAATTTTCTCCCATCTTAAACCCTCTGTTCTTAGGAATAATTTGGGTTCTTGGCACGGATTATGAAGGTAGTTAATAGATTAATTGCCCGATTAGAGATTAGATCTTTGTCTGCTCTCTGATTGATTCATAGTATGACTTATTCTTGAGCTTTGATCTCGAAACGAATTTTCCTATGGGAATTCCCAAAAGGAAAGTTGTAGAGGACTTCTAGGTGCGCCTCCTGTATTTGTTTCGGATTTTTCTACGACTTCTAGGTGCGCCTCCTGTATTTGTTTCGGATTTTTCTACCATGGGATCTGGGAGATACGGAGTCGGTAATACCGCTGTCCGTCAGGCGGACAGATTGGTACAGTCCGACAGTAATCCGGATTTTAAAAATAGTAAACGAATTTTTTGGTCATGGCCGTAATTTATACAGTTGTAGATAATTTAGAGATCTAGCTTCTGCATAAATTTCAGAATTTTTAGACCTCTGTACTGTTGTTGGCACGTGTTTGCATACTGCTGTCCAATCTGCCAGAACAGAGTTCTTCCTCTGTTTTGGGCATTAAATTACTCCTAGCTGTGATTAAAATAAAAATAGGTGTTCTGCATGAAAATCGTAGATTTTTAAGTCGTGAATCCAGAGAGGTATCATTTGCTAGATTTGGATCCTTATTTTTAAAGATACAAAAAGTGAAACAGCGCGGCTGTAGAGAGTAATTTGTTGAATTGTTGAGCGGAGAGGAGATTGTGCGGGTTCGGGTTTCTAGCGATGTTTTATATATTTATGTCGTGCTTGTATGCTGTGGTTGATGGGAACGGGGTCCCGATCTTCCAACGGGTTCTGGATAAATTCGATTTGGTGGAGTCGCGACACAAATCGATCCGGCTTCCGAACAACACGTCCCGAACCCCGCAATCGCAGCACCACGTCTCCTCGGGTTATCAACCGTCGCTGCCGGTTGACCTTGCCAAGAAGGCTAATCCTCGCCTCGAATCGAAGAACACAAGCAAGAACAAGGAAGAACACAACCAAATTGCAGATATATTGATGAAGCACTCGAAAATTGGGGTCTCACAAACCGATGACGGCGAAACTGTTCAAAGACAGAATTAATCTAAGCAAAACCCAACCCTAATGGTGGGGGTGGAGGCTGTATATAAAGGAGTAAGGGGCGTGCAAAACCCCTGGACGCGTCCTTAATGGACTCCAACACGATACAAAGCCGAACGGCCCAAAAGACGGTGTCGCAGCACCCTGACAGATTCTGGACGTCCACTTGTTTCGACGATTCCCGTTGACTTAGAAGGAATTTTGATATGAGACAAGATCCATTGGAAAGGTTATCTTCTCAGCTTTCCATAAATATGTGGAACGTCCAAAACGGAGTCGGATGCGATCTGGGCGTCCGTTTTAGTGCAGTTTGGTCCTGGACTCGAATTGGATTCAAGTCGGTTTGAGTTGGACATCCAACATGATTCGTCCGCCCTTGCTGGACTAGTGCGCCTCGTAGCCCTTCTCCAAGTACTTCTTGATCCTCTCCATGGTTCCTAATCATAATTAAATCATTAGGTAGCAATCGATTCTCAAATGAACCAAAAGAAGTACTTAGGAACGAGCTCACATGTAAATTCAATTGTCGGTGCGAGCTCTAGTGATTGGTCCTTGAATATCAAGTGGAGGAGTGTGTGTATATCCGAAGAAGTGATGTCCTCATCATCCTCCCCTCTTGAAGCGGAGTTGTCCTCAACTCGCCTCATCTTCTTCTCCCAAGCATGGCTTCAAATCTGAAATGTTAAAGGTGGGACTAACCCCAAACTCGGGAGGCAACTCAAGTTTATATGCATTATCATTTATCTTCTCAACTATCTTAAAAGGACCAGCAGCTCTAGGCATCAATTTTGACTTTCTTAACTCAGAAATCTATCCTTTCGCAAGTGCAACCAAACAAAATCACCGGTTCAAGTTTAACTTCCTTTCTACCTTTACTACCAAGTAATCCTATATTTTTCATTCATCTTTTCAATGTTTGCCTTAGTAGTCTCATGCATTTTGAGAATAAAATCAGCACGCTCCTTAGCATCATTATGAACTCTCTCACTAGTAGGCAAAGGTAAAATATCAATAGGGCACGGGATTGAATCCATACACTACCTGAAAAGGACTTACCTTGGTGGTGGAGTGTTCCGCTCGATTATATGCGAACTCAACATGCGGCAAACACTCTTCCCATAGCTTCAAATTGTTCTTCAAAATAGCTCTCAACATGGTAGACAATGTGCGGTTCACCACCTCGGTTTGGCCATCGGTTTGTGGGTGACATGTGGTGAGAACAACAACTTTGTACCCAACTTGTTCCATAGAGTACGCCAAAAGTGACTCAAGAACTTGGCATCACGATCTGAAACAATAGTAGAAGGCATACCATGCAAACGAACTATCTCTTTGAAAAGAGGTCACAATATGAACGGCATCATCGGTTTTATGACATGGGATAAAGTGAGCCATCTTAGAAAAACGATCCACAACAACAAAATGCTATCCCTTCCCTCTTAGTCCCGGGCAACCCTAAAACAAAGTCCATAGAAATATCTCTTACGGAATAGAAGGAACAGAAGTGGCATATAAAACCATGTGGATTCAAGCGAGACTTAGCTTTTTGACATGTAGTGCAGCGAGCCACAAACCGCTCAACATCTCGCCTCATCTTTGGCCAAAAGAAGTGTGTGGTCAGAACGTCCTCCGTCTTCTTAGCACCAAAATGACCCATCAAACCGCCTCCATGCGCCTCCTGCAACAACAAAAGACGAACGGATCCAACTGGAATGCATAGGCGGTTAGCTCTAAACAAAAATCCATCATTGATCACGAATTTATTCCATGCTTGACCCTCTTTACAATGCAACAACACATCCTTAAAATCAGCATCAAAAGCATATTGTTCTTTAATAGTTTCAAGACCAAAATGCGACAATCAAGTTGAGACAACATGGTATAGCGTCGAGACAAAGCATCAAGAATCACATTATCCTTCCCTTTCTTGTGTTTAATGACATAAGGAAAGATTCAATAAATTCAACCCACTTAGCATGTCTACGATTCAAATTGGTTTGACTACGAATATGCTTAAGTGATTCATGATCGAATGAATGACAAATTCTTTAGGCCATAAATAGTGTTGCCACGTCTCTAAAGAACGAACAAGAGCATACAATTCTTTATCATACGTGGAATAATTAAGAACAGGACCATTCAATTTTTCGCTAAAGTAGGCAACAGTTTACCTTCTTGCATCAACACACCACCAATACCAATTCCGCTAGCATCACATTCGAGTTCAAAAGTCTTACCAAAATCCGGAAGTTGGAGCAATGGTGCGTGCGTAAGCTTGTCCTTCAAAAGATTAAAGGACTCCTCTTGTGATGGCCCCCAATGGAACACAACACCCTTCTTTGTCAACTCAATCAGCGGTGTCGCAATGGTGCTGAATTCTTTGACAAAGCGATAAAATCTGTAAGGCCAAGAAAACTCCGCGACTTGGGAGACTGCGGGCGTGGGCCAACTCCATATCGCCTCCACCTTGGCTCTATCAACCTCAATTCCTGTGGAGTCACAACATAGCCAAGAAAAGAGACTCGATCCGTGCAAAGGTGCACTTCTCAAGGTTACCAAACAAACGTGCATCTCTCAAAGCATTAAAACAGCACGTAAGTGATTCCAATGTTCATCCATGGACTTGCTATAAATCAAGATATCATCAAAGTAAACGACCACAAATTTGCCAATGAAAGGACGTAAAACCTCGTTCATTAATCTCATGAAAGTGCTAGGTGCATTAGTTAACCCAAAAGGCATGACTAACCACTCATACAAACCGAACTTAGTTTTAAAAGCGGTTTCCATTCATCCCCAAGTTTCATTCTAATTTGGTGGTATCCACTCACGAAGTCAATCTTTGTGAAAATTATAGCACCACACAACTCATCAAGCATGTCGTCTAGCCTAGGAATAGGATGACGATATCGTATAGTAATGTTGTTAATGGCTCTACAATCTACACACATACGCCAAGAACCATCTTTTTGGAACCAAAAGAACAGAACAAGACAAGGACTAAGGCTCTCACGGACGTACCCACGGTCCAAAAGGTCTTGGATTTGGCGAATCTCCTTAGTCTCTTCGGGATTGGTCCTGTACGCCGCACGGTTTGGCAAGCTCGCTCCAGGAATCAAATCAATCTGGTGCTCAATCCCTCAAATGGGTGGAAGTCCTAGAGGTATCTCATCAGGGAAAACATCTATAAACTCCTGCAAAAGATTAGTGACGAGGAATGTGCAAAGTGCAAGGCATAGTATCAAGAGAAAATAAAGCATCTTTGCACACAAAAGCATAGCATGTATCATTAACATCATCAATTGCAGCAAGGTCTGATTTTGTGGCAAGCATAACAGAATTTTTCAAATGGAGTACTTGCTGTTTTTCAGTTTTATCATGTTCCTTTGGATCATTAGCAGCAGCAGCTCTCGCCCTATCGGCCTCTATAATCTCAAATTGGGGTCAAAGGCGTAAAGTAACTTTCTTTCCCTTATGCATAAAAGTGTATGTGTTACTACTACCATGGTGTAAAGCATCATTATCAAATTCCCAAGGTCGACCCAATAAAAGAGAGCATGCTTGCATGGGAACCACATCACAATCAACATGTCAACATAAGCACCAATGGAAAAATGGACTCGGCATGTTTGTGTTACCTTAGCTTTTCGAGTCATTTAACCATTGAATATGGTATGGATGTGGATGCGGTCGCGTGGTCAAGCCAAGCTTCTTGACCAAATCAGAACTCACCAAGTTGTTGCAACTTCCTCCATCAATGATGACACGTGCGCGGTTCTTGATTGCAAAGAAGGTCGAAACAAATTATGGCGTTGAAGTTTATCGGGTTCTTGTACTGCGTCTTGAGGACTCGCTGCACAATGATGCTCCGTGGCGTCGTGTGGGCGCCCACCAAGGACGAGGTCGTCAACACCACCGCCATTGTCGTCCGAGGCGCAGCAACATCATCATCCTCCTCGACATCCGGTCTGATGTAGCCTCCATCTTCGTGGCGATGTATGCCCGTTGGCTAGGGCAATTCTTTTGCACATGACCAAGCCCATGGCAGCGGTGGCATCAATGCCGGAGGAGCGCCCGTTGAAGCCACGGAAGAAGAACTCTTGGGTGGACCCTGCAAAGAATTTTTTGAAGAATCTGCAAGGCGTGTCGTGGAAGGTGGCTTCGGTGGCGCTGCTGCCATCTTGTTCACAGGTGGTGGAGGAGAACGAAAACTCGAAGAAGACTGGGGCAGTCCCGTCGATGTAGTCGTTCGCGGCGTGTAGAAGGGTCGTCCGGTGCGTGCCTTAGCTGATTCTGTGCGTCCCTGCAATTCTTTTTCTGCAAGCATAGCAAGGTGGAACAACTGGTTGACAGTAGTAAATTCTTTATAATCAACAATGTCCTGAATTTCACGCCGTAACCCCCCGTAGAAACGACAAATCTTATCCTCCGTGTCCTCAACAACCCCACAACGCACCATACCCTTTTGAAGCTCAAAGATAATAGTCTTGAACAGAACTATCACCTTGTTCTAAGCGCTGCAATTTTTTTCTCAATTCAAGTTTATATGAGGGAGGAACAAAACGATTACGCATAGCTTCTTTTAAGCGCTCCCATGTATCAGGTTGTAAGCGCATGGTACTTAGTTCATTCCACCAGATAATAGCAAAGTCCTTAAACTCACTAGTAGCTTGTCTAACTCTATGTTGCTCAGGAACTAAGTGAGAGTTAAACTTCGCTCACCGTCATCTCCCAATCAAGATATATTTCAGCATCATAAAGACCGAGAAAAGATGGAATAGTAAACTTGACTTTAGCAAAAGGGTCATCGTTACCATGACGGTTCTGGTTAGTACCTCCCATACCATGTCGGTTTTGCTGAAGACGCCGACGTAGTCGTGCATCTTGTGTCGCCCGCCGATCAATGTTGCCATCTGCATCATACTGTGGCTTCATCATGATGATGGCCGTCATTGACAGGTGGTAGGCGTGCCTCCAATGTGTCCATCCGACCAGTGAGGTCAGCCATCCGCCGCTCCACCCGCTCAATGCCTTCCGTGGTGTTCAACTGGGTAATGGCGGCGACGATGGTGTCCAATCTCGCCGAGATCGGTGAGTGAAGTGTTTTGTTTGTCGGCGCAGCTTGTAGCGGCCGCGACTAACACACTCGTTGAAATCGACCGGTGTCCCGTCCACTTCGTTTCCTGCCATGGTTAGTGGAAATACAGGGAAAACAAAAGGATGATTCCTATCAACTACAAAGGAAGAGGAGTGGAAACCCGCAAAGGAAGTGGCTTACCAAGCTCTTGCAAGTGTGCTTACCAAAGCGTGGTGGTACAACCGGTGGTCGGTTCGTGATACCTTGTCGAGCGTGGAGTGCGATTGCAAGGTCAAAACTGCGTGCTATCCCAAGTAGATATATGGAGTTTGGAAGGCCAAATATGTCGGTGGAACACAAATCAATAACGAGATAGTAATGCTGAATAAATGTCCAAAGTATGGTCCTAGTTGCTGGCCTAAATCTGTCCTATTTTACTAGATATGAGATGATTAACAAGGAGTCAACAGAATATGAAGGCAACGACAGCAACAAAGATGGCCAGGCACTGAGAAGCTCAATTCAGCATAAGCACAAAACAAATAAATTGATGGCACCTAAAACTGTGCTCTGTTTGGTTTTCTTTTTTTTTGTTGCGGCCAAGGATAGCACTCTCTCTCTTCTCTACTATAGCCGAAATTTTTCTTTTTTTTGTATTTTTTTATAATTTTTTCACAGAGCGAGCACGTAAATAGGAACCACACAAAGTTGCAACTCAATCGGATGTAAGGAGTGGCCTCACGAAAATAATGAATGTGCTATAAATTCGGTGATTCAATTTCGAGCGAGTACTACACTTTCCAGGCCGAATTTCGGGAAAATAAATTCGCCGAACCCGACAAAGTTGGCCCATCGCTTCGGATGTAAAATTCAATTTCACCCAATTTCAAAAAAAAGCAACTGATTTCGAGTTCGTATGCGAAAGTTATGGCCGTTTGAAGATGGACCTCCAAGTTATGGTTGCTGTGGAGGTCAAAACGTAGATCGGGTGGAGGGAATTTGTGGAATCTAGTGGCGGAAGCTCGGGAAAGGTGGGGGATGATGCGGTGTGATCACGAGACGTGATGGATGACGAAAACAAAGGGTTAACAGAGGGTGGGATATGGGTGGGAAAACAAAAAGCAGAGGGTGGAGGAAACGCGGCGTGACGGCTAGGGTTTGAAGGGTGGTAGCGGGTGGGAAAACAACTCGAACAAAACACGATCTAAACCAGCAACACAACTTGACTAAGGACACAAACTCAACACTACGGACTCTGGAATCAACTTGTGCAAAGGCTAAATGAGATCTAGGACAGGAAACAACCTATGACTATAATTTTTTTGTAGGGCTTTTTCTTGGACTCTAGGACGAAATCGGAAATAACAAAGGAGGGGTAACTCGAACCTGGAGGAACACCTGAAACTCTGATTACCACTTGATGGGAACGGGGTCCCGATCTTCCAACAGGTTCGGATAAATTCGATTTGGTGGAGTCGCGACACAAATCGATCCGGCTTCCGAACAACACGTCCGAACCCCGCAATCGCAGCACCACGTCTCCTCGGGTTATCAACCGTGCGCTGCCCGTTGACCTTGCCAAGAAGGCTAATCCTCACCTGCGAATCGAAGAACACAAGCAAGAACAAGGAAGAACACAACCAAATTGCAGATATATTGATGAAGCACTCGAAAATTGGGGTCTCACAAACCGATGACGGCGAAACTGTTCAAAGACAGAATTAATCTAAGCAAAACCCAACCCTAATGGTGGGGGTGGAGGCTATATATAAAGGAGTAAGGGCGTGCAAAACCCTGGACGCGTCCCCAATGGACTCCAACACGATACAAAGCCGAACGGCCCAAAAGACGGTGTCGCAGCACCCTGACAGATTCTGGACGTCCACTTGTTTCGACGATTCCCGTTGACTTAGAAGGAATTTTGATATGAGACCAGATCCATTGGAAAGGTTATCTTCTCAGCTTTCCATAAATATGTGGAACGTCCAAAACGGAGTCCGGATGCGATCTGGGCGTCCGTTTTAGTGCAGCCTGGTCCTGGACTCCGAATTGGATTCGAAGTCGGTTTGAGTTGGACATCCAACATGATTCGTCCGCCCTTGCTGGACTAGTGCGCCTCGTAGCCCTTCTCCAAGTACTTCTTGATCCTCTCCATGGTTCCTAATCATAATTAAATCATTAGGTAGCAATCGATTCTCAAATGAACCAAAAGAAGTACTTAGGAACGAGCTCACATGTAAATTCAATTGTCGGGCGCGAGCTCTAGTGATTGGTCCTTGAATATCAAGTGGAGGAGTGTTGTGTATATCCGAAGAAGTGATGTCCTCATCAGTGGTTGTGTGCTGAGAGTTGTCTTATGGACAGGTGGTCTTGTCCCAGAGCGCGCTTGATCTCTGTTGTACTTCGCTTCGTCGGATTGAGGTAAGTGAATGTAGCGGTGGTTGCTACCGTTTAATTTGTTATTCCTTCTACTTACAATTTACATTATTATCTTAATTTGATACATTATGCCATGATTGCATGATATTTTAATTGTGGAGATGGTAGCAAGTATTTATCCATTGATATGTTGATAATCTGCTAGTAGACATGTGGAATTCTTGCTTAATATTATAATGTGGACATGAAAATAACATGTCGTGGATGTGGATATGTTGAGAGCATGATAATGCTCCTTGTGGATGAATTAATGAAAATAACATGTGGTGGGTGTGGATATGTTGAGAGCATGATAATGCTCCTTGTGGATGAATTAATGCTCATATCATGTCATTTGCATATGTGGATGTTGCCGCACTTAGCCGCGACCGTACCGGTACAGCATCGTATATTGCCGTAATACGATGCACCTCTTCGCCCGCAGAAGCATCGTATATTGCCGTAATACGATGAACTATAATTCCTACCCTAGCAAGAGTGATGTGGAGCATAGTGCTTCATATGCATTGCATTGTGGAAAGATCATTTGCATACATATGCAACGTATTGTGGTGATGTTATTTTGTGGAATATACAACTTTTTAGTTGTAATGTGGAATTGGCTCATGTGAGCTATTTGTGGTGTGGTAGCTGATGCCCTTTGTCGTAAGGCCTATTGTAATAACCTCATGGTTCAAGAACACCAGCCCAAGCTGTACAAAGAGTTGATGGCATTAAACTTAGAAATAGATGAGGACGGAACCTTAGCGGCAATGGAACTTCAAACAAGTATAGAAGAGAGGATTATAGCCGCAAAAAAGGAGGACCCAACCGCTTTGAGGATGAGAAAATTTATGGAAGAAGGGAAGGCTCCTAAGGTAACAGTGGATCAGCAAGGAGTTTTGAGGTACGAGACACGTATATTTGTACCCCACCAGAGGGATCTCAAGGACTTGATACTCAGTGAAGCTCATAGCTCAGCATATTCTCTCCACCCTTGAAGTACAAAGATGTATCAAGATATGAAGCAGTGGTACTGGTGGCCGCGTGTGAAGAGGGACATCGCCGAACACGTAGCCTGCTGTGATGTATGTCAAAGAGTGAAAGCTGAACATCAGAGACCAGCAGGGCTACTACAGCCATTACAAATACCCTAGTGGAAATAGGAGGAAGTCGGAATGGACTTCATCACAGGCCTCCCACGAACAAAATCGGGGTATGACTCCATATGGGTCGTAATTGACAGGTTGACCAAGGTCGCACATTTTATCCCCATCAGGACAACTTACAAGGAAGATAAATTGGCAGAGTTATACATGTCACACATCGTGTGTTTGCACGGTATACCGAAACGGATAGTGTCAGATCGAGGTTCCCAATTTACCTTGCATTTCTGGGCAAGCCTACATGATGCTCTCGGCACCTACCTGGATTTCAGCACCGCCTACCACCCCCAGACGGACGGTCAAACCGAAAGGGTGAATCAGATATTAGAAGACATGCTTCGGGCATATGTCCTAGATTTCTCCAAAGACTGGGATAGATGTCTACCCTATGCCGAGTTCGCCTACAACAATAGCTATCAAGCCAGCTTGCAAATGTCCTCGTTTGAAGCTCTGTATGGAAGGAAATGCCGAACCCCTCTACACTGGTCGGAAGTGGGAGAGGGCTATGTGTTTGGGCCAGAGACTCTGAAGCAAGCTGAAGAAAAGGTTTGCATAATTAGAGATCGATTGCTAGCAGCCCAGTCCAGGCAAAAGAGTTATGCGGACAACAGGCGTAGGCCATGGAGTTTTGAAGTTGGAGACTACGTCTACTTGAAAGTATCACCGTTACGAGGAATTAGGCGGTTTAAAGTTAAAGGCAAGCTCGCCCCTCGCTATGTTGGGCCATTCCCGATTATAGCTAAGAAAGGAAAAGTAGCTTATCAGCTAGATCTACCCGCAAGCCTAGCAGATGTGCACAATGTCTTCCATGTATCCCAACTCAAGAAGTGTCTTCGGGTACCAGAAGATCAAACCCCAATGGAGGCAATTGAGCTCGAGAGCGACCTGACCTACAAGGAACGTCCAGTTAAAAGCTTGGACACTGTGGAAAAGAAGACCAGAAATCAAACCATTCGCACCTGCAGAGTGCAATGGAGTCATCACTCAAAGAAAGAGGCCACCTGGGAACGCGAAGACCAATTGAGGAGAGATTATCCAGAGCTGTTCACCAGTTAGGCTGAATCTCGGGGTCGAGACTGTCAGACCCGGATTTTTCAATCCAGAATCTCCTGTGATTTACTGCTCTATTCCCTGGATCAGTAGCTAGAGCACACAGGTCATTGCTGTATCAACACATACATCGCATAAACAGTAATATTACAGACCATTACGCCACGTCGGGCGATAGTTTACAAAAGGGCACCTAGGCCGAGTGTCATCATTACATCCACATAGCAGAAACGGAAGCAAAAGTAAGTCCATAGCCACAGGCAAACGACTGGGGGATAATGTGTGCATTATATATTACCTAGACTTAGATAATATACGTGCACACACAGCCTTAGGTCTAACTTGTCTAGGCCTAAAAACACGAGCGACGTCCTAGTTTCCTTCGTCGTTCCTTTCATCCACGGCTGGGGCATCTTCATGATCATAATGATCCTGCGTCCCTGTCTCTGTTTTGGTAATGCGAGTGTGAGCACACTATCCACCGTGCTCAGCAAGCCATCACACAGAATGCAGTAAATAGCATGCTAGGCTAGTTCAAGGGGAGGCTCGGGTTTAGTTGTTTTGCTAGAAATTGCATGTAAATACTGTACATAGAAATTCCTATGACCTAGCAATTTTGAAAGGTACGACACAAGTTTAGTGAAGTATAATCATCGTACTAGTGATACAGATTCCATCCACCGTTACATGGCATCTGCACCATATAGCGTCTTTCAGCGTTATAGCCGCTTAACTTATCGCTGGGACGACACCTAGGACAACTCCAAACTAGGGCTTTCCACTGCCCTCTATTTTCCCCATTCCATAAATTATTTTGAAATAGAACTATATCTAGTTAAGTCCCCATGTCTGCCCATGACCGTGGGCACGGCTATTCGAATAGTTTTGACTCTGCAGAGTTTCTACACTTTCACCACAAGAGATAATCAACCCGTTGCCCCACACGATTCCTTAGTCATGTGGTTAAGTAGATTATCACCATGACTGTTCAGAATATCTAGCATCTTTCGTCATCTCACCCTATGAGTCGTTCCCACTTGCGATGGGTCCCATACGTTGCACGGGATGTCCACCACGGCTACTAGCATTATTCGGGCTCCACTCCCCTCAATGCTAGTACGACTGGTGAACGTCACCCTCCACTCGGTGTCCCTTTAGGCCTCCCCTTGCCCTTGCATATCCACTCCTATCCACTACCGGTGAGATGAGTCGGGGAGTTTCGATACCACTACTTAGCCAGGATGTATTTTACAGACTTGTGGTTGTACTATTTTACACGGGTTAACATGACAAGATTCGGTCCTTAGAGCTACCTGGGTGGTTCTACCATATTCCATAATTTTTGTGCTTCCACTGCACCACATACCAGCCCCCAAATCATCCACCCATATACTAAGCAAGTTTGAGACTTTTTGGGGGCATAAAATAATAGTTTCAAATTTTTCTCCAGTCATTCCCACCATGATTGCCCAAACTATTATCATATTTGCAAGTGAGGGGTTTTGGGACATTTAAGTGTCCCCGTTTAACTAGCAACACTAAGCAATGCGATACATTATAATTCTATTTGTGAAAACTACATTATGATAGCTTTGCTACGGCGACAAGGCTCACATATCCCAAGAGTTTCAACAGGTAACACTAGCAAGCATAATAATGGGTGTATATCTAAATCCCATAAAACTGAACATATCTATCACATAAAATAATAGCATGCACATGGATAATTTAAAAGAAATTAATTTGCATAAACATGAGTTCAACATGGTCAAAGTGATAACTCGCCTTGGTCACAAGGTTCTGAGATTTGGGTGTTGGGGTCTACTGTAGCTTCGGCTTCCTCCTCCTGTGCCTCGTACGCTATTTAATCGTGCGTGAAAATTTGGATAAAAAGAAAAGCAACAAATCAATCCAAATAACACCAGAAATTCAAATAAACTCTAAAAATCGTGATTTCAGTTCCATTGGATAGATATTGAATTTAGACGAATTTAGAACTTTGTCTCACCCAATTTGGAGTTAAAATGAAGAAGTTATACTATTTTAAAAATCTCAGTTCAGATAAATCCCTAAATTATCAGATTTCTGACAGGTGGATCCCACACGTTATATCTCATATTTTATTTTCTTTTATTATTTTTTATTCCGGGTCTCTGACCAGTGGAGCCCACATGGCAGTGCCTCGGGCTCTCCCGCACTCACTAACGGGTGGGGCCCGCATGTCAGCAGGCCCACAGACCCACTGCGGCCGACAGGCGGGGCCCACCTGTCAGCCCGCAAATCAAAAGAAATGGCTCAACCCCCGCACGTGGAGTCGGGGGCTCGAACGTGCGCCGGGGGGAGCCAGGGGGATGAGAATCGGCCGGGCTAGCCATGTGAGCGCCCGAGTTATCTTACCCTATAAGGGCGAATAAAGCCTTTGAGGTGGCACCGGAAGGGGGCTGGGCAGAGGAGGCCGAGGGCAGGGTTGGCGGCGGTGTGGCCAGCGGTGGACGGTCGGGGAGGTGCCGGCGATGCCCAAAATGCACTCCCGGTGCTTCGGTGAAGCCGATGGAGTGGTCGGCGGGGACCGGTGAGCACGGTGGTGGGCCGGCGGCGTGCGGCGACGGCGTCTCGGGAGGGTCCTCGGTGTCGGCGAAGTACGGTTGGTGGGAAGCTCGGGGAAGGTCGGGAAGAGGTCGGCGACGTCACGGAGATGGTGAGGAAGAATGGAATCGGGCCCTATTGGCCTGGTTCGCCGGGTTGACGTCCGCCGGAGTTGGGGAAGGAGGAGGGCGCTGGCGAGCTACGGGACATGAGGGTTCAATTACACGCTGGGGTAGGAAGTAGAGAGTGCGGGGAAGAGTTTGGCGCGCTCGGCAGCCTTTATAGGCGCACGGGTGAGGCCAGCAACGGGGGCTTGCCCAGGCGGTCTCGTCGGTGTCGCTCGGCGCCGTGACCGCCGCGGATTTCTGGGGATTCAGGGTTGCGTCGCATTGAAGGACTGCCGCTCTGCACTGCGCACGCAACAATGTGGAGGGAATCCAGCTGCAGCGCAAGGAGGGGGGGCACGGCTTTTGCTGGCAAGCCGAACGGGACTCATGACACAGGCGTCGCATGCGACAGGCGAAGTCTTGTGAACCGGGCGGTCCAAGGGAGCCGCGGGTAGGAGGCGGGCGGGCTACTAGGCTAGCGGGCGGCGTGGGGCGGCTTGGAGAGGAGGACGAGGGGGGCGTGGGGAAGAAAAAAAAAGGCGGGGGAGGGGAAAACAAAGGCGGCAGGGAGGGGAAGAGCGTGGGGAAGAAAAAAAGTGGCAGCAACTTAATCCCAAAATATTGGGGGTTGGGCCAGCTGGCTGGCTGGGGCGATCGGCCAGACCTCCCCCATTTATTTTATATATATATATTTGATTTGCATATTTTTCCAAGCCTATCTTTGTATGATGAATTTATTTACCTACATTTTCCCCTCCCTATTGTTTATCTATATTTTATTCTTATTTTTATTTGTTTAGTTATTATGGCAACCTTAAAATAGAACCCCCAATATTTTGGGATTAAGTTGTATTCCTCTTTTAGTGGATCAACTTTTTAGATTCGTATTTTAAAATCTTGTTCTCTATTATTTAAACAGGTATGCTCTTTTTCTTGAGTTGTTAACCAAACTCCAGAAAATGCAATAAAAATTCAAGTCAAATATAATATATCGCAAAATAACTCATAATATTTCTTTTTACAAAATTTAAATCTTCAAGATGTTACATGTGGTATGAAGATTGAGGATGTGGTCATGGAATGAGATTCGTCCCTTGTGTTTGGTAAGAGTCGTGGTTGTGGCATGAGATTCTTTCCACTTGTATTAATTGTTGATAGCAATTATGGATGTGAGAATTAACAAAGTAGTGGGATGATCATACATATGTTTTATTGTATTTGATGGTGATTTGAAGTTGAGGATATAACATTGTTAATTGTGGAAGATTAAATGTTGATGATTAATCTATTGTAGTTGTGGAGACTAAATGTTTCATATGCATTTAACTGATATTTAAATGACTGCATTCATATGCCAATTAAATCTGAAATTGAAGAGGTATGATTCATAGAAGTTTATGGTGATTAATAATTATGGACATGAATTGTGGTTGTAGTTGTATGGCATTATAAATAATGATGTATAATTGTTTATAGTTTGAATAGCCTGTTAAACAGTTTGCTTGTTGAGATTTTTATCTCACCCTTGTTTCCCCCTCCCTACAGGTGGACATTGAGCATGCATGGGAAGGGTAGAACGACACCACACTGATGCACTTGGATGTTGTTTTAATGCTGAAATAAAGTTAAAAGAACTCTAGTCTTTGCTTAGCTATCTTGTTGATGAATGTTTCATCTTTTAATGTTTAATTCAGAATCGTTCCTTTGGTTATTATGTTGAAGTTGATTATGAATATTAAATTATTTTGCTATTCTGTTATCTCTTAATTGTTTATGCTTCCGCTTGTATTATCATGTTTATTAATTGTTGCCAGTTTATGTTATTTTGTAAATTGGCTAGTTGTAGAGTAGTTTTAGCAGCATCCCAGGGCAATGTGGGTCCTGGGGTGTTACAGGCAGGGCATGGTAGCGGGATTCGAGGGCGGCGCCATCAAGCATGCTCCCACGTCACGTCACTGCCCCTGGCTGGATTCGCGTGGCCGTGTCACACGGTCCTGGCCGAGGCGCAGCGGAGGAGGAGGGGGTCCCAAGCGTGAGAAAGAGGAGGAGAAGGGGCCACAGTGGGGCCCGCCGGTCAGCGAGAGAGGTCGGGAGAGATTTTGGGGTGCGGTCAGGTGGGCCGGGCTCGGCTTCATCCCCCATTTTTCATTTTCTTTTCTTTTCCATTTTCTTTTTGATTTTCGGTTTGGGTGCTTTGTGTTTGCATATATGTAAATTTTTATATGTGGATAATT
Source organism: Bonia amplexicaulis (assembly GCA_036346245.1). Taxonomy (NCBI): domain Eukaryota; kingdom Viridiplantae; phylum Streptophyta; class Magnoliopsida; order Poales; family Poaceae; genus Bonia; species Bonia amplexicaulis. The sequence goes on along the minus strand of CM070749.1, from coordinate 1,263,414 downwards.
TTATTTTTAGGCCAAGTATCTCCCTTATTTTTATGGATCATCTTTTCAGATTCAAATTTTGAATTTAAACTTTCTATTATTTTAACAGGGGTGCTCTTTTTCTTGATTTTTTGACTTTTTGAAACCTTAACCAACTCCAGAAAATGTAATAAAAATTCAACTCAAATATGACATATCAAAAAATAATTCACAATATTTTATTTTACAATTTTTAAATTTTCAGGATGTTACAAATCTACCCCCCTTAAAAAGAATCTTGACCCCGAGATTCAGCCTAGCTAGCGAACAAGTCAGGATGGTATTCGCGCTCCCTGGTAGCTTCTTTTTTTGAATCATGACTCCAATGTACCCTGCATATGCGAATGGTTTGGTTTCTCGTCTTCTTCTCCACAGTGTCCAAAATTTTAATCGGACGCTCCTTGTAGGTTAGGTCACTCTCGAGCTCGATGGCTTCCAACGGAACTTTCTCTTCGGGCACTCGTAGACACTTCTTCAGTTGGGATACATGGAAGACGTCATGTACATCAGATAAACTTGGAGGTAATTCTAGCTGGTAGTCAACTTCTCCCTTCTTGGCCACAACTGGGAATGGTCCAACATAGCGTGGAGTGAGCTTGCCTTTAACTTTAAACCGCTTGACTCCCTGTAAGGGTGACACCTTCAAGTAGACGTAGTCTCCAACTTCAAAACTCAACGGCCTTTGCATCTTGTCCGCATAACTCTTTTACCTGGACTGAGCTGCTAACAACCGATCCCTAATTATGTGGACCTTTTCTTCAGTTTGTTTCAGAGGCTCTAGCCCAAACACATAGCCCTCTCCCACTTCCGACCAGTGTAGAGGGGTTCGGCATTTCCTTGCATACAAAGCTTCAAATGGGGACATTTGCAAGCTAGCTAGATAACTATTGTTGTAGGCGAACTCGGCATAGGGCAGACACGTATTCCAATCTTTGGAGAAATCTAGGACACATGCCCGAAGCATGTCTTCCAATATCTGATTCACCCTTTCTATTTGATTGTCCGTCTGAGGGTGGTAGGCGGTGCTGAAATCCATGTGGGTACCGAGAGCTTCATGTAGGCTTGCCCAAAAGTGCGAGGTAAATTGGGAACCTCAATCTGACACTATCCGTTTTGGTACACCATGCAAGCACATGATGCGTGACATATACAACTCTGCCAATTTATCTCCTTTGTAGGTTGTCTTGGCGGGAATGAAATGCACAACCTTGGTCAACCTATCAATTATTACCCATATGGAGTCGTACCCTGATTTGGTCCGTGGGAGTCCTGTGATAAAGTCCATTCTGACTTCCTCCCATTTCCACTGATGTATTTGCAAGGGCTGTAGCAATCCTGCTGGCCTATGGTGTTCAGCCTTCATTCTTTGACACACATCACAACAGGCGACATGTTCGGCGATGTCCCTCTTCATACATGGCCACCAGTAGCACTGCTTCATGTCTTGATACATTTTGTTACTTCCAGGGTGGAGGGAATATGCAGAGCTATGAGCCTCCTTAAGCACCAGGTCCTTGAGGTCCTTCTGGTGGGGCACAAAGATACGCGTTCCGTACCTTAAAACTCTTTACTGATCCACCGTCATCTGAGGAGCCTTCCCTTCTCCCATTAATCTTCTCAACCTCAAAGCGGTTGGCTCTTCTTTTTGTGCGGCCATAATTCTCTCTTCTATGCTTGTTTGCACTTCCATTGCCGCTAAGGTTCCTTCCTCTACTATTTCTAGGTTCAATGCCATCATCTCCTTATATAGCTCAGGCTGGTGTTCTTGAACCATGAGGTTATTACAATAAGCTTTACGACTTAGGGCATCCGCTACCACATTAACTTTTCCCGGGTAGTAGTGGACACTTAGGTCGTAATCATTAATCAATTCTAGCCATCTTCTCTGCCTCAGGTTAAGGTGTGACTGTGTGAAGAAATACTTGAGGCTCTTGTGATCTGTGTATATATTACAGTGGTTGCCAATTAGGTAGTCCCTCCAAATCTTTAGGGCGTGTACTACTGAAGCTAATTCCAAATCGTGGGTTGGGCAATTTGCTTCACGAGGGCAAAGCTGTCTAGATGCATATGCCACAACCCTTCCTCCTTGCATCAGTACGCACCCAAGCCCTTTTTGTGAGGCACCACAGTATACCTCAAAGTCTTTGCGTACATCAGGTAGGACTATAACATGAGTGGTAGTCGGTCTCTTTTTCAGCTCCTGAAAACTTTCTTCATAGGCTTTGGTCCATCCAAACGCCTACTCCTTCTTGAGTAGCTGGGTCATTGGCCTGGCAATTTAGGAAAATCCCTCTATAAACCTTCTGTAATATCCTGCCAATCCAAGAAAACTCCGCACCTCAGTGACGGAGGTGGGCTGCTTCCATTCTGTTACAACTGCAATGTTGGCGGGGTCAACGGACACTCCTCCGGCAGACACTATATGCCCCAAGAAACTGATGTCACTTAACCAGAATTCACACTTGTAAACTTGGCGTATAGCTGATGTTCTCTTAGCTTCTCCAGCACCAGGCGCAGATTCTTAGCATGCTCTTCCGCATTCTTGGAATAAATGAGAATATCATCAATGAATACCACTACAAACTTGTCCAAATATTCCATGAATACCTTGTTCATGAGGTTCATAAAGTAGGCCGGGGCATTTGTCAGACCAAAAGACATGGCCGTAAACTTGTACAGTCCATATCTAGTGGTATAAGCTGTCTTGGATATATCCTTAGCTCTAATTTTTAGCTGGCGATAACCTGACCTCAGATCTATTTTGGAAAATATGGTGGCTCCACCAAGTTGGTCAAATAGATCATCAATCTTAGGAAGGGGGTACTTATTCTTGATGGTTACTTCATTCAAGGCCCGGTAATCCACACACATCCTAGTTGTGCCATCCTTCTTCTTCACAAATAATACTGGAGATCCCCATGATGAGGAACTAGGTCTGATAAATCCTTTTTCCTGCAATTCCTGGAGTTGTTTCTTCAACTCTTCCAATTCTTCTACTATCATCCTAAAGGGTCTGTTGGAGACTGAAGCAGCTCCTGGCTTCAGGTTGATAACAAACTCTAGGTCTCTATCTGGGGGCATGTCGGGCAGTTCCTCGGGAAATACTTCAGGATAGTCTTGCACCACTATCATTCTTTCTAAGGGTACATCTTCACAATAATATATTGCACGGCCCCATCGATATGGTCGGTCCACTTTCACATCTATGGTCACTTCAGGACACTTAGTTAGCTTCACTATCCTGGTGGCACAGTCTATAACCCCTTGATGTCTGGCTAACCAGTCCATTCCTAATATAATATCCAGGGTCTGGGAGCTTAATACTATTAGGTCTGCTAGGAAGTCACACTTCTCCATGGTAACCTTTACCCCAGGGCATACCAAGGTGGCAGTAATCATACCAGCTGGTGAACTAAGCACTACTGGCCTCTTTAGAGGATAGATAGGTAACCCTAGTTTATCCGCATACCCCTTGGATATAAATGAATGTGAAGCTCCTGAGTCAAATAAAGTTTGTGCTGGTATTGACTTGACAGAGAACGTATCCGTGAGAACTCCCACCGCTTCCTGGGCCTCTTCGGCAGTGATATGATTGACGCGGCCTCGGTTGGGCATTGGGGCGTTCTTGCTTGATTGCGAGGCCTGTAGTTCCTTGTTGGGCACTGAGGTTTGACTACGGCCAGGAGTATTTTGCTTGTGGGGGCATCGATTGGCAAAATGCCCCTTCTCACCGCAGCTGAAGCATTTGTAGCTCGTGGCATAGCTTGAGTGATGGGTTGCTTTGCATAGAACTGCCTCCTGGACGGGATGATGGTGTTGAAGCTCTGAACTGACCCAGCCTTGAGAAGGTGGAGGGATTATTGAAACGTGTAACATCCCAAAAATTTAAATTTAAAAATGTAAAGCTTTTGAATTATTTTACCCTATATTCTATTTGAATTTGGATTTTTTTATGGTGTTTCTTAAATTTTGGTTAAGGTTCCTCTATTTGGAAGTCTATGAAAAAGACAAAACAAACATTAGTAATGCCATAAAAGGAAATATGCAAACAATAGAAAACTAAAATTTTAAATGCGAATCTGAAAAGATGATCCAGCATAATGAGGGAGAAAACTGAGTTAAAATATAAAATCTCATTTTAGAAATAATAGCATAAATAGCATTCAAAAATCCAAAGTTGGGCGTTCAAAAATTTGTATAAACAAATCACAACAAAATTTAATTGAAAATAGAAGACCCAAATTAGAAATCCAAAAGCTCTCCATTTTTCTCTCATTCTCTAGCAATTTTCCTCTATTACATGTGGGCCCCACCATTCCCTTTTTCTCTCTCTCCCTTTTTCCTTCTTTTCCTCTCCTGCCTAGCCCAGCCTCTCCCTTCTCCCTATGCCCGGTGGGCCAGCCCCCCACCCCTCCGCCCCGTTCCTTTCCTTCTTCATTCCCCCACGCGCGCCTCGCTCCTTCTTTTCTCCTCCTTTTCTTCTCTGGTGGCTGAGCTCTCTCCACGTCGTCTCTCTCTCTCCTTCTACTCTGCCCCGCGCCGCGCCCTGCCTTCCGTGAATCCTGCCGGCGCCGTCCTCTCTGCGCACCAAGCCCCACGCGCCGCTCGAACGTCGCCTCAACGCGCCGAGTCCCGCGCCGGTCGTTGCCCGTGGTCCTCCATCATCGCCTTGGTCACCTCAGCGCATATAAAGGAGCGCCTGCCCCTCAACCTAGCGCCGCCTCCCTCATCCTCCCACCACGGTGAATCGCCCCCAAAAGCCCCGAGCTCGCCGGAGTAGCCCTTTTTCCCGAACCCAGCCGCCGCCGCCATTCCCACCGCCGCCTCCTCCTCGGTTGGCCATCCTTCGATTCCTAGCCGGGGGAGCACCACCTCAGTGCCCTTAACGTGCTCCAACCTCCAATTGAAGCTCCCGTCGCCTGAGTTCCCTCCTCACCGTGCGTCGCACCCGCGCCGCCGCCGGTCCACGCCGCCAGCCCACCCTGGACCGCCTTCGGCTCGGTAAGTTTCCCCGGTGATCTCCCCATGGCGCACACATGCTCACGCTCTCCCTCAACTTCCCCCTTTCCCACCACGACGCCGGCGCCGCCGCACCATACCACCTCCGCCCCGGCCGCCAAGCCTCGCCGCCGGCCCACCTCGTCTCCGCCCCGACTAGCGCACCACCTCCCCTGGGCTCCCTCAACTCCCCACAACCCGTTTTTCTAGTCACCCGTGCCTTCCCGGCCGCTTCTTGCCGGCGACACCGCCCGGCCCTTGCGTCGCTGGGATGCTTTGTTTTGAGCCGCTCCCATTGCTCACCTCTTCTAGTATAATACCACTCTCCTGTCAGTCTAGATCTCCTGCTCACTTGGTTAGCCGAGCGCACTCCCTTGTCCCATGCCGCAGGTCCTGGTTTCGAATCCGTCAGCCGCACCTTTTACCCCTGTTTTTATTTTCAATTTTGTAATCCATTTCAATTAAGAAAAATCAAGAAAATCTGGAGAAAAATTTAGAGAAGCTAATAATTTAGTTAGGATATAAAATAAGGTTAATTAGGATTTAATGTTTGATTATCTTCTGTATGTGCAACTAATATAACTTAAATATTTATTCGAGGTCTAGTTATCAATTAAAAGAATTAATAAAGTATGGTTTAGCTTAATGTCTAAATATAATAAGAATCCCAATTAAAAATACCCTCGAGTTAAAGTTAACAAAATGGATGTGAGGTTAAAACTAGAACAACAAAGCTTTAAATTAAAGATTACCCATAATTGTAATATATGACCTAACATTTAATGGATCGCGAGTAGGCTACGAGAGCAGAAAACAAAATTTTTCTACCGCGCACACAAGAACATCATGCTTAAGGAGGGATCATGGATCATTACCACTAGACGCGCAGCGCAGCGGAAGAAGAGTTGGAGAAGCCGATCCAACCACGCGCGTCGAAGTAGTAGTGGAAGTAGTCGATCGTCCCGAACCGATCGTCTCCTCCACGTGATCAACCACACCACGAGCGATCCAATCAGAGGGTTGTTGATGCCGATCAACGCCGCAACGAGCAGCGCCTCACCGGTATCCACACGCCCGGCCGGAACGCCGATCGCGAGTGTACCAAAGACGCGAGCGGGCTAGGGTTTGGCTCGAGGTGGCGGCTACGGATTAGCTCGGGATTATCGTGCGTTCCTCGCCCCCTCGCCTCCATATATATAGACCTCCTCACTTGGGCCTCGTGGACCGAGGCCCAATAGGAGTCTATCCGGATCTCTATCCGAATTGAGCCCATATCCGAATCACATTCGAATTAGTGTTCCAACTGCTAAGTGTGCGACCAGAGGTTCACGTATACTTGGTCGCGACCCGTAAACACCTTTCCGGTCACCCCGTTAATAGCGGCCTCTAGCAAGACATATTAACCCCAAAGTATACGTAAAGATCATATCGGCTGAACCTGTAATGTTCTCATGTACTAATCCCTTTGCCTCACGATATAGATTAAGCTCAAGGCGAGACCCGTGTCATCCTCTTAATAGCTCAATCACTCTCGATTCTCGTGATGGATTATAAACTCGTGATTGACTCCTCAATCACCTTGGCATGGCCATGCACTTTCATAATCCATTACATCGAGGGGCCCAGATATCTCTCCCATAAGGAGGGGCAAATTCTATCTTGATCATTCACATCCCACTACATGTTTCATGGCAAACCCAAAGACTACTTTTATGACTACCCGCCACGGAGTAGTGTTTAGTAGTCCCAAAGTAGCTACTACGCATGCTGGGAACCATGATGATCTCAAGTCTAAGGATTCCACATAAACACTACTTGAGACCAACTGATGACACTTGGAATCTCTGTAGTGTCTCATGGCGGGTCTATCCAACATATGTTCACTAACACATGTCAATATTATTGATTTGGTATCTCCATACCATGATCCATGAGACATGATCATCAATCAATACATATGTTGATCTTTGAATCATATTTGTTCCTCATATGAAATATAATCGGGATCATTTAGAAATAGCAACATTTTGGCATTAAGAGTCTCATGAATAAGTCACATACTCATTGATCAATAATGATAATGTCTATTTCAAGGAACAAAGCAATGTATCATAAACATAGTATGTGATATATTCAACATCTCCATGTTGCCTCTAGGGCATATCACCAACAGCTCCCACTTGCACTAGAGTCAACCATGTAGGTATCTAATACCCATTGCCCTAGTGTGAGCCTCATGCTTTGGTGGGGAAGCGGCTTTGTCAACGGATCCGCAATGTTCAAATCCGTGTGTACTTTGCATATCTTAACATCGCCTCTCCACAATCTCGCGGATGAGATGAAATCGCCGTAGAATGTGCTTGGACTTCTGGTGTGATCTAGGCTCCTTGGCTTGCGCAATGGCTCCACTTGTTGTCACAAGAGAGGTCCATTGGGTGGAGGCACTAGCCATCACACCAAGCTCGAAACAAATTTCTTGATCCAAACACCTCTTTAGCGACTTCGTGTCGCTATGTACTCGCTTTGTAGAATCAAGAACTGCCTCTGCTTGGAACTCTTCCAGCTTACCGCACCGCCATTCAGGCAGAACACAAATCCCGATTGCGATCTAAAATCATCTTTGTCAGTTTGGAAGCTAGCATCGGTGTAACCATTTACAACGAGCTCTTCCTCACCCCCATAGACGAGGAACACATCTTTAGTTCTTCTCAAGTACTTCAAGATGTTCTTTACGGTAATCCAGTGACTTTCACCTGGATCTGACTGGTATCTACTCGTAGCACTTAAAGCATACGAGACATCTGGACGTGTACAAAGCATGGCATACATAATGGATCCAATAGTGAAGCATATGGAATCGCATTCATTTTATCCCGCTCATCGGTGTACTAGGACACCGATTCTTGCTAAGACTTATACCATGTGACATAGGTAGGAAGCCTTTCTTGAATCTCGCATGTTGAACCTTTTCAACACCTTGTCAATGTACGTATCTTGGCTTAATCCAATCAGCCTTTTTGATCTATCTCTATAGATCTTGATGCCCAGAATATGTCGCCTCCTAAGTCTTTCATAGAGAAACTACTTTTCAATGAAGACTTAACAGATTCGAGCATAGGAATGTCATTTCCGATCAATAATATGTCATCCACATATAAGACCAGAAACACGAGTGCGCTCCCACTAGCCTTTTTGTAAACACAAGGCTCTTCTTCGTTCTTGATGAAACCAAACCCTTTGATTACTTCATCAAAACGAATGTTCCAACTCCGAGATGCCTGCTTTAATCCATAAATGGATCTTTGTAGCTTGCATATCTTTCTAGCTGATTGCGGATCGACAAAACCTGTGGGCTGTGTCATGTACACATCCTCACTCAGATTTCCATTAAGGAAAGCTGTTTTGACATCCATTTGCCATATTTCATAGTCGAAATAAGCAGCAATCGCTAGAATGATCCGAATAGACTTTAGCATTGCGACGGGCGAAAAGTTTCATCATAATCAACACCTTGAATTTGTTTGAAACCTTTGGCCACCAATCGCGCTTTATAGATGTGAACATTTCCATCTATGTCTATCTTTTCTTGAAAACCCATTTGCACTCAATGGTTTTAACACCATCAGGTGGATCAACCAAGTTCCAAACTTGATTACTGTGCATGGATTCAATTTCGGATCTCATGGCTTCAAGCCATTTCTCAGAGTCTGGTCCCACCATCGCTTCTTCATAGGTCTTAGGTTCATCGTTGTCTAACAACAATATATCCCGTTGTTGAGTAGTCAAGAACATGTACCTCTCAGGTACACGACGTGACCTCTCGACCTCGTGGTGCCGGTGTGTCCACAACAGTTCTTCAACAGTTTGTTCATCCTGTTGTGGTTCTCAGAGGAGCTGAAACGCTTTGTGTTTCTCGAATTTCTTCAAGTTGCACCATGCTCCCACTATCCCTTCTTGAGAGAAACTCTTTCTAAGAAGACACCATGCCAAGCGATAAACACTTTGCCTTCTTCTTGATTATAGAAGTAATATCCTTTTGTTTCCTTAGGATACCCGATAAAGAAGCATTTATCGATTTAGGACCGAGCTTATCGATTGTAAACGTTTTACATAAGTCTCACATCCCCAAATCTTAAGAAAAGACAAGGTAGGACGTTGTCCCGTCCACATCTCATATGGTGTCTTTTCTCGATTTTGATGGAACTCGCTTAGTGTGAAAGCGGTACTTTCAAGAGCGCACCCCAAAAAGACAACGGAAGATCACTGTGGCTCATCATGGAGCGCACCATATCTAATAAGGTGCGATTTCTCCGCTCGAGATACCCCATTCCATTGAGGTGTTCCAAGCGAGTCAATTGTGGAACAATTCCACAATCCTTCGATGATTACCAAACTCATGGCTCAAATACTCGCCTCCACGATCGATCGTAGAAACTTGATTGTCTTGCCTAAATGATTTTGCACTTCATTTTGGAATTCTTTGAACTTTTCAAAGGACTCGGACTTATGCTTCATCGTAGATATATCCATATCTACTAAAGTCATCGATAAAGTTATGAAGCATCGAAACCACCTCTGGTCGTTGAGCTCATTGGTCCACATACATCGAATGTACGAGTGCCAATAAGTCACTTGCCCGCTCACCTTGACCGGTGAAAGGTGCTTTTGTCATCTTGCCAAGTAAACAAGATTCGCATGTCTCAAATGATTCAAAATCAAATGAGTGCGAATACCATCTCTATGGAGCTTCTCCATGCTTTCTCATTTATGTGACCTAAGCGACGGTGCCAAATAAACGTGGATTCAAATCATTTGATCGTTGCCTTTTGTATTAATGTTATAGACCGATGACTCTTCAAGAGTAAGAACATATAACCCATTCACCAATGGAGTATGACAATAGAACATATCTTTGAAATAAAGAGAACAACCATTGTTCACAGATCTAAAGTCATAACCTTCGCTTGTAAACATGAAGCGAAATAATGTTCTTGGAAAGAGATGGAACACAATAACAATTATTCAATTCCAAAACTAATCCTCAAGGTACAGATAATGGCATGGTGCCAACAACCACCGCAGAACTTTTGCTCCATTGCCAACGCCAAGATCCACTTCGCTCCTCCTCAAACTTCTACTTCTTCTTAGCCCCCAACGATTTGCAAATGTGAGCAACCGATCCGGTATCAAATACCCAAGAATCGAAGATGAAGTAGCAAGATTGATTTCTATAACATTTATACCGGAGCGAAGTCGACTTCCTTCTTTTCTCAAGATCCTCCAAGTACTTTGGGCGCCTTTTCCAATGTCCCGATTGCTTACAGAGTAGCAATCGCATCGTGAGCAGGCCCTTCTTGACTTGCTTGGCCTTAGAACCGCCGCGATCTCATCGAGCTAACTTTCTTTGACCGCGCCTTTCTTTACATAGGGCTTGCCCTTGCCTTTCTCGCATCATCATCACATGATGGCTGCTTTTCTTAATGCTTTCCTCGGCTGATTTTAGCATCCCATGCAACTCACCAAGGTCTTGTCCATGTTGTTCATGTGATAGTTCGTAATGAATGGCTCAAAGCTCGAGGGGCGCGATCAAGAATCACATCGAGAGCCAACTCTTGGCTAAGGGAAAACCAAGCTTTTCCGGACTCTCAATGTAGCCAATCATCTTAATCACATGAGGGTCGACGGATTCCTTCGCAAGCTCGCACGCAAACAAGGACTTTGAAGTGTTGAACCTCTCACCCTTGCTTGGTTCTCAAACATACCACGCAACCCCACAATGATATTGTAGGCATCTGTGTTCTCATATTGCTTCAAGCTCAGAGGACATTGTGGCAAGCATGAGACACTCACATCAAGGTAATCATTCGCTTGCTTCTCATAAGCTTTCCGTGCAGCCACGTGAGCATTATCGTGCAAGTCATCGGGATAAGGAGACTCAAGGACATGCTCCTTGCGCTCTTGCTTGAGAACAATTCTCGGGTTGCGATACCAATCCAAAAGTTCGCTCCATTGAGTTTTTCTTTCTCAAGAATAGATCGCAAATTAAAAGAACTGGATGCGGCATTAGTTGACATGATCTACAACAAAGAATATGCAAAGTTTAGCACTATGTTCATGTTTGATCTTCCATTAAACAATTTAACAAAGATACTCCCACTATATGTTTTGTAATCGCCTTCCCTCTAACGACATATAGTGGTCAAGATCCATGTTCATCTAAGTTCTAGTGAGCTTTGGCATCACCGCTAGAAACTTAGTGACGAGGTAAGCAACACTTGCTAATCACATCTTATGTGACTCTTGTTTGTTGGGTGGCATCCAATGCCCCGGCTCCCAACACCATGCCCCAAGGCCCAAATCTAATTTGATAGCCTTGTCAAGTAAACCAATACTATGCATGTGGATGTCCGACATCCACCCTATTAGATCAAGATAGTTGATGGTACTCGCTTTGGCGCACCTACCAAACAAGGATCATGATTCTTATAGGCGCAAAGAATTGGAAGGGCATCAAAACAAATTCTTAATTTTTCTTGAGAGAAGCTATTCTATCATGAAAAACTAACCCTTAGTTGGTATGGCATGAAAGAATAGTATGACAAGAAATAAACATCACATGCATATAATCACATTATACTGTGAATGGTATGGCATTTTGTATCGTAGTGGTCGCCATCGCCATGGTTCCACGGTGATATTCTTCGCCACACTTCTTGTCCTCTTTGTCATCATGCTTGAAGCCTCCATAGCAAAGAACTAAACTATTACAACTAATAGGTAGCAAATGAATTACATGAGGAGCTCAAGCATCACAAGTCGACACGCAGGTCGTTATACAATTAAAGAACAGCCTCAACCCGGCTGTGATTAATACGACACACAGGCCGCCAAAACACACATACATCACATATGCATCTATGCCATACCATTCACATCATTCCCTGCAAAAACAAGTTAAGCGTAGAACATATTCTACCGCCCTGACATGAATGTGTTTCTATAACAATCTATGCGTGTACGCAACGGCGGTATGCTTGAGGAGACCGCAACACAAGACCTCGATCTGTTGGCTCAATCTACTGACTGTGCGCGCAGTTAGCCCCGATGGTGTTACCAGTCGGTAGGGGCAAGTCGCGCGTACATCAAAGAAGGAGCACGAACTAATCTTTTTGGCCACATGATGCTATCAACTCATACATATTCCAACCCCTTATGACCGATTGATCTAGTCCGTAATAGATCCAATCTATTACAACCGCATATCAACATATGCGCCGATCCGGATCGCAAACTAAGCAAGATGGCTCGATACCACTAATGGATCGCGAGTAGGCTACGAGAGCGAAAACAAAATTTTCTACCGCACACAAGAACATCATGCTTAAGGAGGATCATGGATCATTACCACCAGACGCCAGCAGCGCAATGAAGAAGAGTTGGAGAAGCCGATCCAACCACGCGTCGAAGTAGTAGTGGAAGTAGTCGATCGTCCCGAACCGATCGTCTCCTCCACGTGATCAACCACACCACGAGCGGATCCAATCAGAGGTTGTTGATGCCGATCAACGCCGAACGAGCGCCGCCTCCACCGTATCCACACGTGCTGGGTCGAACGCCGATCGCGAGTGTACCAAAGACTCGCGAGCGGCTAGGGTTTGGCTCGAGGTGGCGGCTACGGATTAGCTCGGGATTATCGGTGCGTTCCTCACCGCCTCGCCTCCATATATATAGACCTCCTCACTTGGGCCTCGTGGACCGAGGCCCAATAGGAGTCTATCCGGATCTCTATCCGAATTGAGCCCATATCCGAATCACATTCGAATTAGTGTTCCAACCCGTTAAGTGTGCGACCAGAGGTTCACGTATACTTGGTCGCGACCGTAAACACCTTTCCGGTCACCCCATTAATAGCGGCCTCTAGCAAGACATATTAACCCCAAAGTATACGTAAAGATCATATCTACCGAACTCTGTAATGTTCTCATGTACTAATCCTTTGCCTCACGATATAGATTAAGCTCAAGGCGAGACCTGTGTCATCCTCTTAATAGCTCAATCACTCTCTCGATTCCGTGATGGATTATAAACTCGTGATTGACTCAATCACCTTGGCATGGCCATGCACTTTCATAATCCATTACATCGAGGGGCCCGAGATATCTCTCCCATAAGGAGGGCAAATTCTATCTTGATCATTCACATCCCACTACATGTTTCATGGCAAACCCAAAGACTACTTTTATGACTACCCGCCACGGAGTAGTGTTTAGTAGTCCCAAAGTAGCTACTACGCATGCTGGGAACCATGATGATCTCAAGTCTAAGGATTCCACATAAACACTACTTGAGACCAACTGATGACACTTGGAATCTCTGCAGTGTATCATGGCGGGTCTATCCAACATATGTTCACTAACACATGTCCATATTATTGATTTGGTATCTCCATACCATGATCCATGAGACATGATCATCAATCAATACATATGCTGATCTTTGAATCATATTTGTTCCTCATATGAAATATAATCAGGGATCATTTAGAAATAGCAACATTTTGGCATTAAGAGTCTCATGAATAAGTCACATACTCATTGATCAATAATGATAATGTCTATTTCAAGGAACAAATCAATGTATCATAAACATAGTATGTGATATATTCAACATCTCCATGTTGCCTCTAGGGCATATCACCAACAACATTAACTTGCCACCACCAAACAAATCTCAAGTGGTAGATTTAATTAAACAACAATATTGACATGTAACCTGGTATAGCAAGTTCAGCCGTAAATGAAATTTAATTAAGATTAAAACATGATAGAAGCTAAGTAAAGGAAAAGAATATAAAGGTCAGATGATTTCCAGAATATTTTCAAATAAAAGATCATAACTAGGTATTAAAATATAATGGCTTGGGACATATGACATTGGGTTAAACTCGCCAACAAATAAAATGCAATATTATGACCAATAGCTGCAGAAGTAAGGACATACTAAAAACCAAACTGTTAAACATCAATTAGATAACTAAATAGCCCCGTGCTTCCATGAATTATTACAACCGATGAATAATTAGTAGATAGAATCCCATAAAGTACCACCGCCTAGATTGCTAGGAGTACAGGCTCTAAAGACTAATTTAATAAACTAAACACATACGTTTGTTCGTAAGTCTCATGGAACTTCCTTAATAAATATAAAAATAATAAAAGAAGTCATTAATAAAAAGATCGAATCATCGTATTCTACCCCCACTTTGCCTCAAATCACCCATTAACTCATAACAAAGCTAAATTGATTTCGTTTGGATTTGTGTGGATCTTTAGAGTTATTTGCTTTTACTCGTGTCCAGTCATTTAGCACGTAATTAGAAATTGGAGTCCTGAAGAACCGAGGGGATCAAGCATGGTCAAGAGCGAAGTGAAGATAAAGACCAGAAGCTCCAGAGGAAGCATTGTGTGAGCTCAAGACCATGATAAACCGCGCCAAAAGTAGTCAATACTTTGATCATGTTGAACCTACATTTTTTGCAAATTACTTTTGTTTAAATTATCAAATTGCATGCTGTTATTTTATATGCAAATACATGTTTAATTCAAGAATTTAGTTATATGCCCATTGCTTACCTTGATTAATATTACGCCCCCTTTTGAATAGTTGATTGTGTGAACTTTGTCGCCCTAGCAAAAACTACGATATTAACCTTTTGAAAATAAGTCCGTAATTGTATGCCATGCTTAGTACTGCATAGATATTCAGGGGCACCAAAATGCCCCAAGCATCTCTTTTAATCATGACAAAAATTTGGTTGGGCAGTCATGGTGGTAATGACTGGTATATGTTCGATATGATTATTTTATGTTCCCAAAACTCTACTTGCTTAAGTATCTGGGTGGATGGTTCGATGGTGTGTGAGTGGTGAGGTGGAAGCACAATGTGGTTAGTGGTAGAACCGCCCAGATACCCCTAAGGACTGAATCTTGTCATGACCTCCCACGTAAAACAAAGGCAACCACAAGTCTCAGAAGCACAACTTGGCTAAGTAGTTGTATCGAAACTCCGGACTCATCTCACCGTAGTGGAGTGAAGTGGATACGCAAGGGCAAGGGGAGGCCTAAAGGGACACCGAGGGAGGTGAGGTTTTCCACTGTTCTAAGCGTTGCGGGAAGGGGAGCCCGCTGCGTTAGTAATCGTGGAAAACATCCGTGCATAGATGGGACCCACCGCAAGTGGGAGAAGCCCATAAGGTGAGATGACAAAAGGAACTAGATACTTTGAACAGTCACTGTGATGGTCTGCTCAACCACATGACTAAGGAATTGTGTGGGACAACGAGTTGATTGTCTCTTGTGGTGAAAGTGTACAAACTCTGCAGAGTCAAAACTATTCGAATAGCCGTGCCCACGGTCATGGGCGGACATGGGGACTTAACCAGATATAGTTCTGTTTCAAAATGATTTGTGGGTGGGAATGGAAAAGTGGCGGGCAGTGCAAGGCCCTGATTTGTGTTGCCCTGGGTGTCGCCCCAGTGATGAGTTAAGCGGCTATAACGCTGAAGGATTAAGCATATGGTGCAGATGCCATGTAACGGTGGATGGAATCTGAATCGCTACTGTTATTGCATTCTCATATACATTATGTTTTGTTCAAACTGCTAAGTCTCAGGAGGTTTTCTATGGATTATATTTCAAAGGCTAAACGATGATAAAGCTTCTTCTTTCGCAAAGTAAAATGACAGGAAGAGTAAATAGAGTCGTAGGAAAAGAGGATGACTGTGGTGGTAAGTACATAACGATGATTGGTGGATTCATGTCGATTATCAAGAGGGAATGACAGAAAGGAGTCTAGGAGAAATAAGTGGGTGGAGTCTAAATGAATATATAGGCTAGGTAGATGATTTAAATGATTCTTGGAGAATTAGGAAGTGCAAGGGAAATTACGGGATTACGACGCGGACAAATAGTATGAATTCTTGAAAGAGGCTGGGAATAATGTGATTAATAGGATTTGATCAAAATACTAGAAGGAGGAATTGAATTTTTGGGTATATCGAAGGAATAATAATGATTATCGGAGTATAATCTGGATCAATGATTTTGGGGAATTAGAAGAGTGTAAGGGTAATTGTTGGAGTTAATGGGATTAGTAGGATTAGACCTAGATGGATGATTTGAATTTGAGGGAATTTGGAGATATGATAATTGGAGTATAAACTTGATTAATGATATTCTCGGCGGAGAAATATTGATGAATTAGTTAGAGACAAATAGTGACAAATAAGGTTGATTATAGAAAAAGCTTATTATGGTTTTGGATGATTAGCAGAAAGGATTGAATGATTAGAAAGTACTGGTACGAATGATCTCGGTGGATTAAAGAGTAACCAGGTTAGAGAATCATTAGAATTCAGAGGTGAGGAGCTGGTGGATAGCGATTACAAGATTGGATTATTAAAGAAATTTGGAATACAAAAAGTATTGGTGGATTCAAAATAAATAGATAGAAAGTATATGATTGGTGGGTTAACTAAATGATGTCGCTCGCTGTTGGGAGTCTTAGACAGCAATCAATTAGTAAAGGATCAGTTCGGTGGATCAAGTAAAGGAAGTGTGTCTGTGGTGGAGTAAGTCAATTATGGCAAACGCCGTGTGGAGTTCTAGGTAGTAGCAATGACTCTATGATTCAATAACGATAACGCTACCAAAAGCAATTTCTGGCAAATAAAACAACCCGAGCCTTTCCTTTGACTAGCCATGCATACTATTTAATTGCATTACGGTATTGGCTCATGAGCACGGTGGTTAGTGTGCTCACACTCGCTGTCATAACAAAATTCAGACTCAGCAATCGGATTACTACGCATCAGCAATACTTTGGTCTTGAAGGCAAAGAAGGTGAAGACGTCAAAGGGCTAGGTCGCGAACCTCCAGTTGGCTGCCTATGGGCATGTCCTGAGGGTTCACCCTGTGTGCTTCGTTTTCCGCTGCTGCAATTTACTGATTTTGGCCTAATCGGCCCATGAGTAAGTTTACTAGTTTATTTATGCTTCCACATGGTATGTATCTAATATTCATTTTCTGTAACTGTGAGCACTATCTACTGATCCAGGGAATAGTGCATTAAATCACAGAGGATTCCAGATAGTAAAATCTGGGGCCTTACAAAACATTTCTGAACAAATCTCCCTTGTGGCCGCTGTACCGCCAGCTTGCGCTTGCGGCTGGCTTCTAAGTTCTTCTTCTCATTTTCTAGAATCAATGCCTTGTTCACTAGCTGATGGAAGCTAGGGAAGTCTTGGAGGATCAGTTGCACCCTCAATTCTTCATTCATACCCTCGAAGAATCTATCGATCTTCTCTTCCTCCTCCGCCACGTCCTTACGGGCGTAGTGGGCCAATTGTGTGAATTTAGTAAGGTATTCACTTATTGACATATTCCCTTGCTTCAGGGTGCGAAATTCATTCTTCTTCATTCTCATTACTCCTGCTAGGATGAAGTTGGTCTTGAAACTCCGACCACGGTATGGCCTCCATGTCGTTGCCGGCGGTGGTATCTTCCTGGCCCCTGGTGGCGAGATAGTTTTCCCACCAATCTGCCACCGCTCCTTGGAGTTGATGAGCAGTAAATATTACTGTCTTCTTCTGCGCACTTAGCAAGGCGCAGCTTCCTCTCCGTATCCCAAAGCCAATTTTCTGCTTCGAGCGGCTCGTCGGCCGAGGAAAAAGTGAGTGGCTGGGTCCTCTGGAGTCGGCCAAGTCAGCTCTGTGCCCGCCGGGGCTGCCTTGCTGCCCTGCATAGATGGCTTGCAGTAGTTGGGTCTGCTGTGCCATAACCTGTGCTAGGGTAGGATTAGCCGGAGGGGGTGGGAGATCGGCTCCTCGATCTTGGGCTTGCCCACGTCCTGCGAGCTGGACCCCCTGTGTGGAGTCCACCTCGGCTTGATTGAGGGTAGCGTTAGCCTGTGCTCTTGTCATCCTCTGGCTGGTATCTAATGGATCGCGCGAAGGCTACGATAGCAGAAAACAAAACTTTTCTACCGCGCACACAAGGACATCATGCTTAAGGAGGGATCATGGATCGTTACCGAGACGCCAGCAAGCAATGAAGAAGAGTTGGAGAAGCCGATCCAACCACGCGTCGAGGTAGTAGTGGAAGTAGTCGATCGTCCCGAACCGATCGTCTCCTCCACGCGATCAACCGCACCACGAGCGGATCCAATCAGAGGTTGTTGATGCCGATCAACACCGCAACAAGCGCGCGTCTCCACCGGTATCCACACGTCCGGGTGGAACGCCGATCGCGAGTGTACCAAAGACTCGCGAGCGGCTAGGGTTTGGCTCGGAGGTGGCGGCGTGGTTTAGCTCGGGATTATCGATCGCCCTCACCCCCTCGCCTCCATATATATAGACCTCCTCACTTGGGCCTCGTGGACCGAGGCCCAACAGAGTCTATCCGGATCTCTATCCGAATTGAGCCCATATCCCAATCACATTCGAATTAGTGTTCCAACCCGTTAAGTGTGCGACCACAGAGGTTCACGATACTTGGTCGCGACCGAAACACCTTTCCGGTCACCGTGTTAATAGCGGCCTCTAGTAAGACATATTAACCCCAAAGTATACGTAAAGATCATATCGGTGAACACGTAATGTTCTCATGTACTAATCCCTTTGCCTCACGATATAGATTAAGCTCAAGGCGAGACCGTGTCATCCTCTTAATAGCTCAATCACTCTCTCGATTCCGTGATGGATTATAAACTCGTGATTGACTCCTCAATCACCTTGGCATGGCCATGTACTTTCATAATCCATTACATCGAGGGGCCCAGATATCTCTCCCATAAGGAGGGCAAATTCTATCTTGATCATTCACATCCCACTACATGTTTCATGGCAAACCCAAAGACTACTTTTATGACTACCCGCCATTCGGAGTAGTGTTTAGTAGTCCCAAAATAAGCTACTACACATGCTTTGGGAACCATGATGATCTCAAGTCTAAGGATTCCACATATACACTACTTGAGACCAACCGATGACACATGGAATCTCTCGGTGTCTCATGGCGGGTCTATCCAACATATGTTCAAGAACACATGTCCATATTATTGATTTGGTATCTCCATACCATGATCCATGAGACATGATCATCAATCAATACATATGCGATCTTTGAATTATATTTGTTCCTCATATGAAATATAATCGGGATCATTTAGAAATAGCAACATTTTGGCATTAAGAGTCTCATGAATAAGTCACATACTCATTGATCAATAATGATAATGTCTATTTCAAGGAACAAAGCAATGTATCATAAACATAGTATGTGATATATTCAACATCTCCATGTTGCCTCTAGGGCATATCACCAACATCCTCCCACTTGCGCTAGAGTCAACCATGTAGGTATCTAATACCCATTGCCCTAGTGTGAGCCTCATGCTTTGGTGGGAAGCGGCTTTGTCAACGGATCTGCAATGTTCAAACCGTTTGTACTTTGCATATCTTAACATCGCCTCTCCACAATCTCGCGGATGAGATGAAATCGCCAGAGATGTGCTTGGACTTACAGTGCGATCTAGGCTCCTTGGCTTGCAATGGCTCCACTTGTTGTCACAAGAGAGGTCCATTGACCGAGGCACTAGCCATCACACCAAGCTCGAAACAAATTTCTTGATCCAAACAACCTCTTTAGCGACTTGAAGCCGCTATGTACTCGGCTTCATTGTAGAATCAACAACTGCCTCTGCTTGAACTCTTCCACTCACCGCACCGCCATTCGAGCGAACACAAATCCAGATTGTGATCTAAAATCATCTTTGTCAGTTTGGAAGCTAGCATCGGTGTAACCATTTACAACGAGCTCTTCCTCACCCCATAGACGAGGAACACATCTTTAGTTCTTCTCAAGTACTTCAAGATGTTCTTTACGGTAATCCAAAGGACTTTCACAGGTCTGACTGTATCTACTCGTAGCACTTAAAGCATACGAGACATCCGGACGGTACAAAGCATGGCATACATAATGGATCCAATAGTGAAGCATATGGAATCGCATTCATTTTATCCCGCTCATCAGGTGTACTAGGACACTGATTCTTGATAAGATTTATACCATGTGACATAGGTAGGAAGCCTTTCTTGGAATCCTGCATGTTGAACCTTTTCAACACCTTGTCAATGTACGTATCTTGGCTTAATCCAATCAGCCTTTTTGATCTATCTCTATAGATCTTGATGCCCAGAATATATGCCGCCTCTCCTAAGTCTTTCATAGAGAAACTATTTTTCAATGAAGACTTAATAGATTCGAGCATAGGAATGTCATTTCCGATCAATAATATGTCATCCACATATAAGACCAGAAACACGAGTGCGCTCCCACTAGCCTTTTGTAAACACAAAGCTCTTCTTCGTTCTTGATGAAACCAAACCCTTTGATTACTTCATCAAAACGAATGTTCCAACTCCGAGATGCTCGCTTTAATCCATAAATGGATCTTTGCGACTTGCATATCTTTCCAGCTGATTGCGGATCGACAAAACCTGTGGGCTGTGTCATGTACACATCCTCACTCAGATTTCCATTAAGGAAAGCTGTTTTGATATCCATTTGCCATATTTCATAGTCGAAATAAGCAGCAATCGCTAGAATGATCCGAATAGACTTTAGCATTGCGACGGGCGAAAAAGTTTCATCATAATCAACACCTTGAATTTGTTTGAAACCTTTGGCCACCAATCGCGCTTTATAGATGTGAACATTTCCATCTATGTCTATCTTTTCTTGAAAACCCATTTGCACTCAATGGTTTTAACACCATCGTGGATCAACCAAGTTCCAAACTTGATTACCGTGCATGGATTCAATTTCGATCTCATGGCTTCAAGCCATTTCTCAGTCTGGTCCCACCATCGCTTCTTCATAGGTCTTAGGCTCATCGTTGTCTAACAACAATATGTCCCATTGTTGAGTAGTCAAGAACATGTACCTCTCAGGTGCACGACGTGACCTCTCTGACCTACGTGGTGCCGGTGTGTCCACAACAGGTTCTTCAACAGTTTGTTCATCCTGTTGTGGTTCTCAGAGGAGCTGAAACGTTTTGGTGTTTCTCGAATTTATTCAAGTTGCACCATGCTCCCACTATCCCTTCTTGAGAGAAACTCTTTCTCTAAGAAGACACCATACCGGCGACAAACACTTTGCCTTCTTCTTGATTATAGAAGTAATATCCTTTTGTTTCCTTAGGATACCCGATAAAGAAGCATTTATCGATTTAGGACCGAGCTTATCGATTGTAAACGTTTTACATAAGTCTCACATCCCCAAATCTTAAGAAAAGACAAGCTAGGACGTTGTCCTGTCCACATCTCATATGGTGTCTTTTCTACTGATTTTGATGGAACCCTGTTTAGTGTGAAAGCGGTACATTTCAAGAGCGTATCCCAAAAGACAACGGAAGATCACGTGGCTCATCATGGAGCGCACCATATCTAATAAGGTGCGATTTCTCGCTCGATACCCCATTCCATTGAGGTGTTCTGGCGGAGTCAATTGTGGAACAATTCCACAATCCTTCGATGATTGCCAAACTCATGGCTCAAATACTCGCCTCCACGATCAGATCGTAGAAACTTGATTGTCTTGCCTAAATGATTTTGCACTTCATTTTGGAATTCTTCGAACTTTTCAAAGGATTCAGACTTATGCTTCATCAGGTAGATATATCCATATCTACTAAAGTCATCAGTAAAAGTTATGAAGTACATGAAATCGCTATGAAAATCTCATCGGGCCGATCAAATCAACCCAAATCCGAGCCATTCAAAATGTCTCAATTTTCATTAGATCAATCACATTGATCATCGCGATCGATATGCTTGAGGAGACCGCAACACAAGACCTCGATCTGTTGGCTTAATCTCATCGACTGCTTGCATTAGCCCCGATGGTGTTACCAAAGGTAGAGGCAAGTCGCGCAGACATCAAAGAAGGAGCACGAACTAATCTTTTTGGCCACATGATGCTATCAACTCATACATATTCCAACCCCTTATTACTAATTGATCTAGTCCGTAATAGATCCAATCTATTACAACCGCATATCAACATATGCGCTGATCCAGATCGCAAACTAAGCAAGATGGCTCTGATACCACTAATGGATCGCGCGAAGGCTACGATAGCAGAAAACAAAACTTTTCTACCGCGCACACAAGGACATCATGCTTAAGGAGGATCATGGATCGTTACCGATGAGCGCAGCAGCAATGAAGAAGAGTTGGAGAAGCCGATCCAACCACGCGCCGAGGTAGTAGTGGAAGTAGTCGATCGTCCCGAACCGATCGTCTCCTCCACGCGATCAACCGCACCACGCAGCGATCCAATCAGAGGTTGTTGATGCCGATCAACGCCGCAACAAGCGCCGTCTCCACCGGTATCCACACGTCCGGGCCGGAACGCCGATCGCGAGTGTACCAAAGACTCATGAGCGGCTAGGGTTTGGCTCGGAGGTGGCGGCGGGGTTTAGCTCGGGATTATCGGATCGCCCTCACCCTCGCCTCCATATATAGACCTCCTCACTTGGGCCTCGTGGACCGAGGCCCAATAGGAGTCTATCTGGATCTCTATTCGAATTGAGCCCATATCCGAATCACATTCGAATTAGTGTTCCAACCCGTTAAGTGTGCGACCACAGAGGTTCACGTATACTTGGTCGCGACCGAAACACCTTCCGGTCACCGTGTTAATAGCGGCCTCTAGTAAGACATATTAACCCCAAAGTATACGTAAAGATCATATCGGTGAACTCAGTAATGTTCTCATGTACTAATCCCTTTGCCTCACGATATAGATTAAGCTCAAGGCGAGACCGTGTCATCCTCTTAATAGCTCAATCACTCTCTCGATTCCGTGATGGATTATAAACTCGTGATTGACTCCTCAATCACCTTGGCATGGCCATGCACTTTCATAATCCATTACATCGAGGAGCCCGAGATATCTCTCCCATAAGGAGGGCAAATTCTATCTTGATCATTCACAACCCACTACATGTTTCATGGCAAACCCAAAGACTACTTTTATGACTACCCGATTCACGGAGTAGTGTTTAGTAGTCCCAAAATAAGCTACTACACATGCTGGGAACCATGGTGATCTCAAGTCTAAGGATTCCACATATACACTACTTGAGACCAACTGATGACACATGGAATCTCTGCAGTGTCTCATGGCGGGTCTATCCAACATATGTTCACTAACACATGTCCATATTATTGATTTGGTATCTCCATACCATGATCCATGAGACATGATCATCAATCAATACATATGCTGATCTTTGAATCATATTTGTTCCTCATATGAAATATAATCAGGGATCATTTAGAAATAGCAACATTTTGGCATTAAGAGTCTCATGAATAAGTCACATACTCATTGATCAATAATGATAATGTCTATTTCAAGGAACAAAGCAATGTATCATAAACCTAGTATGTGATATATTCAACATCTCCATGTTGCCTCTAGGGCATATCACCAACAGTATCTGCAGTCGTAGCTTTACAACTTAAATGCTAATACTAACAAGTGAAAGGGGTATCACCCCATACATAAAACCAATAAGATAAACGACAAAAGAATTTCAACACAAGGCCATTTCATTAAGCATAAATTAAACATCACATAGCCAGCTTTTATGGTTTTTAGCCCATGCTGGGCTTTACAAGCACATACATACTTAAAGTTCATAATTACACAAATATGAGACTAGGACACTGACATAAACTACCTCTAGTAAGATAGGGACCTATGCCTGCTAACACTAACCAACCTCTAGCAAGCACTACACTAACCACATGATGCCTACTCCTCCATGTAACCAACACTGGGGCTGGAGGGCTGTAGTCCGGACACTATGAGCGGGACCTGCTGCCACTAAACTCTGAGGGGTCGGTGTTGGAGTCGGAGCACGAACGGCTACGGGAGCGGTGAGTCTCTCCCCAACGCAGAGCGGATTATGGCCCAGGGGGCCGCACGCTCTTGCGCGCGGTGAGTCTAGTGCAGAGCCCTCTGGAACCTGGTGGGGGTGGTGCTGGAGCCGCGACTGGTGTAGGAGTCCGCTGAGGCTGGGTGCGGGCGGCAGCCGCCTGTGCCTTGGCCTCTGCCAAGGCCTTCTCACATTGGGCGAGCTGCTCCCGTAAAGACTCCACCTCACTGTGGCGGGCGAGTAGGCACTCCCAGAGTGCTATGATCTCCTCCTGGGCTACAACGTGGGCCATCCCCATGGCCCGAGTGAAGTCCACCTGATGCGTGAGCGTCGGGTCATCCTCCAGCTCGGTCATGCGGGTCCCATCGTACCTGGCGTCCTCCGTACGTAGCGGGTAGTAGCGGAAAGGAGTCTGTCTCATCACGGCCATGTGAATGTCATAGAGTCGGGCCGTGGCCAAACGTGCGGCGTCCTGTAGAGCTGCAGCCACCGTGCTCCTCCAGTGGGTGGTCTGAAAAACGTGGGGCGGGTCTCCCTCATGCTTGGGGTAGATGAAGACCTCCACTAACCACGACTCGTCTCCTCCAGTCCGGGTCCTTCGACCGCGGTAGATGGGCGGCTCCGGGTAGCCCAAGTAGTATAGCAGCTTGCGGAGTAAACCCGCAAACTCCCCCTCGCGTACTCCATGAGCCAATAAGTCCCAGTGACTTGCGTATGTTGCTCCTGCCATCTGTAATTTAAGATAATAGCGTTAGTAATTTTTTAAAATAACAACTGAAAGGTAGAGTAGTGCAGATCTAGGAAGGATACGAGAATAAGTATTACTCTATATTTTTTAAGAAATTCTTTTTATAAGTTTTTCAATACTCGTAATCCTAAATTCTAACGACCAGTTCTGTCAGACCCGGATTTTTCAATCCAGAATCTCCTGTGATTTACTGCATTATTCCCTGGACCAGAGTTTGTAAATTATACCACGTCGGGCAACCGTTTTACAAAAGCGGCGCATAGGCCGAATGTTATCATTACAACTGAGGTTTCAATACCTCGCAACACACGAAACACAAAGCACATCGGAAGCAAAAGATAAATCCAGCGGAGACCCATTAATTTACCACAAGCAATTGACTAGGGAAGCGCAACCTAGTACTCCGGAAAGCCTTCGTCGAATCCATATGTGTCGTAGTCGAAGTTTCCTTCTTGAGCTTCATATTCCTCTAGGTATTATTTTTGAGTGTAGCATGTGAGTACATAAAGTACTCCGCAAGTCTCGGAAAAATGCAATAGATGCAATGTTTAACAAAGGAGGGTTATATGGTTCTTTTGCACCAAGCAATATTTTATTTCAGATACCATTAAATATTTTTGAAGGCATTAATTTAATAAACAAATTGCTTTAATAGAAACTAGCAATAATTTTATAGTGAAGGTTCCAACCACCAACACTAGTTAATTGGCTCTAACCGCAAAGATTCAAAACCACGGGTTACATCCACCCACACTGGCTCCATCCGCCAGGACACAATTCCGAGAGTTCCATCCACTCTCTAGTTTTCAAAACATTTACTTTAAAACCAAAACCAATGATCTACCATGTGAATGCATTCCTTGCCCGCCCTTGACCGTGGGCACGGCTATTCGAATAGTTTTACACTCTACAGAGGTTGTACACTTTACCCACAAGAGACAAGTTATCTTAATAGCCAACATGCTTCCTTAGGCATGAGACCTAGATAATTCATCACAAAGCATTTACCTTACTTTAGTCTAGCTAGTCACCACTAGAGATGGCAACGGGTACATACCCGCTGGGTATAGCCACCCCATACCCGTACCCGACAGATATAATTCTACCCGCTACAATACCCGTACCCTCACACGGGTATAGAAACTTACCCGTACCCGCACCCGCGCGGGTATTTATACCCGACGAGTAACCCATACCCGACTAAATAAAGCTCCATGCCGAATGCAACTCCAGAAAAGCTCCAGAGTCCAGACAACACCATAGACATAACAGTAGTTGTAATACCAAGTTCATGAGTTCTAGGACCACCACAGACATAGACCAACACCACAATACGACACTACCAAGTTCATGAGTTCATCAAATATTATATTACATGTTCTTGACTCAACCATAGCAATACACAATAGCATAGCAGCATTACTGCATTACAATCAAAAGGAGATACATATTGCACTTGCATTTTTGACTTGGAGTAGCTGTAGGCAGCAGGCTAATGAGTGATGAAGCTTAAACTTGGTGGACTTGGAGGGCAGATTGATTCAAAGGGCAAGCTCCTACATGAACAGATTTGCATGAGTAAGCATCCATGAGAAAGAGCACAGATTAAAGGCAAAAAATGTCAGATTTCCCAGAACATTCACCGTCAAGACACACTGAAACTAATTTGGAATTCACTGATGTAAATATGCACTACAAACCAATCTACTGAACTCACTATCCACTGGAGAGTTCCTCTACTAAAATACTGCTGTGCATAACAAACAGATAACTGAATAGAACGCTTCTCACACCATACCTCTGTGTGGTGGCGCAAGACTCGGACCCAGCCTACATGCAAGGCAAGTGGGCTCGTGCATGGCTAACAACTCTTAGACAAGTAAACAGATAAGGCACAAGTTTATTTCCTAACAAAAAATTGAGTGATTGACAATGTTTTTTGTTTACGAATATACAACACAAATATAAAACATGATTGACACATGCTAAGCACGAATCCAGACATGAAGGCACAAATCAACATGCATAAGTTATGAACAATAACCTGCAGCCCCTCTTGTATATCTTGGAGGCAGGACCAAAAGGTAGCAACAGCTTGCTTGTTCTTCTCATCAACTATAAACATAAGTAAAGTGTTAGTTTTCAGACATAGAAAGGAACTATGAAATGGACAACAAGTCAACATGTATACCTTTGTATTTGTTCTGAAGCCAATTTTGAGAGCACATTAGGGCCTCCAACATCTTGAAAGTGAGCCTGCTACGATGCTCACTAAGAACCCTTCCACCGGTGCTAAAAGCAGATTCTGAAGCAACAGTTGTAATAGGGATAGCAAAGATGTCCCTTGCAATCCTTCTCAAAGTAGGAAATCGAGTTCCAACCACTTTCCACCAATCTAAAACTTTAAAGTTTGGTGTATGCATGTCCAACATCTCTTTATCCAAGTAGCAGTCAAGCTCAGATTTGAAACCCATGTTTGCTGGCCTTCTACTTGCCACACGTGCACTCATGGAAGATAAGAAGTTCTCACTATTGCCAAGTGAATCTGCTGCTGGTTCATTGTTCCCCACATCCTCTTCCACATGGTACCCATGCATCAAGTCAGCTAACAAGTTCTTGACCTCAAGAACCCTATCCTCACATTCTTGACCAGTGGTCCCAAGTAAATCCTCAAAACAAATCAGCAACACTACGGTCTTGAATCGAGGATCAAGAAGAGTTACAATACCCATTAGCCCTTGAATATCGGTCCAATATTTATCAAACTTGGCTACCATATTAACTGACATGGCTTGTACTAAAGGATTGCCACAACTTGACCATTGCCTAATTTTCTTTCTAATCTCAGCAATTTGAGTAAAGTAAATGTTAGCTGTCACATAATTAGTCCCAGAAAATAACACAGTGATATCATTAAATAACCTAAGCCTCTCCACAACATCCTCGGCAAATGTCCACTCCTCTTCAGTTGGCAAACAATTATACTGCTTATCTACACGACTTGCTCTTATGAAAGCAGTCTTGTAGGGCAATGCAATGCTAAGCATGTTGAAAGTTGAATTCCACCTAGTCCTATAGTCAAGTCCGATCTTTCTCTTGGCAACTTTCTCATCAATTTTAACAAACTTAGCTATCTCTTCAAACTTTTCAATCCATTTTGGTGTGGCTGTCCAATAAGCTACACTATCACGAATATTCTCAATTGCATCTTTCAATTCATCTAACCCGTCCTTTACTATCAGATTAAGGATATGAGCAGAACAACGCATGTGCAACAATTTCCCATCATTCATCAGCTTATGCCTGCCAATATTCCTAATAAGATAAGGGATTACTGCATCATTTGTAGTTCAGTTGTCTAGAGTAATTGCAGATAACTTCTCATCAAGATTCCACTCAACCAAGGACTCATATAGCTCTTCACCAATGACTGTAGCAGTGTGAGGTGCAGGGACATAAATGAACCTACATTCAAATTATTATAAATGACATAAGTAACCAGATCTGAAATAAACTAGAAAGTATGAAATGCAACCTGATCTTAGTAAGCATGATAATATGCAATCAGATCTAAAAGAACTATGAAATATGTAATTACCTCATGATAATATTTCTAAGAGCCCAAGATTCATCAATGAAGTGGGCTGTGATGGCCATGTAACCTCTCTTTTGGTTGTCAGATGTCCACAAGTCAGTAGTGATAGCCACCCTTGATTGAATTGCAGCCATATATTCAACGACTTTCTTCTTCTCCAACTCATATTGCATCATAATATCATATCTGAAACAAAAAAAAGGTTACAAAATTCATTTATCATTAGGAGATGCACAACAACAATCAGTAGTAAGTCATAGGCTCATCGCTCTTATACCTTGTTGTGTTCCTTGTCCCAATCTTGAATAGTGGCTGAAGTGCACTAACAAATTTTCGAAAGCCAACATGATCGACCATGCTTAAGGGGTACTCATGTAGTACTATCATTGCACTAAGTTCTTGCCTAGCTATATCTTGATCAAAGGTGTAGTTCTCCACTAAAACTGTCCCTGCATCTGTTCTACCAAACCTCAAAGAAGATTGTGCAATTGTCTTTCCATTTAGCTTGATCTTCTTTTGCACGCAAGACTTGAAATGGAGACGAAGGTGGTTAGTCCCATTCCTTGACACTCCAGAAAGCTTCTTGGAACAATAGTTGCATTTTGCTCGGACCGTGCCCCCAATCTCCACTTTTGTGAACTCTTTCCAAACAGCTGATGTGAGTTTCCTCTTGGAACCAGCCACAACTACACCTTCATCATCATCATCTATCTCAATCCCATCATCATCATCTATTCTAATTGGCTCTGGCTCTGAGTTATTGATATATTCAGGTTGAGGTGATCCAGAGATTGGACTTGACTCTAATTGTACATGTGAGCCTTGAGATATTGGACTTTGTGGCTGACTGCTACCACACTCCCATTGGCTACATACATTTTTCTTACTCTATACCAGCACATTGATCAATTAGACAGATCATAGAGTTTGTCTCTGAAGAAACATATATCTCTGAACAAACATAAATCTCCTTAACATCTAGTTAACATTGCCATCTCACGCATGTACTATTTTTCTACACATGTTCAGGTACATCTCCAAAGACAATCAACAAATTCTTACAATCATATTGTACACAAATCAATCATACTGTACACAAATCAACACAAAGGGAGCTAATAAGAACAGGCGAAGAAGGTTTTCTTACCCGAGGGAGCGACGAAGATTCTGGTTGCAACCTTGGAGAGTAGTAGCAGTTGTAGTCGTCGGAGACAAGGGAGGCCGACAGGCTATTTCAGCAGTCCTTGTCCTTGGCTTGACGAGGAGTCTAGTCACAGCGGCTGCGGCTTGCTTCTTCTCGGCCAGACCAACACGGATACCCTTCTTCAGATCAGAAGCGCAGACTGCGGCGGTACTGGCCTGGACGGTCGCAAGCAGTGCAAGCAACGGAGGAGCAGCCGGGGCAGCCGGTGGGTCGTTCTTACTCGTGTCCTCCGGATCTAGTGGGTGTAGGTCGTCGTCCCTTCGGAACGGCGTCGGAGTCAGCAAAAGGCAAGAGGACAGCAAGGTTAAGTTCTTAAGGATGAAGAAGAGCATCACCGGTTGTCCTCGTGCGTGGTGCCGAAGTTCGCCGCCATGGATGGAATGGAGGCAACGAGCGGCGAGAAGTCGTGAATCGCGAGTCGCGACTGGGTGGTGGCGTGGTGTAGAGCGGTGTGCGCAGATCTAGGTGTACGGCGGCGGCTAGCGTGAGGAGGGGGAGGGAAGGCCGGACCGTCGGAGGCAGGAGGGGAGACCTGGAGGCAGGAGGGAGACCGTGTCTGGCGGCGGCTAGCAAGGGGACGGGACGAGGGGGAGACCGTGTAATATCTCGAACGTCGTTACGGCATAAGGTTTTAAATCAATCACGGAATCGCCAGTTTTTCAGTAAATCGCGGGAAGGGAAAATATAAATTGTAGAATATTGAAAAAAATAAATAAAATAAATTAAAACAATTAATTTGGATATTTTGGGCTATCTGGAGGGGTGGGCCAGCCGATTTGGGCCAGTCAGCCCAAATGGGGGCCCGTACCCCCTCCCAAACCCTAGCATCCCTTTATAAACCCCTCCACCCTTTTGGCCACCACCCCACCCCTCCACCTCTTGGGCGCAGCCCCACCTCTGGTTGGTGCCCCACCTCCCCACAAGTTGCTGCCCTTGGAGAATGTTGGTGATATGCCCTAGAGGCAACATGGAGATGTTGAATATATCACATACTATATTTATGATACATTACTTTGTTCCTTGAAATAGACATTATCATTATTGATCAATGAGTATGTGACTTATTCATGAGACTCTTAATGCCAAAATGTTGCTATTTCTAAATGATCCCGACTATATTTCATATGAGGAACAAATATGATTCAAAGATCGAGATACGTATTGATTGATGATCATATCTCATGGATCATGGTATGGAGATACCAAATCAATAATATGGACATGTGTTAGTGAACATATGTTGGATAGACCCGCCATGAGACACTGCAGAGATTCCATGTGTCATCAGTTGGTCTCAAGTAGTGTTTATGTGGAATCCTTAGACTTGAGATCATCATGGTTCCCAGCATGCGTAGTAGCTTATTTTGGGACTACTAAACACTACTCCGTGGCGGGTAGTCATAAAAGTAGTCTTTGGGTTTGCCATGAAACATGTGGTGGGATGTGAATGATCAAGATAGAATTTGCCCTCCTTATGGGAGAGATATCTCGGGCCCCTCGATGTAATGGATTATGAAAGTGCATGGCCATGCCAAGGTGATTGAGGAGTCAATCACGAGTTTATAATCCATCACGGAATCGAGAGAGTGATTGAGCTATTAAGAGGATGACACAGTCTCGCCTTGAGCTTAATCTATATCGTGAGGCAAAGGGATTAGTACATGAGAACATTACGAGTTCAATGATATGATCTTTACGTATACTTTGGGGTTAACATGTCTTACTAGAGGCCGCTATTAACGGGGTGACCGGAAAGTGTTTCGGTCGCGACCAAGTATACGTGAACCTCTGTGGTCGCACACTTAACGGGTTGGAACACTAATTCGAATGTGATTCGGATATGGGCTCAATTCGGATAGAGATCCGGATAGACTCCTATTGGGCATCGGTCCACGAGGCCCAAGTGAGGAGGTCTATATATGGAGGCGAGGGGGTGAGGGGATGCATCGATAATCCCGAGCTAAACCACGCCGCCATCTCCGAGCCAAACCCTAGCGCTCGCATGAGTGCCGGTACACTCGCGATCGGCGTTCCAACCCGGACGTGTGGATACCGGTGGGCGCTACTCGTTGCGGCGTTGATCGGCATCAAAACCTCTGATTGGATCGCTCGTGGTGTGGTTGATCGCGTGGAGGAGACGATCGGTTCGGGACGATCGACTACTTCCACTACTACCTCGACGCGTGGTTGGATCGGCTTCTCCAACTCTTCTTCATTGCTGCTGGCGTCTAGTGGTAACGATCCATGATCCTCCTTAAGCATGATGTCCTTATGTGCGCGGTAGAAAAGTTTTGTTTTCTGCTATCGTAGCCTTCGCGCAATCCATTACTATCTACTTCCTTCTCTAACTCAATACACCTAGCCCTAGCTCTAGCATGAAATCCACCTAGCTTAAGAAAAGCATGATTGAGCTGGTCATAGGTGGGGCATACCTCGTCCGAGTCGGAGTACAGCTCGCTGTCGCTCTGTTCGCCCTCGAGGGCCATGAAGCACATGCGGGACCGCCGTTGCGTACACACATAGATTGTTATAGAAACACATTCATGTCAGGACGGTAGAATACGTTCTACGCTTAACTTGTTTTTGCAGGGAATGATGCGAATGGTATGGCATAGATGCATATGTGATGCATGTGTGTTTTGGCGGCCTGTGTGTGTCGTATTAATCACAATAGGGTTGAGGTCGTTTTTAATTGTATAACGACCTGCGTGTCGACTTGTGATGCTTGAGCTCCTCATGTAATTCATTTGCTACCTATTAGTTGTAATAGTTTAGTTCTTTGCTATGGAGGCTTCAAGCATGATGACAAAGAGGACAAGAAGTGTGGCGAAGAATATCACCGTGAAACCATGGCGATGGCGACCACTACGATACAAAATGCCATACCATTCACAGTATAATGTGATTATATGCATGTGATGTTTATTTCTTGTCATACTATTCTTTCATGCCATACCTATAGAGGGTGTGTTTTTCATGATAGAATAGCTTCTCTCAAGAAAAATTAAGAATTTGTTTTGATGCCCTTCCAATTGCTGCGCCTATAAGAATCATGATCATTGTTTGGTAGGTCTGCCAAAGCAAAGTACCATCAACTATCTTGATCTAATAGGGTGGATGTCGGACATCCACATGCATAGTATTGGTTTACTTGACAAGGCTATCAAATTGGATTTGGGCCTTGGGGCATGGTGTTGGGAGCCGGGGCATTGGATGCCACCCAACAAACAAGAGTCACATAAGATGTGATTAGCAAGTGTTGCTTACCTACGTCACTAGGTTTCTAGCGGTGATGCCAAAGCTCACTAGAACTTAGATGAACATGGATCTTGACCACTATATGTCGTTAGAGGAAGACGATTACAAAACATATAGTGGGAGTATCTTTGTTAAATTGTTTAATGGAAGATCAAACATGAACATAGTGCTAAACTTTGCATATTCTTTGTTGTAGATCATGTCAGCTAATGCCGCATCCAGTTCTTTTAATTTGCGATCTATTCTTGAGAAAGAAAAACTCAATGGAACGAACTTTTTGGATTGGTATCGCAACTTGAGAATTGTTCTCAAGCAAGAGCGCAAGGAGTATGTCCTTGAGTCTCCTTATCCTGATGACTTGCCTGATAATGCTACTGTGGCTGCACGGAGAGCTTATGAGAAGCAAACGAATGATTGCCTTGATGTGAGCTGTCTCATGCTTGCCACAATGTCCTCTCGAGCTTGAAGCAATATGAGAACACAGATGCCTACAATATCATTGTGGGGTTGCGTGGTATGTTTGAGAACCAAGCAAGGGTGAGAGGTTCAACACTTCAAAGTCCTTGTTTGCGTGCGAGCTTGCGAAGGGAATCCGTCGACCCTCATGTGATTAAGATGATTGGCTACATTGAGAGTCCGGAAAGCTTGGTTTTCCCCTTAGCCAAGAGTTGGCTACTGATGTGATTCTTCAGTCGCTCCCCCCGAGCTTTGAGCCATTCATTCTGAACTATCACATGAACAACATGGACAAGACCTTGGCTGAGTTGCATGGGATGCTAAAATCTGCCGAGGAAAGCATTAAGAAAAGCACCAATCATGTGATGATGATGCAGAAGGCAAGGGCAAGCCCTATGTCAAGAAAGGCGTGGTCAAAGAAAGTTAGCTCCCGATGAGATCGCGAGCGGTTCTAAGGCCAAGCAAGTCAAGAAGGGCCTGCTCGATGCGATTGCTACTCACGTAAGCAATCGGGACATTGGAAAAGGAACCCCAAAGTACTTGGAGGATCTTGAGAAAAGAAGGAAGTATGACTTCCGCTCCGGTATAAATGTTATAGAAATCAATCTTGCCACTTCTTCTATCGATTCTTGGGTATTTGATACGGATCGGTTGCTCACATTTGCAAATCGTTGCAGGGCTAAGAAGAACTAGAAGTTTGAGGAGGAGCGAAGTTGATCTTCGCGTTGGCAATGGAGCAAAAGTTGTCATGCGGTGGTGTTGGCACCATGCCATTGTCTTTACCTTCGTGGATTAGTTTTGGAATTGAATAATTGTTATTGTGTTCCATCTCTTTCCAAGAACATTATTTCGCTTCATGTTTGCAAGCGAAGGTTATGACTTTAGATCCGTGAACAATGGTTGTTCTCTTTATTTCAAAGATATGTTCTATTGTCATACTCCATTGGTGAATGGGTTATATGTTCTTACTCTTGAAGAGTCATCGGTCTATAACATTAATGCAAAGAGGCAACGATCGAATGATTTGAATCCCACGCTTATTTGGCACTGCCGCTAGGTCACATAAATGAGAAACGCATGGAGAAGCTCCATAGAGATGGTATTCGCACTCATTTGATTTTGAATCATTTGAGACATGCGAATCTTGTTTACTTGGCAAGATGACAAAAGCACCTTTCACCGGTCAAGGTGAACGGGCAAGTGACTTATTGGCACTCGTACATTCGATGTATGTGGACCAATGAGCTCAACGACCAGAGGTGGTTTTCGATGCTTCATAACTTTTATCGATGACTTTAGTAGATATGGATACATCTACCGATGAAGCATAAGAGTCTCAATCCTTTGAAAAGTTCAAAGAATTCCAAAATGAAGTGCAAAATCATTTAGGCAAGACAATCAAGTTTCTACGATCCGATCGTGGAGGCGAGTATTTGAGCCATGAGTTTGGTAATCATCTCAAGGATTGTGGAATTGTTCCACAATTGACTCCGCCGAACACCTCAATGGAATGGGGTATCGAACGAGAAATCGCACCTTATTAGATATGGTGCGCTCCATGATGAGCCACGTGATCTTCCGTTGTCTTTTAGGGTGCGCTCTTGAAACAGCCGCTTTCACACTAAACAGGTTCCATCAAAATCGAGAGAAAAGACACCATATGAGATGTGGACAGACAACATCCTAGCTTGTCTTTTCTTAAGATTTGGGGATGTGAGACTTATGTAAAACGTTTACAATCGATAAGCTCACCCCTAAATCGATAAATACTTCTTTATTGGGTATCCTAAGGAAACAAAAGGATATTACTTCTATAATCAAGAAGAAGGCAAAGTATTTGTCGCCCAAGCATGGTGTCTTCTTAGAGAAAGAGTTTCTCTCAAGAAGGGATAGTGGGAGCATGGTGCAACTTGAAGAAATTCGAGAAACACCGAAACGTTTCAGCTCCTACGAACCACAACAGATGAACAAACTGTTGAAGAACCTGTGGACACACCGCACCACGTAGGTCGAGAGGTCACGTCGTGCACCGAGAGGTACATGTTCTTGACTACTCAACAACGGGACATATTGTTGTTAGACAACGATGAGCCTAAGACCTATGAAGAAGCGATGGTGGGACCAGACTACGAGAAATGGCTTGAAGCCATGAGATCCAAATTGAATCCATGCACAGAATCAAGTTTGGAACTTGGTTGATCCACCGATGGTGTTAAAACCATTGAGTGCAAATGGGTTTTCAAGAAAAGATAGACATAGATGGAAATGTTCACATCTATAAAGCGCGATTGGTGGCCAAAGGTTTCAAATAAATTCAAGGTGTTGATTATGATGAAACTTTTTCGCCGTCGCAATGCTAAAGTCTATTCGGATCATTCTAGCGATTGTCGCTTATTTCGACTATGAAATATGGCAAATGGATGTCAAAACAGCTTTCCTTAATGGAAATCGAGTGAGGATGTGTACATGACACAGCCCACGTGTTTTGTCGATCCGCAATCACCGAAAGATATGCAAGCTGCAAAGATCCATTTATGGATTAAAGCAGGCATCTCGGAGTTGGAACATTCGTTTTGATGAAGTAATCAAAGGGTTTGGTTTCATCAAGAACGAAGAAGAGCCTTGTGTTTACAAAAAGGCTAGTGGGAGCGCACTCGTGTTTCTGGTCTTATATGTGGATGACATATTATTGATCGGAAATGACATTCCTATGCTCGAATATGTTAAGTCTTCATTGAAAATAGTTTCTCTATGAAAGACTTAGGAGGCGGCATATATTCTCGGGCATCAAGATCTATAGAGATAGATCAAAAGGTGATTGGATTAAGCCAAGATACGTACATTGACAAAGTGTTGAAAAGGTTCAACATGCGAGATTCCAAGAAAGGCTTCCTATCTATGTCACATGGTATAAATCTTAGCAAGAATCAGTGTCCTAGTACACCTGATGAGCGGGATAAAATGAATGCGATTCCATATGCTTCACTATTGGATCCATTATGTATGCCATGCTTTGTACACGCCCGGATGTCTCGTATGCTTTAAGTGCTACGAGTAGATACCACTCGAGACCTGTGAAAGTCATCGGATTACCGTAAAGAACATCTTGAAGTACTTGAGAAGAACTAAAGATGTGTTCCTCGTCTATGGGGGTGAGGAAGAGCTCGTTGTAAATGGTTACACCGATGCTAGCTTCCAAACTGACAAAGATGATTTTAGATCGCAATCTGGATTTGTGTTCGCACGAATGGCGGTGCGGTGAGTGGAAGAGTTCCAAGCAGAGACAGATTCTTGATTCTACAATAGAAGCCGAGTACATAGCGGCTTCAAGTCGCTAAAGAGGTCGTTGGATCAAGAAATTTGTTTCGAGCTTGGTGTGATGGCTAGTGCCTCCACCCAATGGACCTCTCTTGTGACAACAAGTGGAGCCATTGCAAAGCCAAGGAGCCTAGATCGCACCAGAAGTCCAAGCACATTCTACGGCGATTTCATCTCATCCGCGAGATTGTGGAGAGAGGCGATGTTAAGATATGCAAAGTACAAACGGATTTGAACATTGCAGATCTGTTGACAAAGCCGCTTCCCCAGCCAAAGCATGAGGCTCACACTAGGGCAATGGGTATTAGATACCTACATGGTTGACTCTAGTGCAAGTGGAAGACTATTGGTGATATGCCCTAGAGGCAACATGGAGATGTTGAATATATCACATACTATGTTTATGATACATTACTTTGTTCCTTGAAATAGACATTATCATTATTGATCAATGAGTATGTGACTTATTCATGAGACTCTTAATGCCAAAATGTTGCTATTTCTAAATGATCCTTGATTATATTTCATATGAGGAACAAATATGATTCAATGATCAGCATACGTATTGATTGATGATCATGTCTCATGGATCATGGTATGGAGATACCAAATCAATAATATGGACATGTGTTAGTGAACATATGTTGGATAGACCCGCCATGAGACACTGCAGAGATTCCATGTGTCATCGCTTGGTCTCAAGTAGTGTTTATGTGGAATCCTTAGACTTGAGATCATCATGGTTCCCAAGATGCGTAGTAGCTTATTTTGGGACTACTAAACACTACTCCGTGAATCGGGTAGTCATAAAAGTAGTCTTTGGGTTTGCCATGAAACATATAGTGGGATGTGAATGATCAAGATAGAATTTGCCCTCCTTATGGGAGAGATATCTCGGGCCCCTCGATGTAATGGATTATGAAAGTGCATGGTCATGCCAAGGTGATTGAGGAGTCAATCACGAGTTTATAATCCATCACGGAATCGAGAGAGTGATTGAGCTATTAAGAGGATGACACAGTCTCGCCTTGAGCTTAATCTATATCGTGAGGCAAAGGGATTAGTACATGAGAACATTACGAGTTCACCGATATGATCTTTACGTATACTTTGGGGTTAACATGTCTTACTAGAGGTCGCTATTAACGTGGTGACCGGAAGGTGTTTCGGTCGCGACCAAGTATACGTGAACCTCTGTGGTCGCACACTTAACGGGTTGGAACACTAATTCGAATGTGATTCGGATATGGGCTCAATTCGGATAGAGATCCGGATAGACTCCTATTGGGCCTCGGTCCACGAGGCCCAAGTGAGGAGGTCTATATATATGGAGGCGAGGGGCTGAGGGGATGCATCTGATAATCCCGAGCTAATCCCTAGCCGCCACCTCCTGAGCCAAACCCTAGTCGCTCGCGAGTGCTGGTACACTCGCGATCGGCGTTCCAGCCCCGGACGTGTGGATACCGGTGGAGGCGCTGCTCGTTGCGGCGTTGACCGGCATCAATTTACAGATTGGATCTGCTCGTGGTGTGGTTGATCACGTGGAGGAGACGATCGGTTCGGGACGATCGACTACTTCCACTACTACCTCCACGCGCGTGGTTGGATCGGCTTCTCCAACTCTTCTTCCGCTGCGCTGCGCGTCTAGTGGTAACGATCCATGATCCCTCCTTAAGCATGATATCCTTGTGTGCGCGGTAGAAAAGTTTTGTTTTCTGCTTGCGTAGCCTACGCGCCATCTATTAGAGAAGGAGAAGAAGGAGAAGGAAAAGAAGGAGAAGGAGAAGAAGGAAGGAGAAGGAAGGAGAAGAAGAAGAGGAGGAAAAGATTTTAGGGAAAAATCTTCAGATTGGTAATTTTATCTCATCTCAAATCCTCTGTTTTATGGTTTAATTAAGGTTCTTAGCACAGATTTTGAGGGTAGAAATTAGATCAATTGCCCGATTAGAGTTTAGTCGCGGGCTGATTTTAGATCGATTTGCGCAGCGCGGCTTGTCGCGCAGTGTTGATCTATAAAACGAATTTTTCTGAGGGTCTTCCCAAAAGAAAAATTGTAGAGGACTCTCAGATATATCTCCTGTATTTGTTTCAAATTTTTCCTCCAAGGGATCTGGGAGATACGTGGTCGCCAAAACCGCTGTCCGGCAGGCTGCCAGATCGGTGCAGCCCGATGGTAAACCGTAGTTTAAAATTAGAAAACGAATTTTCCTACGGGTCTTCCCAAAAGGAAAATTGTAGATTACTTCCTCATGTACCTCCTGTATTTGTTTCCAAATTTTATACCACGGGATCTAGGAGAAACAGAGATGGCAATATTGCTGTCCGGCAGGCGGTCGGGTTGTTTCAGTCCGACTGTAATCCCGAGATTAAAAATAGTAAATGAATTTTATGGACTTGGCCGTAGTTGAGAAAGTTGTAGATAATTTAGTTACCTGGCTTTTGTATAAATTTGGGAATTTTTAGGCCTCTGTGCTGTCGTGGACGCGCGCTTGATCGCGGCTGCCCAATCTGCCAGAGCAGAGCTTGTCCTCTGTTTTGGGCATTTATTTACTCCTAGCTATGATTAAAATAAAAATAGGTGCTCTTCATGAAAATTGTAGGTTTTTAAGTCATGATTACAGAGAGGTATTATTTGCTAGTTTTCGATTTATATTTTTAAAGATACAAAATTATGAGGCAGCGCTGCTGCAGTTGGGATTATGTTGGCTGTTGAGCGAAGTAGAGATTGCACGGGTTTCGGGTTTCTAGCGATGTTTTTTTTTGTCATGCTTGTATACTGTGGTAGTGTGCTGAGAATTGTCTTATGGACAGGTGGTCTTGTCCCTGAGCGCTCTTGAATTTTTGTTGACCTTCGCTTCGTCGGTTTGAGGCAAGTGAATGTAGCGGTGGTTGCTACCGTTTAACTTGTTATTCCTTCTATTGGCAATTCACATTATTATATTAATGTTTTATATGTTGCCATGATTGCATGATATTTTAATTGTGGAGATGATAGCAAGCATTGTTATGTTGATATTATGCTAGTAGACATGTGAAATTCTTGCTTATTGATATAATGTGGACATGAAAATGACATGTAGTGAATGGGGTGAGTGAATGTGAAGATGTTGAGAGCAAGATAATGCTCCTTGTGGAGGAATTAATGTGATTTTATGATTTATCATATCATTCATATCATATCATGTCATTGCATATGTGGATGTCGCCGCACCTAGCCGTGACCGTACCGGTACAACCTCTTCTCCCACGGGAAGCAATTCCCTGCCCTGGAAAGAGTGAAGGAAGGAAGATAGCATGAGCATTCATATGCATATTTTTATTGCTAAAGAGAGTGCATTCATATGCTAAGTAAACCTGAAATTGAGAAGGTATGATTCATGCAAGTTGATGGTGATTTATTATGCGAATTCACAACTTGTGGTTGTGTATGTATGAGATTAATAATGATGTTTATTTGTTCGTAGTTTGAATTACTTGTTAAACTGTTTGCTTGTCGAGATTTATATCTCACTCTTGTTTCCCTCCCTGTGTGGACTTTGAGCATACATTGGGAAGGGTAGAGCAGCACCACATTGATTCACTTGGATAATGTTTTAATGTTGAAATAAAGTTGAAAGAACTTTAGTCTTTGCTCATTCATCTTTTTGAAGCTTGTTTCATCTTATTAATGTTGAACTTGGAATTGTTCCTTTGGTTATTATTGATTATGAATAATGAATCGTTACCTTTATTCTGTTTATCTTAATCATTTATGCTTCCACTTATATTATCTTGTTTATTTAATGTTGTCAGATTTTGTTCTTGTAAATTGACTAGCTGTAGAGTAGTTTTAGTAGCATCCCAGGGCATTGTGGGTCCTCGCCTATGATCACGTTGACAGCTTTCTTCTTTGGCTGTTCACCATCTTGGATCTTGCGAAAGCAACAGTCCTTCGCTATATGACCGTCTTTTCGCACACAAAGCAGGTGATGTCCCTCAAATCTTTTTTCTTAGTTTTCTTCTTCTTAAAACTAGTTATCTTGTTAGGTTTGTTGGATTTGTACTTCTTTGCAACAATCTTTTTGTCTATGACATTTGCGTTGTTCTGACCAGAGGTGCATCTTTCCCTCTTGCTTTTTCTTCCACATCGAGGGCTGCAATGAGATCTTTAACAGAAATCTCTTCCCTCTTAAGTTTGAAGCTAGTAGCAAAATCCCACCAAGAGGCAAGGTGTTTAGTAACAATGCCCGCAGCCACAAACTTGGAGGTAACACACAGCCCAGGTGCGCAATCTCATCGACCAGTAGCTGGAGGTCATGAGTTTCTCCAACTATGGACTTAGCCTCATCCATGCTAAAGTCGAAAAATTGCTCACACATGTAGAGCCAGCGACCTGCCTCTGCCTTTGCATATTTGTGCTCTAGTG
The DNA here is from genome assembly GCA_036346245.1 of Bonia amplexicaulis. NCBI lineage: Eukaryota > Viridiplantae > Streptophyta > Magnoliopsida > Poales > Poaceae > Bonia > Bonia amplexicaulis. Next base: position 1,222,409 of record CM070749.1, on the reverse strand, counting down.
TATTCCACAATTCTGTGGCGGACTTATAGTCCATGTACACATCATAAAGCTGATCTGCCAAAATAGTCAGAATGCAGCCAAGAGCAGTATTATTCACATTTTCAACTTGCATGAACTGCTCAATCGTAAATGGATACTGCAGGTGAATAACCCACCATAGCCCCAAAGACATGAGCCAAAACTTGGCTTTAGTCTGCCATCTACGAAAGTTCTGACCAGAAAACCTCTTAGGTTTCTTCACATCAGAAGCACTAGCCATTGTTGTATTGCAATAAAATTCACAATAAGATTTTTAGAATGTTGAAAATGTGGGCAATATTTTAATTCCAAGTTTTAATAGGAGACAAATACAATAAACTGATGATGCAAAACTCGCAACTAACAGCAGACTACTCATCATAATTCAGAATATACACAAGTAAATTATAGTATCAAAGTCGAACGAACGCGCGAACGGCTCACAATTAGGCTTGATGAAGAATAAGATGCAACGCATGCTTGATGCAGTGCAGAACATAGATGATGCAGTGAAGTGAGCAGTCGCGCAAATGTGCGCTGCCCAGAAACCTTATTGCCGCCCCGTGCAGCTACTCTCTGTCGCTATGGTTCGGAGATAACCGCTCTCCCTCCTTCCAGGTGCACGCCGGGAAGAAAGGCTGGCGAAATTTAGATAGCACAATATAAAAGCACAAGATCGTAGAGAAGAAGGAAATGGAGGCAGTGAAGTTCTCGTACATACTCTGAACGTCTCCAGGCATATAAATAGACAGACTGATAACTAAATGATTAAAACATCCATTTACCCTTTGATAACTAACATATTTTACCAGCCATTTACCCACTGGAACTGCCTGTCATCAATACAACAATAAAACCTCAAATTCAAATGTTTTAATCTCATTCAAACAGAGAAAGAGAGTGGTGTATGGTTCAGCAAAAAATAAATATGGACTTGGTCTACCAAGTGGCGCACCACATCATGACACAGTAGCGCATTACAAGTCACAAGTCAAGTGATTTTCACACGAAAATACGCGAATACGCGCACACGTGCGCGCGTGTGTGATTAGCCAGAACCCTCCTCAACCATCTCTATCCATATTCAAGGTGTGTTGAGGACTCCACCTTATAAATTGGTCTTCCTCACCTTGCCTTAGCAATATAGTACTAAACCATGCATGCTTTGGAATTAAGGAAATGTACCTTACTCATATAGGCCAAATTTCTATTAGGTCAGACCGCCAGTGATCAGATCACTCCTAGGCCGGCAGTTGGATTAATTGGCTGAGACAGAAGTCTTGGGCGATCTTTGTGATCCTTAGCTCTTAGTTTTAGTGAGCTTGTGAGTTTGTGTTTCTGTTACACAGAGATGTTAATACCTGGGGGAAGATTTTGAAAGTGTTAGTCACCCCCTCTGACTCACCAAGATTTTGAAAGTGTTAGTCACCCCCTCTGACTTGCCATATTGATCCTACATTGACTAACACATATTCCTTAATTTGCAGCAAGACAAGAACACAATTATGCTCAGAACAATGGAGTACTGCTCAAATTTCAGTATCGGCACTGGGGAGAAGCAATGCGGAAACCATAGGTACGTTGTATGGCCTGAGGCTGTTTGTGAATCTAGCATATTTGAAGATCAATCTTGGAGGTACGTTGTATGGCCTGATGCTGTTCATCCCTTTTGTTGTAATGTTAAGTATAGTTGGATCATCTCCGTTCAATTAATCCAATCCTGCTAGTGCAAAGTTCGCGCACGATATATAGTTGTGCAGTGGCATCTTTTCTTGACGAATCATATGGATGGATATGTGGAATCCCATGATGTCAAAAAAGAAACATTTATATGCATAAGTTTTTGTTTTTGCGATCTCATAAAGTTACTACCGAGTCACACTTACATGTGTATAAATGTAGGTACTAGGATTTTAACTTTGGTTTGTTGAGTCGTACACTTTCAATTCTACCACCCCACTAGGAGGTGCTTCCAAACTAACATTAGTCTTGACCATAGTAAAACACTACCTATGTTGACATGCTCAATAAGGCACTTGGAAAAGGAACGATTAATCGAGTTACAAGCAAGCAACACGTGATCATTGGATCATGCATAGTCACAAATATGATAGAATAAACCTATAGCGTCGTCGACATACTAAAACCTAGAATCACCTAACAAGAGAAGCAGCATCAACAACGGCGACACACTTGAGATTAGCTGGTACAAGCAAACCAAAGCACTACTAGCTAGTACGTAGAGAGACTTAATTTCATAACTAGAAGTAATTAATGCCTCCCTAAAGAGCCTTGTGCATGAACTAACGAATCGTTCATGCCTATAGGAGTATTTCAGTTTGTGGATGTGGAGCAAGATGAGGACTTGGAGCTGCTGCCCTCGTCCTTGAGGCCGGTGCTCTTTGTAGGGAAGAGGTCCAAGGTCTTGTGCGGCCAGCAGCATGGCGGGATCATATCAGAGCTGCCCCCCGCACTGCAGTCCATCATCTGCGCCGTCCAAACCTGCTGCTGATCATTGTATCCACCTCCTATGCCGCCGTTGTGATCACCGGTTTTGCAAGCTGCAAACTCCATACCAGCTGAAACTAATGGAATAGCTGCTGCTGCTGCTGCATCCTGCTGGAAGTCAAACGATCTGTTTACATCCCCTGTGCTCTCTACCGTTAGGGAACAAAAAAAAGAGCACACGGGACTCTAGAAAAATGAAAGAATGAAGTATCATCCATGTACAAAGAAAAAACTTCCCTATTATTATGGGTACAATTCATGCATTGTCAATAATATCATCTCATGAATTAATTTGGACAATTAATTAGTATAAGAATTTATGTGAAGGCCCAAAGTAGTTTCTTTTCATATTAGAAAACTTCAATGGTAAACAAAGTAACATGTGTAAATTTATGTATTGTTGTAAAAAGTTTAATTAGTTATCAATTGTTTCAGCATTTTTTATGAACTATATATACACCATTACAAGTGCATGCATTTCTTTCAAACATCTCTTATATATTGTGTAACTTCGTTATAATGTATTCATGTCCGTGCTCATGTGGTATTATATATGGACAAATTAAACTGGCAGGAGTTCCAACATGATTATAATTAGACAAGTGAAAAGATCACATAAGTTCATTCTTGCTATTATATTGATCTATTCATAATATCTTAAATATCTGTACGCATTTTATGTAGCACGCACATCACTTAATTATGTTTATCTTTTGTGAATAAAGATTGTACAATCCTAACTTTTGGCCATAACCTGAAAAAAAAACTGTGAACATGATGCAAGCATGGATGACTTGTTACTGAGAAACGCACATTTTGTTATAGGGTTATATATTAATTAGTATGTAGTCATCCTACACTAGATATAGGTGCATTAACATGCTCCTGCATGGCTGCATGTCTAAAAGGCATATATTATGCTGCAAAGATTAAACATGCTCCCGAAATTAAAATAGAACATGCACCTGCGGCATGAAGCTGGTAGCGTATGGGTAGTGATGGTGCAACTGCATCACAGCGGGATGCATACCACCTGCTGCAGCGCTGCCGCCGCTCCCAGTACTACTGCCAACGGCGGCAGCATAATTATTGGCAGCGTCAGGAGGAGAAGCTGTAAGGGCGGCGGCCGGCGAGGGGGCCTGCTGCTGGTGGCGAGCGCAGACGCGGCGGCGGAGGCGCTGGCGCTCGCGGGCCTTGTTGTTCTGGAACCAGTAGAAGACATTCTTGCCCTCGATGCGGCCGTAGTAGGCGAGGTGCGCCGTAATCTGCTGGATCTCCGCCGCGTTTGGCGTCCGCACGCCGCTCCGGTACATCTCCTCCAGGATCATCAGCTGCTCCGGCGTTGGGCACCACCGGGTCGACGGGGTCTGCGGCATACTAGTGCTCTCGATCGATCGATCGATGCCTACAATTAATAATCTAGCTAGCTAGCTACTTGACTAGTTAGTGCAATACTATCACTAGCTATCTAGCTATATATGTAGTAATGTATATACTGACCGGTCTTGAGCTACAGCTGCCGTTTGACTGTGTGAGATGTATATGGCTATTAGCTCTCTCTCTCGCTGTCTGTCTCGCTATGTTCCAACTTCCAACCAACCTAAGGGCGATCTCTTATATAGACCTATGTATCTATATATCTAGCTGGGGAGCATGGCCATCTAGGGCATCTGATCGAATGGTGTAGTGATGGGAGTGAAGCAGTGAGCAAGTTTGGTGCATGCAGTGGACGGCGAGATGAGTTAATTAGTGGATCTTCTGCACGTGATGTGACCAACAAATTTAGGGTTAGCTAGCTAGCTAGGTTGTCCATGGGAAAATTATTAGCAGCCGGCAGAGGCAAATTGAAAGCCGTTCGTTGGGTACTCCTTCCGATTCCAAATATATGTTGTTATAGACATTGACATGTTAATATTTTGACAATCAATATCCATAAAAATATTCTATTTCAAACAAAAATAATTATACATTATGGAAGTATATTTTATGATGGATCTAATAATACCATTTTCATGTTTTTAAATAAAGTCAAACCTAAAAATATTTAACTGACACAGATTCTAAATGACATATATTTTGGAATCGGAGGTAGTAAGTAAAATCTAGATGAGGATGTACAGTAGTAGTACAGCCCAGAAAAAACTGAGTTTCGCAACAGCAGCTAGTGCCCCCCGGCAGTTCACTACTACAGAAAATCGTATTACAAACGGTTCAAAAACGTCATCACAGACGGTTTTCTGAACCATCTGAATTTATGGACCAGTGGTAATCGAAGGTTATTACAGACGGTTTTCGAACCGTCTGTGGTGTAAATATCACAGATGGTTTGTAAGTAAAAACCGTCTGTGATTCTCAGCTATCACAGACGGTTTTTAGTTACAAACCGTCTATGATATTCTTTTCTATCCCTAAATCTATTTCTGTTTATTGGGTAGCCTTAGGAAATGCTAGCCATACTCTCTGAAACAAGCATATCAACATGTACATGTATACATACAATTCACATCTCAATTCATTTCACATACATAAAACATCCAGTTTACATCGCACTTCATTTCACAAACATAAAACATCCATTTCGCAAATCAATTAATTGAAATGAAAATAAGCAAATATAGTATGAAACACAGTACACATTTTATTTTTATTAATATTAGAGCGTACCATTACAATATCCCAAAACAACAAATAAGTTACCCGTCTAGCTAACACAACAAGAACAGAGAAAAGCAAAGATTCTCTATGCCTAGGCCTTCTCGCCCCTGATGCAGCGCATAAGCTGGGTGTCTTTGATGCCTACCATCGTCGGCGTTGATTGAACGCTGCCTTGTGCATCGTTTGCTTCGTGGGGCAAGGAGGAGGAGGAGGAGGAGATCGAACAACAAAGAGGAGGAGAATAGCAAGGAGGAGAACAGAAAGGAGGCTAGGTTCTGGTGATTATTTATAGGGGAGAGAGTGCAAAATTTTTTGGCCTGGGGATGGAGAGGCGGAGCTACAATTCGTGGGGTGAGGATTTCTATTGGCTAGGATTGGGTTGAGGAGGATCGACGGGCCCAGTGGTCAGATTATCACAGACGGTTGGTAGCTAGAACCGTCTGTGATGAATGAATATCACAGACGGTTCTATATGCCAACCGTCTGCGAATTAGAGCACAAAATTTTATATACCGATGCAATATAAACAACTAGTCTCAAAAAATAAAATAGAAAAGTTTTATATAGCTTATATATACTCATTTGCAAGGTTTCGATGAGATCTACAACTTTTCAGTTGAAGCAAATTCCAAATTCTGAAAGGAAGACCAACAAAAAAAAGGCAAAAACATAAACAAAACTCTTGCGATGCAGGTTTAGGTCCAAAGATGGCCGATTTTTGGGGTCTTCGAGGGCGACTGGAGCAAGCAGGTCGGTTTTTTTGGATCGGGCTCGTCGTTTGCTTTCCAACGAGTATAAAAACGTCGAAAACGAACACTATATGCAAAAGTTATGCCCATTTTACTGAAGGTGTCTCAAAACTGAATCCTACTCGGACTTAGGCGGGAAATTATGAAATTTTGGAAAATTGCAAGGCGGGAAACATATCACAGACGGTATTTAATACGAACCGTCTATGATAACTTCATTATCATAGACGGTTTTATAATAAAAACCGTCTGTGATACTGGCATATCATAGACGGTTATATTTAAAAATCGTCTGTGATAATCTGAAATATCACAGACGGTTTTTATTATAAAACCGTCTGTGATATTCCATTATCACAGACGGTTCAGCGGTAAGAACCGTTTGTGATACCTATTTTTTCCGCCACAAACACCACAGACGGCCTCCAAATTAAAACCGTCTGTGATAGTGTACATCACAACGGTTTCACAAAATCGTCTGTGATTTGGCGTCTAGTATTAGGCTTTCTGTAGTAGTGGTTACACCTTAACCTTGTTTTAGCATGCATTAAAGCTGATATAGAGAGTAAAAACATTGCAATTACTCCATTTCTATTTTTTCAATAGACCCCACTCGATCTGATTCTAGCTCTGCCACTAGCTGTTAGTGTCCGTTTGAAACCACAGCTCTATGTAGCCAACTGGTTCTCACCGCCCATGAAGGTGTTTAATTCTTTGTTCGTTTGGCGCTCATACGTGAGAGCCCAGACGTATGTTGCGTTTACAGGTTCCATACCATTCCAGCTTGAAGAGAAGCACCTTTTTCCTTCGACGTTGAATTGATACTGCCTAAGTTAAATGACTGGCCAGAGATATATCAGAATGGAAGAGAAGAGGGTGGGAGGGACAAGATGGAGGATACGTAATTGCACACTGTTGTCCTTAGTGGCATCCAAGGGGAACATGAATGCATGCATGCCCTTCAATTCTCGATCTCTTCCAAATCTTACATCTTCCCCATTTACTGTCGACCGACCGAAGAGGATGTGCACTGCTTTTAAATGTTTGTCTGCCTGGTAGTACTCTGAGTGAGAGAGAGAGAGAGAGAGAGAGAGAGAAATTAATGGAGAATTACATGTAGGAGTGTGCATAGCCCTGTAACACAACCTTCTGCCCAAACTGCTGGTTGGGTACTGCATCATAAGGTGATGATGACAGAGACACCATGCATGTATGCATGCATGCACCGGCCAGCTTTCGTCCATTCTAATTCTCTGGATGGGTTTTTTGGACTGTAACTTTTGGTTTGAAATTTTGAATTCTGGTTATTTGCGAGAGGCAGTACACAGAGAAAAATAACCGCATATGATTTTAGCTATACGTTTTTTACTACAATCTTCCTGTTGACGTCGCCTTAAAAAAGTGCACCATTTGAAAGTTAGTTACTTAACATAAGCCATAAGTTATAAGCCATAAATGAAAAAGAACATACAGCCCCATTCTTGAATAATGGTAGATCTACTCCGCACCACAAATAAAAATGTGAGACTCTGTGGTGGTTATTCTATATTTGTGATGAGTAATTAACTTTTAGGAAAGAGAGTTTATGAAGTTTGAATTTGGTTTTATGAAAAATGCATTTATTAGTTACTTTCTTCTGCTGGCGGTCTAACCGATATTGGAGGCATGGCTAGACCGGCCAGGAGGTTGTCAGACCGGCATGGAAGCCGTAATCTAATGGGCCAATGGTGGTTAGACCGATCAAGAGTCGGTGGTCAGCTGCCGGTGTAACCAGTCATGGTAGCGGTCATACCGGGGTTGTGGTGTGATCGAAAAATAGCTGGCGGTAGTTATTTTTCTAGTAGGCATGTTGTCGAGTGATGTACTAAGGAAGGCGGCGGTATCACTGGCGTTTGGTTGGCGGTCATACCGACCGAGGTGCTAGTAGTTTGACCGGCTTGATGGGCACAATTAGACTGCTCCCACTACTACAAAACCGGCTATATTAGACGCCCCATCACAGACGGTTCCGCGAAAACCGTCAGTGTTGTAATTATAATAGACGATTTACACGCGTGACGGTCTATGTTATCACCGATGGCAAGAACCGTCTGTGATGCATAACTATCACAGACGGTTATTGATAAGAATCATCTATGAAATTATCACAGACGGTTCGGATGAAAAGCCATATGTGATGTCTTCCATTATCATAGACGATTCTTAATTCGAACCGTCTGGGATAATTTTAGACATCACAGACGGTTCTTAACAGATGGTTATTAACAAGTGATATGTTTTCTACCTCGCAATCCCCTAAAATTTCCAAATCTCCCGCCCAGTTCTCCCCTACTTAAACACACCCTACCCCTCCCCTTCCCATTCCTATCTCACCTTGTGGTTCCATCCAAGCCATGGGCACAGAAAACCTCAAGGTGACCAAGGAGCAAGAAGACGCTGGCGTCGTCACCATCATCATCACCTCAGAAGACACTGGCATCATCGCCACCATCGACACCGAGGAGCAAGAAGCGCCGGTAGCCAAGTGAGCACTTCTCTTTCGGTTTTAGAGCATTGCTTAATAAAACAGACATAACTTATTGCATACGGACTCTGTTTTCGATGTTCTTAGACTCGTTGAAAAGCTAACGATGAGCAAGATCCAAAAAACTGACCGACTTGTGCTAGTCACCCTCTAGGTGCCACAAAGTTGGCCATTTTCAACCCCAAATTCGAGTCACAAATTTTTGATCGCTATTTTTGCCGTTTCTTTTGGCTTCCCTTCGAAATTTGGGGTTCGCCTCAACTTTAGATCTTATTGAAACCTTTCGATTAAGTATATAAGCGATACAAAATCAAACTCTGATAGTGTTCCAAGGGTATGGCTAGCATTTCTGAGGCTAGTCAAATAACAGAAAAAAATTGGTATAGAATAAATTATCACAGACGGTTTATAATATAAACCATCTGTGAATTCCTACTATTACAGATGGTTGCGACTAAAAACCATCTGTGATAGTGTTTTTCACAGACGGTTCTAGTTACAAACCGTTTATGTTGTGATTATCACAGACAACTCATAAACCGTATGTGATAACTTTCGATTATCACTAACACATAAATTCAGACAGTTTAGAAAACTGTCTATGATGACAGTTCTGAACCGTCTGTGATGACCCTTTTTATAGTAGTATCCCCTGTTATTGGAAGGGTAACTGGGGCAGTTAGACTAGCTGATGGCCGACGGTCTGACCGGTGCGCAATTGATAGCCTGCCTATCGTGTGTTGTGTGGCCATACCAGTTGTTGGCGACCAGAACATAGGGGAAGTGTTCTTGGCGGGTTGAGTCATGCCTTTGTGCCGAGTGTGTGAACAGGGATTTAAGGGTTGCTCCTAGGGGCTAGGATCAGTGGTTTAGGTTCATATATTTTGCATGGTGCATTGTATGGACTAACAATGTCAATTGATGATTTTATATATTGTGCGGTTATACGCGACGATTTGCTTATTGTTGTTAATTGTAGGACTCCGGAGCTACGAGAACTTAGGTCTAAAGCGGTCAAGAGATTAGGAATATGCTCAGAAGGAGTTGAGGTCTAGACGATCAAAAAGCCGTCGAAAGATGACCAAGGCTAGCGGAGAGGTTACAAGTCGAGACAACGATAAATCAGAGTGAGAGCAACTGGCAGTCGACATGACGACCAACAACAAGGTGGATCGAGACTAAGTTTAGGAAGGAGCTGAGGTACAGAATGACCAGAGAAGTCGGGTGCTGTCATGATGCGAGGAAAGGTATGTAGCGCGCCATGTGACATGGTTTTGTTTGCAAGCGAGTATGGTTCGGTGGTATCTAGGTGTGTGGAGGTTTGGTAGCAAGTCATTGGAGTCACATGGAATTAAAGATGAAGCATGAGGTTGCTTCAAGGCAAAAAAAGCGAGAAGCTTCATAAAAGGTGGTAGAGAGGTATTATGGTAAATTGCTCAATACCGAAAAAGTTACGGTGTGTGAAATCGCGGTGTTGGACTTAGTGGTCTAGTAGGTGTGTACTGAAAATATGAAGTGGATAAAGTGTTGGCTCACTAATGGGTTAGTAGGTGCGATGAGAGATTTTGGCCCAATCTTCCGATGAGAATGATAGCTACGATTGTTTGATATGACATTGACGACGAGGCTACTTGACCGAAATGACCAAGTATGTCCTGTAATCGATACACCACACTCTGGTCGTTACCAACTGTGTCCAACACGGATGAACTTTCCTGCAAGCAATCGAGAATCAAGAAAGAAATAAATTAGCGCAATCTAAAATACGAAGTTTCATTGAACAATGAAGAGGCCTAAAGTCGCCGTAGTTGGTCTAGTCGACACAAGTACACAACTGATGTTTTCTGAACGAAAATCAATCTAAATAAGCCTGAACCCGAAAAGCGGCATATCTGGTAGTTTTTCTGGTGCTAGGGACATGGGAGGCATGTCCGTGAGAGTGAGGGAACATCCCACTACAATTCTCCAGGAGGGCACAAACTGATACAAGGCTCAGGGCCATGTTTGGAACTAATTTAGAATTATTTTGTAGTTTACGCCATGCTGAGAAGTTGTTTTGAGGTAGGACTAGAACCATTGGAAAGAGGACGTCAAGAGCTTTCCAACAAATCTAAAATCACCTCATTTGGACTCCGTATGCATCTTCTATGTTTGTTTGAAGTCAGCGCTATCTCTAGAGGCCGAATTGGATTGCAGAATATGCCCAGCTTTCATTCTTGATTGTCATGGTTTCAAAGTGACGTGGTGACTTCCGATGTTCATCCCAAGAATGTTCGTGACTCCATGTGCCCTTCCTTGGTCCTTGTCCATATTCCTAAGTACAATCACATCACATGCATCAGGCAGCAACCCATTCTCAGAAGCTGAATTATACAAGCCTAGGAACAAGCTCACCTGATAATTCAACTGGCGTGCGCATTCCCTCATCATAGTTCTTTGCCTATCAACTTGTGGACGAGTATTGTGTTTATCTAAGAAAGTGATGTCCTCATCAAGATGTGGGTGCTTTGAGAAGTGTGCATGTATAAGTGTAAAACCCGATATGATGTTCGGTTAATAGGTTAATCCATGTAAAAGTGGATGAAACCCAACTAGATATGTTGATTAGGATTTTCTTTGTAAGACTCCATATATAAGGAGTGAGCGAGGTGACTATGATGAGGACATCCTTATCTATGTTGTTTCATATATTATTTTCAATCCATTTACTTCAAAACAACATGAGCTTACTAGAAGAGCTAAAGCTTTTGCCAAGAAGATTAACATTAAGGTGAATTCATTTTTACCTATTCATACTAATGTTATTAATGATAATGGAATACTATCTCATGTCACTACTTTGTACATTCTTAGGTTTGAAAAATGGATGACTTTAGAATCAAGGGGAAGGAGAAGAAGGCTGGGGCTAAATCAATGGAAAAGAACAAGGAAGAAGAAAGCCAAGGAAAGGCCCATGCAGTGGAAGAGAAAAAGGGGAGAGGTCTAAGAACTTAATGCCCAAGTTTTGGATGAGGTTTCTAAGCCTAATTTAGAATTTTCTCAAGCCCAACTGAAATCAAACTCGAAATCAACTCAGAACTCAATTTGGAATCGGTTCAGAACAGCCCAACAGGTCTATAACAAAAAGGCCACAACAATTTGGAATTTGGACTACGTTTGTTAAAGTTCTGGCCTTTTAATTATAGGCCTACTGGGCTGTTTCAAACCGATTCTAAAATGAGTTCTGAGTTGATTCTGAGTTTGATTTCGGTTGGGCTTAATGAAATTCCAAATTGGGCTTAGAAACCTAACCAAAACTTGGGCTTTAAGTTCTTGAACCTCTCCCCTTTTGCTCTCCTACTACATGGGTTTCTTATTGGCTTTCTTCTTCATTAATTGTTCTTCTCCATTGATTTGGAGCCAGCCTCCTTCTCCTTCCCCTCAGTTCTAAAGTCTTCTATTTATCAAATCTGAGAACGTACAAAGTAGTGACATGATGTTGTATTCAATTCTCATGAATAATATTAGTAGGAATAGATAGAAACGAGTTCACCTCAATGTTAATCTTCTTGGCAAAAGTTTAGCCCTTCTAATAAGCTCATGTTGTTTTGAAGTAGATGAATTGTAAATAACATATGGAACATCCTAGCGAAGGATGTCCTCATCAGACTAGGGTTAAGGTTTTGAGAGAGTTCGTGCCTAGCCTTGAGAGGAGTTAGGGTTCTTGGAGAGAACCTTGTGGAAGATGTGAGATACTCTTATGGATAAACATTTTGTCATCCTTACACTTTGTGTGTAGCTAGGGAGTAGCTATAAATATTCATTTCTATGTATCAATAGTGATCAAAATTCGTCCAAGTATTTTCTTCTTTTGCTTGTGTAAAGAAATCTTGATTTGACTTGGTTATTGGTGCTTCTCCTTCTCCTGTTGATCTTGATTTATGCCAGTGACGTGTAAGTGAAGAAAATGTTTCTTAGAGACTATATCTCATCTATCTAGATACTTGTTTTTTTGCAAGTTCTTGAGATTGACCGATATATCTCATCCATCTAGACACTTATTTTTTGCAAGTTCTTGAGATTGACAGGTTTTGGCTAAAGATAAGGTGATTTTGGGGTTATTTGTTTCTAGGGCTTTTGGATTGATTTCTTGCTATGGTTAATCACTCTAGGATAAGTGGGAGTAGATCCAAGGTCATCTTGACAATTATTTACCCAAAGCAAGTCTTGGTCTAAGTTATTGAGTTTTGCCTAGTTTTGGTGCAACATTCCTTCAAACGAAAAAAGCTCAGAACATTCGCAACAATTTTCTTGATTGTTAATTGGAATATGTTTGTGACATCATAGAGAATGTACATATCAAATTTCAAGTAATTTGGAGGTTTAGTTTGAGAGTTGGCTTGTGATTTTAGCCCAATTTTGGTTCAACAGAGCTTTAAGAACCAAAAGATCTCAACCTTCTTAAGTTCTTTTAAGATCTTTGGTTGAGATAGGTTCTTAAGGTCATGATTAAGTCTTAGTTTAAGTTTCAAGTTATTTGGAATTGTGAATCAAAAGTTTCGTCTAATTGTGAATTTAAAATAGCGTTAAAAATCTGTTTAGTCCTGAGAGGAGAGGCCAGTCCTGAGAGGAGAGGTCAGACTACCCCTAAGAGAGGTCAAAATGCCCTAGGCCGGTCAGACTTCCCTATATATTGTGATCAAACTGTTTAGATAAGTTTTGGTCTATTTGTTTTGGTTTTTCTTGGCTATTTCCTTGTGGGTGAATTGACTTTGATCTTCATAGCTTTTCATAGCTAATAGAGAAAAAGCTTTGCTTTCTCCTTCAAAAAAAATTTAAAAAAGTTTTTAATCAAGTTGGCTCGTATTTACCTCCTCCAGTGGTCGTTCTCGGTCCTAAAAAAACCTTGAGCAATATGCTATATATGGAGCACGCTTGCTTTTTGACGAGGATGCATGGATTAATTGAACCTCATATCTCTCTCTCTACGTACCCTGCTACATGACTGATTGTCCATTTAGCTAGTTAGGCAGCAATTTAATATGTACGAGTAATCCTATCTTAGATCTAACTTCTAAGGACTAGTAATATGTATACTTGAGCAATACATGCACAGATCTATAGTTAGGTTTACAGGCAGCCATGCGAGCATGCTTGGCGAAGGTTTCCCTTGTTCATTCGTAGCCAATTTCCTGTGCGCCCTTTACTAACCTCTTTTGTTACCTTGTTGCATGCCAGCCATGGCAGATTGATTGAGACCCATGCAAGTATACTTGTAAAATTAAAGCTTAATTAATAGCTAGCTAGTCACAACAACACATTCATATGCATGTCCAGTCCCATCCTTTCGACCCATGCATTAATAAGATCCATGAGCTAGCAGTGATCGATCGAGCGTGGATACCGAGACGCACGGCATCGACGAACCATTCAAGCTAGGCTGCTGCAGGCTTGCTAGCTGCTCGAACAATAAAATTTCAGCAGAGTACTTTAGTTTTCGGACTACTTTTCCCGTCGATCTCTTTGCTCCTCTCTTCCTTCGCCTTATTCAAAACCTAATTTATGAACCTGTTTGTGCTATTAACTACCACTGGGCTTGCTTTTCCTGCTGACAATATCTATTGCACCACTTCAATGCAATACTGATTCCATCTCTTCTTTAATTAATTTGGAGTATCTAAAGTATGCTTGCTAGAATGTCCATCATAAATTAATATGCATCGCATTTGTCGGATCCAGAAAATTAATTCCAAACCTTACGTGTTTACCATGCTAATCCTATGATCAGTAGCTAGCACGGTGAGAACGAGCTGAAACAAAGCACACCATGAGGTTCAGTAGGACAAGGTGGTGCCAGAAAAGCCCATGGCCAAGGCAGAAGCATACGAGAGAAGGGGAAACAACAATGGCGGCGGCGGTGGTAGAGCCTCATGGCGACGGTAACCTCGAAGAGAGAGGACTGCAAAGGAGTATGGAACAGGTTGAGGAGAGTAAAGGGATAGCGAAAATGACCATGGCACGGTCAGAGCCTTACTGGAGATAGAACTACGTATCGGTGATGGTGGCGGCTGAAGAAGAAGACGATGATGCAGAAAGAGTACTACACGAAATGGCACGAACCATAGTGGAGCGCTGTGGTGAGTGCGCTCTGGAGCTGAGGACAACAGCCACATTCCGGGTGACTCGATGGAGGAGACGAGTTGCAATCGGGCATAATGGAAGTGGCGAGGGGCGGCTAAGGTTTCGACGTAGTTGGTTTTCCTTTTAATGGCAAAACAAGGGCGCTCTTCTCCTCAAGAAATCACAGCTACATGGAGAAGGCGCGAAAACTCGGGTGGCAATGACTTCAGGTGGACACCAAGCTTGGTTTGAAGGAGGGGGCAGAGTGTGGCCAGATAGGCGAGCGAGGGTGGTGGTTGTCAGAGGTGGTGGAAATGGTGGGCGGAATGGTCGGAAACTGCAAGAACTATAGTAGCAAGGGAGCTCCTCTCCCATCATAGTGACGACGTGTGGAAGATGAAACTTGGCAAGTGGGGCCCAGTTGTTAGCAACGGTAGGGGGATGAAGAGAGAGGAGGCACACTAGAAAAATACACCTTCACGCGGGCAAACACAGGAAGGAGGAGGCGGCCGGCTTGGGTTGGTGCCTAGGGCACAGTTGGACCAGATTAGGAACAAGCTAGGCCAATAGTAACAGATTTGGCCTGCTAAAGGAAACAAATTTTAAATTGGTTTTCTAATTGATTTAATTACAAAAATTAAGTTTAAAATTTTAAAATTAGCAAACCAAATCCAAAAATTATGAAAAATTTTGGAGAGGCACTTTCGAATATGTAGAACCCAAATAAATTATTTCCATCCTCTTGTAAAGTTTTAATTAATTTCAGAAATTCACTTTTAGATGCTAAAATTTTGGAAAACTCTTTTAGACAAATGTTGGAAAATTTGAAAGAAAGTCCAAAAAAGCATAAATGATGATTTTGAAAATAATTATACTAGTTTTGAAAATTTTTGGATGTTACATCAATCAATGTGAGGTTAATCTCAACGAGGGATCACAAGATCAATGGGTCTAGTATTTAGTCAACTTGATCGGTTAAAATGCCTGTGACATCCACCTTCACTGTCACACAAAGGATCATCACAAGTGATTCTAAACCCTTATCATAGATGATTTTGAAACCATCTAATTTATTGTGTCTGTGATAATAGATAGTTCTCAAATCGTCTGTGATATATCACAATATAGATGGTTTTTAAAATTACCGTCTGTGATATGTGAGATATCACAGATGGTTCTTAAAAGTAATTGTCTATGATATCTGACATATCATAGACAGCTAATATAGACACCCATCTATGATGTCATATATTACAGATGGTTCTTAATCATAACCGTGTATGATAGCTCTTTAAATAGCTAAAATATTCTCTTATAGCACATAATAATCATTACACAGATCTCATAAATGAATTACAACTAAATGAATTACAATTGAATGAATTGTTTGATGAAATACAATTGAATGAATTACAATTGAATTAAATGTTTGAGCATCTATTAATTATTGTCGGGGTTGAACTTTCTCTTCGGGTGAATGACCTCTACTATCAAGGTGGAGAGCAGTTCTCAAACTTTGGAGAGTTCGTTAAGATCGAATATTCTTGAGTCGATTATCATGTCTATCGCTAGGATAGGAGTACAGTCGTAAGCATATACATACATACATACATACATACATACATACATATATACATACATACATACATATATATATATATATATATATATATATATATATATATATATATATATCTGTACTATTATAAAAGAAGGAGTTGGTGGTACGTCCGTTCTCTCAAAAGGCAGCGAGACATGTGGCCCAAAAGACTTGCGCCGAATCTTGTCCCCATTCTCCGCTCCTACCTACTCCTCCCCGCTCCGCCGTTCTCCGCCGCCTCCGCCTCGCCTCCTCCCTTCCTCCTCCACCGCTCTGCCCTCGCCTCCTACCCTCCCTCCTTCGCCGCTCCGCCGCCTCCTCCTCCCCACCCCACGCCGCCGTCGCCTCCTCCTCCTCACCCCACACCGCAGTTGCCTCCTCCCCCGCTCCTCCGCCACCTCCTCCCCGCTCCTCCGCTGGCCCGCCTCCTACTCCCCACCCTTTGCTCCGCCGCCTCCATCTCCCCCCACCTCGCGCCGGCGCCGCCTCCTCCTCTTCAAAAGATCTAGACCACACCTTCCCCCTCGCATAGCCAACCCCAAAACGCACCATCACGTTGCGAAAACCAACTGCACGTC
Source organism: Bonia amplexicaulis (assembly GCA_036346245.1). Taxonomy (NCBI): domain Eukaryota; kingdom Viridiplantae; phylum Streptophyta; class Magnoliopsida; order Poales; family Poaceae; genus Bonia; species Bonia amplexicaulis. The sequence goes on along the minus strand of CM070749.1, from coordinate 1,205,678 downwards.
TTCCCTACATCCTTCACTCAGCGATTCAACTTTCTCCCCCTCGTGGCCTTCTCTTGTCCTCTTCGTCACCGTAACAACCACCACTAATCCTCATCGGCCCGCTCCCGCCACTGCCCTCCTCCTCGCGCTCCTCGCCACTGCCGCCTTTTCGCCCTCCAACGAAGTCGTCGGGGAGCAGAGACGCGAGGCAAGGTCAGAGGCAGCAATGGCGTGGAGCCAGGTGGTGGCGGACGAAACCCTTAGTGGTAACGGCGTCGAGGTCGGTGGCGGCGAACGAGCTGCACCAAGTTGTCTGCGTGGCCTCGAACCAGGCTGCCATCGAGCTACACCAGGTCGCCTCCCTGGCGTCGCCATCGCCAGTTCTCTTGGGTCGCATGCAGAGATGCTGATTGGGAAGAAAAGACGCTGGGGGCTTAAACTAAGGTACCAATTTACATGTTTCCTCGTTGATCTATTGTAGAATCTTTTCTTCCTACTAAAAGTGCTTGGTTTGATATGGTTAGAGTTGCTTTGGTACAAAAAGGGATACTTTCTTCCCTGGACCAAGTGTTTATACTTAAGCCTACAAATTCCCTTTTGTGATTTTCGCTTTGCCATGGATGTTGTCTGAGATAAAACAAATCTTTTTGAATGTGCCTCAGAGAGCTAAATAGTGGGTTCTGACTGGGAATCCTAAGCACCAATCTAACTGGGAATACTGAATGCTAAAGACCCTACGATGTGGAGTGTTGCTATTGAGAGTTATAAAGTGCTAATTAGGTTCTTGTCATTGATGGCGTATAGTATCTGCAGGTTTGGCTAATATTTACTTTAATTTTAGTAGGAATCTTTAGAATTTTCTGTTCCACGCTAGGTGAGATGATGATTAATTACACAATTTGTGTTTTTGTTACATAAGCTTCGGACTACAAGCATTGGCAATGCTTGAGCATAGGAGGTGGTCAGCAAAATGCCTCTCAGCTATCCCAGGATCTAATAGCAAAGGTAAACGTTGCAATCTTACAACATTTCTAAAACAAATAGGTGAAATCAGTTGAAAATAGATGGGATTTACTATATTGTATCAGTTCAAAACTCAGAAGGCTGTTTAAAGGTGAATTTTATCTCCCATTTTTTAATGGTTCAGTTTTATGTAATACGTGTGCATCTGATTTACCTTAACAACCATTTTCTTTTAACTGTTTGTGACCGGTGTTGTATGTTGTACCAGGTATTCTTGCCCTTTCTCCTGTGCGCAGACCAATATGCAGTTGCTAATGGTTTGGTACATGCCTAACTTGCCATATTGAGTGGGAATTATAGCTTGATTGCTTTGCTTTGAGTTGTTTGGTCATGCAATTTCAGGTAAAGGTAAATAAGTTGCAATTTAGGTAGCAGTTATGTTACCGTTAAAGCACTTTGGTGCTTGCAGCCACTAATATTTCAACTGTACTTTTCTCCGCATGATTGTGCTTACGAGTTTTTAGGATCTTCTCAATAGCAAAAAAATGTAGCCCAAATTTTGTTATGAAGAAATTTATACCGTGCAGTCCACCCTGGCTTGCTTGCAACCAGGGAGTTAATTGTTGGTTTTCCATTTTGTTATTTGCGTCTTCATTATGCACTGTTTATTTGTTTTTGATGCAAGACGAGCCTCCTATTATTTTTTAGTGGTATATTATTTGCAATTTTTCCATCATATAAAACTGATATGTTTAGAAGTCGGTAACTGAGTATCAAATTCTAATGTTACATGCTTTCTTGTATAAATTGTTGTTCATGTTACAGTGGTTTGCAATTACAAGGAGACATGCTTTACTGATTCTGACGGACAGCCTATAGTACAAGAAGTTCAAGCTATATTGCAAGGTGTGTTGCCTTTCTAAAGTTACTATATTTAGTTAATGGAATGGATTAGATACCAGGTATCTCAATAGAAAATAATCAAAACATGCATACAATGATAACTGAATTTATATTTTTGTTCACTGTGAGGTTGATGGTGATATCTGTACACGTTTCTTTTCAATATAATGTCCATTGCTTTTATAGAGAAACTTTAGTGTAGAAATTCGGCAATTACCTCTAATTGGTAAAAATGCAAAAGGGTCTTTCAACCAATCCCCTCCAACTCACAAAATAAGTCATGAGGGACTGAAGAAGAAGAACAGTTTTGATGACTATTTCCTTAAACATTGGATAATGTGTAAACTTCATTGCAAAGTTGTCCTTTTTATTTCCATAGAAATATGTAAAACATATTAAATAAATTTAATCGGCATGGGATGACAGTTGGCACTACATACATTCCTCATCAGGGAAGCGTTTCATGGTTTTATTCGATGCTTCTCAAGTTGGATTGGGTTGTGTTCTCATGCAAGATGGTAAGGTTATAGCTTATGCATCGAGGCAACTGAAGAAACATGAGCAGAATTATCCAACCCATGATTTAGAGTTGGCCGCCGTAGTGTTTGCGTTGAAACTTTGGAGACACTACCTGTATGGTGAGACTTGTGATGTGTTCACATATCATAAGTGTCTTAAGTATATTTTTACCCAGAAGAATCTGAATTTGAGGCAGCACAGGTGGTTGGAGCTGATTAAGGATTATGATCTCACAATTCAATACCATCCAGACAAAGCCAATGTGGTGGCCGTTGCTCTTAGTCGCAAGGCGACGCCTGCTACTCTGGATTGCCTTATTGCTGATTTCGACCGTATGGGGATATCTTATTGTTATGCGGGGACGGCATGGGTGGAGACATAGATGATCTTAGAGTCAGCCATTCCAGAGCATGTGCGGGAAGCACAACAGTATGATCAGTTATTGCAGAGGGTCAGGAAGCGTATGGAGATGGGCAAGGAAGGGGATTTCAGTATGGATGGGTCGGGTGCATTGCGATTTAAGGGTCGCCTTTGTGTGCCACAGAAAGCGGAGGTTAAAGGTGATATTTTGAGAGAGGCACATCACACCCCATATATTGTTCATCCAGGTGAGACAAAGATGTACCGTGATTTGAAGCAGAACTTCTGGGAAAAAGAATGAAAGTGGATATAGCTAATTATGTAGCCTCTTGTGATGTTTGTCAGCAAGTGAAGGCAGAACATAAAAGACCTGCAGGGTTATTGCAGCCATTAGAGGTCCCTCAATAGCCTTGGGATGACATTTCTATGGACTTTGTGGTTGCGTTGCCTCGATCACCGCAAGGCAAGGATGCGGTTTGGGTAATAGTGGATCGATTCAGCAAATCAGCGCACTTCATTCCTATCCGCACGACCAACTCAGCAAGCGACTTGGCTCCTATCTATTTGCGTGAGATTGCGAGGCTCCATGGTGTGGCAAAGATCATTATTTCAGATAGAGATGCCAAGTTTATCTCCAAGTTCTGGGAGAGTTTGCAGAGTGCGCTGGGCACCCAACGCCGCCTGAGTGCAACATTTCACTCACAGAAAGATGGACAGTCGGAGCGCACCATTCAGACCCTGGAGGACATGTTGCGGTCCTGTGTGTTATCTTGGAACGGTAGTTGGTCCTATCCGCACGACCAACTCAGCAAGCGACTTGGCTCCTATCTATGTGCGTGAGATTGCGAGGCTCCATGGTGTGGCAAAGATCATTATTTCTGATAGAGATGCCAAGTTTATCTCCAAGTTCTGGGAGAGTTTGCAGAGTGCGCTGGGCACCCAACTCCGCCTGAGTGCAGCATTTCACTCACAAAAAGATGGACAGTCGGAGCGCACCATTCAGACCCTGGAGGACATGTTGCGGTCCTGTGTGTTGTCTTGGAAGGGTAGTTGGTCCTATCCGCACGACCAACTCAGCAAGCGACTTGGCTCCTATCTATGTGCGTGAGATTGCGAGGCTCCATGGTGTGGCAAAGATCATTATTTCTGATAGAGATGCCAAGTTTATCTCCAAGTTCTGGGAGAGTTTGCAGAGTGCGCTGGGCACCCAACTCCGCCTGAGTGCAGCATTTCACTCACAGAAAGATGGACAGTCGGAGCGCACCATTCAGACCCTGGAGGACATGTTGCGGTCCTGTGTGTTGTCTTGGAAGGGTAGTTGGTCCTATCCGCACGACCAACTCAGCAAGCGACTTGGCTCCTATCTATGTGCGTGAGATTGCGAGGCTCCATGTTGTGGCAAAGATCATTATTTCTGATAGAGATGCCAAGTTTATCTCCAAGTTCTGGGAGAGTTTTGTAGAGTGCGCTGGGCACCCAACTCCGCCTAAGTGCAGCATTTCACTCACAGAAAGGTGGACAGTCGGAGCGCACCATTCAGACCCTGGAGGACATGTTGCGGTCCTGTGTGTTGTCTTGGAAGGGTAGTTGGGAAGACCAGCTGCCTTTAGCGGAGTTCGCTTATAATAACAGCTACCATTCAAGTATTAAAGCTGCACCATTTGAAGTGTTGTTTGGGCGTAAATGCAGGTCACCCCTTTGCTGGGAAGTGGTGGATGAGAAGGCAGTCTTGGGCTCGGATTGGGTCCAGAAGACAGTTGAACGAGTGGCCTTGGTGAGACGGAATCTGTTGGCCACCCAGAGCAGGCAGAAAAGTTATGCAGATGTGAGAAGAAGGGATCCGAAATTTGAGGTGGGGAATCAAGTGCTCTTGAGAGTATCTCCCACCAAGGGTGTGGTGAGGTTCAGTACCAAAGGGAAGCTTAGCCCGAGGTACGTCGGGCCTTTCACGATCCTGGCTCGGATTAGGAAGTTGGCATAGCGCTTGGATCTTCCAGAGTCTATGCGCGGGGTTCTATGCGCGGGGTGCATAACGTGTTTCACGTGTCTATGTTGAGAAATTACCTGCGAGATCCAGAGCTTCATATTTCACTAGAACCATTAATACTTGAACATGATATGTTCTTTGAGTCCAAGCTAGTGCGAATTCTGGAAAGATCAGAAAAAGCATTGAGGAATAAAACTTTAAAATATGTCAGGTGCTTTGGTCGTAGTAGACACAGAGAGAAGCCACTTGGAAATTGGAGTCTCGCTAGCTTGAGCAATATCCAGAATTATTCACAACAGGTGTGTGTTAATATGATTAAGTTTTAGCTATGATTAAACCTTGGTGTAAGCATAAATAGAATTCGAGGTCGAATTCTGTTTAAGGGGGTACAATGTAATACCCCAAAAGTGATTCGAGAGATAATCGATTAATTGGAGGGAAAGACCATATAGAAAAGAGTTAAACGGGGATTTTTAAGGTGGGGGATTTCTGCAAAACCCCGGCAACCTGGGCCTGGGCCTTGGCCCAAGAGGTGGCCGGCCAAAAGGGGGGAGGCGCCCCTCCGCCAAACCCTAGCCGCCACCCCTAAACCCCCTCCTCTTTCTCCTTGTGGCCGCCCCCCCCCTTCCCCCCACGTTCCTCCACCTTGTCCAGCAGCACCTCATCCTCCATTGAAGCCCCCTGCTGTTGGTGAAGAAGATCCCCTTTGCTGCCGACCAAGCGGAAGAAGGAGATCGATCGCGGGGAGGTTATTTTGACCCGGAAGAAGAAGAGGAAGGGAAAAGAAGGGAAAGAAAGGGGGATAGAGATCACGTGGTGTTCATCATGTTCTTCAGCGGTTCGTCAAGAGTAACCTCTGTTTCCCTTGGTTAGATGCATATTTAATTGTTGTAGCAATATCAGTATTGTGGTTTGCCCAGGACAGATTATGTTAGACGATCCTTTTGGGTAGTCTTGTGGGGATTTAGTTCTGGACATAGGATGTCGCTATCTTTCCGTTAAGTACTAGAACACGTCGTTTGGACCTCTGTTGCAGAAGTTATGATCTTATTAGTGGGATTGTTCTACAGATTGTGTGTTTTCTGTCAGGTTTTGGTAAAGTGGGTTGGGAGATTAGAAAAAGGGAGAATCAAAGGAGGTCAGTATAATGAAAGTTGTAGATCATTGTATCAGCTTTCCAGAAAGCTCAAGAACACATTATTCGGACACTTGTACTGAAAGTTATGGTATTTTTAGTACTTTGTCCAGAGAACCCAACGTGAAATTGATGTTTTAGAAAACTGGCTTGTACGGGTATAATTTGGCCGATTCAGGGAGGTTCACCAACTAGGTTTAGTTGGAGAATTTAATTACCTTTTCAGAAAGTCCAAGAACATCTTATTGGGACTCCCGTACTAATAGATATGGATTCTTGAATTTGACTGTCCACAGAGGGGGCAGATCGATCGGTAGGATTTGGGGATTGGAACCGAGTTAGATGTTTTTGCGAATTTGTGATTGTTTTTATTTAGTCTAAGGTCAACTACCATTATCTTAGCATGCATTATAATTATTATTCAGATGGTGGACTGGTCCCGGGGGCAGCACCTTCTGCACGTCCCTCGTTCTCTCACGGTTAAGACAAGTATAATGATGGTTTTAGTAGATATTGCGGAATGGCAATGTTTATTATATACTTTGAGCAATTGTGTGTCCATGATTGTGATGATGACGTAAATGGCATGTGCTAAGTGTTTTCATAGTTGTTTGAAAGTTATGAATTCATGTTGGTGAACAACGAAGTATGATTAAGTCATTCACGTGCAAGGTGGTTGTGGTTGCAAATTTCTATTAAATTGTGACTTTCATGCATATGCATCATGTTGACTTATTGAAGTCTTGGTCATAAGATGGCCGAGCAGCTGCTAAAGGTCCCCATGCTTGAGGAGCATGGGCTTAGGTCCCCATACTTGCGGAGTATGGGCAATTGGTCCCTGTACCAGATGGTATAGGCATAGGTGTGCATCGACGGATGCGCACTTTGCATTTCCGGTAAAATGCAAAAGAGAAAGAGAAATGATAAAGATCTTGTTGAGCATATTGCATAGCATGTGTAATTGTTGGAGTTTTTATGGAATGCTGTACATATATGTTATTGATATCATTTATTATATTTGCTGAGTCGTTGGACTCACCCTTATTGTTTGTTGTGTTTTAGGTACCTTTATGAGAACGGCATGCATGGGGGAAGGAAAGATTAGTCTTGTTGCACTTTGCACGATCTACCCATAATGGAAATAAAGGAAGAAATTAAATAGTAGATGGACGAATTACTTTAAGTACCTTTATGATCATTGCTTGCTGGAATTAAACTGTAATAAATGAATAGAATTTTTATGATGCTCCCGTTCTTTATCTAGATGCTAGTTCTATGGATGTCCTAGTAATATATCGTCAATTTTGGTTAGTCTTGATCATAATACATGTTGGTTTATCCTTTTTTATTGAAACTGCTTGTTGAAACCTCTGACATAGACAATTGTACAAAGGAGGTTCTGCCAAAATTTTATGAGGCGTATTTAGTTTATCTTTGTTACATTACTTAGTTTGGTAGCATTCCAGGTCATCGTTTGGGTACGGTGTTACAAGAAATCCAGCCAAAAAAAGATTTTGAGAACTATTCCTTCGTTTGATATTTTCCAACAATTTCCTTTACAATCAATCTTCTGATGACTCGTTCTTCATTGTCCGAACTCCGAATCCGTTGATTCTTTTTTTCTAAATTCATCTAAAATCATAATATATCCCTCAATATATATTTTGTAATTTTTGGATTTTATTTGAATTTATTCGCTTTAGGTTCTTCACGTGTAGACTACAACGATTCCGGAGAGTATGATTTCAATGATTCGCAGCACCAAGTCTTCGAGCAAGGCAAGTTACACCTTTGATCATGTTGCTCCAAGTATTTTAAATTATTTATGTTGTTTTTAAAATTATTATGCATGCGTACTTTTATTCAAATTAGTTCAAATCTGTTTTAAACTTTAGTTACACCAAAATTCCTTTGTATATGGCCAAATTTGACATTGAACATCAATATGCCTTGTCACCTTAGATAAAACTCTAGTTAATACACTAGTATGGACTAGAGAAGTTTTGTATCAAATGCTTAGACCTGCTTAGACATAATTTTCATTTTGGGATAACCTTTTTCACATAAAATGATAATCTTTTGAAATGTATTCTTGACTTTGGTGAGTCAAGAAGGATTATGAAATGTTTTCAAACAAAATTATAAAAACTTGGTTTAGACTTAGGCAATGGTTATGTGGTGGGTGCTTGTTGGCATGCATTGTTGGTTGGAGACGCAATGTTGATTGCTAGGCACAAGGGGTATGTGGTTGGTGCCTAAGTCAGTTAAGGACCGGTCTGTGAGCTACTGTTGCAAAGCCCTATCGTACTACCACAAGGCTGGTATGGAACAGTGCTGGCTAATTAATTTGTAGGTCTCAACCCGAGTCTCGCTGTAGGTTGAAAGTGAGCGTGGCGTAGGCCATGAGAAGTCTCACTCGGCTCAAGAGGGGGTCTTGGTCTGGTGGATTCTTTACCGGGGTGAAACCTCAGTGTTGGCTTGGCCTGGTTGAAGGCTTTGCATTGTAAGGCCTTGTTATGATTTTCTCAGTTGCACGCCTACGGAAGCGTGTAATGGCCGACATCACGAGTTAATCATATCTTGTGGGTAAAGCTGTACAATCTCAACAGAGTGTATAATCTATCTTGGATAGTCGTGCCCACGGTCATGGGCAGACTTTATTTTTCAAAGTGGTTTGTGAAAATCTTATGGATGGATGGAATCCATGAGAGATTGAAAACGTATGGATGGATGGAATCTATATGAGATCGTTTTGGAAAAGATGGTCCGGGTGGGATGCCCGTGGATAGGTTAGTGTTTGGTTGGAGCCTGCACTAACGATATTATTTTGTTAAAATCTTATTTCTATCTATTGTATCAAATTCAGCTTTTGAATCTTCTTACAATATTTACTTCAATTCTACTTTTGCTCAATTAACCTTATTATGCATTCCTTTGTCAATCCTTATGCATGCATCAACTCTGTTAAACCTCCTAGTGTAACTTGTGGAGTACTTTATATACTCATGATGCTCAATTCATCATTTTTCAGTGGACAGCTTCGACTTCGGTGAGGATCAGAATGTATAGGTCGTGTCCTACTGTCGTTTGCCTGTGGGCAGGCTCAGTGGGCTTCTTCCGCTTCGGTTTTATCTTCCACTGCTTATATTTAATTTTGGCCTATATGCCATTGAGGTAAACTTTGGCCATCAGGCCTGATGAGGACATCACTTCTTCGGATATACACCTTTGGCCATCAGGCCTGATGAGGACATCACTTCTTCGGATATACACAACACTTCTCCACTTGATATTCAAGGACCAATCACTAGAGCTTGCGCCCGACAATTGAATTTACAGGTGAGCTCGTTCCTAAGTACTTCTTTTTGTTCATTTGAGAATCGATTGCTACCTAATGATTTAATTATGATTAGGAACCATGGAGAGGATCAGGAAGTACTTGGAGACGGGCTACGAGGTGCACAAGTCCAGCAAGGGCAGTCGAATCATGTGGGATGTCCAACTCAAGCCGACTTCGAATCCAATTCGGAGTCCAGGACTAGGCCGTACTAAAACGGACGCCCAGATCGCATCCGGACTCCGTTTTGGACCTTCTACATATGTATGGAAAGCGGAGAAGACTACCTTTCCAATGGCTCTAGTCCCATGTCAAAATTCTTTCTGAGTCAACGGTAATTGTCGAAACAATTGGGCGTTCAGATTCTATCAGGGTGCTGCGACACCGTCTTTTGGGCCGTTCGGCTTTGTATCGTGTTGGAGTAAATTAAGGACGCGTCCAGGGGTTTTGCACGCCCCTTACTCCTTTATATACAGCCACCACCCCCACCATTAGGGTTGGGTTTTGCTTAGATTAATTCTGTCTTTCAACAGTTTCGCCGTTCATCGGTTTGTGAGACCCCAACTTTCGAGTGCTAAATCAATACATCTGCAATTCAGTTGTGATCTTCCTTGTTCTTGCTTGTGTTCTTCGATTCGCAGGCGAGGATTAGCCTTCTTGGCGAGGCCAACTGGGCTGGAAATGGTTGATAACCTGAGGAGACGTGGTGCTGCGATTGCGGGGTTCGGAACGTGTTGTTCGGAAGCCGGATCGATTTGTGTCTTGCCTCCACCAAATCGAACAAATCCAGAACCTGTTGGAAGATCGGGACCCCGTTCCTATCAAGGCCCATATTCAATTAATAAAGTTTGTCATTATGTATGATATTTATCTTTGTTATCCACTGTGTGCATTAGCTGATCCTGCATTAGTTGTCTTTGTCATTTTTGAAAAACATATTTCTGTCTCTTCCCTTGTTCTAAAATAACTATAGATGACATCAGCTGGAATTCTTCAATTCTGTCTCCACTTCAATCTTCGCCTTGAAGGATCACGCTTTGTACCTTGACAACCATGAAAGATCACACCAAAACAACCATTTCCTTTTTAGGTTAAGTTGTTAAGCTAGACAGTAGACGTGGTTATGAGCTATCAGTTTCCTCTTTTGTTGGTAGCCATAACCATTGCTCATTATTAGCTTAATAAAGTATTTCCTAGGATGGTGTTTTGTTTTGGGTTGCGCAAAACATCCGCTGTTTCCCCTTTGCCTTGAGTCTCCTCTCTCCTAACCTTCGAAAGCATCAAGCTGAAGCACCAACTGCCAACAACCTTCAGACAGCAAATAAAAGGCCATAGAAGTTTGTGAAAGGGCGTCTGAACCAGATCTCAGCTCAAACCATACACAGTAAGATCCAAACCTATTTCTTTGCTAGCCCATGCAAATCTTGGGGACGAGATTCTGTTTAAGGAGGGTAGTTTGTAACAGCCCAGCTGTTTATTTCAAAAAATTTTAGAAAAAAAATTAAAATAAAATCAAGTGTTCTTTAGTTGTTTGAATTTTAGATATTTTATTGCCTGTTTTTAGCTTTAACAAAGGCTTTTGTCGGGTTCGACGAATTTATTTTGCCCAAATTCGGCCTGGAAAGTGAAGTACTCGAGCTCTGAAATTTCATCACCGAATTTTTAGCACATTCATCATTTTCTGTAGGCCCCACCTTACATCAGATTGACGTGAAACTTTGTGTGGTTCCTATTCCTGTGCTCGCTGCGAAAAAATACAAAAATAAAAAGAAAAAAAAAATTTTGGCACCTAGAATAGTGTCATGAGTGCTATCCGTGGCAAAAAAAACCGTGATGAAGCACGCTTTAGGTGACAGAGCTTCATTTGTTTTGTGCTTATACTGAATTAAGTTTCTCATTGCCTAGCCATCCTTGTTTCTGTCATTGCTTTACTATTCTGGACACATTTAGACCAGCAACTAGGACCAGTGCTTTGGACGTTTATTCAGCATTACTATCTGTTATTGCTTTGTGTTCCACTAATATATTTGGCCTTCAAGCTCCATATACCTACTTAGGATAGCACGCTTTTGACCCTTGCAATCGCCGGATCACACTCTCCAGGTATCCTTTGCCTTGCTTTGGTAAGAACACTTGTAAGAGCTTGGTAAGCTACTTCATTTGCGGATTCCCACTGCCCTTTCTTTGTAGTTGATAGGGATAATCCTTTTGTTTTCCCTGTGTTTCCACTAACCATGGCAGGAGACGAAGGGGACGGGACACCGGTCGATTTCAATAAGTGTGTTAGTCGCGGCCAGCTACAAGCTGCGCTCGACAAACAAAACGCTTCACTCACTGATCTCGGCGCGAGATTGGACACCATCGTCGCCGCCATTTCCCAGTTGAACACCACAGAAGGCATTGAGCGGGTGGAGCGGCGGATAGCTGACCTCACTGGTCGGATGGACACATTGGAGGCACGCCTGCCACCTGTCAATGATGGCCATCATCATGATGAAGCCACAGAGTATGATGCAGATGGCAACATTGATCGGCGGGCGATACAAGATGCACGATTACGTCGTCATCTTCAGCAAAACCGACATGGTATGGGAGGTAATAACCAGAACCGTCATGGTAACGATGACCCTTTTGCTAAAGTCAAGTTTACCATTCTATCTTTTTCTGGTCTTTATGATGATGAAATATATCTTGATTGGGAGATGACGGTAGAGCAGAAGTTTAACTCTCACATAGTTCCTGAGCAACATAGAGTTAGACAAGCTACTAGTGAGTTTAAGGACTTTGCTATTATCTGGTGGAATGAACTAAGCACCATGCGCTTACAACCTGATACATGGGAGCGGTTAAAAGAAGCTATGCGTAATCGTTTTGTTCCTCCCTCATATAAACTTGAATTGAGAAAAAAATTGCAGCGCTTAGAACAAGGTGATAGTTCTGTTCAAGACTATTATGCTGAGTTTCAAAAGGGTATGGTGCGTTGTGGGGTTGTTGAGGACACGGAGGATAAGATTTGTCGTTTCTACGGCGGTTCTGGCGTGAAATTCAGGACATTGTTGATTATAAAGAATTTACTATCACAACCGCTTGTTCCACCTTGCTATGCTTGCAGAAAAAGAATTGCAGGGACGCACAGAATCAACTAAGGCACGCACCGGACGACCCTTCTACACACCGCGAACGATCGCATCGACGGACCGCCCAAGTCTTCTTCGCGTTTCTCTCCTCCACCACCACACATGAACAAGATGGCAGCAGCGCCACGAAGCCACCTTCCGTGACACGCCTTGCGATTCCACAAAAAATTCTTTGCAGGGCCCAGCCAAGAGTTCTTCTTCCGTGGCTTCAACGGGCCGCTCCTCCGGCATTCAGTGCCACCGCTGCCATGGGCTTGGTCATGTGCAGAAGAATTGCCCTAGCCAACGGGCATACATCGCCACAGAAGATGGAGGCTACATCAGCACTTCGGATGTCGAGGAGGATGATGATGTTGCTGCTGCCTCGGACGACAATGGCGGTGGTGATGACGACCTCGTCCTTGGTGGGGCGTCCACAGCGACGCTACGGAGCATCATTGTGCAGTGAGTCCTCAGCACGCAGGTACAACAACCCGATAAACTTCAACGCCATAATTTATTTTAGACCTTCTTTGCAATCAAGAACCGGCGTGCACGTGTCATCATTGATGGAGGAAGTTGCAACAACTTGGTGAGTTCTGATTTGGTCAAGAAGCTTGGCTTGACCACGCGACCGCATCCACATCCATACCATATTCAATGGTTAAATGACTCTGGAAAAGCTAAGGTAACGCAAACATGCCGAGTCCATTTTTTCATTGGTGCTTATGTTGATCATGTTGATTGTGATGTGGTTACTTTACTGCCTTTGACCCCAGCTGAGATTATAGAGGCCGATAGGGCGAGAGCTGCTGCTGCTAATGATCCAAAGGAACATGATAAATCTGAAAAACAGCAAGTAATCCATTTGAAAAATTCTGTTATGCTTGCCACAAAATCAGACCTTGCTGCAATTGATGATGTTAATGATACATGCTATGCTTTTGTGTGCAAAGATGCTTTATTTTCTCTTGATAATATGCCTTGCACTTTGCCCGCCTCCTGTCACTAACCTTTGCGGAGTTTAGAGATGTTTTCCGATGAGATACCTCTAGGACTTCTACCCATTCGAGGGATTGAGCACCGATTGATTTGATCCTGGGCGAGCTTGCCAAACCGTGCGGCGTCTGGGACCAATCCCGAAGAGACTAAGGAGATTCAGCGCCAAGTTCAAGACCTTTTGGACCATGGGTACGTACGTGAGAGCCTTAGTCCTTGTGATGTTCCTGTTCTTTTGGTTCCCAAAAAAGATGGTTCTTGGCGTATGTGTGTAGATTGTAGAGCCATTAACAACATTACTATAAGGTATCGTCATCCTATTCCTAGGCTAAACGACATGCTTGATGAGTTGTGTGGTGCTATAATTTTCACAAAGATTGACTTGCGTAGTGGATACCACCAAATAAGAATGAAACTTGGCGATGAATGGAAAACTGCTTTTAAAACTAAGTTCGGCTTGTATGAGTGGTTAGTCATGTCTTTTGGTTTAACTAATGCACCTAGCACTTTCATGAGATTAATGAATGAGGTTTTACGTCCTTTCATTGGCAAATTTGTGGTCGTTTACTTTGATGATATCTTGATTTATAGCAAGTCCATGGATGAACATTCGACTCACTTACGTGCTGTTTTTAATGCTTTGAGAGATGCATGTTTGTTTGGTAACCTTGAGAAGTGCACCTTTTGCACGGATCGGGTCTCTTTTCTTGGATATGTTGTGACTCCACAGGGAATTGAGGTTGATAGGGCCAAGGTGGAGGCGACATGGAGTTAGCCCACGCCCACGACAGTCTCCTAAGTGCGGAGTTTTCTTGGCCTTGCAGGATTTTATCGCCGCTTTGTCAAAGAATTCAGCACTATTGCGACACCGTTGATTGAGTTGACAAAGAAGGGAGTTGTGTTCTATTGGGGACTATCACAAGAGGAGTCCTTTAATCTTTTGAAGGACAAGCTTACACACGCACCATTGCTCCAACTTCCGAATTTTGGTAAGACTTTTGAGCTGGAATGTGATGCTAGCGGAATTGGTATTGGTGGTGTTTTGATGCAAGAAGGCAAACCTGTTGCCTACTTTAGCAAAAAATTGAATGGTCATGTTCTTAATTATTCCACGTATGATAAAGAATTATATGCTCTTGTTCGTTCTTTAGAGACGTGGCAATACTATTTATGGCCTAAAGAATTTGTCATTCATTCCGATCAAGAATCACTTAAGCATATTCGTAGTCAAACCAATTTGAATCGTAGACATGCTAAGTGGGTTGAATTTATTGAATCTTTTCCTTATGTCATTAAACACAAGAAAGGGAAGGATAATGTGATTGCTGATGCTTTGTCTCAACACTATACCATGTTGTCTCAACTTGATTGTCGCATTTTTGGTCTTGAAATTATTAAAGAACAATAAGCTTTTGATGCTGATTTTAAGGATGTGTTGTTGCATTGTAAAGAGGGACAAGCATGGAATAAATTCGTGGTCAATGATGGGTTTTTGTTTAGAGCTAACCGCCTATGCATTCCAGTTGGATCCGTTCGTCTTTTGTTGTTGCAGGAGGCGCATGGAGGCGGTTTGATGGGACATTTTGGTGCTAAGAAGACGGAGGACGTTCTGGCCACACAGTTCTTTTGGCCATAGATGAGGCGAGATGTTGAGCGGTTTGTGGCTCGCTGCACTACATGTCAAAAAGCTAAGTCTCACTTGAATCTACATGGTTTATATATGCCACTTCCTGTTCCTTCTATTCCGTGGGCAAATATTTCTATGGACTTTGTTTTAGGATTGCCCAGGACTAAGAGGGGGAGGGATAGCATTTTTGTTGTTGTGGTCATTTTTCTACGATGGCTCACTTTATACCATGTCATAAAACCGATGATGACGTTCATATTGCTGACCTCTTTTTCAAAGAGATAGTTCGTTTGCATGGTATGCCTTCTAGATCGTGATGCCAAGTTCTTGAGTCACTTTTGGCGTACTCTATATATGTATGGAAAGCTGAGAAGATGACCTTTCCAATGGCTCTGGTCCCATGTCAAAATTCCTTCTAAGTCAACGGGAATCGTCGAAACAATTGGGGTTCATAATCTTTCAGGGTGCTGCGACATCGTCTTTTGGGCCGTTCGGCTTTGTATTGTGTTGAAGTCCATTAAGGACGCGTCCAGGGGTTTTGCACGCCCCTAACTCCTTTATATACAGCCGCCACCCCCACCTCTAGGGTTGGGTTTGCTTAGATTAATTCTGTCTTTGAACAGTTTCGCCGTTCATCGGTTTGTGAGACCCCAACTTTCGAGTGCTAAATCAATACATCTGCAATTCAGTTGTGATCTTCCTTGTTCTTACTTGTGTTCTTCGATTCGCAGGCGAGGATTAGACTTCTTGGCGAGGTCAACCGGGCTGCGCACGGTTGATAACCTGAGGAGACGTGGTGCTGCGATTGCGGGGTTCGGAATGTGTTGTTCGAAAGCCGGATCGATTTGTGTCGCGCCTCCAGCAAATCAAACATATCCAGAACCTGTTGGAAGATCGGGACCCCGTTCCTATCAAGGCCCATATTCAATTAATAAAGTTTGTCATTATGTTTGATATTTATCTTTGTTATCCACTGTGTGCATTAGCTAATCCTGCATTAGTTGTCTTTGTCTGTTTAAGGAGGGTAGTTTGTAACAGCCCAGCTGTTTATTTCAAAAAATTTCAGAAAAAAAAATTAAAATAAAATCAAGTGTTCTTTAGTTGTTTGAATTTTAGAGATTTTATTGCCTGTTTTTAGCTTTAAAAAAGGCTTTTGTCAAAAGTAATTTAACTAAAAACATAAAAATATTATGTAGGACCGAAATGGCGACAGAGGGGGTGAATGTCGCTCTCTTTTAAAATCGCCCCCGAGAATTCGTACACTGTTTTTCAAAAGAAGCAAAACAAAGCACCTCACAGAAAATTAAAATTAATCTTGCTGAAATTTGGAACGCATGCGACACTGAAAAATTCAGCATAAATTAGAAAGTAATCAGTAAAAATTTCAGCTGAAAATATTGCCGTTTGATCTGTATACAAAATCGTCAAACATCAGCAAAAGAAATAAAAGAAAGAAGCACAAACTACTAACATTGCTAGCGGCAGCAGACCAACAAAAAAGGGAAGCAGGGCCTGCTGTAACACAGCCCTCTTTGCTGCACAAAAGAAGGAAACATCTTTGCTGTTTGGAAAATAGCAACGAACAGTAAGACAGAACAGAGAAAATCACCCACTTCTGAACTGAACCAGACAACAGAAGACTGAAATCTGAAAGAAGAAAAGGAAAAGCAAAACAGAAAACTGACTACAACCGAATGTGCTGATTGCTTTGTTCGCTGAAAACCTGAACAGATACCAAAACAAATTGTCCTGCCGAAAGTAGTATATGTACCTGAAATCTGCAAGCACAAAGATGTTCAGAATACCTCCGACCGGACAGCAGTACAAACTGTTTTGCAATTGTTTTGCTGCCAACACAATGCACACGGAAGACTAATCAGAAGAGGCAGCACTAAGACTCAAGGGTGGCACAGAGAAAACCGAATGCAGCTTCAACTACTCATGTCCCAGAGTATACTGCAGAAGTACAGAAGGAAGCTGACGAAAAGGAAAGTTCAAAACAAAAGCAAAACAGAAAGGAGGAAAGCAGTCAGGAGACAAAACTGAAATCGGCAAAAGAAAAAGATCAAGAAGAAAACAAGTCTTGCGGCTGGACAGTGAAGCATGTGGTTTCTTGCGGCTGGACAGTGAAGCATGTGGTTTCAGTTTAGTTTCCAAGAGCACACAACTCAGCCAAGCATACAACACTGAAAACAGAGAGCACAAGAGAGACAAGAATTTCTGCACTGCCAAAAAAGAAAACTGCTGCCGAGATCCGAGGTTACAGCCGAGCCACAGATTTGAAAATCAGATTCGGACAGCTGTTGAAACACAAAACTGAAATTTCACAGGATTACTCAAACTGCTGACTAAAATAGAGAAAGGAAATGAACATCAGCCGAACCAAGAAATTGAATACAGAGAATTGCCGAGAATAAGCCAACAGGACTAGCTGCAGTTCTCAAACCGAGTAAACAGAGAGTACTCAGTTCAGAGGAAAGGTTTTTCAGCAGATTGACCAAGGATTCAACAACAAAAAGATAGCAAGAACCAAGAGCACACAAAGAGAAGAAAGGAGAAACATCCCCATACGCATGGACATTAGAACCATAGGAATGATTACAAGACTTTCAATCCATCCTCTCCCTCTCAATCCTCAAGAACACCAAGCGCCTCACAAGCTTCTTGGGAGGAACACAACACACACAAAGATATGAATAAGCTCTCAAGTGTCCTAAGGGGTATGCAGCCCCTTATCTCTATTTATAGCCATTGGCTAACGGGTCTCCAACCTGTTACGCCGGCTAAACCTTAACGGAGCCGTCTCCCGCTTGTGCAGCCTTGCGAAATTCCCGTTTCGCCCCTCCTGCACCTTCCGGGAAGCTTCCGCGCTTCTTGCCTCGCACGCCTCGCAACCACCTCGAGTCCACGTCGTCTTCGACACATCCCGACCGTTCTGACCTCAGCGCCACCTGCGCCTAGTCCGGTCCACCGTGTCTCGCCACCACTCCGCCTCGACGTCCTGCAACCAGCACAGACGAGAAACACATCAAATAGCACCGCTCGATACATTAAAGCATAAACGAGTCCAAACATGTCGCATCATCAGAATACGCATCCCAACCCATACGACTAAGTTTGACCAAGTTCGACCGAGTCCGTTGCACCACGCAACGTCAGGGTCCGAACCAACTGACTCAAACTCGACTTTAAGAAAACGATGTCAATTACTCATCACTCACATGGGATGACCCTCACATGGTCTCTCAATCTCCCGTTGATGAGTATATTGATAAACACCGAAAAAGCATAAAGTTGAGTTTGAAGAGTCTAACATAGTCCATAAGAACAAGAATGAAGCTAATGACCATGTCGACAGAAGGAGCAAAAGAAAGAACAATTTTTCCTCAAAGCTCCCAAAGTGGCTTTTTCTACCACTATTCTCCCCCTTTTGGCAATAAACCCATCAAGAATGCAGGAAGGAGAAAAAGTCATGAAAATGGATGAAATGGCTGATTTGACCATTTTAAGTATGAAGAGCCATGAAAATTATCCAAAATGACCATTATGTATTACATCAAGCCATAACATACAAGTATGCTACAAGGATCATGACTATGTATGTAAAGTGAAGCTAAGCGAGATAAAGCATAATCTGAATTTTAGTGAAAGTGCTTAGCAAGTCAAGTCAAACATGATTTTAGTCTAGCTAGAGGTATCCAGAAATGAGACAGGCCATGTCAATAAGCTAAATGGAACCGAGAAGCTAGTGTTGAGTCAACTAGAGTGCTACTAGTTCAAGAATGATACAATTGTTGGAGTACATTGAACTTTTAGCAATTGAGCACAATTGACAAACTTTGACTTTAGAAATCATATGATTGTTTCCAACCATTTTTTTTGTTGTTTAGTCATGTGCTAGACCTCAAGCCTTATGCGACCACTTCAAGGAATGAGCTTAAGAAGATGATTTTGGTCATCCAAATCTCTCCTGAGTTCATGCCTTGTGCAATGGCAAGCCGTCTCATGAGAAGGAATTGGTGAGATCAGTTTTTTTCGCACAAAAGAGATCTTTTTGCTTTTAATAGATTGTACTAACTTATGTGTCATCAAGAAACTAATATAGCTCAATCTATTGCTCAACAATGATTCAAGACTCAACTCAGCCTATTTGACATGGCATGAATCATAAAAGATAACACAAAGTCGACTAGTCTCAAATATGAACATGACATGAATTAGGTCAAATTTAGCATTTTAATTAACCTATCATGGCAAAGACTTGACTACACATATAAAGTCATGATCAAATTAGCAATGGAGCACAAATCATGGCAAGATGTAATATAATGAAAACATGTCATGAGTGGATAATAATCAAGGCTCCATTAAGTTATAATACAAAATAAATGAAGAAAATCCAGCTCCCCCATAACTTGAGATGCAACTTTTAGTTCAAGTTGAGTTATATCAATATTAAGATCTAGAAGTTCCCAAATGAACTCCCCACAACCAAAGCAACAAAAGAAAGAGTGGCAAATAAATCAAGAAAGGCGTCCTTAAAGCATAGATAAGATAGAGAATACTAATGACTCGGACTAACTCTTATCTACCCCATATGACTCGGGACAACAGGTTGTCGAGTAAAACACACACTAGAGAGCAAACACGCACTGCTGTCCCGAGGGTGGCCCAACCCTCGCTAGAACCTAGAAGAAGTGAGTGAGCTCAACCTAGTGAGATAAGAAACAGCTATCCTGAAAGCACAAGATAAGAGCAAGAAGTCTAAGCACTCAGCAAGAGACACACTCTAACCTATGCTAGAAGGATTAAGCCCAATGCACCCGAAAATGCGATGCAACAGTAAGGATACAGAAGCATAAAGAATATGATAAAGCAAGAAAGCCCAAAGCTCCCCTCACAACAGTCCGTAAGGACAAACTACCCCAAGCTCTCCCCGCAGAGCTGAAAACCTCGTGCTATCCAAAGGCTTGGTGAAGATATCAGCCAACTGGTGGTCACTCTCCACAAACTGGAGGACGATGTCACCCTTCTCTATATGGTCTCGAAGAAAATGATATCTGATATCAATATGCTTGGTCCGAGAATGCTTCACTGGGTTCTTGGCAATGCTAATCGCAGACGTGTTATCGCAAAAGAGCGGAACACGGTCGATAGCTAACCCAAAGTCCCGCAGAGTCGAGACCATCCAAAGCACTGCTACAAAGAATCGGCTGCACAACGCACTCGGCCTCTGCAGCGGATCAGCAACACCGGATCGCTTCCTCGAGGACCACGAAACCGAGAAGTGCCAATGAATTGGCGGTGCCAGTGCTCTTCCTATCTATCCTACAAGGCAAAGTCTCGCATCCGAAAAGGTTCTAAGGGATGAGCGAGGAGGAAGAGTACCGATACCATAGTCAATGGTAGCTCGAAGGTACCGAAAGATGCGCTTCACCGCCTGGCGGTGAGACACGCGAGGAGAAGCCTGAAACCGAGCACATAAACACACGAAAAGTGTATGTCCGGTCTCGAGGCAGTGAGGTACAAGAGAGAGCCAATCATACTTCTGAACTCCTTTTGATTAACTGGCTCGCCGTCCTCATCTCGGGTCAAGTGCGGTGGAGAAGCCATCGAGTCGACACCGCTTTCCATCACTCATGTCGAAACGTCTCAGGAGATCACGGGTGTACTTGCCTTGATGCAAGAAGGTACCCTCCCGAGTCTGCTTGATCTGGAAGCCAAGGAAGAAAGTCAACTCTCCCATCATGCTCATCTCAAACTCGGTGCTCATGACATCCGAGAACTGTGAAACTAGAGCAGAAGGTCATTGCCAAGCCGGCGAATGAACAAGGTCTTGTCAACTTTACCCATCTCGAAATCATGCCTCAAAAGATAGGACTTAAGCCACTCATACCAAGCTCTAGGAGCCTGCTTAAGTCCATACAACGCTTTGGAAAGCTTGTAGACATGACTAGGGTATTTGGGGTTCTCGAAACCTGGAGGCTGTCTCACATAGACTTCTTCCTCAATAAAACCATTGAGAAAGGCACTCTTGACATCCATCTGGTAGAGCTTGAAACCCTTAGAAGCTGCAAAGGCAAGCAGGATTCTAATGGCCTCAAGTCTAGCTACAGGGGCAAAGGTCTCCTCGAAATCTAGATCCTTAACCTGGGAGTACCCCTGAGCAACCAGTCTAGCCTTGTTTTGAATGACTACCCTAATGGATCGCGCGTAGGCTACGAGAGCAGAAAACAAAACTTTTCTACCGCGCACGCAAGGACATCATGCTTAAGGAGGGATCATGGATCGTTACCACTAGACGCCAGCCAGCAATGAAGAAGAGTTGGAGAAGCCGATCCAACCACGCGTCGAGGTAGTAGTGGAAGTAGTCGATCGTCCCGAACCGATCGTCTCCTCCACGCGATCAACCGCACCACGAGCGATCCAATCAGAGGTTGTTGATGCCGATCAACGCCGCAACCAGCAGCGCTCCACCGGTATCCACACGTCCGGGAGCGGAACGCCGATCGCGAGTGTACCAAAGACTCGCGAGCGGCTAGGGTTTGGTTCTCGAGGTGGCGGCTACGGATTAGCTCGGGATTATCGATCGTTCCTCACCCCCTCGCCTCCATATATATAGACCTCCTCACTTGGGCCTCGTGGACCGAGGCCCAATAGGAGTCTATCCGGATCTCTATCCGAATTGAGCCCATATCCGAATCACATTCGAATTAGTGTTCCAACCCGTTAAGTGTGCGACCAGAGGTTCACGTATACTTGGTCGCGACCGAAACACCTTTCCGGTCACCGTGTTAATAGCGGCCTCTAGTAAGACATATTAACCCCAAAGTATACGTAAAGATCATATCGCTTGAACCTGTAATGTTCTCATGTTCTAATCCCTTTGCCTCACGATATAAATTAAGCTCAAGGCGAGACCTGTGTCATCCTCTTAATAGCTCAATCACTCTCTCGATTCCGTGATGGATTATAAACTCGTGATTGACTCCTCAATCATCTTGGCATGGCCATGCACTTTCATAATCCATTACATCGAGGGGCCCAGAGATATCTCTCCCACAAGGAGGGGCAAATTCTATCTTGATCATTCACATCCCACTACATGTTTCATGGCAAACCCAAAGACTACTTTTATGACTACCCGCCACGGAGTAGTGTTTAGTAGTCCCAAAGTAAGCTACTACGCATGCTGGGAACCATGATGATCTCAAGTCTAAGGATTCCACATAAACACTACTTGAGACCAACTGATGACACATGGAATCTCTGCAGTGTCTCATGGCGGGTCTATCCAACATATGTTCACTAACACATGTCCATATTATTGATTTGGTATCTCCATACCATGATCCATGAGACATGATCATCAATCAATACATATGCTGATCTTTGAATCATATTTGTTCCTCATATGAAATATAATCAGGGATCATTTAGAAATAGCAACATTTTGACATTAAGAGTCTCATGAATAAGTCACATACTCATTGATCAATAATGATAATGTCTATTTCAAGGAACAAAGCAATGTATCATAAACATAGTATGTGATATATTCAACATCTCCATGTTGCCTCTAGGGCATATCACCAACATACCCCATCCACAGTTTGCTTGTTTTTGAACACCCACTTGGTCCTAATGATATTGTGACCGTGAGGGGGCTCAACAAGCGTCCAGACCTTATTTCCCTCGAAACTCTCTAGCTCCTCATGCATGGCATTGACCCAAGACTCATCAGTAAGAGCATGACAAACGTCTTTGGGCTCGAAGGAGGCAACAAAGGCAGAATGGAGACAAAAGAGTGACATGCCAGATTTTGAGCGAGTAACTCGCTCAAAAAGGTCTCCAATGATTTGCTCTGAAGGATGAGATTTTTGGATATGTCTAGGAAGTCCAGGATGAGATGAAGAAGTGGCCTCTACCTCGTGAGCTGACGGGGTAGGAACAGAGCCACTAGCTCCAGAGGAAGCAGAAGGCATGGACTGATCGTCTTGAGGTGCGGTGGAAGATGGCACCTCAAGGGGTGGATGAGGGACTGGATCGGGTAGACAACCCTCATCTCCATCGTCCTCATCATCCACAAAGATGGTCTCGGACTGTTCTAAAGAACCTGAGATATCGGGCCTAGTCCCCGGACTGGCCTTGTCGAAGGTCACCTCACAGGTCTCTACCATTTTACTAGACTCGCAGTTCCAGACCCTATAGGCCCGCGAAGAAGTCGAGTAGCCTAGAAAGAGTCCATCACAAGAACGTGACTCGAACTTGTCTAGGTTCCCGGACTTCAGAATAAAGAACTTGCAACCAAACACACGAAAATAAGAAACACTGGGCTTTCGCCCATATCTCAACTCGTAAGAGGTGCGGTGCAAGTGTGCCCTGAGAAAAACTCTGTTTGAAACATGGCACGCGGTGGCTATAGCCTCAGCCCAAAACTTACGCGGTGTAGAGTATTCATCGAGCATCGTCCTGGCCATCTCGACCAAGGTACTGTTCTTCCTCTCCACGACGCCATTCTGCTGTGGGACGTGCGGAGAAGAGAACTGGTGCTCTACACTAGTCTCATCACAGAACCTCTCAAAGTAGGAATTCTTGAACTCCGTGCCATTGTCACTGCGGATCGCTCGCAAGGCACCTGGAAGCTCAACAGAAAGCCTACTGAAAAGACCTCGAAAATGTGAAAACATCTCATCCTTCGAGGCTAAGCAAAACACCCATGAGCACCTCGAGAAGTCATCGACCACGACAAGAACATACCACTTCCCTCCTGCAGACTGCACTCGAGCTGGTCCGATTGTGTCCATGTGGAGCAGCTGTCCCGGTGCGTCGGTCATAGTCACTGTGACCGGAGGGTGAGAAGCGGCAACCATCTTGCCGTGCCGGCATGGAGCGCAAACAAGATCTTTGACCATCTTGAGTTTCGGCAGACCACGAATGAGATCATGGCCGCTAACTCGGGTCAAATGGTCAAATCCAATATGACCAAGTCTCCTATGCCAGAAGGAAAGGTCGCGGGACTCATAAGCAACTAAACACCTGAGAGGATCACCAGAAGACCCAGAAAAATCAGCACGAAAGATCCTCCCAAAATGAGAAATCCCGCAAACCAGACTACTCGAAGAATCAAGAATTTTGCAATTGTTTTTCTTAAAGCTTACCTCGAAACCGTCATCGGTAAGCTAAGAAACCGAAAGCAAATTGTAATGCAGCTTACCCACCAAGGCAACATCTTTTAAAACAAATGAATCATTAACGCGCACAGTCCCTTTGGTGATGGCGTCGCATTTAAGAGTCTCCGAAGGTGATCGTCTCATCACCGGAGCACGGCAAGGGAAGAAAACCAACGGAATCTCCGGTCATGTGACGTGAACACCGGAGTCTGAGCCAAACATTTCCTTCCACGCTCTGGCGAGCTCGAGTCAACAAGAGAGCAAAGTCTCGATCTTGGGATAAATCAAAATAGATTTTGGAACCCAATACTGAGTCACACGTAGAGCAGATGAAGTAGTCAAGCACGACTGACCTCTATCTACCCTACGCTCTTTGTCACCCAAAGAAGCAGAAGGTCTGTGTGCAGACCTGAAGCTGTTGCTGGATCCGACTGTTGTGGAAGAGCGAGTCGGAGCACCGGCAGCATGCTGATCACGCCGTGGGTAGGCATCTCAATGGGGAAAACGAGATCTACCCTCAGGACAGCGGAAGTCACGACTAGAGGGAGCACGAGGACGAAAAACAGAAGACTCAGAAAAACCAAGTCCTCGGTGCTACCCAAAGCTATCAACAGTAGCAAGCCTAGACCTCGTGTTGGTTTTAGGTGTACTCAAGGTCTGGGGCTGACCCTGAATACGCTTAAGAGACTCAACACGGTCTCTGGCGCGATCTTGGCGCTTGAAGCAATGGTCAAATAAATGCCCATCCTTCTGACAGAAGGTGCAATGATACTTCGCCTTCTGAGGGGCTGAAGTAGCATGAGATGGCTTCACCTTCTGAGAGGCCGAAGCTGCAGGTGAAATCACCTTGCTGTCAGAAATCCCTTGGACAAAGCCCCCTGATTTAAATTGAACTTTCTTGTTCTTGGGCTTGACCTCAATCACACCTGCGGCTACGGGTCTGAGCACTACATGTGGATGCTTCCTCACATCCTCACGGAAATCATATCCTAGACCCTGATTGAACTTGCAAATCTTTGATTGGTCTAGAATAAGATTGAGCTTCTTCTTGCCTCCTATAAATTTCTCGAGAGTGTTCATAAGATACTGACACTCCTGAAAGAGAGAGGTGCAAGAAGAGCAAGGTGGGGAGGTGACAACAGAAGGTAAGGGAGCAGAAGAACAACCAACAGCAGAGGGAAGACTGGCTTGTGCACACACAACCGACTCAGAAGGGACAGTCCTACTGCTAGCAGGGTGGTTCACGTCGCTAGGCGTCTCTACCTTACCTGGGGGCTTCTCCCTCTTCTCCACAAGCACACTACAAGCACAAGGTGGCTTCTCTAGTAGGTCGTTAGTTAGCTTCACACATTTCTTATCCAATGCAATCAAATTAGATTTTAGTTTGTTACAATTAATGCATGGTGAGCTAACAGGGTCCTTAGAAGCAAACTGAGCCAACTTCCTATCATGATTAATCATATCTTGAAAATGTTTGGAGACAGCTTCGAGTTCAGCAGTTAATTTAGGACAGTTCAAGCATGAATCAATTGGCTCAAGTAAGAACACTTGTAGTTCAGTAATTTTATGATCTGCTCGTTTTAAGTTCATTTTCAAATTATTGCAATTTTCACATGTTTCGGACAGATCAAGAAGCATAGTGTAAAGACCTCTAAAAGCATTGTCCTTAGCCTCACATGAGGTGCAAGAAATAGTCTCAACAGTAAATGAAGAAGGAGTTATCCTACTCATTTCTAGTTCAGCAAGTTGACTAATATTCTCCACCTTAAGTATATCAAGCTCAGAGGTCACACTATCATGAGAAGTCCTTAACTTCTCCATATCTCCAAGCAAAGCAGGGTATGTATCACATTCGTCATGGGAGGGAGCAGATATAAGTGAAGTAAGCTCCCGTGATAATCTATCTACTTCCTTCTCTAACTCGCTACATCTAGCTCTAGATCTAGCATGAAATTTACCTAGCTTAAGAAAGGCATCATTAAGCTGGTCGTAAGATGGGTATACCTCGTCGGAGTCGGAGTAGAGCTCGCTGTCGCTCAGTTCGCCCTCGAGGGCCATGAAGTACATGCCAGAGAAGTCGTCGTTGCCCTTGGGGTCTTGGTCACCCGTCCCGTCGTCGTCGCTCCATCCCTCCATCTCGCTGAGGTCGAGGTCGTTGAAGGCGGCGAGGACGCGGTGGAAGAGCTTCTTAGCCTTCCCAAGGTCGCGGAACGTCTTCTTGCCTTGCGTCTGAGCTGGAGGCTTCTTGTTGGGGTTCTTGTCGGGGTAGTCGTTCTTGCTCGAACCGCCGTAGTCTCCTTTGCCCTTCCCCAGCTTGGGGCAGTTTGCTCGAATGTGGTTGGGGCCACCACACTCAAAGCAAATCAATGGTCCTCTTCTTTTTCCGTCCCTCCTCCTCTTGTAAGCATGGGAGAACTTCCGAGCTAGCAGGGCCAGTTGTTCATCCTCTAGCTGTTCTAACTGATCATCAGTTACGTCATAGAGAGCAGCTAGGGAGAACCCGCAAAGATAATTGGCAGAAGAACCAGACAGCGAAGTGGGATCGGTGACTAGTGCCATCGACTGAGACTTCGACCGTCGAGAGACTATGTCAATCTCGTGAGTCTTGAGGCACGAGTAAAGCGCGTCAAGAGTCAGGGTTGAGAGGTCCGTGGTGTCCTTGATGGTAGTCACCTTCATCTCCCAAACCCAAGATCGAGTGCGAAAGAATTTGTCGGCGTTATCCGGGTCGGAGTATGTGAGACCGACGGCTCGGAGGTTGCTCAAAATCTTGTGAAAGCGAGAAAAGCACTCGTCAAGGGACTCACCAGCAAGCATCTCGAATTTGCTGTATTCGCGCTTGAACTGGTCTTGTCGCACCGTCTTTATTTGGGTGGTGCCCTCATGGTAAGCATTGAGGGTCACCCAAATATCGAAGGCCGACGTCAGGTGAGAGATGCGATCAAATTCGCTTCTGCTCAATCCCTGAATGATGATGTTCCTCGCTCTTGCGTTTGCCTCAACATCAGCCATATTCCCGGCATTGATGTTCTCATCGGTAGAACAACAAACCGGACCTTGACCTTTCGCCAGATGGCGTAGCCACGAGCTCGGATGTAGGTCTCCATCCGGCTCTTCCAGAATGGAAAATCCATCCCATCGAAGATCGGGGGCTTGGTCGAGTACTTGTCCGTCGCCATGGCTCTTGAGACCGGTTAAAGATCTATCAAGAAGAGCTAACCGGCTCTGATACCAATTGTAGGACCGAAATGACGATAGAGGGGGGTGAATGGCGCTCTCTTTTAAAATCGTCCCCGAGAATTCGTACACTGTTTTTCAAAAGAAGCAAAACAAAGCACCTCACAGAAAATTAAAATTAATCTTGCTGAAATTTGGAGCGCATGCGACCTCGAAAAATTCAGCATAAATTAGAGAGTAATCAGTAAAAATTTCAGCTGAAAATATTGCCGTTTGATCTGCATACAAAATCGTCAAACATCAGCAAAAGAAATAAAAGAAAGAAGCACAAACTACTAACATTGCTAGTGGCAGCAGACCAACAAAAAAGGGAAGCAGGGCCTAGAGATGGCAACGGGCACAAACCCGCTAGGTTTTCCTATCCCAAACCCGTGCCCATGAAAGTTGGACGTGCCCGCTAAAAAACCCATGCCCGTGACGGGTACATATTTTTGCCCAGACCCATGCCCACTCGGGTAACGGGTACCCACGGGTCGCCCGTGCCCGACAATAGCTGTGTAGATTGCAGACAGTGCAGTGCTTATCAAGTCAACAATAAGTTCAATTTATATGCTACTATGCATGAAACAAGCAACGACAAATCCACAATGCACATCACTAGTTCACTCCATCAATTCTCAGTTAATAGTTAATTGGTATAGCATATCATTACGAGTTCACAGTTCACAACTCAATTAAAGCCAAAAGGAGAGACATCAACTGCTCCTTGTACTTGACTAATGGGCTATGGGCTGGGCTGGTTTGCCTGAGAGGCTGGGAGCCTGGGTTTATAACTCCTATGGATCAGGTTTATATTACCCATGGGTTTACGGGTTTGGGTACTATAGGAACGTACCCGAACCCGGCAGACCCGATGGGTTGGACTTTTTGCCCATTAAGAGACCCATGGGTTAGGAAATTGACTCAGACCCATGCCCTAATAGAGTAAAAACCCACCGGGTATCGGGTTTCGGGTACCCATTGCCATCTCTAGCGGGGCTCTTGTAACACGCCCTCTTTGTCAAGCACAAAGAAGGAAACAACTTTCTTTGTTTGGAAAATAACAACGAACAAGAAGACGTAAGAGAAAATCACCCACTTCGAATCGAACCGGACAATGTAAGACCGAAATCGAAAGAAGAAAAGGAAAAGCAAAAGCAAAACCGACTACAACCGAATGTGCTTGATTGCTTTGTTCATTGAAAACCCGAACAGATACAAAAAAATTGTCTGCCGAAGTAGTATATGGACCGAAATCGCAAGCACAAAGATGTTCGAATACCTCCGACCGGACAATGGTACAAACTGTTTTGCGCTTGTTTTGTCGCCAACACAATGCACACGGAAGACTAATCGGAAAAGGCAAGACTAAGACTCAAGGGTGGCACAGAGAAAACCGAATGCGCTTCAACTACTCATGTCCCAGAGTATACTGCAGAAGTACAGAGTATCCCGACCATTCTGACCTCCGCGCCACCTGCGCCTAGTCCGGTCCACCGTGTCTCGCCACGACTCCGCCTCGACGTCCTGCAACCAGCACAGACAAGAAACACATCAAATAGCACCGCTCGATACATTAAAGCATAAACGAGTCCAAACATGTCGCATCATCAGAATACACATCCCAACCCATACGACTAAGTTTGACCAAGTTCGACCGAGTCCGTTGCACCACGCAACGTCAGGGTCCGAACCAACTGACTCAAACTCGACTTTAAGAAAACGATGTCAATTACTCATCACTCACATAGGATGACCCTCACATGGTCTCTCATATTATTAAATATAAGATATTTGGGATTTATATAAATATATTTTTTTAAATTAATTATTTTAAAGCATTTGGCTTTTATCTGGGATTTCTATGCTTGATTGGATTTTAAAAATCAATTTCAAAGCTAAAAAGTATTTTTGTAAAATTTAAGAGACCAAATTTAAGTTGGAAATACCTTTGCTAGGTTTGAAACAGCTCCAGAGATTTTTACGAATTTTTCTAGAATTTTTAGACTTTATTTCCTATTTTCTAAGTATTTTTAAAAGCCTCCTAGTATTTTCTGAAAAACTAAAACAAAATTTAAGTCTGGATTAATCTCGGGCTGACACGTGTCGTGCCCCATATTAAATCCATCTGCGTATTGATCTAATCCTAGCCGTCCACCATAACGTACCCCTTCGTTTCATCTCAACGGTCGAGATTCACCTCCTAGCCATGTATCTCAAATCCGTCAGTCCGCCATTTCCTCTCCCCTTCTCTCACTAACACACGGGCCCCACCTGTCAGGTTCCTCTTCCTCCCTCCCTTCTTCCTCCTCTGGACCACCTGCCATTGCCGACCCTAAGCTTTTAATTCGACGGTTTCCTCTCCTTTACTCTCGAGCTAATGCACCTTTGAATGCCTCTTCACTCCCGCATTCACTCCTTTCTGTTTTCCCATCCTTTAATCCCCGCTAACTGCCACACCACGCCACCGCTCAGCCTTCAACTCCGGTGAGTTATTTCGCCCACTGTTGCTCCTCGTCTCCGCCTATAAAACCCTCCCCGAGGATCTCCGTGCGCCTCCTTCCCTTTCCCCTATGCTAATTCCTCCCTTTCGTGCTCGAGCCCTCACCATACCGTGTTTCTTCATCTTCGCCGCCCGAGCGAGCTCCGACGAGAAATCGCCACTGCCGCACCTCCGTCTTCGTTGTGCCCGTGCAAACCTCCTCCGCCCCTCCGTCGTCAGCCAGCATCGCCGGAACACTGTCTCCACCGGAGCCATGCGTTGCCGATGCTTCTCTGCCATCACCGACCACCCTCCGGTCATCGCCGAGCACCGCCGAAGGTAACGTCGAACTCCCCATCGCCTCCTCTTGCTCCTGAGCGCCTCCCCGTGCGAAGCCGCCGCCGGAGCGCCGCCGCACCGGAAGACCGGAACGCCTCCACCGCTCCCTCATTGCCGGCCTGTCGGGACCCGGAGCAACAACTCCGAAACCCTCTGTGTTAATCGCACTATCCCAGGAAAGCTTAGTGCACACAGCAGAACAAAGACAATTATCTTGCATAATGACAAATTTTATTTAACTAAATATGAGCATGATGGCCAAAGTTTACAATAGCAGCGGAAGATAACAGCGAAAGAAAACAAAAGCAGCAGCCCATCCTGCCTTCCCACAAGGCGAATGACTGTAAGACGTGGCCTAGTCGCAATCCTCACCGAAATCGTCAAAGGCTTCCTCTGAAAAGAGTTAGATATAGCCACATGAGTACAAACGTACTCCACAAGTTACACCAGCAGTTTTTATAGAGTGGATGCATGCATATGGATATCAAAGGAAGGCATATATAGTTGATTTGCATAAAAGACAGCATTGAAGTAAATATCATAAAGTAAATGCGAAAGCTGAATTTGATACAATAAGTAAAACAATATTGTAATCAATCATAAGTAACGTTAGTGCAGGCTCCAACCAAACACTAACCTATTCACGGGCATCCCACCCGGACCAACTTTTCAAAAACCAACTCGTACGGATTGCATCCATCCATACGGTTTTTTTTTCCAAAAACTCTTATGGATTCCATCCATCCACAAGGTTTTCCAAAATCTCTCATGGATTCCATCCATCCATAAGGTTTCATAAAACATTTTTAAAATCAAAGTCTAATCCGTGAAAAACTTTACTCAGCTTGCCCATGACCGTGGGCACGGCTATCCAGGATAGGTTATACACTCTGCAGAGGTTGTACAGCTTTACCCACAAGATATGATAATCTCATATTGTCGGCCATTACACGCTTCCTTAGGCGTGCGACTGAGAAAATCATAACAAAGTCTTTACAATGATTCATTGCCAACATAATAACGCCGCCACTAAGGTTTCACCACAGCATGAATCCACATGCTGGAGCCCCCTCTTGTGCCATGTGAGACTTCTCACGGACTACGCCGCGCCCACATTCAGCCTATAGCGAGATTAAGTTGGAACTTCACAAATTAGTTGGCTAGGTCCGTCCCATACCGGACTTGTGGTAGTACGAAAAGGGCTTTGCAACAGTAGCTCACAGACCGGTCCTTTACTGACTTAGGCACAACCACAAACCCCTCGTGCCTGGCAATCAACATTTCGTCACCAAACGACAATGCATGCCAGCAAGCACCCACCACTCTTACCATTTGCCTAAGTCTAAACCAGTTTTATATTTTGTTTATAAACACTTCCGACTTTCCAAAGTCCAGAAATAAATTTTAAAGTCTATCATTTTATGTGAAAGAAGTATCATTTTATGTGAAAGAAGTATCATTTTATGTGAAGAAAGTTCCCAAATCATAATATTCTTCGCATGGCTAAGCGAGTTTATGAAATTTCTAGTTAATACTAATGTACTAACTAGGTTTTAACTATGTTTGACAAGGTATAATTGCATGAAATATCAAATTTGTTGTCCAAAGGGATTTGGGTATAACTATAGTTCAAACTGAATTTAAATTAGTCTTGATTAAAAGTAAGCATGCATATTAATTTAAAACAATATAAATAATTTAAAATATTGGGAGCAATATGATCAAAGGTGTAACTTGCCTGGTTGCTCTGCGACGAATGCGTCGCCGAAATCGAACTCTCCGAGATCGCTGATACCTAAACGCGAAAATCCAAACAAACCAAATTCAAATAAAATTCAAAAATTGAAAAAGAGTACATATTTGAATAGTTTAGGATTTTAGAAAAATTTAGAAATTTGAACGGCTTAAATCGGAGTTAAAATGAGATTTTAAGGGCTTTAGGAAGTTTGGAAAGAAGGAAAAAGAAAAGGATCCATTTTCCGAATTATTTTTGTATTAGAAATCTGGAATTATGATGTCATCACAGAGAATAAAAATAAATGAAAATGAAATGATGATGTGGCGCCACGTGGCTGCCACTGGGCTGCCACGTGTGCCCACGTGGCGATGACGTGGCTTTCCTGGCCGCATGGCATGCCACGGGGGCGGCGCGCTCGCCGGATTGCGCTTGCTCCGCGACGGCCGGCGAGGGGTGGAGGACGTAGAGGAGAGGATGGGGATCGCAGCGGTACCGGCGGCGAGGCGAACGGCGGCCGGGGGTGACGGCGGCGGCGACAAGCTCGGCGGCTCTCCCAAGGCGGAGAGAGGAGGAAGGTGGGGAGAAGGGGAGAGGAGGTGCGGTGCCAAGGATGCTTCGGAGGAGCTTTATATAGGGAGGAGCGACGGTTGAGCTCGCCGGAGAAAACGGGAAGAAGCCGGTTTGGGTGGTATGAACGCATGCGGGGCGCCATTAATGGCCGGGGAGGTGGCCGAGGTGGAGGGGAAACCGAGGCGACAAATTTTGGGAAGAAGCGACGACGGCGCGGAGTTTGGCGTTGGTTTAATGCGGCGGCGGCGAACGGCTGTTTTAGCGCATGGGCGGCGCGGCGAGGGTCCGGGGCGGCCGGCGGTGGTGGCGGCGGTGAGGCCGGCGGCGTGCAGGAGGTCTGTGGCGGAGAAGATGAGGCGGCGGCGGTTGTCCCATTCGGCCAAAAATGAGAGGAGAGAGAGAATAAAATTTGTGAAGAAGATGGAGAGGTTAGGGATGACAAGTGGGTCCCACATGTAAGTGAGAGAGAGAGAGAGAGAGAGTGAAAACGATTGGATGGTTTAGATTGAGAGATGTGGCAAGATCTCATCCATCCATTTTAAGTGAAGGTGAGAGGCTAGGATTGAATGAGTGAAGGGGTAAGATTTAATCCTGGTGCGACACTTGTCACCACGGGATTAATCCGGGATTTAAATTCGAATTTTATTTTCAGAAAAAAGGAGTAGGTTTCTTAAACACTTTAAAAATAGCAAATAATATTTACAAATTCCAGAAAATTTATAGAAACTTCCTGGAGACATTTTATACTTAGGAAAAATATTTTTACTTCATTTTGGCCTTTTTGAAAATATATAAAATATCTTTTAAATCCAAAAATTGATTTTTAATTCCAGAAAATTCCCAAAAATTCTATAAAATATTTTTAGACTTTCTAAAAATATTTTCAACTCAAATTTGCTCTTTTAATTTTTACAAAAATACCCTTTGGCTTCAAAAGCTGATTTTGAGATCTCAGAGAATCTCAGAAATTAATATTAAATTTTGGAAAGCTTGGAAAAGGCTAAATAAATCTTTTTAGCTTTAAGAAAATATTTAAAATATATTTTCTTGCTTTTAGGCTTTGAAACAAAAACCGAAAAATCACAGGAAAACCAAATAAAAGCCAAAAGCTTTTAAATACTTAATTGAAATAGTTTCTTTACGAAAACTAACCAATAACTTTTTATTTGACAAAGGTTTTATATTTTAGTCAAGTTGCTTTTTAAGGAAAAACCTTTTTGAAAAGGCCAAAAACAGGCAAACACAAACTTTCAAATTCAGGCAACTAAAGAACACTTATTTTTATTTTAAATTGAATTAATTAATTATTTTTTTTTTGAAAATTTGAAAATAACAGCTGGGCTGTTACAAACTACCCCCCTTAAAAGAATCTCGTCCCCGAGATTCGCATAGGCTAGCAAAGAAATAGGTGTGGATCTTACTCTGATTGGCTTGAGCGGAGATCTGATTCAGGCGTCCTTTTTGCGGCACTCTTCTTGCTGCTCGGAGGGTGTTGGCAGTCGGGGCTTCAACTTGGTGCTTCCAAGATTAGAAGAGAGGAGACTCAAGGCAAAGAGGGAACAACTGATATTTTGCGCAACCCAAAACAAAACCTTGAAAACCAAATAACAAGCAATAGTTACTACCGTCGACAAAGAGAAAATGACAACAGATAACTTCGTCTCTTCCCACTAAATATCTTAATCTAAAAGGGTAAGGGTTGTCTTGGAGTGATCCTTCGGGGCTGTCGAAGTACCAAGCGCGATCCTTCGATGCGAAGATTGAAAAGGTGGCAGAGACGAAGAACTGCTTTTCGATCGGCTTCTTGCTTGGCTCTCTCGAAAGAGTATCCATTTCCCTTGAAGCGGAGGCGCAGACTTCCATATCTTGTTCGCTTGGTGAGGAGCAAGGTGAAACGATGTCCCAAAATCTGATCTCCATGTCGGTCTACTTGGTGTACGAAGATAATTCGTCGTTGGAAACCCAAACGGCGAAGTAATCGACGAAGGCCTAAACTCCATCCATCATTTGGTGCAGGGTCCATCTACAATTATTTGATCAAGATGAGAGTTAGAAATTTTGTAATGACATAGGATGAGAGAGAATTGAGGTATAAGATAAGCAAGGATTGAGAAGTAAGAATAAGCATATCCTTTCAAAATTTATTAGTTTAAAATAAATCCTTAAGGTCCAACCATTCTACTCTATCTTCGGTCACGTCCTAGAGTCATTAATGCTCTGATACCATCTCTGTCGGGACCCGGAGCAACAACTCCGAAACCCTCTGTGTTAATCGCACTATCCCAGGAAAGCTTAGTGCACACAGCAGAACAAAGACAATTATCTTGCATAATGACAAATTTTATTTAACTAAATATGAGCCTGATGGCCAAAGTTTACAATAGCAATGAAGATAACAATGAAAGAAAACAAAAGCAGCAGACCCATCCTGCCTTCCCACAAGGCGAATGACTGTAAGACGTGGCCTAGTCGCAATCCTCACCGAAATCGTCAAAGGCTTCCTCTGAAAAGAGTTAGATATAGCCACATGAGTACAAACGTACTCCACAAGTTACACCAGCAGTTTTACAGAGTGGATGCATGCATATGGATATCAAAGGAAGGCATATATAGTTGGTTTGCATAAAAGACAGCATTGAAGTAAATATCATAAAGTAAATGCGAAAGCTGAATTTGATACAATAAGTAAAACAATATTGTAATCAATCATAAGTAACGTTAGTGCAGGCTCCAACCAAACACTAACCTATTCACGGGCATCCCACCCGGACCAACTTTTCAAAAACCAACTCGTACGGATTCCATCCATCCATACGGTTTTTTCAAAAACTCTTATGGATTCCATCCATCCACAAGGTTTTCCAAAATCTCTCATGGATTCCATCCATCCATAAGGTTTCATAAAACATTTTTAAAATCAAAGTCTAATCCGTGAAAAACTTTACTCAGCTTGCCCATGACCGTGGGCACGGCTATCCAGGATAGGTTATACACTCTGCAGAGGTTGTACAGCTTTACCCACAATATATGATAATCTCATATTGTCGGCCATTACACGCTTCCTTAGGCGTGCGACTGAGAAA
Source organism: Bonia amplexicaulis (assembly GCA_036346245.1). NCBI lineage: Eukaryota > Viridiplantae > Streptophyta > Magnoliopsida > Poales > Poaceae > Bonia > Bonia amplexicaulis. The sequence goes on along the minus strand of CM070749.1, from coordinate 1,170,152 downwards.
ATGCATGCCAGCAAGCACCCACCACTCTTACCATTTGCCTAAGTCTAAACCAGTTTTATATTTTGTTTATAAACACTTTATAAACACTTCCGACTTTCCAAAGTCCAGAAATAAATTTTAAAGTCTATCATTTTATGTGAAAGAAGTATCATTTTATGTGAAAGAAGTATCATTTTATGTGAAGAAAGTTCCCAAATCATAATATTCTTCGCATGGCTAAGCGAGTTTATGAATTTCTAGTTAATACTAATGTACTAACTAGGTTTTAATTATGTTTGACAAGGTATAATTGCATGAAATATCAAATTTGGCTGTCCAAAGGGATTTGGGTATAACTATAGTTCAAACTGAATTTAAATTAGTCTTGATTAAAAGTAAGCATGCATATTAATTTAAGACAATATAAATAATTTAAAATATTAGGAGCAATATGATCAAAGGTGTAACTTGCCTGGTTGCTCTGCGACGAATGCGTCGCCGAAATCGAACTCTCCGAGATCGCTGATACCTGAACGCGAAAATCCAAACAAACCAAATTCAAATAAAATTCAAAAATTGAAAAAGAGTACATATTTGAATAGTTTAGGATTTTAGAAAAATTTAGAAATTTGAACGGCTTAAATCGGAGTTAAAATGAGATTTTAAGGGCTTTAGGAAGTTTAGAAAGAAGGAAAAAGAAAAGGATCCATTTTTCGAATTATTTTTGTATTAGAAATCTGGAATTATGATGTCATCACAGAGAATAAAAATAAATGAAAATGAAATGATGACGTGGCGCCCTTGTTGTCATCTCACCCTATGGGCTGCTACCACTTGCGGTGGGTCCCATACGTTGCATGGGATGTAACCACGTCTACTAACGCAGCCGGGCTCCACTCCCTGCAATGCTAGTACCACTAGTTACTTCACACTCCACTCGGTGTCCCTTTAGGCCTCCCGTTGCCCTTGTATATCCACTCCTATCCATTACCGATGAGATGAGTCTAGGGGTTTCGATAAATTTACTTAGCCAAATTCTACTTTGCAGACTTGTGGTTGTACTATTTTACATAGGAGGCCATGACAAACTTCAGTCCTTAGTGGTATTTGGGCAGTTCTATCACTATCTTTAGTGGTAGTTGGGGTTTTTGGGAGCATAAAATAATCATATCCAAATATACCAGTCATTAACACATGACTTCCCAAACAAATTTCTCACGATTAAGAATGATAATGATGATTGGGGCATTTCAGCGCCCTCGAGTATCTAAGCAGTACTAAGCATGGCGTATAATTACGAACTTATTTAACATTATTGACTCGCCTTGCACGGTTTACCGCGGTCTTGAGCTCACTCAAAGTTGTCTCATTCGAGAGGCTAAGCTTCTAGTCTTTATCTTCACTTCACTCTTGATCTCGCTTGATCCCTTGATTCTTCAGAACTCCAATGTACATCACAGGAGCCACATTACACTGGGATGCCACTAAAACCACTCCACAAGTAGCCAAAATACAAGATAAAATAAACTGGCAACAATTCCTAAAACGTGATAAGTTAAGCGGAAGCATAATCAACTAAGTGAACATGATAGTGATAACAAATTAATAATTAAAATCAACCTCCAACATTTTAACCAAAAGAATAATTCACAAATTTAACATTATTAAGTTAAATTAAACATTGACGAGATAGCTAGGCAAATAGCTAGAATCTCTTCGTCTTTATTACAGCATAAATCAATGAACCAAGTGCATTAATGTGGTGCCGCTCTACCCTTCCCATGCATGCTCAAGGATCACCTGTAGGGGAAAAAATAAGGGTGAGATAAAATCTCCGCAAGCAAACTGTTTAACAGGCTGTTCAAACTACAAACAATTATACATCAACATTTATGTTACCATACAACCACAACCACAATTCACGTCCACATTCATTTAACCACCACAGACTCCCACGAGTCATGCCTCATAAGGTTTTTAATCAGTTGGCATATGAATACAATTATTCCATCCACAATTAAATGTATATGCATGCTATGATCCACTGCACCCTTTCCCAACAAGGTAAGAGTCTGCATCGTACTATGGTAATATACGATGCTGTACCGGTACAGTCACGGCTATAAGCGGTGACATCCATAATGCAAATGTCATGACATGTTATGAATGATATGATAATCATAAACCACATGAAATCCGACCTCAAAGGAGCATCAACATGTTCATCATGGATTTAACCTCAAGCAATATCAACATATCCACAACAATATATCCACAATGTATTTATTTTCATATTCTGCATTTGGCACATTAAACAAATTACCACATGACTACAAGCAACATATCCAAAGCATATCAATTGACTATTATTTTGCTACCACAACCTCATTTAGAAAACATGCAACCATGTCATAACATTTTAAATTACGAGAATCATATAGATTGCAAGTAGTAAGAATAACGAGTTAAACGGTAGCACATTCGCTACATTTACTTGCCTCTACCGGCGAAGCAAAGCAATCACGCGCGATCAGGAGCGTAGCCACCTATCCAAATGTACCTATCAGCACAATACTACAGCAAGGGAATCACGTCTTAAGAAATAAAGATGTCGCTAAACCCCATACCCACATATAACCCTCTCCACTTAACGGTCCTACCCTCGGCCCGCTGTAGCAGCTCTGCTTAATATTTTTGTATCTTTAACACTATTAAATCATTTACATAAAATGATATATTTCTGGAAACTACACTGAAATATCTTCAACTTTCAAGTAGACCACTAAATTTTATTTTACTGCTAACATGGTGTAATTTAACACGCAAAACAGAGGACATGCCCTGTTTCTGCAATCAGGCCAGTCAACTTCTAACGCACAGTACCTTCTGTACAAAGCTCTAAAATTTATGATTTTTATAAAATAGTTAGATTACTGAATTCCCTACAATTTTCATAACTGTAGCTAAAATCATAAAAATCATCTACTACTCTGAAACTACAACCGAACGTCAATATGTCTTAGTCTGCACCTCTGCCAAACAGCAAAGTTCCTAACTCCGCTGTGCCAAAATCCCATGTCCTAAAATTCTAGAAAAAGTACAGAAAATAGATCTCGCCATCCTCTACAATTTTCCAAATACGCAGATCGAGTGCAGTGAGCATCTGACGAGCGTTGTCCGAGTCGGGGTACGTGAGACCGACCGCTCGGAGGTTGCTCAAGATCTTGTGAAAACGCGCAAAACACTCATCAAGGGACTCGCCAGCGAGCATTTCAAACTTGTTGTAATCTCGCTTGAACTGGTCCTGTCGCACCGTCTTTATTTGGGTGGTGCCCTCATGGTAAGCATTGAGGGTCGCCCAAATATCGAAGGCGGACGGAAGATGAGATATGCGGTCAAACTCACTACGACTCAGGCCCTGGGTTATGATGTTCCTTGCCTTAGCATTTGCCTCAACGTCAGCCATGTTTCCGGCATTGACATCCTCATCGGCAGGAACAGCAAACCGAACCTTGACCTTTCGCCCGATGGCGTAGCCCTGAGCCTAGATGTCAATCCCATCCGACTCTTCCAGAAGAGATAGTCCATCCCATCGAAGATCGAGGGCTTGGTCGAGTACTTGTCCGTCGCCATGGCTCACAGACCGGTTAAGATCTATAGAAAAGAGCTAACCGGCTCTGATACCAATTGTAGGACCGAAATGGCGACAGAGGGGGGTGAATGTCGTTCTCTTGAAAATCGCCCCCGAGAATTCGTACACTGATTACTCAAAAAGATGCAAACGAGGCAACTCGCAGAAAATTAATTCTGCTGAAAACTGGAACGCATGCAATACTAATAAATTCAACATAAAACATAGAGTAATTAGTGAAAATTTCAGCTGAAAATAATGTTGTTTGATCTGCATGCAAAATGGTCAAAAATCAGCAAGAGAATAAAAAGAAAAGCACTGAAACCAGAATCAGCACAGCAGGTTCAACCACCGAATTACAATCGGTCAGACTCCCAAGACTTTGTCGAACTGACTGCCAGTGAGTGAGATTTTAATTTCGGTTTTGGTTTTCTGTTTTTGTTACCGACGACCAAAAGACAGACTGAGACACTTGAATACAGATTTTGACGAAGCGACCTACGAATCAATTGAGGATTCGAATTGAAAGCGAAGCACGTAACTATCGATTTTGACAAATTGAATTCTGGACAAAAGACATTAGGGACAGAACTACCAAAGGAAAGGAGACTGCAAAAGACTGGTTCTTGCCAAAGGAACAGTGTTAGATAGACTCAGTTTTGCTTTTGAATAATTGTTTCTGAAAGCTAAAAAGCAGAGGAGTAGGACTTGGGGCAAAAGCACACTGAAGCAAAGAGACTACAAAGAGAAAGAAAAGATCAAAGACTGCAAAAGAGAAGCAACAAAGAAAAGCAAATTAAAAAGATAGACTGGAAAGAAACGGAGACGGTATAGAAGAAACTTGAATCTTTTGATCTCAGGGGGAATCAACCTCAGATCGAGAGAGCACAAAAGTAACACAGGTTTCCTGCCGAGTAAAAAGGAATCCTCTGCCAACAAATGAACAGAAAACCCTAGACAAAAGAAAACAGATGAGCTTTGCAGCAGATGATCTCTCGAAAGAATTATGCTTTTGCAATCTCTTCTCTTGGGAAAACCTACCAAAAAGGGTTCTTGAAGTGATATCCAGAGAAGAACAAGAGAAATCTGCAGACACTAGAGCAACACTTCAACGAAGAAGAAAAGATCTCAGGGTAGAACAGAGAACAATGAGGAAACACAAAACACAGGAGAGATTCTCTGATTCAAACAATTTCCTCTAGGGAACTAGCTGACCAAATGGTCTAGAAACATCATCCCATCACAGAGCAATCCCTTTTGCAGCCTCTTGACAAGAACCAAACCAAGAACTTCAAGAATTGAAGTAATCAACAGGGAAGAGTAGAGGGAAAACTAAAAACGAAAATCATCATAGAAAGAGCAAGACAAGGAAATAGCCCAACACAATCCTTCTCATATTGAAAAGAAATGAGGATCACAAGAGTTCTACAATCATTACATCCCCATACACATATACGCAAGAGAAGAACAAACACACACACATGGAGAGAAAAGAAAACCCTAACTCTCTCCCAAAACCATTCTCTCCCTCTCAAGCCTCAAAAACACCAAGAGCCTCACATGCTTCTTGGGAGAAACACACACAAAATAGAGAGCAAATACACAAAAACCCTCAAGGGGGTATGCAGCCCCCAACACCTATTTATAGCCCTTGGCTAACGGGTCTCCAACCCGTTACGCCGGCTAAACCCTAACGGAGCCGTCTCCGCTTGTGCGATTGCGAATTACCGATTCGCCTCCCCGCACCTTCCGGAAGCTTCCGCGCTCCTTGTCGTGTACGCCTCGCAACCACATCGAATCTCCGCCGTCTTCGACACATCCGACCGTTCTGACCTCAACGCAACCTGCGCCTAGTCCGGTCACCTCGTGTCTCACCACGACTCTGCCTCGACGTCCTGCAGCCAACACAGACAAGAAACACATCAAATAGCACCGCTCGATACTCATAAGCATAATTAGCATCAAGCTTACTGACGATGAAGTCCAAACCTGTCGAATCATCAGACTATGCAACCTAAGTCCATACGACTAAGTTTGACCAAGTCCGACCGAGCCCGTTGCACCCCGCAACGACATGGTCCGAACTAACCAACTCAAACTCGACTTTCCTAAACCGATGTCAATTACTCTTGATACACACGGGATGACCTCCACATGGTCTCTCAATCTCCCCCTTGATGAGTATATTGACAAACCCAGAAAAAACACAAAATTGAGTTTGAAATGCAAGAAGGAAGTCAAACATGGTCCAAAGGAAGGAAATGATGCTAATGACCATGTCGACACAAGGAGCAAAAGAAAGAACAAGTTTTCCTCAAAGCTCCCAAAATGGCATTTTCTACCACAATTCTCCCCCTTTTGGCAATAAACACATCAAGAATGCAAGAAGGAGAATAAGTCATGAAAATAGATAAAATGGCTGAAGTTTGATTATTCTAAGCATTTAGAGCCATGAGAATTATCCTGTAATATCCTGAATGTCGTTACGGCGTAAGTTTTTAATCAATCGCGGAATCGTCGGTTTTTCGGTAAATCGCGGGAAGGGAAAAATATAAATTGTAGAACATTGAAAAATGAATAAAATAAATTAGAATAATTAATTTGGATATTTTGGTCTGTCCGGAGGGTGGGCGGCCGATTTGGGCGGTCGGCCCAAATGGGGGCTCGTACCCCTCCCAAACCCTAGCACCCCTTTATAAACCCCTCCTTGGCCCCTCTCCCTTTTTCCACCCCTAGCCGCCCCCACCCAGATTTCGCCCCTTCTCTCTTGGCTGCGCCTCCTCCCCCCTCCGCAAGGTGATTCCCCCGTTGCTACTCTTGGAAAAGGAGAAGGAGAAGAAGGAGAAGAAGGAGAAGGAAGGAGAAGAAGAAGAAGAGGAAAAGATTGGGGAAAAATCTTCATCTAGGTAATTTTTCCTCATCTTAAATCCTCTGTTTTATGGATTAATTAGGGTTCTTGGCACAGAATTTGATGGTAGATAATAGATCAATTTACCGATTAGAGTTTAGTCGCGGGCTGATTTTAGATCTATTCGCGCAGCGCGGCTTGTCTCACGGTTTTGATGTAGAAAATGAATTTTCCTGTGGGTCTTCCCAAAAGGAAAGTTGTAGAGGATTTCTAGATGTATCTGCTATATTTGTTTCAAATTTGTCTACCATGGGATCTGGGAGATACGGAGTCGGCATTACCGCTGTCCGTCAGGCGGATAGATTGGTACAGTCCGGCGGTAATCCGGATATTAAAAATAGTAAGCGAATTTTTCTGCGGGTCTTCCCAAAAGGAATGTTGTAGAGGATTTCCAAATGTATCTTCTGTAGTTTTTTCAAATTTGTCTACCGTGGGATCTGGGAGATACGGAGTTGGCATTACCGCTGTCCGTCAGACGGACTTTGAGCATGCAGTGGGAAGGGTAGAGCGGCACTGCACAGATGCACTTGTATTATAATCTTAATGCTGAAATAAAGTTGAAAGAAATCTAGTCTTTGTTTAGCTATCTTATTGACAAATGTTTCTTCTTAGCAATATTAAATTTGTGTACCGTTCCTATAGATATTTTGTTATAGTTGATTATGATTATTGAATTGTTATTATTCTGTTTTTCCTTAGTTGTTTACGCTTCCGCTTATACTATCTTGCGTAGTATTGTTGCTAGTTTTAGTTTATTTTTATAAATTGGTTAGTTGTAGCGCAGCAATAGTAGCATCCCGGGGCATTGTGGGTTCTGGGGTGTTACAGTTGGTATCAGAGCGAGGTTTAGGTCCGTGGTAATTTAACTATTAAATTGACACACTAATGCACAGTAGGTTGGAATGGGTCAAGCATTTCATTTATGCTTTTGATATGTTGTATTGATGATTTACATTATGAGATAATCTTTTATGCTTATTGATAATCTTGTATGATTATGATTTGTTCCTATGACTGTTATGAGTGAGAATAGTCAATGTTAAGATGTAGATGTTGTTTGTCTGCTTTTGGCTTTGCGATTATTTCACTTGCTTTGCGATGGGGATAGCAATGTAGTTACCTCAAGTAATTTAATTGCAGATGTTGCGGGTGATTTTCTTAGAAAAGTTGCTATTATCCTTAATTTGATTTTGGCCAATTCTTGGCCTCTTGCAGTTAATGAATTTCTTTTGAGTTTGTGGTTCTTGCAGTTAAGGGTATGCAATTGGTCTCTACCTGTTCCTTGACGCAGCTATTGTTTCTTTCCGAACTAATGAGATACTTTTGCTACCTGTGCATATTGTGGATTTGTAAGGATGTTCCCTTCGTGTGAGTTTTGTCTTGTTGTGAATCATGGCTTATTGGTTCGCTTGATATTTTCTTTTATTAATGCAAGTTTTGAGTTGCAAAACTCATTAATATGTGAAAGTCTTAGATCTATGTATTTCTTTTAGATTAATTTGAGTGTCGAAGTTTATTTTCACTCCTTTTTGAAAGAGAGTGTTAAAACCCTTTGTGGTGTTTTGCTATGTTTAAGTAGGAAGGTAGTAATCTTATAAATTAATTCATAAGGTATGAATTGTCAAGCTGAGATGATAGCATGTTGCATAATTAATTTTAATTAGCATCCTCGAAAGTGTAGTTTATTATTTTGATATCACCTTGTGATAGTTTCTGGAAGAATTGTGATTTAGAATTTGTCTATATATGTTTGGAACTCATTGAGTTATTGAGGATGTGCAAAAGAACTAGAATGATTATTATGTTTGTTTAAATTTCTATCATGTTGGATAAATTGAATTATTTTTTTGTCTTTAGTAATTAATCTGACCGTTTGGAAATTAGTAAGTAAGGATATGTTGGAATATTGCCTTGGTAATATTGACCTTGAACCTGTCATTTATTTAGATACTTTATGAGCATGTACAATTACTAGATTCATCTATCTTTCACGATGTTAAATTGTTGAAACATGTATAAAGAAATAGATGAAGATTGAGGTATTGAATTGTAGAATCTTGTCTTACAAACAGGTATTATTGAAGTTTAAAATTGTTTCGTTCTAATTTTTGAACGTAAGGAGAAATATTGAATCTAAGTTCATGATTGTTTTATGATTTTAAATAGAGTTAGATCATGAATGTTGTTATGATAAATTAATAATCAACTATTGCTAGTAATGAATAGAGTACAATCAATTTGTGCTAAATTAGAGTTGAGCATCAATAAGAATTGAATATATGAAATTTAGTGAGAGATTTATACTAGCATGTTTTGTGAGATTGCCATGTTCTAGCATTATCTTGTTAAGAGCTTTGTTCTATTATGTGGCTTGTGCACTAGGTTTTCCTAGATTAAGTAGTTGCAATCTTATTTAGGTAATAGAAACATGATGGAATGATTCCTTGTGTTTCTTTTGGAAAAGTTTATGAAGGGATTTGTGGATATGATGATGCCTGTTAAGAATGTATTATTCTGATGTTAGCATGATGGTCTGTATGTAGTTGTGATGACAATGTTGAAGGCTCTTTAAATAAAAGAATTTGATAACTTCCATGATACTATTTAAATCAAAAGTTTTGAGAATTATGTACGCGATCTTTTTAATTTCATGACTTATGTGGTAGCTGAAATTGTTTTAAGCAAAGTGTCGTGTTGAGAGGTTTTATTAGTTCTTAAGGGATTAATGTGTTGAGGTCATCAATTCTCTTTTGTTAGAATTGTTAAGGTGATACCGTAATCAAAGAAGGTTGTTCTCTTTATTTAAAAGAAAGAGTGTGGTAAAAGTATTGGAGGTTGAAGTTAAGTGGTGCATTTTTTTAGGTGTGTTTGACTTCTTATTCTCGCCGCATAAGAGTTACTTGAGCTCAAATGGCAATATTTTTGCCGCATAAGAGCTTCTTGAGCTCGAATGGCAATACTGTATTCTTATTTGTTGTGATTTGATATTGTTCTCCTTGAGGAGGCATGTGCCTTCAGTTGTGATCTTATCTTTTGTTGTCCAAATTCATTGCTATTTTTTCTGGTCTTGTGTTTACTGCAGATGGTAACATCTTCCTTTGTGCTGGAATTTACTTCTTTTTGCCTCTCCAAGAAAGGGGTATTTGATTTGGGTTGCAAAGTCTTTTAAGATGTGTATGGCATCTAGTTGGTGTGTTGGGCGATGATTTGGAAATCCTTGGTTCAAGGAAGTTAAATTTCTAAAGGGATTGGATTGGGAAATTAATAATATGTCGAGAAATAATATGCTCACTTGATTCTTGTTTAAACTGTGTGTTTATGGCAGAGGTCATCTGCAAATTGAGTTGTTATATGTTGTGGTGTATTCTTTTCCAGTTAGGAAAAGAAAATGATTGTTTTGGTCTGTCGAGTGTTTTTCACTCTTGGCTTGTGCAGTGTGGTATCTCCAAATGTCTATTTGGAGAGTGTGAATGGTTTTGTTGTGAATCCTTTGTTTTGGATCGTGGTCCTTTGAAGGAAGGTTGTTTGCTAGTGTGTTGCTTGAGAATGCTTCATTCTTCTTGTGGTTGTGTTACATTTGTAACAGTTATTATTTGAGCTTCGAGTATTGTTATGAGTGGAATCTGTGGTTGAATTCTTTAAAAAGGGTACAATGTATTATCCCGATTATAATATATAGAGAAAAATATTCTAAGAAGGAGGATGGTATTAGATAGTGGCTTGATAGTTTTGCGAGAATGGCAGGATCTGTTGGCCGCTCAGAGCCGGCAGAAGAGTTACGGGTGCTAGACGTTGTCCGGCGCGTGTCGTGGACTCATCGGAGTTGATGTGGAGGCCCTTTTGACGAATCAGCCCGAGCAGGAGGTGATGTGGGAGCTTGAAGTTCAAGTGTGGAAGAATGACCCAAATTCTTCGAGGCGGGTGAGAACCCGTAGTTGATGTTCTATCCTTGGGTTGCTCTATTCGTTGGTTATTCTTTCCTTGGTTGTTCTTGTTCTTTGTCTCGTGGGTTGAGGAGCGAGATTCGAGGATGAATCCTTTTTAGGTGGGGAGAATGTAATAACCCGAACGTCGTTACGGCGTAAGTTTTTAATCAATCGCGGAATCGCCGGTTTTTCGGTAAATCGCGAGAAGGGAAAAATATAAATTGTAGAACATTGAAAAATGAATAAAATAAATTAAAATAATTAATTTGGATATTTTGGGCTGTCCGGAGGGGTGGGCCAGCCGATTTGGGCCAGTCAGCCCAAATGGGGCCCCGTACCCCCTCCCAAACCCTAGCACCCCCTTTATAAACCCCCTCCCTTGGCCCCTCTCCGCCTTTTTCCACCCCTAGCCGCCCCCCACCCAGATTTCGCCCCCCTCTCTCTTGGCTGCGCCTCCTCCCCCCTCCGCAAGGTGATTCCCCCATTGCTACTCTTGGAAAAGGAGAAGAAGGAGAAGGAGAAGAAGGAGAAGAAGGAGAAAGAAGGAGAAGGAAGGAGAAGAAGAAGAAGAGGAAAAGATTAGGGAAAAATCTTCATCTAGGTAATTTTTCCTTATCCTAAATCCTCTGGTTTATGGATTAATTAGGGTTCTTGGCACGGAATTTGATGGTAGATAATAGATCAATTTACCGATTAGAGTTTAGTCGCGGGCTGATTTTAGATCTATTCGCGCAGCGTGGCTTGTCTTGCGGTTTTGATCTAGAAAACGAATTTTTCTGCGGATCTTCCCAAACAAAAAGCTGTAGAGTATTTCCAGATGTATCTTCTGTATTTTTTTCAAATCTTTCTACCATGGGATCTGGGAGATACGGAGTCGACATTACCGCTGTCCGTCAGGCGTACAGATTGGTACAGTCCGGCGGTAATCGGGATATTAAAAATAGCAAGCGAATTTTCCTGCGGGTCTTCCCAAAAGGAAAGTTGTAGAGGATTTCCAGATGTATCTTCTGTATTATGTTCAAATTTGGCTACCGTGGGATCTGTGAGATACGGAGTCGGCATTACCGCTGTCCATCAGGCGGATAGATTGGTACAGTCCGGCGGTAATCCGGATATTAAAAATAGTAAGCGAATTTTTCTGCGGATCTTCCCAAAAGGAAAGTTGTAGGGGACTTTCATATGCATCTCCTGTATTTATTTAAAAGTTTTATACCATGGGATCTGGGAGATACGGAGTCGGCAATACCGCTGTCTGTCAGGCGGACAGATTGGTACAGTCCGACGGTAGTCCGGAGATTAAAAATAGTAAACGAATTTTCTGGACATGGCCGTAGTTGAGAAAGTTGTGGATAATTTAGATATATATATTATATATAAATTTGATAATTTTTAGACCTCTGTGCTGTTATGGGCACGCGTTTGAACGCGACTGCCCAATCTGCCAGAGCAGAGTTCTTCTTCTGTTTTGGGCATTAAATTACTCCTAGCTGTGATTAAAATAAAAATAGGTGTTCTCCATGAAAATTGTAGGTTTTTAAGTCATGAATCCAGAGAGGTATCATTTGCTCTTTTTCGATCTATATTTTTAAAGATACAAAATTAGGAATCAGCGCTGCTGCAGAGATGAAATTATTGAATTGTGGAGCGGAGAGGAGTTTACGCGGGTTCGGGTCTCTAGCGATGTTTTATATATTGTTTTGTCGTGTTTGTATGCTATGGTTGAGTGCTGAGAGTTGTCTTATAGATAGGTGGTCTTGTCTCTGAGCGCTCTTGATTTTTGTTGTGCTTCTCTTCGTTGGATTGAGGCAAGTAAACGTAGCGGTGGTTGCTACCGTTTAACCTGTTGTTCTTACTACTTTCAGTTTACATTATTATCATAATTTGATACAATTTCTATGATTACGTGATATTTTAATTGTGTAATTCTTGCTTAATGTTATAATGTTGATCATGAAATTAGCATGTGGTGGATATGAGTATGTTGAGAGCGTAATAATGCTCCTTGCGGATGAATTAATGTGATTAATGAATTTTCGTATCATTCAATCATTCATGTCATATCATGTCCTTTGTGTATGTGGATGTCGTCGCTTATAGCTGCGATCGTACCGGTACAGCGTCGTATATTGCCGTAATACGACGCACCTCTTCGCCCGCGGGAAGCATCGTATATTGCCGAAATACGATGCATTGCACTTTCTGCCCTGGCAAGAGTAATGTGGAGCATAGCATTCATATGCATTCATATGCATTGTATTGTGGAATGATCATTTGCATACATATGTAATATAATGTGGTGAAGTTATGTTGTGGAATGTACAACTTCATAGTTGTAATGTGGAATTGGCTCTTGTGAGCTATGGACGGAATGAAGGTTGTGATTGTGGTTGTGATCTTGGAATGTGGTTCGTCCCTTGTGTGATTGTGATGGTGACACGAAACTCTTTTGTTTTGCTTTAATTGTTTATAGTAATTGTGGATATGAGAAGTATTATAGTATTGAAGTAAGACATACATATATTTTATTGCCTTTGGTAGTGGTAGTGGTTGAGGATTTAAAGTAGTCAATCATGAATTAATTTGTTAATGTTTTACCGTCATTGATAGTGAATTGAGGACAAGAATATATGTGTTGTTAATTGTGAAGAATAAATGTTGTTGATTAATCTAGTGTGGTTTGTGGACGAATAAATGTTTCTTTTGCATTTAATACGGGATAAAAATGATTGTATCCATATGCTAATTAAATCTGAAATTTAAGAGGTATGATTCAAGAAAGTTTATGATTGTTTAATATTTATGAACATAAACTGTAATTATGGATGTATGTAATTATAATGATGATGTTTAAATTGCTTGTAGTTTGAATAACTTGTTAAACAGTTTGCTTGCTGAGATTTTTATCTCACTCTTGCTTCCCCTCCCTGTGTGTGGACTTTGAGCATGCATTGGGAAGGGTAGAGCGGCACCGCACAGATGCACTTGTATTATAATCTTAATGCTGAAATAAAGTTGAAAGAAATCTAGTCTTTGTTTAGCTATCTTATTGACAAATGTTTCTTCTTAGCAATATTAAATTTGTGTACCGTTCCTATAGATATTTTGGTATAGTTGATTATGATTATTGAATTGTTATTATTCTGTTTTTCTTTAGTTGTTTACGCTTCCGCTTATACTATCTTGCGTAGTATTGTTGCTAGTTTTAGTTTATTTTTATAAATTGGCTAGTTGTAGCGCAGCAATAGTAGCATCCCGGGGCATTGTGGGTCCTGGGGTGTTACATATCCAAAATGACCATTAAGGATTACACCAAGCCATAACTCAATAAAGGCTATCTAGATCATGACGAGATATGTATATGCTAGCTAAACCAAAGAGATGACAATCTGAATTATAGTGCAATTTGTGAACAAATTAAGTCATCAATGAACAAAATCTAGCTAGAGACATACAAGGATGATGCAGGCCATGTCAATAAGCTAAGCGGAACCAAGAAGCGACAGTTGAGTCCAAATAGAGTGCTATATGCTCAAGAAGGAAACATTGGTTCAAGTACTTGGTTCTTTTGTAACTTAACCAAATCGAGCACAAATGACATATTTTCTTATGAAACTTGTGGTTGTTTCCAACCAATATTTTTATCATGTGCTAGATCTCAAGCCTTATGCGATCATACCAAGCGAGAAGCTTAAGGAAATGATCTTGGTGTAGGATCGGAAACGGCAACAGAGGGGGGGCTGAATGGTGCCTTTTAAAATCGCTCCTAATATCCATGCAATTTTCTGCTCCGATTGCTATAGAAGCTATGAAGCAAGAAAATGTTTGCTCACTGGTAGTCGAACTTAACTTAGCCAAAAACTGAAGAGACTTGACAGCAAGAAAACAGACTTGCCAAAGAGATTTGACCGAAGGTCCTCACAGTGAGGAGCAAAAATAACCTGACAACTACCAGGACTGTAAAGGCAGCCAAAAACACAAGAAACTCAAGAGTTTCACAAAGAGGCAAAAACCTGTACACTGTCGACTCAGAGAGGAAAGGAGAAACACAGACTGAAAATAAAACAGTAAAAACAGGAAGCAGGAAACAGACTTTTGCCTAACTGAAAGCAAAGGGGCAGGAAAACAAAACTGAGAAGAAAATCTCCTGACCGAACTGCAGACTGAGGATTTTGAGAGCAATCTAAAATAGTTACTTGAACTGAAACAACATAGGAAACACAGGAGTTCACTAGCAAATCTGCACTGCAAAACTGAACAAAGAAATCAGCTAAGACTGATGAAAATAAGAAACTGAACAACTGGACAAACTTCCTGCTGCAAATGAGTTCTTTCGGCTGCAAAGAACTGCGGCAAAAGTAAAGAGACTTTGGAGGCTGCTGCCCAAGAAGACAAGACTGAAAATGGCAAACGATCATTGCTGCCTGTAAGCGAAACCTGCTGAAATCTGCTGATTTAAAAACAGCAAGAAGCTTGCATATGTGACTGCAGATTGCACAGGAAATTGCCCACCATTCTTCCGAACAGCATGGACTGAAATCTGACAAACATTTAGCTGAAAAACTGCTGCCAAAATCAGCTTAAAAAAGCAGTAAACTGCAGCTTAAAACAAACTTAAAAGGTAGACCAAAACAGCAGATAGATGAGTAGAGAGCAAAGATATGTGCTGCTGCCGTGAACAACTTTGAGGATAAAAAATCTGCAGCCAAGAACAGTCTCTCTTGCCGAAAACTACACAGAAATGATCACTGCTGCAGAAAAGAATAGGGACAAGAAACAAGACACAAATCTTTAATCTCCAGAGAAGTAAGACTGATGCACTCAAAAGAGATCAACAAAAGACCAATGCAGAAATAAAATAAAAGAATACAGAGAGTAACATGAACTCCTAAACAGATAAATGATTGCATAAAGTTTTCTTACAACCATCTTACACACCAAGAACACAAACTAAGTCCTCATACGCATGGACATTAGAACAAAAATGAATGATTACAAGATTTTCAATCCTTCATCTCCCTCTCAATACTCAAGAACACCAAGAGCCTCACATGCTTCTTGGGAGGAACACACACCAAGTGATGAATGAACACTAAAAACACTTGTGATCCTCAAAGGGGTATGCAGCCCCCCACCTCTATTTATAGCCCTTGGCTAACGGGTCTCTAACCCGTTATGCCTGCTAAACCCTAACGGAGCCGTCTCCCGCTTGTGCAGCCTTGCGAAATTACCGATTCGCCCCTCCTGCACCTTCCGGGAAGCTTCCGCACTCCTTGTCTCGCACGCCTCGCAACCACCTCGAGTCCACGCCGTCTTCGACACATCCCGACCGTTCTGATCTCAACGCCACCTGTGTCTAGTCCGGTCGCCACGTGTCTCGCCACGACTCCGCCACGACGTCCTGGAGCCACACAGACAAGAAACACATCAACTAGCACCGCTCAATACATGAAAGCATAATAACATCATACTTACTCATGCTGAAGTCCAAACCTGTCGAATCATCAGAATATGCATCCTATTCTCATACGACCAAGTTTGACCAAGTCCGACCGAGCCCGTTACACCACGCAACGTCTTGGTCCGAACCAACCGACTCAAACTTGACTTTGCTAAACCGATGTCAATTACTCATCATACACACGGGATGACCACCACATGGTCTCTCAATCTCCCCCTTGATGAGTATATTGACAAACCCAGAAAAGGCATGAAGTACAGTTTGAAGAGTCCAACATGGTTCATAGAAGAAAGGAAATGATGCTAATGACCATGTTGACACAAGGAGCAAAAGAAAGAACAAGTTTTCCTCAACGCTCCCAGAATGGTATTTTCAACCACAATTCTCCCCGTTTTGGCAATAAACGCATCAAGAATGCAAGTAGGAGAACATGTCATGAAAATGGATGAAATGACTGAAGTTTGATTATTCTAAGCATTTAGAGCCATGAGAATTATCCATAATGACCATAACGAATTACATCAAGTCATAACTCAATAGAGTGCTATCTAGATCATGACAGAATATGTATAAGCTAGCTAAACCAAAGAGATGACAATCTGCATTATAGTGCAATTTATGAACAAATTAAGTCATCAATGAGCAAAGTCTAGCTAGAGACATCCAAGGATGATGCCGGCCATGTCAATAAGCTAAGCGGAACCAAGAAGCTAAAATTGAGTCCAAATAGAGTGATATTTGCTCAAAAAATGACACATTGGTTCAAGTACTTAGTTCTTTTGTAACTTAAGCAAATTGAGCACAAGTGACATATTTTTCTTTTAAAACTTATGGTCGTTTCCAACCAATATTTTTATCATGTGCTAGATCTCAAGCCTTATGCGACCACTTCAAGCAATGAGCTTAGGAAGATGATCTTGGTCATCCAAAACTCCCCCTGAGTTAATGCCTAGTGCAATGGCAAGCCGTCTCATGAGAAAGAATTGGTGAGATCAGTTTTTTCGCACAAAAGATATCTTTTTGCTTTTTAAACGATTGTACTAGCCTATGCAGCATCAAGAGACTAAAACAGCTCAATCTAAGGCTCAATAGAGATTCAACGCTCAACTCAGCCTATTTGACATGGTATGGATCATAAACGGATAGCTCAAGAAAGACTAGGCTCGTATGCTAACATGATAAGTTTTTAGTTCAAATTGAGCAAGCTTAATTAACTTATCATGGCAAAAGCTAGTTTATACATATGAAGACATGATAAATATAGCAAATGAGCACAAGTCATGGCAAGGTGTAAAGCATTTTAAACATGTCATCAATGGATAATAATCAAGGCTCCATGTAGTTATATTACAATGCAAAATGACATGTATGAAAATCCAGCTCCCCCTCAACATAAAATGCAACTTTTAGTTCAAGTTGAGTTAGGTCAACATTAAGATCTAGAAGTTCCCAAATGAACTCCCCCTGAACCAAAGCAATAAAAACGAGAAGCTGGCAAGAAAAATAAAGAAGGCAGTCCTTAAAGCATAGATAAGATGTAGTGGAAACAATGGCTCAAACTGACTCTTATCTACCCCATATGACTCCAGGACTATCAACTGGACATCTAACAGACTAAGGAGCAAACACGTACCCTGTCTACCCGAGAGTGGCCCAGCCCTCGCTAGAACCTATAAGCAGCGGGTAAGCTCGACCTAGTAAGAAAAGAACCAACTAATAAGCAGTATCCTAGAATCACAAGATAAGAGTAAGAAGTCTAAGCAACTCGGCAAGAGAAACACTCTAACCTATGCTAGAAGGACTAAACCCAATGCACCCGTATGCAATCCAATCAGAAAGGAGTAAGAGCATAATCAATATAGTAAAGCAGTAAAGCACAAGCTCCCCCTCACAACAGTCCATAAGGACAAACCACCCCAAGCTCTCCCAGAAATGAAAACCTAGAGCTATCCAAAGGCTTGGTGAAGATGTCAGCCAACTGGTGGTCACTCTCCACAAACTGGAGCACGATGTCACCCTTCTCTACATGGTTTCTAAGGAAGTGATAGCGAATATCAATATGCTTGGTCCGAGAATGTTGCACTGGGTTCTTAGCAATGTTGATTGCAGAAGTGTTATCACAAAAGAGTAGAACACTGTCTATAGCTAACCCAAAGTCCCGCAAGGTCGACGCCATCCAAAGTACCGGTCAGACAGAATCGGCGACAACGAACGCATCGACCTCTGCGGTGGATCAGGCAACACCGGACCGCTTCCTAGAGGACCGAAAACGAGAGAAGTGTCAATGAATTGGCAGGTGCCCGAAGTGCTCTTCCTATCTATCCTACAGCCAGCAAAGTCTGCATCCGAATAGGCTCTCAAGGAAAGACAAGAAGAGGAAGAGTACCAGATACCATAGTCAATGGTAGCTCGAAGGTACCGAAAGATGCGCTTCACCGCCTGGCGGTGAGATACACGAGGAGAAGCCAGAAACCGGGCACAAAGACACACAGAGAAGTGTATGTCCGGTCTCGAGGCAGTGAGGTACAAGAGGGAGCCAATCATGCTGCGATACTCCTTCTGATCAACTGACTCGTCATTCTCATCTGGGTCAAGAGAAGCTGTAGAAGCCATCGGAGTTGACACAGCTTACCATCACTCATATCAGGCGTCTCAGAGGTCTCGAGTGTACTTGCCCTGATGCAAGAAGGTACCCTCCCGAGTCTGCTTAATTTGGAAGCCAAGGAAGAAGGTCAACTCACCCATCATGCTCATCTCAAACTCGGTGCTCATGACATTCGAGAACTGTGAAACTAGAGCATGAGAAGAGCCGCCAAAGATAATGTCATCGACATAAATTTGGACGAGCAGAAAGTCAGAGCCATGCCTATGAATGAACAAGGTCTTATCCACTTTACCCATCTCAAAACCATGACTCAACAAATAGGACTTAAGCCTCTCATACCAAGCTCTAGGGGCTTGCTTAAGTCCATACAAGGCTTTGGAAAGCTTGTAGACATGATTTGGGTATTTGGGGTTCTCGAAACCTGGAGGCTGTCTCACATAAACTTCTTCCTCAATAAACCCATTGAGGAAGGCACTCTTGACATCCATCTGGTAAAGTTTGAAACCCTTAGAAGCTGCAAAGGCAAGCAGGATTCTAATGGCCTCAAGTCTAGCTACAGGGGCAAAGGTCTCCTCAAAGTCGAGACCCTCAACCTGAGAGAAGCCCTGAGCTACCAGTCTAGCCTTGTTTCGAATGACTAACCCCTCTTCATTCTGCTTGTTCTTGAACACCCACTTGGTCCCAATGACATTGTGACCTCGAGGGGGCTCAACAAGCGACCAGACCTTGTTTCTCTCGAAATTCTCTAACCCAAGACTCGTCAGATAGAGCATGACAAACGTCCTTGGGCTCAAATGAGGCAACTAAGCAGAGTGGATACAGAAGAGTGACATGCCAGACTTTGAGCGTGTGACTCGCTCAAAGAGGTCTCCGATCATCTGCTCAGAAGGATGAGCTTTCTGGATATGTCTAGGAGGTCCAGGATGAGATAAAGAAGTGGCCTCTACCTCGTGAGCTGACGAGGTAGGAACAGAGCCACTAGCTCCAGAGGAGGTAGAAGGCATGGGCTGATCGCCTAGAGGTGCGGTGGAAGATGGCACCTCAATGGGTGGATGAGGGATCAGACGGTAGACAACCCTCGTCTCCATCGTCCTCATCATCCACAAAGATGGTCTCGGACTGCTCTAAAGAACCTGAGATATCGGGCCTAGTCCCCGGACTGGCCTCGTCCAAGGTCACCTCACAGGTCTCTACCATTTTGCTAGACTCGCAGTTCCAGACCCTATAAGCCCGCGAAGAAGTTGAGTAGCCTTGAAAGATCCCATCACAAGAACGTGACTCGAACTTATCTAGGTTCCCGAACTTCAAAATAAAGCACTTGCAACCAAACACACGAAAATGAGATACACTGGGCTTTCGCCCATATCTCAGCTCATAAGAAGTGCGGAGCAAGTGTGCCCTGAGAAAAACTCGATTTGAGACATGGCACGCGGTGGCTATAGCCTCAGCCCAAAACTTCCGTGGTGTAGAGTATTCATCGAGCATCGTCCTGGCCATCTCGACCAAGGTACGATTCTTCCTCTCCACGACGCCATTCTGCTGTGGGATGTGCGGAGAAGAGAATTGGTGCTCTACACCTGTCTCACCACAGAACCTCTCGAAGTAGGAATTCTTGAACTTCATGCTATTGTCACTGCGGATCGCTCGTAAGGCACCTGGAAGCTCAACAGAAAGCCTACTGAAAAGACATCGGAAGTGTGTAAAACGTCTCATCCTTCGAGGCCATGAAAACACCCAAGAATACCTCGAGAAGTCATCGACCACGACAAGGACATACCACTTCCCTCATGCAGACTGCACTCGAGCTGGTCCGACTGTGTCCATGTGGAGCAGCTGTCCCGGTGCATCGGTCATAGTCACTGTGACCGGAGGGTGAGAAGCGGCAACCATCTTGCCATGCCGGCAAGGAGCGCAAACAAGATATTTGACCATCTTGAGTTTCGGCAGACTACGAATGAGATCGTGGCCGCTAACTCAGGTCAAATGGTCAAATCCAATATGACCAAGTCTCCTATGCCAGAAGGTAAGGTCACGGGACTCAGAAGCAACCAAACACCGGAGAGGATCACCAGAAGACTCAACAAAATCAGCACGAAAGATCCTCCCATAACGAGAAATCCCGCAAACCAGACTACCCGAGGAATCAATAATTTTGCAAGCGTTTTTCTTAAAGCTTACCTCAAAACCGTCATCGGTAAGCTGAGAAACCGAAAGTAAATTGTAATGCAGCTTACTCACCAAGGCAACATCTTCTAAACAAATGAATCATTAACGCGCATAGTACCTTTGGCGATGACGCGTCCAGACGAAGAGTCTCCGAAGGTGATAGTCTCATCACCTGGAGCTCGGGCTAGGGAAGAGAACCAATGGGAGTCTCCGGTCATGTGTCGAGAACAACCGGGTCTACAAGCCAAACCTCTCCTTCCACCGCCGCGAGCTCGAGTCAACAAAGAGCAAAGTCTCGATCTTGGGATAAATCAAAATAGATTTTGGAACCCAATACTGAGTCACACGTCGAGCAGAAGAAGTAGTCACATACGACTGACCTCTAACTACCCTACGCTCTCCGTCGCTCAAAGAAGCAGAAGGTCTGTGAGTAGACCTGAAGTTGTTGCTGGGTCCGACTGCTAAGGGAGAGCGAGTAGGAGCACTGGCAACACGCTGATCTCGCCGCAGGTAGCCATCTCGATGGGGGAAACGAGATCTACCCTCAAGATGGCGGAAGTCACGACCAAAGGGAGCATGAGGATGAAAACCAGAAAACTCGGAAGAACCAAGTCCTAGATGCTGCCCAAATCCACCAACAGTAGCAAGCCTAGACCTCGTGTTGGTCTTAGGTGCACTCAAGGTCTGGGGCTGACCCTGAATACGCCTAAGAGCTACAACACGGTCTCTACGCGCGATCTTGGCGCGCCTGAAGCATCGGTCAACCAAGTGTCCATCCTTCTGACAGAAGGTGCAATGATACTTCACCTTCTGAGAGGTAGAAGTAGCATGATGAGGCTTCGCCGAGAGGCCGGCTACTGGTGGACTCACCTTGCTGTCAGAAATCCCTTGGACAAAGCCCGCTGATTTGAATTGAACTTTCTCAGTCTTGGGCTTGACCTCGATCACACCTGCGGCTACGGGTCTGAGCACGACAGGTGGATGCTTCCTCACATCCTCTAAGTAATCATATCCTAGACCTTGATTAAACTTGCAAATCTTGGACTTGTTTAGAATAAGATTCAGCTTTTTCTTGCCTACAACGAATCTTTCAAGAGTGTTCATAAGGTACTGACACTCCTGAAAGAGAGAGGTGCAAGAAGAGCAAGGAGAGGGAGAAAAGACAGCAGAAGGAGAGGAAGAAGAAGAACCAACAGCAGAAGAGCGAATGGCACGTGCGTATCTCTCCTTATGCACGGCGGCCTCAACCTTGAGGGCTTTGCAGGACACACAGGGGGCAGCCTGTGTCCTTATCCTTTTCCAACACTTCAGCACAGAAAGCACAAGAAGGATGTGATTTTTCTAGAAGGTCCTTAGTTAGCTTCACACATTTTTCATCCAATGCAATCAATTCAGATTTTAGTTTATTACAACTATTGCATGGTGAGCTAACAGGATCTTTAGTAGCAAATTGAGCCATTTTCTTGTTATGATCAGCCATCTCTTGAAATTGCTTAGAAACCGATTCAAGCTCAAAGGTTAATTTAGGACAGTTGGTACAAGAAACAATAGGCTCTAACAGGGAAGCACGCAATTCAGCAATTTTGTGATCTGTCCTTTTTAAGTTCATATTTAAATTATTGCAACTTTCACAAGTCTCGGGCAAATCGAGAAGTAAGGTGTAAAGACCTCTGAAAGCATTATCCTTATCCTCACAAGAGGTGCGTATGCGCCTCAATAGCGAGATGAAGGAACAACAATCCTAGTCATTTCTAGTTCAGCTAGCAGACTAGCATTCTCCACCTTAAGAATATCTAGCTCAGAGGTCACACTATCATAAGAAGTCCTTAACTT
The DNA here is from genome assembly GCA_036346245.1 of Bonia amplexicaulis. Lineage (NCBI taxonomy): Eukaryota > Viridiplantae > Streptophyta > Magnoliopsida > Poales > Poaceae > Bonia > Bonia amplexicaulis. Next base: position 1,147,646 of record CM070749.1, on the reverse strand, counting down.
CTCCATATCACCAATCAAGGCAGGGCATGTATCACAGTCGTCACGGGAGGGAGCAGATATAAGTGAAGTAAGCTCCCGTGACAATCTATCTACTTCCTTCTCCAACTCGCTACATCTAGCTCTAGATCTAGCATGAAATCCTCCTAACTTAAGAAAAGCTTCATTTAGTTGGTCATAGGAGGGACATACCTCGTCGGAGTCGGAGTAGAGGTCGTTGTCGCTGATCTCGCCCTCAAGGGCAATGAAACACATGCCGAAGAAGTTGGCGTCGTCTTTGGGTTCTTGATCACCCGTCCCGTCGTCGTCGCTCCATCCCTCCACCTCGCTGAGGTCGAGGTTGTCGAAGGCGGCGAGAACGCGGTGGAAGAGCTTCTTGGCCTTCCCAAAGTCGCGGAACTTCTTCTTGCCTTGAACAGGTGCTGAGGGCTTCGTGTTGCGGTTCTTGTTGATGTAGTCGTTCTTGCCGGAACCGCCGAAGTCAGTTTTGCCCTTCCCCAGCTTGGGGCAGTTTGCTCGAATGTGGTTGGGGCCACCACACTCAAAGCAAATCACTGGTGCTCTTCTTTTTCCGTCCCTCCTCCTCTTATAAGCATGGGAGAACTTCTGAGCTACGAGAGCCAGTTGTTCATCCTCTAGCTGCTCTAGCGATCATCGCCACGTCCACGAGAGCAGCTAGGAGAACCCGCAAAGAGAATCGGCGAAGAACCGAGAATCAAAGTGGGATCGGTGACTAGTGCCATCGACTGAGACTTCGACCGACGAGAGACTATGTCAATCTCGTGAGTCTTGAGGCGCGAGTAAAGCGCGTCAAGAGTCAGGGTCGAGAGGTTCGTGGTGTCCTTGATGGTAGTCACCTTCATCTCCCAAACCCAAGATCGAGTGCGAAAGAATTTGTCGGCGTTATCCGAGTCGGAGTATGTGAGACCGACGGCTCGGAGGTTGCTCAAAATCTTGTGAAAGCGAGAAAAGCACTCGTCATGGGACTCACCAGCAAGCATCTCGAATTTGCTGTATTCGCGCTTGAACTGGTCTTGTCATACCGTCTTTATTTGGGTGGTGCCCTCATGGTAAGCATTGAGGGTCACCCAAATGTCGAAGGCTGACGTCAGGTGAGAGATGCGATCAAATTCGCTTCTGCTCAATCCCTGAATGATAATGTTCCTCGCATCGGCCATATTCCCGGCATTAATGTTCTCATCGGCGGGAACAACAAACTGGATCTTGACCTTTCGCTAGATGGCGTAGCCCTGAGCCTGGATGTAGGTCTCCATCCGACTCTTCCAGAAGGGATAGTCCATCCCATCGAAGATCGGGGGCTTGGTCGAGTACTTGTCCATCGCCATGGCTCTTGAGACCGGTTAAGATCTATAAGGAAGAGCTAACCGGCTCTGATACCAATTGTAGGATCGGAAATGGCGACAGAGGGGGGGGTGAATGGTGCCTTTTAAAATCGCTCCTAATATCCACGCAATTTTCTGCTCCGATTGCTATAGAAGCTATGAAGCAAGAAAATGTTTGCTCACTGGTAGTCGAACTTAACTTAGCCAAAAACTGAAGAGACTTGACAGCAAGAAAACAGACTTGCCAAAGAGATTTGACCTGACAACTACCGGGATCAGAAAGGCGACCAAAACACAAGACACTCAAGAGTTTCACAAAGAGGCAAAACACACACTGCTTGTCGGCTCGAGAGAGGAAAGGAGAAACACGATGAAAATAAAATGAAAAAAGCAGGCGGAAGCAGACTTTTGCCTAGCGAAAGCAAAGGCGGGAAAACAAAGCGAGAAGAAAATCTCCTGACCGAACTGCAGACTGAGGATTTTGAGAGCAATCTAAAATAGTTTGAGCAGAGAATCCTTTGTTTCGACAGGTTTGGACTTCGTTTTATGCTTTCATGTATCGAACGGTGCTATTTGACGTGTTTCTTGTCTGTGTGGCTGCAGGACGTCGAGGCGGAGTCGTGGCGAGACACGGTGGACCGGACTAGGCACAGGTGGCGCTGAGGTCAGAACGGTCGGATGTGTCAAGACGACGTGGACTCGAGGTGGTTGCGAGGCGCGAGGCAAGGAGCGGAAGCTTCCGGAAGGTGCGGGAGGGGCGAAACAGGAATTTCGCAAGGCTGCATAAGCGGAAGACGGCTCCGTTAGGGTTTAGCCGGCGTAACGGGTTGGAGACCCGTTAGCCAAGGGCTATAAATAGGTGTTGGGAGCTGCATACCCCTTTGAGGATCACAAGGTGTATCACAATGGTTTAGAGCTTATTTCATCTCTTTGTGTGTGTTGTGTTCCTCCCAAGAAGCATGTGAGGCTCTTGGTGTTCTTGAGGATGGAGAGGGAGAGGATGGATTGAGTGTCTTGTAATCATTCTTCTTGTTCTAATGTCCATGCGTATGGTGACTTCTTTGTAATTTTTGGTTGGAATGAAATCTGAAATCTTTTATGTTCTTCTCTGCATACCTTCTTTTGGTTGGAGTTCTTGGGAGGATCTTCGTTCTTGTTTCTCTCCTCTGAATAGATGCTCTAATCTTGTGTTCTCAATCAGAGAGGTTCACGTTGTTGTTTCTCAAAGAATCATGATAAAAGGTTTCATGAATCCCAAGCTTCTTTGACTTTATCCATCCTCTATTTTCTCTCGTCAAAATATTCACTGTTTATTTTCAGTTCTTGTTCTTTTGTGTTTGTTTTTGTTTCTTCTTAAGGTTCTTAATGAAAAGTTGTGTTAGTTCTAGTTCTGTTGATCTTTAGTAGATTCCCAACAGAGATCAAGAATTTCAGCTTCCAGAAATTCAAGAACTTCAAGCATTTGGGCTTGATTTCATTTTCTGTTCTGCTTCTTGGTCTTTCTGTGTGTTTCTCAAGAGAGATCAGTCTTGCGGCCAATTAATGTTTCTTGCTCTATGTTGGTTTTGAGAGAAGGACTGGTTCTTTGCTGTTTCTTGTGACAGAGCTTCCTAGTCTTTTGTGTCTTGCCATTATTTCTGCCGTGCTTTTTGTTTGGTAGCGCCTTAGTGTTCTTCTTCATAGCTTTTCGATGTTCAATTACAAAGATACAAAAATAGAAAATAGAATTAAAAACTGCAGCTCTTTTCCTTTAGCTTTGGGTGCAGTTTTCAGTTCAGGAAGCCTTGGAATGCTTTTGTCAAAAGTCCCATTTCTGTTTTACTTTCTACCTTCGGCAGCACCTTTTCTTTTCAGTTCGGTTCTTTGCTTTTCTCTGCAGTTCTTTTTCGGTTTGCCTGGCTGTATGCATTCGGTTTGAGGTGCTAGTCTTTGTATGGCTACCGATAACTCGCTTTCATTTAATCTTAGCGGTATGCAAAAACCTTCGGTCATCTTTTAGTCTCATGCAACCATCAGTATTGCATTCAGTCAGTTTTTCATTTTTCTTGTGCTGTCTTTGACAATTTTGCATGTAGACCAAACAACGGTTTTTTCAGTTGAATTTTTTACTGGCTGGTCTCTGATTTATGCTGATTTTTTTAGTGTCGCATGCGTTCCAAATTTCAGCAAGATTAATTTTAATTTTCTGTGAGGTGCTTTGTTTTGCATCTTTTTGAAAAATCAGTGTTTGATTTCCCGGGGGCGATTTTGCGACATTCACCCCCCTCTGTCGCCATTTCGGTCCTACAATTGGTATCAGAGCCGGTTAGCTCTTCTTGATAGATCTTTAACCGGTCTCAAGAGCCATGGCGACGGACAAGTACTCGACCAAGCCCCGATCTTGATGGGATGGACTATCCCTTCGGAAGAGTCGGATGGAGACCTACATCCGTGCTCGTGGCTACGCCATCCGGCGAAAGGTCAAGGTTCGGTTTCTTTGTTCTCGCCGATGAGGACGCCAATGCCGGAAACATGGTCGACGTTGAGGCAAACGCTAAGGCAAGGAACATCATAACCCGTGGCCCGAGTCGTAGTGAGTTTGACCGCATATCTCAGCTTCCATCCGCCTTCGATATTTGGGCGACCCTCAATGCTTACCATGAGGGCACCACCCAAATAAAGACAGTGCGACAGGACCAGTTGAAGCGAGATTACAACAAGTTTGAAATGCTCACATGGCGAGTCCTTGATGAGTGTTTTGCGGCGTTTCACAAGATCTTGAGCAACCTCCGAGCGGTCGGTCTCACGTACCCTGTCAGACCCAGATTTTGCAATCCAGACTCTGCTGTGCCTTACTGCATTATTCCCTGGATCAGTAGATAATGCACACAGATACATTGCTGAATCATTTCATACATTGCGGAATTCACAACAAGCCATAATATTATTACATTGCAAATGTTAAGTTAGGCCTTCACAAAGGCGCGATTGATCTGATGGGGCCAAGCCGGCCAAATATTTACATTACAAAAGTCTAGCAGCGGAAGAGATACAAAGTAGGCCTTTAAACCACAAGCAAAGAATGAGGGCGAAAGTGGTCACACAAATATTCTAGGGCTCTAGAATATCTGGATGAAACCACACCTTAGTCTAGATGCCTAGGGTTCTAAGCGCGGATTATCCGTCCTAATTCCCGGCGTGGTCTTCTCCATCTGCAGCAGGTGCTTCCTCGTAGGCATATGGATCTTGAGCTCCCGAATCTGTATTGTTGGTATTGCGAGAGTGAGCACACTAACCACCGTGCTCATGAGTCAACACACGTAATCAGATGGGTAGTATGCAAGGCTTTTAACAAGGGAAGGCTCAAGTTGTTTTGTTTGCGAAAATATGCTTTTTGAACTATGATACTTAAAATTCCCTAGGACCTAGCCAGTTGAATTTTTAAACATGATACTTAATGACATATACATTTATTTTCATCGAATCAGAGACCATCCACCATTACATGGTCTCTGCTCCTCATACCATGCCTTCAGCGTATAGTCGCTTACATTACCACTGGGCGACACTCAGGACAACTCAAATAAGGGCCTTTCTCTGCCCTCCACTTTTCCATTTCAATGCAAATTAGTTGGCCCTGCCTACACTTTGCCAGCATGTGGTTGCACATGTTGTACCATGGGAGGTCATCACAAGATTCAGTCCTTAATGGTTATCTGGGCGGTTCTACCATGATCCCCTTGTGCTATCACGGCACCACTTTATCACAAATCTGTGCTATCACGGCACCATTCAACACTCACACCCTCAACCATCCGCCCAGACAATTAAGCATGTAGGGTCTTTCGGAACAAAATACACTTATACCAACATAACCAGTCATCATCACGATGACTGCCCAATACTGCTTTCTTTAGTTTGCAAGATATGCTAGGGTGCTCTCACACCCTTGTTTATCTACACAACTCTAAGCATGCATTTATAATTATAGACTTAGTTTCAAAGGAGTTGTAGCGTTATTACTTTTACTAGGGTGACAAGGATCACATAGCCCAAAGTATTGCAAGGGATATATATACTAAACCAAGAGAGCATGGGCATATATCTAAAAATCTGAAATTAACATGTATTGCAACATAATTATAAGCATGCAAATTATAATACTTAAACCAAAATACTTTATCGAAAACATAGGCTCAAAATGATCAAAGCATTGACTCGCCTTGGATGCAAAGGTCGGGGTTCGGGGTGTTGGAGTCTACGGCAGCGGCAGCTTCCTCTTCTTGGGCCTCGAAAGCTACGTTTTTATATACGCGAAAATTTAGATAAAAAATCATCACAATAATCAGATAACACAATAAAATTTTGAACAAGCTTTAAAAATGTTGGTTCTGGTTCCATTAAGTAGTCCTTGATTTTAGATGAATTTAGAAATTAGTTTCATCAAATTTGGAGCTAAAATGAATAAGTTATACACATTTGAATACCTTCGGTTTAATTAAATCTCAAAAATAATCAAACCAGACAGTGGGGCCCATGTCGATGATCAGGCCACATGCGCCGACACGTGGGGCCCGGTCGAGGGTTAACGCCGCCCCCGCTGCCACGACAAAGGGGGCCCGGAGGCGGCCGGTGAGCTCCTGTGATCGGCCGGCGGTGGGGCCCACCGTCGTGACGGTTTTGAAAGAAATGGCTCACCTCAAGGCGCCAAGTGAGCGGGGCTCGAACGCCCGAGGGAGCCGGGGGATAGAGGGTGAGCGGCGATAGCCAAGTCGCCGCTCGGTTTTACTCACCTCTATAGGGGTAATAAAACCCCTTAAGGTAGGCGTGGGAGGCGGCGAGGCGGGCACCGAGGTCGAGGGAGGCGGCGGTCGTCGCCGGGAGGGAGGCTCACCAAGGTTCGGGAAGTGGTGAAATGCGATCTTGGGCTCATGCGGCCGATGGCGACGACGAGGAGGGCCGGGGTCACCGGAGGTGGGTCGGCGACGAGCAGCGGCGGCTTGGGAGGAGCTTCTGGCCGGCGAGCTATGGTCGTCGGCGAGCTCGGGAGATGCCGGGAGAAGCTTGGCGATGGCCCGGGGATGGTGTGGGAGCAAAGAATTGAGCTCCCACGGCAAGGATCGGTGGAATGGCAGCGAGGGGTCGTCGACCGGAGTTGGGGAAGAAGGAGGATCGACGGCGAGTTGGTGGTTCTCCGACCGATCCTGTTCACTACAATGATGAGGGAGGTGAGGCGATGCTTTTGATGGGGATCCCGGGCTTTTATAGCCGGCCAAAAGGCCTGCCCCCGGAGGAGCTGGCGTGGGCGGGCTGCCAGGCGGTGGGCAGCGGCGAACACGGGCGGGGGAGGCGGCGGGGTTTGGGGCGTCGTGGGGTCTTTTCCCATAATGCTGCCCCTCCGTGGGGCCTCCAGCATGGGCGCTGCACGCCGCGAGGGGTGTCCGGGCGCGCGAGGAGGCGGAAGAAAGGGAAAAGCGCCACGACAGGCGGGCCCGTGGGTCGGAGAGAGGGGCGCGGGAGAGGGATCCGCGCGGGCGGCCGAGATGGCATCCGGGTGGGACGTGGCGCCATCCGGGCCGGACGCGTGTCGACCCGGGGGAGAGGGAGGGCGGATCCGGGGGCGACGTGGGCGGAATCTGGCCCGTCCACGCGTCATCCGGGAGGGGATTTATATTTAATTTTTGATATTTGAATTTCCAGAGATGATAGAGGGTATAATATAATTCAGAAAAATACTAAATTACCACCAAAAATTCTAGAATTTTCCCAGAAATCCCCAGAGACATTTTTTTGGGTTTAAGAAAATTATTTCCCCACAAAGTGGCTATTTCATTTAATATTGTTAGGCCCATAACTGGCTACTTTTCCTTTTTTCTTTTTATTTTTCTCCTCTTTTCTTTCACAATTGTAGATATATTTACTTTGTGCAAATGCATGCATATATATACATATATATATCTCAGCTTGCCCTACTTATGCTACTTTTGAAATGTTTTCTGTGGATCATCTTTTCAGATTCGATTTCAAATTTAGAATTCTCTATTAGTTTTAAACAGGTGGGCTCTTCCTCGAAGTTCTTCAGGAAATACTTTCAGAATCCCAACTCAACATAATGCGCTACAGAATATTTCATAACATTTTATTATACAATTCTTCTTAGTTTTCAGGGTGTTACAAACCTACCCCCCTAAAAAGAATCTCGACCCCGAGATTTTGGCTTAGCTAGAAAATAAACCTGGGTAATCTTTGCGCAGCTGATCTTCACGCTCCCAAGTGGCTTCCTTCTTTGAATGGTGACTCCACTGCACTCTGCACAAGCGAATGGATTGAGTCCTGGTTTTCTTTTCTACGGTGTCCAAAATTTTGATGGGACGTTCTTTGTAAGTTAAGTCCTCCTCGAGCTCGATTGCTTCTAATGGGGCTTGGTCTTCGGGCACTCGCAAACACTTCTTCAGCTGGGACACATGGAAGACATCGTGAACTTCAGACATGTTTGGGGGTAAGGCTAGCTGGTATGCAACCTCCCCTTTCTTGGCCACAATAGGGAATGGTCCAACATAGCGCGGGATGAGCTTGCCTTTGACCTTAAATCTCTTGACTCCACGCAAGGGCGACACCTTCAAGTACACATGATCTCCAACTTCAAAACTCAGGGGCCTTCTCCTTTTATCAGCGTAGCTCTTCTGCCTGGATTGGGCTGCCAGCAACCGATCCCTAATCAGACGAACTTTTTCTTCTGCTTGTCTTAGAGTTTCGGGACCAAACACGTAGTTTTCTCCCACCTCGGACCAATAGAGTGGGGTCCGACATTTTCTGCCGTATAAAGCTTCAAAGGGGGACATCTTTAGGCTGGATTGGTAGCTGTTGTTGTAGGCAAACTCGGCATAGGGCAGACATTTATCCCATTCCTTCGAGAAGTCTAATGCACATGCCCGGAGCATATGTTCTAGTATTTGATTCACTCTTTACTTTGTCCGTCGATGCGGGGATGGTGGCGCTTTGAAATCTAAATGGGTACCTAGAGCTTCATGTAGACTTGCCCAAAAATGTGAGGTAAATTGGGAACCTCGATCTGAAACAATTCGCTTTGGTATGCCATGCAGGCACACAATGCGGGACATGTCAACTCAGCTAACTTATCTCCCTTGTATGTTGTTTTGACGGGAATAAAGTGGGCAACCTTGGTTAATCTATCAACGATGACCCAGACTGAGTCACATCCTGACTTTGTTGGCGGGAATCCGGTGATGAAGTCCATGCCAACTTCCTCCCATTTCCATTGGGGTATTTTCAAGGGCTGTAGCAATCCTGCCGGTCTTTGGTGCTCAGCCTTCACTCTTTGACAGATATCACAACAGGCGACGTGCTCAGCAATGTCCCTTTTCATTCCTGGCCACCAGTAGTATTGCTTCATATCTTGGTACATTTTGGTACTCCCAGGGTGAAGGGAATATGCGGAGCTATGGGCTTCCCGGAGCATCAGATTGTTAAGGTCCTTCTGGTGGGGTACGAAAACACGGTTTCCGTACTTTAGAACTCCTTGATGGTCCAGGGTCATTTTAGGGGCCTTCCCTTCTTCCATCGATTTCTTCAACTTCAAAACAGTTGGGTCTCCTTTCTGTGCAGCTTCTATCATTTCTTCAATACTTGTTTGATCTTCCAGGGTGGTTAGGGACCCTTCTTCTACAATCCCTAGGTTCAGGGCTGTCAGCTCTTTATATAATTTAGGTTGGTGTTCCTGAGCCATAAGGTTATTGCAGTAGGCCTTCCGACTCAGAGCATCTGCCACTACGTTAGCTTTCCCAGGGTGGTAGTGGACACTCATGTCATAATCTTTAATCAGCTCTAGCCACCTCCTTTGCCTCAAATTAAGGTGCGACTGGGTGAAGAAATACTTGAGGCTCTTATGGTCTGTGTAGACATCACAATGATTGCCACTGAGATAGTGCCTCCAGATCTTCAAGGCGTGTACTACGGAAGCTAACTCCAAGTCATGGGTTGGGTAGTTGGCTTCGTGAGGGCGAAGCTGCCTGGATGCATACGCCACAACCTTGTCTCCTTGCATGAGCACATCCCCAAGCCCTTGATGTGACGCATCGTAGTAAACTTCAAAGTCCCGCCGCACATCGGGCAGAACCAGCACTGGGGTGGTAGTCAATCTCTTCTTCAATTCTTGAAAACTCCCTTCACATGCTTTGGTCTAGTCGAATGCCTGCTCTTTCTTGAGCAACTGAGTCATTGGTCGGGCAATTCGGGAGAACCCTTCAATGAACCGCCTGTAGTATCCTGCTAATCCGAGAAAGCTCCTCACCTCAGTGACTGAGGTAGGCTGCTGCCATTCCGTTACTGCAGCAATTTTGGCGGGGTCAATGACACTCCTTTGCGCACACAATATGCCCGGAAGGCGATGTCCTGCAACCAGAACTCACACTTGCTGAATTTGGCATAGAGTTGATGTTCCTTCAGTCTTTCCAGTACCAAGCGCAGATGCTCAGCATGCTCGTCTGCGGTTTTGGAGTTGATGAGGATATCATCGATGAATACCACCACAAACTTATCCAGGTAATCCATGAAAACCTTGTTCATGAGATTCATGAAATAGGCAGGGGCATTGGTCAACCCAAAAGACATAACTGTAAACTCGTACAGCCCATATCTAGTGGTGAAGGCGCTTCTTGGGATGTCTTCCGGCCTAATCTTCAGTTGGTGGTAACCCGACCTCAAATCAATCTTGGAGAATACTGTGGCTCCCCCAAGCTGATCAAATAGGTCATCGATCCTAGGCAGTGGGTACTTATTCTTGATGGTTACTTCATTTAAGGCCCGATAGTCCACACACATTCTAGCGGTGCCATCCTTCTTCTTTACAAAGATTACCGGGGATCCCCAAGGTGAGGAACTCGGCCTAATAAAACCTTTGTCTTGTAGCTCATGGAGTTGCTTCTTCAATTCTTCTAGTTCATCTACGGTCATCCTGTATGGTCTCTTGGAGATAGGGGCAGCACCAGGCTTCAAGTTGATAACAAACTCAAGATCTCTATTGGGTGGCATACCGGGCAACTCCTCAGGAAAGACTTCAGCATAGTCTTGTACCACCATCATTCCTTCCAGCGGTACATCTTCACAATAATATATTGCTCGGCCCCATCAATATGGTCGGTCCACCTTTACCACAATGGTCAGCCCTGGGCACTTGGTTAACTTAACTTGCCTCAAGGCACAATCTAGTATTCCTTGGTGTCTAGCTAACCAATCCATCCCTAGTATAATATCCAAGGTCTGGGAGGTTAGCACGACTAGATCTGCTAGGAATATAAACCTTTCCATGACAATTTGTACCCCTGGACACACTAAGGTGGCCTTAATCATCCCTGCGGGTGAACTAAGCACCATTGCTTTCTTCAACAGGTGGACAGGCAGTCTAAGTTTATCCACATACCTTTTGGCTATAAATGAATGCGATGCCCCAGAATCAAAGAGGACACATGCTGGTAGGGTCTTGACAGAGAACGTACCCAGTAGGACTCCAGCGGCCTCTTCAGCGTCTTCTGCGGTGACATGGTTAATCCTTCTGCGATTTGGAGTTGATGCAGCCCTGTTGGATTGAGGAGCCTGATTCCCTCTGCTGGGTGCTGAAGCTTGGCCTCGGGCGGGGGTAGTGCCCAAATTGAACTTCACCGAGCGGCTGCTCACTGGGGCGCGATAGGCGTAATGCCCCTTCTCCCCACAGTTGAAGCAATTGAAGGAGGTCGTAGAATTTGTCCCTGTGGCCTGGCCCGAGGGGTGAGGAGTCTGGAACGTGCTACCACCTGGACGAGGTGCGGAGCTTGGGCTCTGAGATGGGGTTGTCCCAGAGAAAGGGGAACTGTTGAAGAATCTCTGGATGAACCTTCCCTGCGGTCGCTGAACAGCCTGCTTCCATTTGTGACTAGTCTCTAGGTTCTTCTTCTCATTTTCCAGGACCAACGCCTTATTCACCAGCTGGTGAAAACTGGGGAAGTCCTGCGTGATGAGCTGCACACGGAGTTCTTCATTCATCCCTTCGAAGAACCGGTCAATTTTCTCCTCTTCATCGGCCACATCCTTGGGGGCATAACGGGCCAGCTGATTAAACTTGGTGAGATACTCATTGACTAATAGGCCACCCTGCTTCAAAGTTCTGAACTCGTTCTTCTTTATTCGCATCACTCCAGTCGGGATGAAATTGGCTTTAAAGGCCGTCTTGAATTCTGTCCATGTTATAGTTGCTGCGCTAGCTCGGTGGGGGTATCCTCATACCCTTTGGTGGCGTGTAATTCTCCCACCAGCACCATGCCCCTGGAGTTGATGGGTCACAAAGAGCACTTGGTCATCCTCTGCAGACGGCCAAACGAAGCTTCCTTTCGTGTCCCAGACCAATCTTCCGCCTCAAGGGCTCATCTGCTCCGGCGAAGGTGAGGGGCCGGTCCCATGAAGTCGCCTGTCCTGGGCGTGAACATTGGTGTGGGTCTGGCGGCTGCGAAGATAGCTCAAGTATTTGCGCTTCTTTGGGCGATCACTTGTGCCTTGGATGGGTTAGCTGGGGTGGGAGGTTCACCCCGACTTGGGCCTCTACCTCTTCCCACGTCTTTGCGCTTCTTGGTGGCATCTACTCACATTGTATGTCCGGTTCGCACCGACTTGTGCGGGTAACTCTATGGTCGGTCATCTGCAGTATTTTAGTATTCATCAAATTTTGTTCTAACCCCATAAGACTACATCCCAAGGTCATCATACAAAAGAACCAAAGCAAACATCAACAACGAAATATTTTAGAACACAAGGCCGTTTATTAAACATAGACAACACACCACATAGCCGCCTTTTTATGGCTTCACAAGCCAAGCCGGGCTTTACAAACATACACATACACGAACTAAGACACCGCTCGAATCGAGCGCTACTAATAAGACGGGATCTCGCGTTGCTAACACTAGCCAAACCACGGCAAGCATCAGACGTCTTGAACCTCGCATCGCCTATTCCTCCATGTCACCAACACTGACCGGAGGGGTGTAGTCCGTACACTGAACGGGACCTGCTACCACTAAACTCGAGGCGGGTCGGTGTCGGAGTGGGGCGTGAACAGCCAAGCGTCGGGCCTCTCCTCGGCGTGAGCGGATCGAGGCCACAGGGCCGCGCTCTTCGTCTTTGTGAGCCTAGTCTGAGTCCCGGAACACGGTGGAGGTGCTTGGGCAGGCGTCGGTGTAGGTGTCTGCTGAGTCAGGTGTGGGCGCGCCGCCCGCTTTGGCCTCTGCCAAAGCCCGCCACATCGGGCGAGCTGCTCTCGCAAGGAGTCCACCTCGATGTGGCGTGCGAGGAGGCGCTCCCGAAGTGCGGTGAGCTCCTCCTGAGCCACCACATGGGCTATACCCATGACCCGAGTGAGGTCCACACGGTGTGTAAGCCTCGGGTCGCCCTCCAACTCTGTCACCACAGTCCCGCTGCACTGGGCGTGCTCGTCCGCAGGGGTGGTAGGTGAAGGTGACTCTAACACCGGCGTCGCGTGGATGTCGCAAAGTCGGGGCCGCGGCGGGCGGGCGGCATCTGTAGTCTTCTGCCACCAAAGCTCCTCCGGTGGGTGATGCAAACACGTGAGACCGGGTCTCCCTCGGCGGGGTAGATGAAGATCTCCACCAACCAGGACTCGTCTCCTCCTATCCTGGTCCTCCGACCGCGGTAGATGGGCGCGTCCTCGTAGCCCAAGTAGTGGAGTAGTTTGCGGAGTATATCAGCAAACTCTCCCTCACGCACTCCGTGAGCGAAGAAGTCCCAGTGTCCAACGTCTGCAACTCCTGCCATCTGTGATTAAATAATATCGTTAGTAATTTTCAAAATAGCAACTGAAAAGTAGAACATATTAGAGCTAGGAAGGGTGTGGTAAGAATTATTACGCTATATTTTTAAGGAACTCATTTTATACATTTTTCAATATACAGCGGCCTAAATACTAACGACCAACTAAGGTTTTACCCTACGACAGTATGCTCGATACCACCTCATCGGACACGGATTTTGCAATCCAGACTCTGCTGTGCCTTACTGCATTATTCCCTGGATCAGTAGATAATGCACACAGATACATTGCTGAATCATTTCATACATTGCGGAATTCACAACAAGCCATAATATTATTACATTGCAAATGTTAAGTTAGGCCTTCACAAAGGCGCAGTTGATACAGTAGGGCCAAACCGGCCAAATATTTACATTACAAAAGTCTAGCAGCGGAAGAGATACAAAGTAGGCCTTTAAACCACAAGCAAAGACTGAGGGCGAAAGTGGTCACACAAATATTCTAGGGCTCTAGAATATCTGGATGAAACCACACCTTAGTCTAGATGCCTAGGGTTCTAAGCGCGGATTATCCGTCCTAATTCCCGACGCGGTCTTCTCCATCTGCAGCAGGTGCTTCCTCGTAGGCATATGGATCTTGAGCTCCCGAATCTGTATTGTTGGTATTGCGAGAGTAAGCACACTAACCACCGTGCTCCGTGAGTCAACACACAGAATGCAGTAGGTAGTATGCAAGGCTTTTAACAAGGGAAGGCTCAAGTTGTTTTGTTTGCGAAAATATGCTTTTTGAACTATGATACTTAAAATTCCTAGGACCTAGCCAGTTGAATTTTTAAACATGATACTTAATAACATATACATTTATTTTTATCGAATCAGAGACCATCCACCATTACATGGTCTCTGCTCCTCATACCATGCCTTCAGCGTATAGTCGCTTACATTACCACTGGGACGACACCCAGGACAACTCAAATGAGGGCCTTTCTCTGCCCTCCACTTTTCCATTTCCATCCCCAAATTTTTTTTTTGAAACAGAACTATATCTAGTTAAGTTCCCATGTCCGCCCATGACCGTGGGCACGACTATTCGAATAGTTCAAGACTCTGCAGAGTGTGTAGGACCGAATCGGCAATGAGGGGGGTGAATGGTGCCTTCAAAACTCTCTGAGAAATTTATACCGATCTTTTCTCCGATAGCTAGAAAGCTATGAAGAGGGAGATCGATTGCTTTACCGAAATCAAGAGATCGAGAATAACCGCAATGACATAGAACGAAACACAGACGCACGATCGCCGAACTAAAACCCGACGTCGTGATCGAAGCTTACATCGTGGTCGTAAGTCCGACAACGTGGTCCATAGTTTGCACAGTGGTCGTAACTTCGACAACTCGACAGAACAACAACTTGATAGGCAATCGATGATTAACCAGAATTCAATGAAGTCGATAGCCACCAAATCAAGATTGACAAGATCGAAAGATGAGTCCGGTCGGAACCGTCGTGGTCATAAGCCAATGGCATGGTCGCACGATCAACGTGGTCAAGACCGACTCGCACCTATAGCCGATCGCGGTCGCAGACACCTCATGAGACCGTGGGGCACACGACTACGAGATCTCGACCATCAAGCACTCGGAAACCAAATAAGCAAAGAAAGCGGATGATCTACGCCTTGACTAGTCGAGAAGAGAAGCGCGCAAATAGAACAAAGTCGAAATCATAGCAGAGGAGGCTAGTGAAGCGTACAACCGCAAGATCCGATTTACAGATATCTTTCGATTCACGGATCTTTCGGTCATGGGACTTTAAACACTGCAAGAACACATCCTCTGGTGAGAAAATCCCAAGAAGTCATGACTTCTCCGCCAAGTACGAAATGAAGAGATGGTCGAACTCGAAGCAGGAAGCAATGAGGCGCCAACCGCAAGGGCCCGACTTCAAATAACTTTCAACTAACAGATCGTCTGTCCAAGAAAGCTGCGTAAACAATATGGTTAGGGCCTCTGGAGGTTGCTTTAATCTTTAAATGAAAACTTAGCAACCAAAAGAGAGTTCAACTATATTTCACTGAGAGCGCCCAAAACCAAATCAGAAAGAGAACAAGACCGCTCGTGGATCTAGAGTAGCCAAAATGGCTTGAAATGCACCTCACATATCATCGCGATTCGAAAGCCAAGAACACAGAGAAAAGGACAAATGAAGAAACCCCACCAAGTCATCCAAAAATAAATAGACAACACAACTCAAATAGAGATAGAGATGGATGATTGATCATGAGAGTTTCAAATCCACTCCCTTGGGAGGACAAGCTCTACCCTAGAGCTACACACACAGATACAAACTCCCAAGGGAGGGAGAGGCGGCTGCCTCCAAGGCCTAGCCGACCAACTCACTCTAACTCCTGCCTCCCCTCTCCCTTTTATAGCCTCACATCCGAGACTAACCCTAATGGATCCATCCATTAGTCCACACTGGGGATAACCCGTAAACCCCACCTAACACCGGGTTTTATCACTCACTTTGCCCGCTAACTCAAATGCTTTGCCTGCTATCCTATGAGACCAAGACTTTACCCGTTAGCGCCAACAATCCACTTCTTTTCTCGTGTGCTTTACCGGAGGGACAGCTTCCTTTGCAGCTTTGGCATTTCTCCAAAATGCCCTCACACTACCTTCCTGTCCATGCTTGCAACCACCTCGCAAGACTAGGTCTCCTTCGCTTCCCGGTCGCTCGGACCCCAACACCACCGTGTCTCGTCCGACCATCCTAGCCTCACCAGACCTATCTCCGACCGGCTGCATCAGCTCCGGTTCCTCATCAGCCACCTTGAGCTCCAGTCTTCTTTGGCTTCACCCAGTCGTTCTGGACCTCAACATCTCCCATGTTTAGTCCCGACCATTCCAAGCCTCACCAAGACTTGTCTCCAAGATCATCTGGTCCCTCGACTCCTCCAGAGTCTAGTCTCGATCCGTTTCGTCGCACACGACCGCACCCAACCTCCTGACCGTCTGGACCTCAGCTCCTCCCTGAGCCTAGTCCCGGTCCTCCTCGTTGTTGCCTGTCGTGTCCATCATGGGTAGCTACAGCTCTGGTTCCT
This sequence comes from Bonia amplexicaulis, assembly GCA_036346245.1. Taxonomy (NCBI): domain Eukaryota; kingdom Viridiplantae; phylum Streptophyta; class Magnoliopsida; order Poales; family Poaceae; genus Bonia; species Bonia amplexicaulis. The sequence goes on along the minus strand of CM070749.1, from coordinate 1,131,411 downwards.
CATCTCCCCGGCTCGCAACCACCTCACCAGCCTCGATCATCTTCGGCGTCTCCGACCGTCTGGACCTCAACACTTCACGTGCCTAGTCCCGGTCCTCCCACGCCTCACCATGAAATAGCTCAAGTCCTGCAGCCACAAGACAAGCAAACCATCACATAGCACCGCATGAAAACACATGCACCATCAATGGTCACGCTCAACAAGATCTCGGTGCACAATCACGCAACATTCTAGTCGTACACCCCATACGACCACTCGAACACTCAATTCATGAAGTGGTCGAAGTCCTAGAAGACTTCTTAACAACCTTCGACCACACAGCATGCCGTCACGACCATCTCAAAGCTCGTTACGACCATGCAGACACAAGCTACGACCAACGCTAGCTTGCTACGACCACATACAACACAGATACAACTTTATCGCTCAAAGTCTAGTACCTCATCCGAACACTCTATTGCACACGATACACTTGAGCTCACCGAGCTCGCTCAAAGCCTCGACCTCATCCCAAGTCGTTACGACCGATTCCCACCAAAGCGATCGCTTCGGTGGTCGTGCGACCAGCTCCATCGCCAAACGACCACGACTCTTTACGTAAACTAACGTGGTCGAACAGAGTTTCACCACGCTCAATCCCGTGATAACATGGTCGATGTCTCAAGCGCCAACGTGATCGTACCACCGAGCCCCCAACGTGGTCGTGGCTCTGAGTGCACAACGTGGTCGAAGACCCACGTCCTTCAACGTGGTCGAAGCTCCCAAGCGCCCTCGCCAACCACTTCCAACGTGGTCGAAGACGCCACGCCGTGGTCGTAAATGGCCCCGGAGGCCTCCGACCACGCCAACGAGCCGTAGACTACACAATGTGGTCGTGCGCCACCTACCGGTTCTCACTTTAAGCTCAACGTGGTCGAGCGCCTTGACCACGGCCAAAGTGGTCGAGCGTCGTCCACCGACTCCGACTACGCCAAATTCACCGATGTTGCCGTAACGTGGTCGTATACCTCTCGATAAGCTTCTGATCACGGTCAAATCTGCCGAGAGAGCCGCAGCGTGGTCGTAAACAACCCGAAAGACTTCCGACCACACCCATAATGGTCGTACGCACGTTTTCTGGCTTCCGACCGGTTCCAAAACGGTCGTACGGCTTCGGTTGGCTTCCGACCACTGACAATGTGGTCGTAAACTTTCCCGGTGGCCTTCGAGCATGGCCAGAGTGGTCGTAAACGCCTTCCGACCTTGGACAACGTAATCGTAAGTAGTCTGCTGACCATTCTTAAGACTTACAACTTTGCAGAGCCAGCTCAAACCTCAAAAACCAAACTCAATCTTCCTAGATCAAGAGTCAATTACTCATCACAACCATGGGGTGACCTCCACATGGTCTCACAATCTCCCCCTTGATGAGTATATTGACAAACACTGAAAAAGGCATGAAGATGAGTTTGTTTTTGAAAAGAAGGCATGAAGGAGATGCAAAAGACACACATGGTCTAAAAAGAATGAAGAAGGGACTCATGACCATGTTGACACAGAATGAAATGGAGTAGACAGAGAAAGCTCAAAATTTCTACAGAAACTCCAAATCACACAGAAAGTCCAATCTTGCTCATGGTCCAAAAAGCAGATGCTCACATGACCATTGTCATAGCAAGATGACCAAACATTCTCCCCCTTAATGCCTTTTATCCTTCTCCCATCCCTTAATGTATTCTCCCATTTTAATGCCTTTTGCACCCCTTAATGCCTTTTTCTCTATCCTTCTCCCCCTTTTGGCATTAAAGTCATCAAGATGCAAGGAAGAAACATAGAGCATGAATGAAATGGGGTGACTGAGTTTGATTCATTGTAAGCAAAGGGAGCCATGAAGATTATCAAAAGTGACTACACAGAAAATTATACCAAGTCATAAAAGGTGACAATGCTATCTAGATCATAACAAACCATGTATTGCCAAGCTCAAGCCAAATAAGTCATGATTTTTTAAATTAAATGGTTTGATTAGCATGTCGAGTCACTTAAGATTATAGTCTAGAAGAAGGTATCCAAACGTGAGTCAAGCCATGTCAATATTCTAAGTTGAACCAAGAAGCTATAGTTGAGTCAATTTTAGAGTGCTATAAGTTCAAAAATGAGACATTTTGTTCAAGCACTAGAAATCACAAGCAATTCACTACTTGTAGTACTTTGGATACCACTTGTAGAATACTTGTAGCTGAGCAAAATTAGCACATTTGGCACTTTTCATAAATTAATGGTTGGCTCCAACCATTTTCATAAATATTTGTTTTCTTAGCCGTGTGCTAGATCTCAAGCCTTATGCGATCACTCCAAGCAATAAGCTTAAAGAGGTGATCTTGGTCATCCAAAACTCCCCGAGTTCATGCCTAGTGCAATGGCGAGCCATCTCATGAGAAAGAATTGGTGAGATCAGTTTTTTCGCACAGAAGAGATCTTTTTGCATTTACTTGAATTAGTTCATGAACAAAGAGTTAAAACTTAACTCATGCATCACTAATGAACTAACTTAGCTCAATCTAAACCTCAAAAACAGATTCAAGACTCAACTTAGCCTATTCGACATGGCCTGAATCAAGGGAGGATCACTAAAGCCAGACTATTCATAAGATTGAACAAGACATGATTTGATTCAAGTTGTTCACATTTAATTAAGCTAGTATGGCAAGAGCTAAGCAACACATAGAAGGGCATGATAAATCAAGCTATCACAGGACATGGCAAGATATAAAGCATGATATCATGTCACATAAAGATAATATTCAGGGCTCCAAAGACTGTACAGGCATTCATGTGAATGGTATGCACTAAGGGACAAAAGACTGCACACGAGATGAACTCCCCCTGAAAAATAACCCGAACAGATAGAAAGGGTCCAACTCCCCCTAGAGAAAGCAACTTGAGAAGAACCACGAAATTTGGCACAAAATTCAGAAAGAGGAGGTTCTAGCTCAAAGAGGTGATTCCCAAACACATCCTATCCTCATGGTCTCTAGTCTATAACCTCATACCACGGGGCAAAAAGCACACTATGTCAATGCAAAAGACTCTAGTGGCCAAGAAAAAGTCCAATCTAGGAGAAGAGAATCCTAGAGAACCAAAGCCCAAACTAGGTAGTAAATAATCCTAGAGAACCACTTGGATGAGAAGTGTGATCGAGACAATATCACCTAGAGTCGGTTCTGTCTAACCAATCGACTCTTCCTCCCATTAGAACAGATAAACGAGCAAAGCCAAGTGGAGGGAAGCAAAACACTAAAGATCACAGGAGAGCAAACCTTGGTTATAGTTGCTCGGGAGGTTGTTGTAGTGGTCGAGGTCGAATATGTGTCCGTGACGAGGTCGTAGATGAGTCTCGACATGGTCGCATATGTGTTCGAGACCTCATCAAGCGATCAAGTCATGTACTGGATGTGATCGAGTCCGAGTTCACCATGGTCGCAGATGAATCCAAATTGAGTCCAGACCATAGTCGAGATGATTCCGGGGTTGCAATTGATCCCGGTCTAGACCGTGGTCGTGAGACGAGTCCGAGAATGGTCGGAGTCGTGTTCGTGTGGTCGAACTCGCCCCGAGGATCGGTCGTAGTTGAGTCCGAGTTGTGGCCGGTTGAGTCCGGATCGTAGTCGTGGTCGAATCCGGCTCATGGTCGTATGGGTTCAGCCGAGTCCATACCGTGGTCGAGACACTACGACGTGGTCATAAAGACCGTGGAGCGGTCAGAAACAACTGTACCACTCTCCCTCATTCATAACTGCGGATTAAACATAGGGGAACAAATGGTGTCCTAGTACTGGGGTAAATAATACACAGGCATGGATCCAGTACTGAGACAAGTGACCACAATTGGTAGCATTACAAATGTATGAGAACACGCACCGCCATAAGCTCAATCTAGCCCTCATCAAAAGCATCTAGAACAGCAAGCCTAGAGCCACCCAATACTAGAAGAAGCTTGTGACCTAACCACAAATCTCATGATATCTAAGCATAAGCACAGACTAATGCTACCAAGATGTCATACAATTTATTTCATGCCATAACAGCAATAAGATCAAAGTATACAAGCATCACAATGAATCACAACCATACACATAGCAGATGACAGGAACAGTCACAGAAGCATATGCTAGCATGGATAAAAGCATGTATACTAGAAAAGATACAAAGGCATGAATAAATGCACCATCATGACACAGAGAAACTATCCAAGATATACTCAAGCTCATACTGTCCATACATATGCATACATCATGTAGACATACAACATGGCAAATCAAAATCATGAAAAGTATGCTAACATGTATAAATAATGATGAATGAACATAAGGAGCAAGATGTGAACCATGATAGATACTACAGAGCACAAGGTCATGATGATACTTGACTTCTAATACACACATTCTACTTAGCTCATGAAGTCAAGTCAAAGCTTAAGTATCTAACAAATACAACAAGGTACATGGATACTTAAGCAACATACACATAAAGGCATGACATGAAAGCATTGAGAGAAAAACATGCCAGTATGGAACATGTGAGCACATGAACAAGTACAACATGCCAATATGGTCAAACATGAGTATAAGGGCATGAGGGTATAGAGTAGCTCACAAAGTAGGTGGAGACGCCAAACGTGAAGGTACATACCTCTTGGAGGCCATGAAGTGGAGAACCAACAAATGTTCTAGTCACGTGATGAAGCAGAAGACTAAAATCCATTCGATCCCATGTTCTCCATCCAACGTCTGGACACCTACAAAAGACAAGAACAAAGTGCCCAAGTCTTGGATCCCAAGGGGTTAGTAAGCAAATGCTTGAGACCCCAAGACCTGACACACGGCCACTCAGCAGAAAAAGAGTGGTCGTTACGTACTACGACTACGGTCGAGAAGAAATGAGCGTGGTCGTAGCACGAGAGGCATAGTCTTGAACGACTACGGTAGAGATGTGATCGCTGGTCATTACAACCACGATCGGAATTGCGGTGTCGTCGTAAGTCAGTTATGACCACGGCAATCGAGCAGCAGCGCGCTCAGAACCAGCAGTCGTGATCGTAGGGACTTTCGACCACGGTAACAAGCGGAAGTGTCCGCCAGCAGACATGGTCGTATGCAGCTACGACTATGTCGAGAAGCCGAAGTTTTGGTCGTAAGGCATTATGACTACAACGACGACACAGCAGAGGAACTCAGCTTTACTACATTCTAGCAAGCTCACACTCCTCTACACATGTGCAGTGAGTCAAAGTTTTAATTTCTCATTTGCAGATTTTAACATTCAAGTAGAGAAATTAAATTTTCACCATCTACAGAGAAAGACTCACAACCTACACATGAGAAATGAGATTTCAACCTAGCAAGAACAATCTAGCAATTTATAATCTAGGCACCTCACAATATCCCAAAGAGCAAGTATATTCATCTTGGACAAGGCCAAGGTCATAATAAGTTTTTACCTTGCTCATGATAAGTCGACGCTCGTCATTATCATCCGTGTGTTCTCCAAGGCTTTCTCCTTCCTGGCACTTGATCAACCAAAGGACAAGAATGTACCACAAAGCTCACACTTGTGGTTTCTTGCAAATAAAATCATCCTCTAGCCGAAATCAAGCCTCTTGTCTCAAAGGACATCATTGGCAAAACCACCCCAACAAGATGCAAAGAAGCGATCACAATATTCCCTACTAGTTGCATGCTCAAGATCGGTTAAGATCCAATTCAGAGACAACCTCGCTCTGATACCAATTGTAGGACCGAACTGGCAACAGAGGGGGGGGTGAATGGTGCCTTCAAAACTCTCTGAGAAATTTATACCGATCTTTTCTCCGATAGCTAGAAAGCTATGAAGAGGGAGATCGATTGCTTTACTGGAAATCAAGAGAGATCAGAGAATAACCGCAATGACATAGAACAAAAACAGACGCACGATCGCCGTAACTAAAACCCGACGCCGTGATCGGTTACATCGTGGTCGTAAGTCCGACAACGTGGTCCATAGTTTGCACAGTGGTCGTAACTTCGACAACTCGACAGAACAACAACTTGATAGGCAATCGATGATTAACCAGAATTCAATGAAGTCGATAGCCACCAAATCAAGATTGACAAGATCGAAAGATGAGTCCGGTCGGAACCGTCGTGGTCGTAAGCCAATGGCATGGTCGTACGATCAACGTGGTCGAAGACCGACTCGCACCTATAGCCGATCGCGGTCGCAGACACCTCATGAGACCGTGGGGCACACGACTACGAGATCTCGACCATCAAGCACTCGGAAACCAGCGCAAAAGAAAGCAGATGATCTACGTCTTGACTGGTCGAGAAGAGAAGCGCGCAAATAGAACAAAGTCGAAATCATAGCAGAGGAGGCTAGTGAAGCGTACAACTGCAAGATCCGATTTCTGTATATCTTTCGATTCACGGATCTTTCGGTCATGGGACTTTAAACACTGCAAGAACACATCCTCTGGCTGAGAAAATCCCAAGAAGTCATGACTTCTCGCCAAGTACGAAATGTAAGAGATGGTCGAACTCGAAGCGAGGAAGCGGCGAGGCGCCAACCGCAAGGGCCCGACTTCAAATAACTTTCAACTAACGGATCGTCTGTCCAAGAAAGTCACAAACAATATGGTTAGGGCCTCGGAGGTTGCTTTAATCTTTAAATGAAAACTTAGCAACCAAAAGAGAGTTCAACTATATTTCACTGAGAGCGCCCAAAACCAAATCAGAGAGAGAACAAGACCGCTCGTGGATCTAGAGTAGCCAAAATGGCTTGAAATGCACCTCACATATCACTGCGATTCGTAAAGCCAAGAACACAGAAAAGGACAAATGAAGAAACCCCAGTCAAGTCATCCAAAAAATAAATAGACAACACAACTCAAATAGAGATAGAGAGATGGATGATTGATCATGAGAGTTTCCAAATCCACTCCCCTTGGGAAGACAAGCTCTACCCTAGAGCTACACACACGATACAAACTCCCAAGGGGGAGAGGCGGCGCCTCCAAGGCCTAGCCGACCAACTCACTCTAACTCCTGCCTCCCTCTCCCTTTTATAGCCTCACATCCGAGACTAACCTAATGGATCCATCCATTAGTCCACACTGGGATAACCCAGTAAACCCCACCTAACACCGGTTTTATCACTCACTTTGCCCGCTAACTCAAATGCTTTGCTCGCTATCCTACTGACCCACACTTTACCCGTTAGCGCCAACAGAATCCACTTCTTTTCTCAGGTGCTTTACCAGAGGGACAGCTTCCTTTGCAGCTTTGGCATTTCTCCAAAATGCCCTCACACTGCCTTCCTGTCCATGCTTGCAACCACCTCGCAAGACTAGGTCTCCTTCGGCTTCCCGGCTGCTCGGACCCCAACACCACCGTGTCTCGTCCCGAGCATCCTAGCCTCACCTGACCTATCTCCGACCATTGCATCGACTCGGTTCCTCATCGACCACATTGAGCTCCGCCTTCTTTGGCTTCACCCGCTGCTCGACCTCAACATCTCCCATGTTTAGTCCCGACCATTCCAAGCCTCACCAAGACTTGTCTCCAAGATCATCTGGTCCCTCGACTCCTCCAGAGTCTAGTCTCGATCCGCTTAAATCGCCGCACACCACCGCACCCAACCTCCCGACTGCCTGACCTCGGCTCCTCCCCGAGCCTAGTCCCGTCCTCCTCGTTGTTGCTGTCGTGTCCATCATGGGTAGCTACAGCTCTGTTCCTCATCTCCCGGCCGCAACCACCTCACCGACCTCGATCATCTTGGCGTCTCCGACCGCCGGACCTCAACACCTCCTGTGCCTAGTCCCGGTCCTCCCGCCTCACCATGAAATAGCTCAAGTCCCGCAGCCACAAGACAAGCAAACCATCACATAGCACCGCACGAAAACACACAGACCATCAATGGTCACGTTCAACAAGATCTCAGTGCACAATCACCGCAACATTCTAGTCGCACACCCCATACGACCACTCGAACACTCAATTCATGAAGTGGTCAAGTCCTAGAAGACTTCTTAACAACCTTCGACCACACAAAGATGCCGTCACGACCATCTCAAAGCTCGTTATTTACCATGCGCATACAAGCTACGACCAACGCTAGCTTGCTACGACCACATACAACACGTATACAACTTTATCGCTCAAAGTCTAGTACCTCATCCGAGCACTCTATTGCACACAGATACACTTGAGCTCACCGAGCTCGCTCAAAGCCTCGACCTCATCCCAAGTCGTTACGACCGATTCCCACCAAACGATCGCTTACGTGGTCGTGCGACCAGCTCGATCGCCAAACGACCACGACTCTTTCGCCGCTAACGTGGTCGAACAGAGTTTCACCACGCTCAATCCGTGATAACATGGTCGGCGTCTCAAGCGCCAACGTGATCGCACCACCGAGCCCCCAACGTGGTCGTGGCTCGAGTGCACAATGTGGTCAAGACCCACGCCCTTCAACGTGGTCGAAGCTCCCAAGCGCCCTCGCCAACCACTTCCAACGTGGTCGAAGACGCCACGCCGTGGTCGTAAATGGCCCCGAGGCCTCCGACCACGCCAACGAGCCGTAGACTACACAATGTGGTCGTGCGCCACCTACCGGTTCTCACTTTAGCCAACGTGGTCGAAGCGCCTTCCGACCACGGCCAAAGTGGTCGAGCGTCGTCCACCGACTCCGACTACGCCAAATTCACCGATGTTGCCGTAACGTGGTCGTATACCTCTCGATAAGCTTCGATCACGGTCAAATCTGCCGAGAGCCGCAGCGTGGTCGTAAACAACCCGAAGACTTCCGACCACACCCATAATGGTCGTGACGACGTTTTACGCTTCCGACCGTTCCAAAACGGTCGACGGCGGCTTGGCTGGCTTCCACCACCGACAATGTGGTCGAACTTTCCGGTGGCCTTCGAGCATGGCGAGTGGTCGTCGCCTTCCGACCTTGGACAACGAATCGTAAGTAGTCTGCTGACCATTCTTAAGACTTACAACTTTGCAGAGCCAGCTCAAACCTCAAAAACCAAACTCAATCTTCCTAGATCAAGAGTCAATTACTCATCACAACCATGGGGTGACCTCCACATGGTCTCACAAGCGACGGCATGGGGAGGGCTTACGGCACCGGCGAGCTATGGTCGTCGGCGAGCTCGGGAGATGCCGGGAGAAGCTTGGCGATGGCCCGGGGATGGTGTGGGAGCAAAGAATTGAGCTCCCACAGCAAGGATCGGTGTAATGGCAGCGAGGGGTCGTCGGCCGGAGTTGGCGAAGAAGGAGGATCGACGGCGAGTTGGTGGTTCTCCGACCGATCCTGTTCGCTACAATGATGAGGGAGGTGAGGCGATGCTTTTGAGGGGGATCCCGGGCTTTTATAGCCGGCCAAAAGGCCTGCCCCCGGAGGAGCTGGCGCAGGCGGGGCGCCGCCAGGGCGGTGGGCGGCGGCGAACACGGCGCGGAGGGGCGGCGGGTTGGGCGTCGTGGGGTCTTTTCCCATAACACCCCCTCCGGGGCCTCCGCAACATGGGTGCTGCACGCCGCGAGGGCGGAGGAGGAGGAAGAAAGGGGAAAAGCGCCCTGACAAAGCGGGCCCGCGGTCGATGAGAGAGGGGCGGGAGAGGGATCCGCGGGCGGCCGAGATGGCGTCCGGGTGGGACGTGGCGCCATCTGGGCCGGACGCGTGTCGACCCGGGGGAGAGGGAGGGCGGATCCGGGGGCGACGTGGGCGGAATCTGGCCCGTCCACGCGTCATACGGGAGGGGATTTAGATTTAATTTTTTGATTTTTGAATTTCCAGAAATGGTAGAGGGCATAATATAATTCAGAAAAATACTAAATTACCACCAAAAATTTTAGAATTTTCCCAGAAATCCCCAGAGACATTTTTTTAGGTTTAAGAAAATTATTTCCCCACAAAGTGGCTATTTCATTTAATATTCTTAGGCCCATAACTGACTACTTTTCCTTTTTCCTTTTTATTTTTCTCCTCTTTTCTTTCACAATTGTAGATATATTTACTTTGTGCAAATGCATGCATATATATACATATATATATATATATCTCAGCTTGCCCTACTTATGCTACTTTTGAAATGTTCTCTGTGGATCATCTTTTCAGATTCGATTTCAAATTTAGAATTCTCTATTAGTTTTAAACAGGTGGGCTCTTCCTCGAAGTTCTTCAGAAAATACTTTCAGAAACCCAACTCAACATAATGCACTACAGAATATTTCATAACATTTTATTATACAATTCTTCTTAGTTTTCAGGGTGTTACATACCCCGACTCGGACAACGCTCGTCAGATGCTCACTGCACTCGACCTTCGTGTCTGGGAGATGAAGGTGACTACCATCAAGGACACCACCGACCTCTCGACTTTGACGCTTGACGCGCTGTACTCGCGCCTCAAGACGCACGAGATCGACATTGTCTCTCGTAAGTTGAAGTCACAGTCGATGGCTCTAGTCACCAATCCCGTTAAACACGGTTTTTCCGCCGATTCACTTGGTGGGTTCTCCTAGCTGCTCTCGTGACGAATCGATGATCGCCAGAGCAGCTAGAGGATGAACAGCTGGCCCTCCTAGCTCGGAAGTTCTCCCATGCTTACAAGAGGAGGAGGGACGAAAGAGAGGCGGACCACCATCTGCTTTGAGTGTGGTGGCCCTAACCACATTCGGCAAACCGCCCCAAACCGGAGAAGGGAAAGGCGACTTCATGGTTCGAGCAAGAACGACTACAACGATAAGAACCGCAACAAGAAGACTCCAGTACACCCACAAGGCAAGAAGAAGTTCCGCAACTTCGGGAAGGCCAAGAAGTTGTTCCATCGCATCCTCACCGCCTTCGACGACCTCGATCTCAGCGAGGTGGAGGGGTGGAGCGACGATGATGGGAAAGACGAGCAAGATCCCAAGGATGGCGAGGACTTCTCCAGCATGTGCTTCATGGCCCTCGAGGGCGAACTAAGCGACAACGAGTACGTACTCGACTCGACGAGGTGAGCCCTACTTATGACCGACAATGATGCTTTCCTTAAGCTAGGTAGATTTCATGCCAAGTCTAGGGCTAGGTGTGCTGATTTGTAGAAGGAAGTAGCTAGACTATCACGGAGCTTACTTAACTACATCCGCTCCCTCCGTGATGACCGTGATACATGTTGTGCCTTGATTGATGATATGGAGAAATTAAGGACCTCTCATGCTAGTCTGTCTTCTGAGCTTGATTTGATTAAGGTGGAGAACATTAGTCTTCTTGCAGAGCTTGAGATGAGTAGGGTAGTTCCTGTTTCATCTTCTACTGTTGAGACTATTTCTTGCACCTCATGTGAGGATAAAGATAATGCTTTTAGAGGTCTTTATACATTGCTTCTCGATCTGCCCGAGACGTGTGAAAGTTGTAATAACTTAAAGATGAATCTAAAATGGGCAGATTATAAAATTGCTGAGTTACAAGCTTTTCTACTTGAGCCTATTGCTTCATGTGTAAATTGTCCTAAGTTAACTGCTGAACTTGAATCTGTCTCAAAACAGTTTCAAGAAATGATTGACTACAATAAGAAAATGGCTCAAGATGCTTCTAAGGACCTGTTAGCTCACCATGCAAAATTGTGATAAACTAAAACCGACTTGATTGCTTTGGATGATAAATGTGTGAAGCTAACTAAGGACCTCCTAGAAAAATCACGTGCTGCTTGTACCTTCTGTGCTGAGGTGTTGGAAAAGGATAAGGACATGGTAGAGACATTTAGGAAGAGTTACGAAGACCAAATGGCTAGGATTAGGACTGCCCCCTGTGTGTCCTGCGAAGCCCTCAAGGTTGAGGTGGCCGTGCATAAGGAGAAATATGCACGTGCTATTCGCTCTTCTGCTATTGGTTCTTCTCCTTCCTCTCCTCCTGCTGTCTCTTCTTCTTCTCCTTGCTCTTCTTGCACTTCTCTCTTTCGGGAGTGTCAGTACCTTGTGAACACTCTCGAGAAATTTGTAGGAGGCAAGAAGAAACTCAATCTTATTCTAGACCAATCAAAGATTTGCAAGTTCAAACAGGGTCTAGGATATGATCTCCGTGAGGATGTGAGGAAGCATATACCTATCGTGCTCAGACCCGTAGCCGCAGGTGTGATTGAGGTCAAGCCCAAGAACAAGAATGTTCAATTTAAATCGGTGAGGCTTTGTTCAAAGGATTACGTGACAAGGTGACTTCACCGCAGCTTGACCTCTCAGAAGGTGAAGCCATCTCATACTTCTTCAGCCTCTCAGAAGGCGAAGTATCATTGCACCTTCTGTCAGAAGGATGGACATTTGATTGACCATTGCTTCAAGCGCGCCAAGATCATGTGTAGAGACCGTGTTGCAGCTCTTAGGCGTATTCAGGGTCAGCCCGAGACCTTGAGTGCACCTAAGACCAACACGAGGTCTAGGCTTGCTCTTGTTGGTGGTTGGGCAAGATCGAGGACTTGGTTCTTCCGAGTTTTCGGTTTCGTCCTCATGCTCCCTTGGTCATGACTTCCGCCGTCACGAGGGTAGATCTCGTTTTCCCAATCGAGATAGCTATCCGCAATGAGATCGACATGTTGCTTGGTGCTTCAACTCGCTCTCCGTAGCGATCGGATCCAAGAATGACTTGTGTCTGCTCACGCACCCTCCGCTTCTTTGAGCGACGGAGAGCGAGGGTAGTTAGAGATCGATCGTGTGTGACTACTTCTTACGCCGACGTGTTACTCAAGATTGGGTGCCAAAATCATCGTTGATTTACCCCAAGATCGAGACTTTACTCTGCTTGACTCGGGTTCGCGGGCGGGGAAGGAAAATGTTTGGCTTGTAGACTCCGGGTGTTCATGACACATGACCGGAGATTCCCGTTGGTTTTCTTCCCTCGCTCGTGCTCCAGGTGATGAGATGATCACCTTCGGAGATGCTTCATCTGGGCGCGTCATCGCCAAAGGTACAGTGCGTATTAATGATTCATTTATTTTGAGAGATGTTGCCTTGGCTAGTAAGCTGCAGCATAATTTGCTTTCCGTTTCTCAGCTTACCGATGACGACTTTGAGGTGAGTTTTAAGAAAAACAATTGCAAAATTCTTGATTCTTCTGTAGTCCGGTTTATGGATTTCTCATTTTGGGAGGATCTTTCGTGCTGATTTTTCCGAGTCTTCCGTGATCCTCTCCGTTGTTTGCTTGCTTCGAGTCCCGCGACCTTTCCTTCGGCATAGGAGACTTGGTCATATTGGATTTGACCATTTGACTCGAGTTAGCGGTCACGATCTCATTCGTGGTCCGCCGAAACTCAAGATGGTCAAAGATCTTGTTTGCGCCCCATGCCGCAGACGGCAAGATGGTTGCCGCTTCTCATCCTCGGTCATAGTTACTATGACCGATGCACCGGGACAGCTGCTCCATATGGATACGGTTGGACCAGCTCGAGTGTAGTCAGCAGGAGGGAAGTGGTATGTTCTTGTCGTAGTCGATGGCTTCTCGAGGTATTCTTGGGTGTTTTCTTGGCCTCAAGGATGAGACGTTTACACATTTCCGAGGTCTTTTCAAAGAGCTTTCTGTTGAGCTTCCGGTGCCTTACGAGCGATCTGCGGTGACAATGGCACGAGTTCAAGAATTCCTACTTGAGAGGTTGTGTGGTGAGACAGTGTAGAGCACCGGTTCTCTTCTCCGCACGTCCCACAGCAGAATGGCGTCGTGGAGAGGAAGAACCGTACCTTGGTCGAGATGGCGAGGACGATGCTCGATGAATACTCTACACCGCGGAAGTTTTGGGCTGAGGCTATAGCCACCGCGTGCCATGTTTCGAACAGAGTTTTTCTCAGGGCACACTTGCACCGCACTTCTTATGAGTTGAGATATGGGCGAAACCCAGTGTATCTCATTTTGTGTGTTTGGTTGCAAGTGCTTCATTACAAGTCCGGAACCTAGATAAGTTCGAGTCACGTTCTTGTGATGGGATCTTTCTAGGCTACTCGACTTCTTGGCGGGCTTACAGTGCAGAACTGCGAGTCTAGTAAAATGGTAGAAACACAGTGAGGTGACTTTCGATGAGGCCATTCCAGGGACTAGGCCCGACATCTCAGGTTCTTTAGAGCAATCCGAGACCATCTTCGTGGATGATGAGGACGATGGAGACGAGGGTTGTTTACCTGATCCAGTCCCTCATCCACCCCTTGAGGTGCCTTCTTCCACCGCACCTCAAGGTGATCAGCCCATGCCTTCTGCCTCTTCTGGAGCTAGTGGCTCTGTTCCTACCTCGTCGACTCGAGGTAGAGGCCATTTCTTCATCTCATCCTGGACCTCCTAAACATATCCAAAATCTCATCCTTGAGCGGATCATTGAGACCTTTTGAGCGAGTTACTCGCTCAAAATCTGGCATGTCACTCTTTTGTCTCCATTTTGCCTTTGTTGCCTCCTTCGAGCCCAAAGACATTTGTCATGCTCTCTCTGATGAGTCTTGGGTCAATGCCATGCATGAGGAGCTAGAGAGTTTCGAGAGAAACAAGGTCTAGACACTTGTTGAGCCCCCTCGAGGTCATAATATCATTGGGACCAAGTGGGTGTTCAAGAACAAGCAAAGTGAGGATGGGATAGTCATTCAAAACAAGGCTAGACTGGTTGCTCAGGGGTACTCCCAGGTTGAGGGTCTAGATTTCGAGGAGACCTTTGCCCTGTAGCGGACTTGAGGCCATTAGAATTCGCTTGCCTTTGCGCTTCTAAGGGTTTCAAGCTCTACCGATGGATGTCAAGAGTGCCTTTCTCAATGGCTTTATTGAGGAAGAAGTCTATGTGAGACAGCCTCCAGGTTTCGAGAACCCCAAATACCCTAATCATGTCTACAAGCTTTCCAAAGCGTTGTATGAACTTAAGCAGGCCCCTAGAGCTTGGTATGAGAGGCTTAAGTCCTACCTATTGAGACATAATTTCGAGATGGGTAAAGTTGACAAGACCTTGTTCATTCGCCGGCTTGGCAATGACCTTCTGCTCGCCCAAATTTATGTCGATGACATTATCTTTGGCGGCACTTCTCATGCTCTAGTTTCACGCTCTCGGACGTCATGAGCACCGAGTTTGAGATGAGCATGATGGGTGAGTTGACTTTCTTCCTTGGCTTCCGGATCAAGCGAGACTCGGAGGGTACCTTCTTGCATCAAGGCAAGTACACTCGTGATCTCCCGAGATGTTTCGACATGAGTGATGGCAAGCCGGTGTCAACTCCGATGGCTTCTACGGCCGCACTTGACCCAGATGAGGACGGCGAGCCAGTTGATCAAAAGGAGTTCAGAAGTATGATTGGCTCTCTCTTGTACCTCACTGCCTCGAGACCGGACATACACTTTTCTATGTGTCTTTGTGCTCAGTTTCAGGCTTCTCCTCGCGTGTCTCACCGCCAGGCGGTGAAGCGCATCTTTCGGTACCTTCGAGCTACCATTGACTATGGTATCGGTACTCTTCCTCCTCCCGTCTATCTCTTAGAGCCTTTTGGATGCAAACTTTCTTTGGTCAGAGGATAGATAGGAAGAGCGCTGGTACCGCCGGTTCATTGGCACTTCTCTCGTTTCTGGTCTTGAGGAAGCATCCTGTTGCATGACCCACCGCCGAGGCCGAGCACGTTCTCGCAGCCCGATTCTTTGTAGCCAAGTGCTTTGGATGATCTCGACTCTGCGGGACTTTGGGTTAACTATCGATCGTGTTCCGCTCTTTTGCGATAACACATCTACGATTAGCATTGCTAAGAACCCGTGCAGCACTCTCGGACCAAGCACATTGATATCAGATATCATTTTCTTCGAGACCATGTAGAGAAGGGTGACATCGTGCTTCAGTTTGTGGAGAGTGACCATCAGTTGGCTGATATCTTCACCAAGCCTCTGGATAGCACGAGGTTTTCAGCTCTGCGGGGAGAGCTTGGGGTGATTTGTCCTTATGGACTGTTGTGAGGGGGAGCTTTGGGCTTTACCGCTTTATCATATTATTTATGCTTCTGTCTCCTTACTATTGCACTGCATCTGTGGGTGCATTGGGCTTAGTCCTTCTAGCATAGGTTAGAGTGTGTCTCTTGCTGAGTGCTTAGACTTCTTGCTCTTATCTTGTGCTTTCAGGATAGCTGTTTCTTATCTCACTAGGTTGAGCTCACTCACTTCTTCTAGGTTCTAGCGAGAGTTGGGCCACCCTCGGGTGAGGCAGTGCGTGTTTGCTCTCTAGTGTGTGTTTTACTCGACACCGTTGTCCCGAGTCATATGGGGTAGATAAGAGTTAGTCTGAGTCATTAGTATTCTCTATCTTATCTATACTTTAAGGACTGTCTTTCTTGATTTCTTTGCCAGCTTCTCGTTTTTATTGCTTTGGTTCAGGGGGAGTTCATTTGGGAACTTCTAGATCTTAATGTTGACATAACTCAACTTGAACTAAAAGCTGCATCACATGTTGATGGGGAGTTGGATTTTATTGCATGTCATTCTGCATTGTCATATAATTACATGGAGCCTTGATTATTATCCATTGATGACATGTTTAAAATGCTTTACACGTTGCCATAACTTATGCTTATTTGCTATATTTATCATGACTTCATTTGTGTAAACTAGCTTGTGCCATGATAAGTTAATTAAACTTGCTCAATTTAAACTAAAACTTGTCATGTTAGCACTCGAGATTAGTCTTTCTTGAGCTATCCTTTTATGATCCATGCTATGTCAAATAGACTGAGTTGAGCGTTGAATCTCTATTGAGCCTTAGATTGAGCTGTTTTAGTCTCTTGATGATGCATAGGTTAGTACAATCATTTTAATAGCAAAAAGATCTCTTTTGTGCGAAAAAACTGATCTCACCAATTCTTTCTCATGAGACGGCTTGCCATTGCACTAGGCATGAACTCAGGGGGAGTTTTGGATGATCAAGATCATTTCCTTAAGCTTCTCGCTTGGAATGATCGCATAAGGCTTGAGATCTAGCACAAGACTTAACAAAAATCTGGTTGGAAATGACCATAAGTTTCAAAAGAAAAATATGTCATTTGTGCTCAATTTGCTTAAGTTTCAAAAGAACCAAGTATTTGAACCAATGTTTATTCTTGAGCATAATTGCACTCTATTTGGACTCAATATTAGCTTCTTGGTTCCGCTTAGCTTATTGACATGGCTTGCATCATCCTTGATATCTCTAGCTAGACTTTGCTTATTGATGACTTGACATGCTCACAAAATACATTACACTTCAGTTCGTCATCTATTTGTTCTAGCTAGCTTATACATATCCAGTCATGATCTAGATAGCATTCTTTTGAGTTATGGCTTGATGTAATACATAAATGGTTATTTTGGATAATTCTCATGGCTCTTCATACTAAAAATGATCAAATCAGCCATTTCATCCATTTTCATGACTTTTTCTCCTTCCTGCATTCTTGATGGGTTTATTGCCAAAAGGGGGAGAATAGTGGTAGAAAAAGCCACTTTGGGAGCTTTGAGGAAAACTTGTTCTTTCTTTTGCTCCTTCTGTCGACATGGTCATAAGTTTCACTCTTGCTCTTTTGGACCATGTTAGACTCTTCAAACTCAACTTTATGCTTTTTCGGTGTTTGTGAATATACTCATCAAGAGGGAGATTGAGAGACCATGTGGAGGTCATCCCGTTGTGTATGATGAGTAATTGACACCGGTTTAGTAAAGTCGAGTTTGAGTCGGTTGGTTCGGACCTTGACGTTACGGATGTAACGAGCTCGGTCGGACTTGGTCAAACTTGGTCGTATGGGTTTAGAATGCATATCCTTTGTTTCGACAGGTTTGGACTTCGTTTTATGCTTTCATGTATCGAACGGTGCTATTTGACGTGTTTCTTGTCTGTGTGGCTGCCGGACGTCGAGGCGGAGTCGTGGCGAGACACGGTGGACCGGACTAGGCGCAGGTGGCGCTGAGGTTAGAATGGTCGGATGTGTTGAAGACGACGTGGACTCGAGGTGGTTGCGAGGCGCGCGAGGCAAGGAGCGCGGAAGCTTCCCGGAAGGTGCAGGAGGGGCGGCGGCGGGAATTTCGCAAGGCTGCACAAGCGGAAGACGGCTCCGTTAGGGTTTAGCCGGCGTAACGGGTTGGAGACCCGTTAGCCAAGGGCTATAAATAGGTGTTGGGGGCTGCATACCCCTTTGAGGATCACAAGGTGTGTCACAATGGTTTAGAGCTTATTTCATCTCTTTGTGTGTGTTGTGTTCCTCCCAAGAAGCATGTGAGGCTCTTGGTGTTCTTGAGGATGGAGAGGGAGAGGATGGATTGAGTGTCTTGTAATCATTCTTCTTGTTCTAATGTCCATGCGTATGGTGACTTCTTTGTAATTTTTGGTTGGAATGAAATCTGAAATCTTTTATGTTCTTCTCTGCATACCTTCTTTTGGTTGGAGTTCTTGGGAGGATCTTCGTTCTTGTTTCTCTCCTCTGAATAGATGCTCTAATCTTGTGTTCTCAATCAGAGAGGTTCACGTTGTTGTTTCTCAAAGAATCATGATAAAAGGTTTCATGAATCCCAAGCTTCTTTGACTTTATCCATTCCTCTATTTTCTCTCGTCAAAATATTCACTGTTTATTTTCAGTTCTTGTTCTTTTGTGTTTGTTCTTGTTTCTTCTTAAGGTTCTTAATGAAAAGTTGTGTTAGTTCTAGTTACATTGATCTTTAGTAGATTCCCAACAGAGATCAAAATTTCAGCTTCCAGAAATTCAAGAACTTCAAGCATTTGGGCTTGATTTCATTTTCTGTTCTGCTTCTTGGTCTTTCTGTGTGTTTCTCAAGAGATCGCCTTATGCCAATTAATGTTTCTTGCTCTATGTTGGTTTTGAGAGAAGGACTGGTTCTTTGCTGTTTCTTGTGACAGCAGTTCCTAGTCTTCTTTGTGTCTTGCCATTATTTCTGCCGTGCTTTTTGTTTGGTAGCAGTCTTAGCTGTTCTTGCTGCTGCAGTTTCAGTGTTCAATTACAGCATACAAAAATAGAAAATAGAATTAAAAACTGCAGCTCTTTTCCTTTAGCTTTGGGTGCAGTTTTCAGTTCAGGAAGCCTTGGAATGCTTTGTCAAAAGTCCCATTTCTGTTTTACTTTCTACCTTCGGCAGCACCTTTTCTTTTCAGTTCGGTTCTTTGCTTTTCTCTGCAGTTCTTTTTCGGTTTGCCTGGCTGTATGCATTCGGTTTGAGGTGCTAGTGCTGTATGGCTACCGTATAACTCAGTTTCATTTAATCTTAACGGCTGCAGCAAAAACCTTCGGTCATCTTTTAGTCTCATGCAACCATCAGTATTGCATTCAGTCAGTTTTTCATTTTTCTTGTGCTGTCTTTGACAATTTTGCATGTAGACCAAACAGCGGTTTTTTCAGTTGAATTTTTTACTGGCTGGTCTCTGATTTATGCTGATTTTTTTAGTGTCGCATGCATTCCAAATTTCAGCAAGATTAATTTTAATTTTCTGTGAGGTGCTTTGTTTTGCATCTTTTTGAAAAATCAGTGTTTGATTTCCCGGGGGCGATTTTGCGACATTCACCCCCCTCTGTCGCCATTTCGGTCCTACACCTGCTGAAATCTGCTGATTTAAAAACAGCAAGAAGCTTGCATATGTGACTGCAGATCGCACAGGGAATTGCCCACCATTCTTCCGAATAGCATGGACTGAAATCTGACAAACATTTAGCTGAAAAACTGCTGCCAAAATCAGCTTAAAACAGCAGTAAACTGCAGCTTAAAACAAACTTAAAAGGTAGACCAAAACAGCAGATAGATGAGTAGAGAGCAAAGATATGTGCTGCTGCCGTGAACAACTTTGAGGATAAAAAATCTGCAGCCAAGAACAGTCTCCCTTGCCGAAAACTACACAGAAATGATCACTGCTGCAGAAAAGAATAGGGACAAGAAACAAGACACAAATCTTCAATCTCCAGAGAAGTAAGACTGATGCACTCAAAAGAGATCAACAAAAGACCAATGCAGAAATAAAATAAAAGAACACAGAGAGTAACATGAACTCCTAAACAGATAAATGATTGCATAAAGTTTTCTTACAACCATCTTACACACCAAGAACACAAACTAAGTCCCCATACGTATGGACATTAGAACAAAAAGGAATGATTACAAGATTTTCAATCCATCATCTCCCTCTCAATCCTCAAAAACACCAAGAGCCTCACATGCTTCTTAGGAGGAACACACACCAAGTGATGAATGAACACTAAAAACACTTGTGATCCTCAAAGGGGTATGCAGCCCCCACCTCTATTTATAGCCCTTGGCTAACGGGTCTCCAACCCGTTATGCCGGCTAAACCCTAACGGAGCCGTCTCCCGCTTGTGCAGCCTTGCGAAATTACCGATTCACCCCTCCTGCACCTTCCGGGAAGCTTCCGCGCTCCTTGTCTCGCACGCCTCGCAACCACCTCGAGTCCACGCCGTCTTCGACACATCCCGACAGCTCTGACCTCAACGCCACCTGCGTCTAGTCCGGTCGCCACGTGTCTCGCCACGACTCCGCCTCAACGTCCTGCAGCCACACAGACAAGAAACACATCAAATAGCACCGCTCGATACATGAAACCATAATAACATCATACTTACTCATGCTGAAGTCCAAACCTGTCGAATCATCAGAATATGCATCCTATTCCCATACGACCAAGTTTGACCAAGTCCGACCGAGCCCGTTACACCACGCAACGTCTTGGTCCGAACCAACCGACTCAAACTCGACTTTGCTAAACCGATGTCAATTACTCATCATACACACGGGATGACCACCACATGGTCTCTCACTTGGTCATCCAAAACTCCCCCTGAGTTCATACCTAGTGCAATGGCAAGCCGTCTCATGAGAAAGAATTGGTGAGATCAATTTTTTCGCACAAAAGAGATCTTTTTGCTTTTGAAATGATTGTACTAACCTATGCATCATCAAGAGACTAAAACAGCTCAATCTAAGGCTCAATAGAGATTCACCGCTCAACTCAGCCTATTTGACATGGCATGGATCATAAAAGGATAGCTCAAGAAAGACTAGTCTCGTATGCTAACATGATAAGTTTTTAGTTCAAATTGAGCAAGCTTAATTAACTTATCATGGCAAAAGCTAGTTTACACATATGAAGTCATGATAAATGTAGCAAATAAGCACAAGTCATGGCAAGGTGTAAAGCATTTTAAACATGTCATCAATGGATAATAATCAAGGCTCCATTGTAGTTATATTACAATGCAGAATGACATGCAATAAAATCCAACTCCCCATCAACATGTGATGCAGCTTTTAGTTCAAGTTGAGTTATGTCAACATTAAGATCTAGAAGTTCCCAAATTAACTCCCCCTGAACCAAAGCAATAAAAACGAGAAGCTGGCAAAGAAATCAAGAAAGGCAGTCCTTAAAGCATAGACAAGATATAGAGACAATTATATCTCAGACTGACTCTCATCTACCACATATGACTCCAGGACTATCAACTGAACATCTAACAGACTAAGGAGCAAACACGTACCCTGTCTACCCGAGAGTGGCCCAACCCTCGCTAGAACCTATAAGCAGTGGGTAAGCTCGACCTAGTAAGAAAAGAACCAGTTAATAAGCAGTATCCTAGAATCACAAGATAAGAGTAAGAAGTCTAAGCAACTCGGCAAGAGAACCACTCTAACCTATGCTAGAAGGACTAACCCCAATGCACCCATATGCAAACTAATCAGAAAGGAGTAAGAGCATAATCAATATAGTAAAGCAGTAAAGCACAAGCTCCCCCTCACAACAGTCCATAAGGACAAACCACCACAAGCTCTCCCCGTAGAGCTGAAAACCTAGAGCTATCCAAAGGCTTGGTGAAAATGTCAGCCAACTGGTGGTCACTCTCCACAAAGTGGAGCACGATATCACCCTTCTCTACATGGTCTCTGAGGAAGTGATAGCGAATATCAATATGCTTGGTCCGAGAATGCTGCACTGGGTTCTTAGCAAATGTTAATCGCAGAAGTGTTATCACACAGGAGTGGAACACTGGGCAAGCAGGATTCTAATGGCCTCAAGTCTAGCTACAGGGGCAAAGGTCTCCTCGAAATCTAGACCCTCAACCTCGGAGAACACCTGAGCTACCAGTCAAGCCTTGTTTCGAATAACCACACCATCCTCACTTTGCTTGTTCTTAAACACCCACTTAGTCTCAATGATATTATGATCCTGTGGGGGCTCAACAAGCAACCAGACCTTGTTTCTCTCAAAATTCTCTAACTCCTCATGCATGGCATTGACCCAAGACTCGTCAGATAGAGCATGACAAACGTCTTTGGGCTCAAATGAGGCAACGAAAGTAGAGTGGAGACAGAAGAGTGACATGCCAGATTTTGAGCGTGTGACTCGCTCAAAGAGGTCTCAATCATCCGCCGTAAGGATGAGCTTTCTGGATATGTCTAGGAGGTCCAGGATGAGATGAAGAAGTGGCCTCTACCTCGTGAGCTAACGAGGTAGGAAAAGAGCCACTAGCTCCAGAGGAGGCAGAAGGCATGGGCTGATCGCCTCGAGGTGCGGTGGAAGATGGCACCTCAAGGGGTGGATGAGGGACTGGATCGGGTAGACAACCCTCGTCTCCATCGTCCTCATCATCCACAAAGATGGTCTCGAACTGCTCTAAAGAACCTGAGATATCGGGCATAGTCCCCGGACTTGCCTCGTTGAAGGTCACCTCACAGGTCTCTACCATTTTGCTAGACTCGTAGTTCCAGACCCTATAAGCCCGCAAAGAAGTCGAGTAGCCTAGAAAGATCCCATCACAAGAATGTGACTCGAACTTATCTAGGTTCCCTGACTTCAAAATAAAGCACTTGCAACCAAACACACGAAAATGAGATACACCGGCTTTAGCCCACATCTCGACTCATAAGAAGTCGGTGCAAGTGTGCCCCGAGAAAAACTCGATTTGAGACATGGCACGCGGTGGCTATAGCCTCAGCCCAGAACTTTCGCGGTGTAGAGTATTCATCGAGCATCTCCTGGCCATCTCGACCAAGGTACGGTTCTTCCTCTCCACGACGCCATTCTGATGTGGGACGTGCGGAGAAAAGAACTGGTGCTCTACACCTGTCTCACCACAGAACCTCTCGAAGTAGGAATTCTTGAACTCCGTGCCATTGTCATGCGGATCGCTCGTAAGGCACCGAAGGTCAGCGAGAAAGCCTCTTGAAAAGACCTCGAAATGTGTAAATGTCTCATCCTTGAGGCCAAGAAAACACCCAAGAATACCTCGAGAAGTCATCGACCACGACAAGAACATACCACTTCCCTCCTGCTGACTGCACTCGAGCTGGTCCAACGATATCCATATGGAGCAGCTGTCCCGGTGCATCAGTCATAGTAACTATGACCGGAGGATGAGAAGCGGCACCATCTTGCCATGCCGGCATGGAGCACAAACCAGATCTTTGACTATCTTGAGTTTCGGCAGACCACGAATGAGATCGTGGTCGCTAACTCGGGTCAAATGGTCAAATCCAATATGACCAAATTTCCTATGCCAGAAAGAAAGGTCACGGGACTCAGAAGCAACCAAACACCGGAGAGTATCACCAGAAGACTCAGAAAAATCAGCACGAAAGATCCTCCCAAAATGAGAAATCCATAAACCGGACTACAGAAGAATCAAGAATTTTGCAATTGTTTTTCTTAAAACTCACCTCAAAGTCGTCATCGGTAAGCTGAGAAACGGAAAGCAAATTATGCTGCAGCTTACTAGCCAAGGCAACATCTCTCAAAATAAATGAATCATTAATACGCACTGTACCTTTGGCGATGACGCGCCCAGATGAAGCATCTCCGAAGGTGATCGTCTCATCACCTGGAGCACGGGCAAGGGAAGAAAACCAACGAGAATCTCCGGTCATGTGTCGTGAACACCCGAGTCTGAGCCAAACCTTTCCTTCCACGCCGCGAACCCGAGTCAAGCAGTAAAGTCTCAGTACTAGGGTAAATCAAGAGTGATTTTGGCACCCAATACTGAATAACACGTCGAGTAGATGAAGTATTCAAGCACGACTGACCTCTATCTACCCTACGCTCTCTGTCACCTAAAGAAGCAGAAGGTCTGTGTGTAGACCTGAAGCTATTGTTGGGTCCGACTGCTACGGGAGAGCGAGTGAGCACCCAAGAAGATCTCGATCACGCCGCGGGTAGCTATCTCGACGGGGGAAGCGAGATCTACCCTCAGAACGGCGGAAGTCACGACCAGGAGCAGCACGAGGACCAAAACCAGAAGACTCAGAAAAACCAAGTCCTCGATGCTGTTTGATCTGCATGCAAAATGGTCAAAGCCCTTGGACAAAGCCCGCTGACTTGAATTTGACCTTCTCGGTCCTGGGCTTATCTCGATCACACCTGGTGCTATGGGTATGAGCACGGCAGGTGGATGCTTCCTTCTGTCCTCATAGAAATCGTATCCTAGACCCTGATTAAATCTGCAGATTTTAGATTGGTCTAGAATAAGATTGAGCTTCTTCTTGCCTCCTACAAATTTCTCGAGAGTGTTCATAAGATACTGACACTCCCGAAGAGAGGTGCAAGAAGAGCAAGGGAAGAAGGAACAGCGAGAGGGTAAGAGAGCGAAGAAGAACCAATAGCAGAGGAGCGAATGGCTTGTGCACGCACGTACCGACTCGAAGGGACGATCTTCTTGCTAGCCAATTGGTTCACGTCGCTGGCGTCTCTACCAAACCCTCATGCTTCTTCCCAAAGACACACATTACAAGCGAGGCGGTTGCTTCTCTAGTAAGTCCTTAGTTAGCTTCACACATTTTTCATTCAAAGCAACGAGCTCAAGTTTTAGTTTATCACAACTAATGCATGGTGAGCTAACAGGGTCCTTAGTCGCAAACTGAGCCATTTTCTTATTTGTATCAATCATTTCTTGAAACTGCTTGGAGACAGATTCAAGTTCGGCAGTAAGCTTAGGACAATTTACACATGAAGCAATAGGTTCAAGAAGAAAAGCTTGTAATTCTGTAATTTTATGATCTGCCCGTTTTAGGTTTATCTTCAAATTGTTACAACTTTCACAAGTCTCGGGCAGATCGAGAAGCAATGCATAAAGACCTCTAAAAGCATTATCCTTATCCTCACATGAGGTGCAAGAAATAGTCTCAACAGTAGAAGATGAAACAGGAACTACCATACTCATCTCAAGCTCAGCAAGAAGACTAATGTTCTCCACCTTAATCAAATCAAGCTCAGAAGACAGACTAGCATGAGAGGTCCTTAATTTCTCTATATCATCAATCAAAGCAGGGCATGTATCACATTCGTCACGGGAGGGAGCAGATATAAGTGAAGTAAGCTCCCGTGACAGTCTATCTACTTCCTTCTCCAACTCGCTACATCTAGCTCTAGATCTAGCATGAAATTTACCTAGCTTAAGAAAGGCATCATTAAGCTGGTCGTAAGATGGGTATACCTCGTCGGAGTCGGAATAGAGCTCGTTGTCGCTCAGTTCGCCCACGAGGGCCATGAAGCACATGCCGGAGAAGTCGTCGCCACCTTTGGGATCTTGATCACCGGTCCCGTCGTCATCACTCCATCCCTCCACCTCGCTGAGGTCGAGGTCGTCGAATGCGGTGAGGATACGGTGGAAGAGCTTCTTGGCCTTCCCAAAGTCGCGGAACTTCTTCTTGCCTTGTGGATGTGCTGGAGGCTTCTTGTTGCGGTTCTTGTCGGTGTAGTCATTCTTGCCCTTCTCCAGTTTGGGGCAGTTTGCCCGAATGTGGTTGGGGCCACCACATTCGAAGCAAATCACTGGTCCTCTCCTTCCGTCCCTCCTTCTCTTGTAGGCATGTGAAAATTTGCGAGCAAGGAGAGCCAACTGATCATCCGCAAGCTGCTCTAACTGATCATCAGTTACGTCACAGAGAGCAGCAAGGGAGAAACCGCAAGTCGAATCAGAAGAGGGGCCCGAAGAAGAAACAGGATCGGTGACCAAGGCCATCGACTGTGACTTCGAGCTACGATAGACAACGTCAATCTCGTGAGTCTTGAGGCGCGAGTACAGCGCGTCAAGAGTCAAGGTCGAGAGGTCTGTCGTGTCTTTGATGGAGGTCACTTTCATCTCCCAAACACGCAGATCGAGTGTAGTGAGCATCTGACGAGCGTTGTCCGAGTCGGGGTACGTGAGACCGACCGCTCGGAGGTTGCTCAAGATCTTGTGAAAACGCCAAAACACTCATCAAGAGACTCGCCAAGAGCATTTCAAACTTGTTGTAATCTCGCTGAATCGGTCTGTCGCACCGTCTTTATTTGGGTGGTGCCCTCATGGTAAGCATTGAGGGTCGCCCAAATATCGAAGGCGGACGGAAGATGAGATATGCGGTCAAACTCACTACGACTAAGGCCTTGGGTTATGATGTTCCTTGCCTTAGCATTTGCCTCAACGTCAGCCATGTTTCCGGCATTGACATCCTCATCGGTAGGAACAGCAAACCGAACCATGACCTTTTCGTCAGATGGCGTAGCCCTAAGCCTGGATGTAGGTCTCCATCCGACTCTTCCAGAAGGGATAGTCCATCCCATCGAAGATCGGGGGCTTGGTCGAGTACTTGTCCGTCGCCATGGCTCACAGACCGGTTAAGATCTATAGAAAAGAGCTAACCGGCTCTGATACCAATTGTAGGATCGAAATGGCGACAGAGGGGGGGTGTGTCGTTCTCTTGAAAATCGCCCCCGAGAATTCGTACACTGATTACTCAAAAAGATGCAGAACGAAGCAACTCGCAGAAAATTAATTCTGCTGAAAACTGGAACGCATGCGATACTAATAAATTCAGCATAAATCAGAGAGTAATCAGTGAAAATTTTAGCTGAAAATAATGTTGTTTGATCTGCATGCAAAATGGTCAAAGATCAGCAAGAGAATAAAAAGAAAAGCATCGAAACCGAATCAAGACAAGAGGTTCAACCACCGAATTACTGATCGGTCGACTCCCAAGACTTTGTCGAACTGACTGCCAGCGAGTGAGATTTTAATTTCGGTTTTGGTTTTCTGTTTTTGTTACCGACGGCCAAAAGACAGAATGAGACACTTGAATACAGATTTTGACGAAGCGACCTCGAGATCGAATTGAGGATTGAGTGCAAATGTAGCACGTAACTATCGATTTTGACAAATTGAATTCTGGACAAAAGACATTAGGGACAGAACTACCAAAGGAAAGGAGACTGCAAAAGACTGGTTCTTGCCAAAGGAACAGTGTTAGATAGACTCAGTTTTGCTTTTGAATAATTGTTTCTGAAAGCTAAAAAGCGGAGGAGTAGGACTTGGGGCAAAAGCACATCAAGCAAAGAGACTACAAAGAGAAAGAAAAGATCAAAGACTGCAAAAGAGAAGCAACAAAGAAAAGCAAATTAAAAAGATAGACTGGAAATAAACGGAGACGGTATAGAAGAAACTTGAATCTTTTGATCTCGGGGGAATCAACCTCAGATCGAGAGAGCACAAAAGTAACACAGGTTTCCTGCCGAGTAAAAAGGAATCCTCTGCCAACAAATGAACAGAAAACCCTAGACAAAAGAAAACAGATGAGCTTTGCAGCAGATGATCTCTCGAAAGAATTCAGCTTTTGGAATCTCTTCTCTTGGGAAAACCTACCAAAAAGGGTTCTTGAAGTGATATCCAGAGAAGAACAAGAGAAATCTGCAGACACTAGAGCAACACTTCAACGAAGAAGAAAAGAACTCAGGGTAGAACAGAGAACAGTGAGGAAACACAAAACACAGGAGAGATTCTCTGATTCAAACAATTTCCTCTAGGGAACTAGCTGACCAAATGGTCTAGAAACATCATCCCATCACAGAGCAATCCCTTTTGCAGCCTCTTGACAAGAACCAAACCAAGAACTGAAGTAATCAACAGGGAAGAGTAGAGGGAAAACTAAAAATGAAAATCATCATAGAAAGAGCAAGACAAGGAAATATCCCAACACAATCCTTCTCATATTGAAAAGAAATGAGGATCACAAGAGTTCTACAATCATTACATCCCCATACACATATACGCAAGAGAAGAACAAACACACACACATGGAGAGAAAAGAAAACCCTAACTCTCTCCCAAAACCATTCTCTCCCTCTCAATCCTCAAAAACACCAAGGCCTCACATGCTTCTTGGGAGGAACGCACACAAAATGGAGAGCAAATACACAAAAACCCTCAAGGGGGTATGCAGCCCCCAACACCTATTTATAGCCCTTGGCTAACGGGTCTCCAACCCGTTCGCCGGCTAAACCCTAACGGAGTGTCTCCCGCTTGTGCGCCTTGCGACCCACCGATTCGCCCCTCCCGCACCTTCCGGAAGCTTCATTGTCGGGACCCCGGATTTCCAAATCCGGACCCTCATATATTCGCACTAGTCCCGGATCAAAGCTAGTGCACACAGTTAAACAGTGATGTTTACATTGCCAACAACGAATAATACAATAATAAAGGGTACTGACCAAAGGTCTTTACATCACAATTGAGGTTTCAAGACCTCACAAAAAGAAATAAACACAGCGGAAGCAAAGATAAATTCTGATAAAGTCCCATCAATACGCCACAGGCAATTGACTGGGGAAACGCGACCTAAAACTCGTGGAAGCCTTCGTCGAATCCACACGCGAAGTAGTCGTAGTCTCCTTCTTGAGCTTCATACTCCTCTGAGATTATATTTTAAGTGTAGCATGTGAGTACATAAAGTACTCCGCAAGTCTTGGAAAAATGCAATAGATGCAAGGCTTAACAAAGAAGGTTATATGGCTCTTTTGCACAAAGCAATATTTTATTTTCAATACCATTAATTATTTTTGAAGGCAATAGTTTAATAGAAATATTTACTCTAACTAAAACCATTGAGCATTTTTAATAATGAAGAATCAAACCACCAAGGTTCAATACTACGGGTTCCAACCACCCACTCTAGTTCTATCCACCGTGACAACCCCGTGAGTTCCATCCACTCTCGGATTCCCAAAACTTTACTTTTAAACCAAAAATAAAAGATCTACCATGTGAATGCATTCTTTGCCCGCCCTTGACCGTGGGCACGGCTATTCGAATAGTTTTACACTCTACAGAGGTTGTACAGCTTTACCCACAAGAGATAAGTCATCTTAATAGCCAACATGCTTCCTTAGGCATGAGACCCAGATAAAATATCACAAAGCTTTTACCTTACTCTAGTCTAGCCAGACACCACCCGCTGAGGTTTCACCGCTGAAGGGTTAAACCACCCAGTCAGAAGCCCCCTCTTGCGCCATATGAGTACAGTAAACCATGTCCCTCACTGTGAATAACCAGTACACCCTGGCACCCACTTTCCACTGGTGGTACCTAGACTAAACTATCGTAAGTTAGTCAGCTAGGTCGTACCCATATAGACTTGTGGTTGTACGGTAGTGCTCAGTCTGGACAAACACAAGCGTCGGTCCTTAATTGACTAGGGCGGAACATACACATTACAAGTTCTCGTGCTACCGCACCAAACCAATCTTACCATCTGCCCTAGTCTAAACCAACTCTCACATTTTATTTTATTTTAAAGAACAATGGCAACACCAATCGCCACTAATTTTCTCAACAAAAGTCTAGATCAATGAAATATAATTTCCCATTCCAAGGTTACAAAAGTTATTTAGCATGACTAAGCATTTTACTACCGGTACAACATTCACCAAAGTTTTATAATAATCTCATTATTGAGACAAAGGAAATCCTAGGGTGTCAAAGGTACAAGGTTGTCAATGTCAAATGAGGGTATAACAATTATCGGTTTAACTATTATCTCTAAAACATGAATTATCATTTTATGTAACATAGCAATGCATTAATTTAAAATAATCAAAACATTTCTCAAACATGGGTTCAAGATGTTCAAAGGAGACTTGCCTTCGTGTGCGATTTCTTGATTCTCTTGCTGCAGGTCGACAAAGTTTTCGACGACGTCAGATTCTACGCGCGGAAAAAGACAAAGCAACAAAGCAAATAAATACACATAAATTCAAATAAAATTCAAAACTTGAAAATGAGTGTATATTTGAGTAGTTCATTATTTTAGAAAAATTTAGAAATTTGAACGGGTCAAATCGGAGTTAGGATGAGAAAGTTATGGCCTCGGGAAGATTTAAATCAAAGGGAAAAAGAAAAACTACGAGTTTGCCCTCGGGGAATACGACCACGTTAGGCTGTACGACCACGGCAAAAACTACGACCACATAGTCTTTTACGACCACGGCAAAAGCTACGACCACGTTGGAAACGGTCGTGGCTTCGACCACGTTGAAAATGGTCGTGGCTTTGACCACGGAGAATTTTACGACCACTGTGGAGCTTTCGACCACAGTAGACGGCTTACGACTATGAGGAGGCTACGACCACGCTTAGAGTTTTCGATCGCGACGGTGATTTACGATCACGCCCTTGGGCATCTACGACTACCGATCACGCTTGACATGTGGTCGCTTACGACTACGGGTAGTCTTTCGACTCACGGGACGAATCGATTACCGAGAGAGGCTACAACTACGGGAGCTTCGACTACGGAAGGACAGTTATGACTATGGGATAGTCTCCGACCATGGCTACTGTGGAGTTTCTGGCAACAGAAGGTCTCCGACTACGGCTACAGGAGGTTTCGACCATGGTGTACGGCTACGACCGGTCGGCGATCAGGCCAGGGAACTCGCCGGCGCTCCGGCGGTCGGCGGCGGAGCTCCGGTGACCGGTGGTGGTCGGAGAAGGGTCTAAAATGATCGAAGCTACGGGAACTCAATGATACAGGAGGCTCACCGAGGAGGGTCGAAGGTGGTCGGCGGCGACGGAGGCGGTGGTGAGCTCGGGCGTCATCGGCGATCGGGCTCTGGCAGAGAGGCGTGGGAGGGGCGGAGGGGCTTCGCGGGGACGTGGGGAAGTCGAGGGTGGTGACGACGAGGTGCGGCACGGCCCGAGGCGGCGGCGGCAGCAAGGGCGCACGGTGTCGGGGTGGTGGAGAGGCCGGGAGTGAGAGAGAAGTGGGGAAAAAGGTGGAGGGGCGGACGACGATGCTCAGGAGGGGTCTTTATAGGGACGAGGGAAGGGAGCCGGTGGCGGTTTGTCGCCGGAGTAGAGAAGGTGGGTGGCGGTTTGCGGCGGTTGGGGGGGTGGGGCGCGGGAGAGAGGAAAGTAGGCGCTGGGCGGGTGGAGGCGGTTAGGGAGAAGGTGGGGAGTTGGGCGGCGTGGGAGAGGAGGGTGCTGGGTGGGGCGGAGGCGGCGGTTCGGGCGGCGGCGCGAGGAAGCGGATGACCGCGAGGAAGGCGGGCCGACAGTGGGGTCAGGCGGTGCGGAGTGAGGGGAGGTGCCGGCAGGTGGGCCCAAGGCAGAGAGAGAGAGCGGACGG
Organism: Bonia amplexicaulis; assembly: GCA_036346245.1. Lineage (NCBI taxonomy): Eukaryota > Viridiplantae > Streptophyta > Magnoliopsida > Poales > Poaceae > Bonia > Bonia amplexicaulis. The sequence continues at coordinate 1,100,004 of CM070749.1, read as the reverse complement.
AGGGATGGGCGGTGGCGGCGTGGCGAGATCCCGCCCGATCCCACGTGGCGCGGAAGAAGGGAGGCGGGATGGCGGCGGTGACGTGGATGGTGATCTGGCCGTCCACGTGGCGGCCGGAGGGAGGGGAAGGAGTTTTGAATTCTAATTTTTAATTTTTGAATTACAGAAAATACCAGAAAATACATTAAGCCTCAGAAAATATGAAATTACTTCCAAAAATTCTAGAAAAATTCACAGAAGTTTCTAGATATGTTTTGAACTTAATAAAATTATTTCCAACTAATGTTGGCTATATAAATTTACATTAAAATACTTTTTAATTTTTAAAATATATTTTTAAACTCTAGAAAACTCGAAAACCAAATAAAAGCCAAATAAATCCAAATAATTAATTTGACATAGGATTTGTTTACAGAAAATCAAAATATTATTTTATTTAATAATATTTTTAAGGTTTTACTTTAAATTACTTTTCAAATCCAGTTTTCTAAAAGCAGAAAATCAGGGTAAATCAAAATTCAATTTCACACAAACAAAACTTTTATTTTTATTTTAAACCAACTGAATTTAATTTTAATATTTAAATAATTTTTTTACTCCAAAAATTGAAATAAACAGCTGGGCTGTTACATCCGCGCTCCTTGTCGTGTACGCCTCGCAACCACATCGAATCTCCGCCGTGTTCGACACATCCGACCGTTCTGACCTCAACGCCACCTGCGTCTAGTCCGGTCACCTCGTGTCTCGCCACGACTCTGCCTCGACGTCCTGTAGCCAACACAGATAAGAAATACATCAAATAGCACCGCTCGATACTCATAAGCATAATTAGCTTCAAACTTACTCACGATGAAGTCTAAACCTGTCGAATCATCAAACTATGCAACCTAAGTCCATACGACCATGTTTGATCAAGTCCGACCGAGCCCGTTGCACCCTGCAACGACATGGTCCGAACCAACCAACTCAAACTCGACTTTCTTAAACCGATGTCAATTACTCTTCATACACACGGGATGACCACCACATGGTCTCTCATAATCCCCTTCTAATCTCGTGCCAAGAACCCTAATTACTCTAAAAACAGAAGGATTTGGGATTGGGAAAAGTTACCTAGGGGATCCCTTGGGATCAACCCTCTTCTTTCCTCCTCTTGTTCTCTTCCCTCTCTTCTTCTTCCTTCTCTTATTTTTCCTTTCTTCTCGCTTTCTCTTTTGCACCAATGGATAGCAACAGGGGAGAGGAGATGGAGGCGCAATTGGGAGGGGAGGGTGGCGGCCAAGGGGTGGAAAAGGGGAGGTGGCGGCCACTAGATCAAATAGGGGGGCGGGTGTGGCTTAGGGTTTAGGGGGAAGGGGGGTGTGGCTACCCCTTGGGCCGGATGGCCCAAGGTGGTGGGCCCACCCTCTAGGCAGCCCACTTAAAGTTTTTTTCTTTTTTATATGCTATTCTACAATTTTTTATTTTCCCTTCCCGCGATTTACCGAAAATCCGACCACTCCGCGATTAGTTTAAAGCCGACGCCGAAACGACGTTAAGGGTATTACATCTAATTTATAATTATGCACTAGACAACTGAATCCAAATAAAGGCAAATAACTCAAAAGATCCAAATAAATCCAATTGAACTTGATTAATTTTTATTGTGATTAAATAGGTGATTTGCGGTTGGGTTAATTGGGCATGGAGTATTGATGGAGTCAGAGGGGTTGAAGCGAAGTGATAAACGTCTGAGGAAATTTTTCTAAGCTGGAGGTTTAGGAAGGTTCATGGTAAAGGAATATTTACGAGAATATCCTTCTTATAACTAGGAGATGGCTAGGTGTAGCTAATGGCGGAATATGATTGACTCAATATTTTTATTAATAACTTCTTTTGTTATTTTAGATTTATTTAGGAAGTTCCATGAGGAAGGTTAGTCCTATGAACAGGTGTAAGAGTTGCCTAGAGGTGTTGAGTATCATGTGCCGAGGGTTATCTTTTAGGAATTAGGCCATGAGCTGAGCTTACGGTGTACATTAACTTAACTTATCAAATTAATCTCAGAACTTGCGTTTGTGGCATTTCGCATGGTAATATTGTAGGTGAGTTTTACTGTTAATTAATCAATTATTAATTAAATGATTAATACCCTAATTTATTAGCACATAGGACTATTCTAGGTTTTAAATACAACTTGGTATAAATACAATTACTAGCTATGCCTAGTATCCTTGGGCTTCAGGTTACATATTAGCGGGGTTACTTTTAATTACTAATGTGGGGCCCAAGGGCGACAACGAGCAGCGGGCGAGGAGGCTTGTCGGTACTACCCTCCGGTTCACCATGCGCGACCTTGCCGAGGAGTTCATTATGTACGGAGTGGTGCCACTTGCCAGCCGGTGGAAGCATCAGCCGGGTCCCATCCGATGGAAGCATTAGCTGGGTCCCATCCGACAGGATGACGTTTCACGAACGGTGTCTTCTCTTCCGAAGCCCTCCGATCCTCATGAGTTCTTTGGCCATAGATTGTGTACACACATATATATACATGCATGTAATTTTTTATGAATGATGCCTATCTCTGCCTGTAGGGCTCCTGCTGGAAGATGCGGAGCGTGCGGTAGTTGCATTCCTTGGGCCGTACATGGCCAAGGAGCATGAGCTGCACGAAGCTACGACCACCCCGGCGAAAATAGGGCGGATAAATCGAGTATGCGAGACTCTAGGCATCCCCATGCCGGAGCGCGTAGTGTCGGCGTCAGGCCGGGCCCGCCGCCGCGATGGTGATGGCAGGGGGGAGGCGTCTCCTGCCTGGCATAGGGCCCGGTCTCCCGCCACCGTATCCAGCCTGTCGGCCGCGTCTCTGGTGATTGCTGCCAGGTCTGAGGGCACGACCATCACCAGGTTCGACATGGCGAGCACGCCAACTCAGACTTGGAGGAGGAGGTGGTGCGCTGTTGGGTACGATCGCCTTCCCGACGGAAGGAGGGGTTTGCCGTGGCGGTCAGGGTCGCGGAGGATCGGGGGTCCGATGGGGAGCCCATCCGGCCCGAGGGGGAACTCATCGCCCCCGACGCAGATGAGGCCTCTGTGGTCCGGAACGTGGCGGAGTGAACACATCCCCCTGCCTCACCCGAGCATACCGAAGGTAGGCGCAACTCTTTTTCTCCCCGCAACTTCGCGAAGCTTTCTCCGATCTGCTCGCTCATTCCGTCGTCAACATCAGGCGAGACAAGGTCTCCTGGACGCGGCCAAGGATCGAGCAATGGAGACGGCCGCGACGTCCCCGGTCTTCCTATCCAGGACACGATGTCAGCGCCTAGTGCTGTCAAACCTGCTGGTGCGGAGGCTCAGCGGCCAAGTGTCTCTGACTTTCTTCCCCGGCCGGAGATGCTGCGGGCTCTCCAAGGGGCTGCGGAGTGCGTAGACTCCCTTATGGATCGACGAGTGCTGTCGTCGTGTGGGCCGGAGCTGCTGGAAGGTGCACTGAAGGCCTCAAAGATGAGGGTAAGTGCTTGACTTTGTGGTTTATGCAGCTGTCTGGGACTTTGCTAATAGACGCACTGCACGGACCCTTGCCCTCAGCCGAGCCCTGCAGCAAGCACGTGTCCGCGAGCGAAGGGTGCTAGAGGGCCAGCTTCGAGCTTCTAAAGAGGCCCACGCTGCCAAGGACGAGCGCCTTTGTGTGCTGAAGATGGAAGTTGGGAAGGCGGCCTCCAATGCGCAGATAATCGCTGTAGAGTCACAGCGCTCGGCGGTGGAGGCGCAACGTGCAACAGCGAAGGCCCAGCGTGCGGCAGCCGAAGAGCACGATGGCTTGCTCCAGCAGATTGCAATGCTGGAGGGGGAGAAAGCAAGCTTGCCACGTCCCTTGGAGAGAGGGACCGAACTTTGGGTGACGGCTCGGTGGTGGCATGGGACACCATGCAGTCTCTGAAAGACGCCCTCAAGGACCTCTCCATCGACGTGCCACCCTAACGCTCAGATCCACGAGGACTGGCACGCGACGCTTGACAAATCGTAGAAGCTTAGGCCTCGCCCTCCGCGCCGCAAGGGCCTTCGGTGACCATTGCTCCTTCATCACCTCTCATGTCACTTTCGCCCTACTCCATCATCGAGGATGCCAGCATGTCGGTGAGCTGAACGACCCCCGCCTGGAGATGCCAGCCAGAGCCAAGGTGATGTCGGGTGTCGTGCGTGCCGTCCGCCCCGTCGTCCGGGCCTTCCATGATCGAATCTGGGACTACATCGGGGAGGCCGTGGTGAAGATGGCACTGCGGCGGACAGTGCATGGCGAGGGGAACTTCGGTCAATGGCTTGACGAAGTTCCACGACGCAACGAAGACGGTGCCGCCATCCCTGATCATGGCGCGGACCCACAGGTGTGATGCCGGGGTCTAGTGTGTAGGAGTGCATTGCGGTGTATCCGCTCCTTTTGTAAGCTGGTGCCCCATGGCCCCGCCCTTTTGTATGAATAAAGTGAATTTGAACGAAGTGTTCTGATAACGCGTGCTATTTGTGCTCCAGGCAGATACCTAATAGGGGACGATTACTTCGGCGTTGAGCGGGGTGGAAGACGCCTGAAACTTCTGGGTGACACAGACTTCGGCGGGTGATACTTCGACGCAGAAGTATATTAAGGTGGAGCCAGACGAGTAGTGACCTTAGGCACTCGAAGGCACATATAAATATTAGCCCATCGCTAATGTAATTGCCGAATCTCTGTAGTCATTCTTTTATGAATGCAACAAATATTTTTGTTGGAGTACGTGTCGGTCGCTTTTCATGATCGCGCTTGTCTCCGACCAACTCGAAGGAGCACGTAGGAACTTGTAGGACTTCGCGCCCGTCCCCTACCCCTCGAAATGGTGGCATGGAGCTAGCGCCTAGCCGAAGTAGACGTTCGAGCGCTCCTTCCCCTACCCTTCAAGATGGTGGCAGCGGAGTTGGCGCCAAGCCGAAGTAGGCGTTCGAGCGCTCCGTCCCCTACCTTTCAAAATAGTGGTAGCAGAGCTGGCGCCTAGCCGAAGTAGACGCTCGAGCGCTCCATCCTGCACCTTTCGAAATGGTGGCAGCGGAGCTGGCGCGCCATGCTTATACTCCGTAGAGTGCGTGCGGGGGCGTGCCTTCGCCTTGCTTATTTATACTCCGTAGAGTGCGCGCGGAGACCGCGTGTCTTATTTTATACTCACGAAGAGTACGCGCGGAGACCGCGTGTCTTATTTAGACTCTATAGAGTGCACGCGGAGACCGCGTGTCTTATTTAGACTCCGTAGAGTGCGCGTGGAGACCGCATGTCTTATTTAGACTCCGTAGAGTGCACGTGGAGACCGCGTGTCTTGTTTTATACTCACGAAGAGTGCATGCAGAGACCGCGACAGTGTCCGCACGAAGTGCCATTTGGTGCACGTACTTCACGACGTGCTGGGTGGCACTCACCTGATCTCCGTCAAGAAGATCGAGGGACAACTAACGCTCTTCTGCCGGTGCCTAGACGAGTACTCTCCTCGAGCCAGCCTTGATTTCTTTGGGCCTCATCACCGAAGAGAAGTTTGAACGGTGTGAACCCCGTCGGACGCGTCATCGTCGTGCGAAGGGACCAGAGTACGCTGTGGAGCTTGTCTGGCCATTTGCCCTTTGGCAGCCCAACGAGGCGCTTCCTGACTCCGGCGGAGATGGTGCCATTCGCCCGCTCAACATCTCCGTTGGACTATGGGTGTCCAACCGAAGAGAATCAGAGCGTGATGCCCATGCTATCGCAAAACTCCTTGAATGGAGCAGAGTCGAATTGCAGGCCATTGTCCACGGTGAGCTCCCTAGGCACCCCAAAGTGGCATCTGATATTGCACCAAAGGAAGCGCTGCATGGCCGTGGAGGTTATCCTAGCCAGGGCGACGGCCTCGGTCCACCTGGAGAAATACTCCAAGGCGACTACAACGAACCGAAGGTCACCAGGGGCCCTCGGGAGTGGCTCGACCACGTCAATGCCCCATCGTGCCAACGACCACACTAGGGTATGGGCTACAATCTCGTCAGGGGTCTGCGGATGACCCGCCCCATCCATTGGCAGCCTTGGCACTGATGTCTTGGGCATTAGTGACAGCGGTTGGCCAATAGAAGCCTTGCCTGAACGCCTTGCCAACCAGGGATCTCGGTGCGATGTGTGAGCCATAGAGCCCCGCATGAATTTTCGTGAGGAGGTGCTTTCCTTCGTCGTGTGGGAGGCATCGCAGGAGTGGGGCACAGACTCCCTTCTTGTAGAGGACACCGTCCAGTACCTGGAAGGATCTGGCGTGGTGTTGCAGACGTCGCAGCTCGAGGGGGTCATCCGGTTCGGTTATACCTTGCATGAAACTGTAGATGGGCTCCCGCCAGTCGCCCTACTGGGCGATTTGATGGACAAGAACCGCTTCACAGTTGTCCTGAGCGATGGCCATCATAGACAAGACCTCATAAAATGCTCCCTCAGGGAGGGGGAGATGCTGGCTGGCAGCCTTCGCGAGGACGTCGGCTTGTTCGTTATCAGAGCGGGGGATGGCCTTGACCGTGACACCCAGGAAATGGCGCTCCTTCGCTCTCACAGCCGCCAAGTATTTGGAAAGCTCAGGGTCCTTGGCTTGATAAGGTTTGTCGACGTGGCCCGCTACCAGACACGAGTCGGTGCGAACAAGGACCCTTTGCGCGCCTAGAGCTTTGAGTTTCGAGAGGCCAAAGAGTAGCGCCTCGCATTCCGCCGTGTTGTTGGTGGCTGGGAATCCGAGGCGCGCTGAGTATAGCAGGTGATGCCCCTTCAGCGTGGTGACCACTGCGCCCACCCTCACGCCCGGGGCACCATAAGCCCTGTTAGTGTTAAGCGTCCACATCGGGTCCTCTGGCTGCTACACGTGTTGAGCTGGTGGAGTTCACTCCACAAGGAAGTCCGCATGGACTTGGGATTTGATTGCGGTTTGCAAGGCGTACGTCAGGGAGAACGACGCGAGCTCAGCCACCCACTTGCCGATACACCCCATGGACTCCTTGTTGTGCAGCATCTCTGCCAGGGGGAACAAGGATGGTACAGTGATGGGGTCGGCCAGGAAATAATGCCGAAGCTTTCTCGAGGCTATGACCAACGCATAAGCTAGCTTCTCGAGCTCTGTATACATGTCTTGGCGCCCTGGAGGGCTTTCAAGACGAAGTACACGGGCCGCTGAAGGGCGCCCTCTTCGAGGACGAGGACGACGCTGACCGCTATTGCTGTAGCTGCGAGGTAGAGCAGGAGGGGAGCCTCTGGTGCTGGGGTGACCAAAGTGAGGAGGCCTGCGAGGTGCTTCTTGAGGTCATCGAAAGCCCTCGCATGGTCGTCATCCCAGTGGAACCCGTCGCAGCCACGAAGGGTCTTGAAGAATGGCAAGCCCCGTTATGCTTCCCTAGATAGGAAGCGGCTCAGAACGGCCATACGGCTGGTGAGCCTCTAGACCTCCCTGGTCGTCTTGGGTAGCTCCATGGTGAGGATTGCGTCAACCTTGTCTGGGTTCGCCTGGATGCCACGTCCGGACACGAGGATGCCCAGGAGCTTCCCCGCTTGTACGCCGAAGACGCATTTGTCCGGGTTGAGCTTGATGCCCGCTCTCCTGAGGTTGTCGATGGTCTCTTGAAGATCCTGACCGTGGGAGGCGATCTACCTAGTTTTGATGACCACGTCGTCAATGTAAGCTTCGACGTTCCTCCCAAGCTGGGAGGCCAGCGCTAGTGCGACGTGACGCGTGAAGGTTGCCCCCGCATTCTTCAGGCTGAAGGGCATCCTGATGAAGCAGTATGTGCCTACTAGCGTTATGAAGCTGGTCTTGTCCTCGTCCTCTCTGGCCATATAGATCTGAGGATAGCCGGAGTATGCGTCCAGGAAATTCATGAGCTCACAGCCCGCCGTGGCGTCGACCAGCTGGTCTATGTGCGGCAAGGGGTAGTCATCCTTCGGGCACGCCTTGTTTAGGGCGGTGAAGTCGATGCACATACGCCAGGCGCCTTTTGCCTTTTTGACCAACACTGGGTTGGCAAGCCAGTCTGGGTGCTTGACCTCGCAAAAGACTCTGGCCTGGAGAAGCTTTGCTACCTCTACCTTGGCCGCTTGCTAGCGCTCGATCGACATGTGACGGAGCCTCTATTTAACGGGCTTGGTGTCAGGGCGGACCGCTAAATTGTGCTCGATGAGGGCGCGGTCCACACCCTTGATGTCTTCTGGGGACCACGCGAATACATCCGCGTTGTCACGGAGAACCCGGAGTAGGTCCTGCTCTACCTCCAGGGGAAGGCCCTCGCCGATGGACACAAATTGCCCTTTGGCATGAAGAAGTACCTTCTTTACTTCGCCGTCCGGTCGGGGCTTAGGGGTCCAACCTAGAGTGGAGGCCGTGTGGGTGGAGGGCGTGTCAGCTTTCGAATTATCGGTGAGGATGTGCACCTTACGGCACGGCTCCTGGGCACCAAGCTCTATACGCTGGGCCAGGTCCTGGTCTCCGAAGGTGGTGATGATACCCTGCGGGCCCGAAAGCTTCATGCAGTTTAGCCATCGTGCGGGATCACCCCGAAGGAGCTAAGAGTCGGGCGCCCTAATATAGCATTGTATGGGTACGATATGTCAACGACGTCGAAGGTGACGTCTTCGCTCCTCGCGTTCTCGCCCTGGCCAAAGGAGACCTGTAGTCATATCTAGATCAACGCCATCATCGACTGACCCCCAAAGCCCTGCAATGGGATTGCCGAGGGGCCCAAGCGACTCTGGGGATTCCCATCTGGTCGAAGGCCATTGAGAACAGGATGTCCGCAGAGCTGCCTCCACCGACCAGGACGTGTTTGACATCACAATCTGCAATGGCGGCCTGGATGACCAGGGGATCTTGGTGAGGGAACTCCACGTCGTCCGCGTTGGCGGGCGTGAAGGTGACTTCGCGCCGTGCCCAATCCGGCGGTGCTTGCGCTGGGTACGCCGGCACATGGTGTATCCTTCGCGCATAGGCCTTCTGCTGCCGCGCTGAGAACTCCAGCGAAGAGCCCTAGAGATAACGTTTATGATCCGGCGCCGGGCTCCCGCCAGGGCCAGCAGTTGAGAGGGGCCTCCTTGGGGCTGCTGCACATGGACCATGATGGGTGGGCCCGCCTCTAGGACCCTATCCCTGGTGGCGCTCTGACGAAGTGCCGCAAGGCCGATGCATGCCCGCATGTGATGATTACTGCGGCCATGCAGTTCGCACCACGTGTCGTAGTCTCGGTTCTCATGCTCCGCGCGGGGTCTCTCGTCGCGACCCTGGCCGTGTCCCCACCCACGGCCTCTGTGACCCCACCCGCAGAATGCGAGGGCAAGGTCCTCAGAACCACCCTCGATGTCGAAGGCATAGCGGACCCTGGGGGGTCTTTGTTGGTTGCGCTAGGGCTTGTCATGCTTATGCTTGGCGTCCTTATGCATGTGGGCGTCCTTCGAAGACTCTTGCTTGCGCTTGCCCTTCGGGGAGTCCTCCTTCGATGAGTCTTCGTTCGAGTCCATCGCTCGGTTAGTGTCGGAGTCGCCGCTTTTGCGCCATCGCGCGTCCTCCTCCGCCCTCGCATACTCTTCCATCTTATCGAAGAGCTTTGCGACCATCTTGATTGGCTTACACGCGTTGTACTTGGCCAACGACCCTAGGCAGAGGCCCTGTACCGCTGTGTTGATAATAGTTGTTTCATTGACGTCCTTGACCTGGTAGCGGACCTTCGCAAAGTGCTTGAATACTCTCGGAGCTTCTCCAAGGGTTTTTGCTTGATGGTGAAGAGCTGATCTGCGTCGACGCGCTCGACGTAGTTCCCCTGGAAGTTGTTGTAGAGGCGGTCGCGGATCTGCTCCCACGCGTAGATAGAGTTTGGCTCTATGGTGAAAAACGAAGAGAGCACCACTCCCTACAGTGTGAGGGGGAGCCTCTTCACCTTGGTGGTGTCGTCTCCACCTGCAGCTTCAATAGCGATCTCGTACACGCGCATGTACTCCCGAGGGTCCGTGTCGCCCTTGTACGGCCCGATGGCACTGGGGAACTTGAAGTCCTCCGGCCATGCCGATTGCTGCAGGTCCGCGGAGTGGGGGACTCCGGATCGACGCACCGCAGTGGGACATGGCTGGAGGTGGGGTCGTCGCGGCTGTCTGTCCACTCTGGAGTGGGCTCCGGCGCGGCTACCAGTGGGACTTGTTGGCTCCGAGCCGCCAGCTCCCATTGGATCGCCATCGAGGCCATCTGTCGCCCACACCCGCAGCCACAGCTGAGTCGTTGCCGAGACATGTTCGTTACTCTGTAGTTTGTTACTCTGCAGAGGTGTACAACTTTACCCACAAGATATGTTCTCTCTTTTTACCACGCGATCAACACACTGCCTTATGTGTGCGGCGGAGAGTTCATGACAAGGCTGTTACAATGTTCCATTTCCAAATTAGTTACGCCGCCACTAAGGTTTCACCACAACATGAATCCACATATTGGAGCCCCCTCTTGCGCCATGTGAGACTTCTCGCGGCCTACGCCATGCCCACATTCAGCCTATAGCGAAACTAAGATGGAACTTTACAAATTACTTAGCAAGGTCTGTCCCATACCAGACTTGTGGTAGTACGGTGTGACTTTGTAGTAGTAGTTCACAGACCGGTCCTTAATTTGACTTAGGCCTAACCGCAAACCCCTCGTGCCTGGCAATCAACATTGTGTCACCAAACAACAATGCATACTAGCAAGCACCCACCACCATACCAATGCCTAACTCTAAACCAAAGTTTATAATTTTATTTTATCAAACTTTCATAGACTGTTTTGACTCACCAAAGTCAAGAATAGATTTTTGTCAACCATCATTTTGTGTGAAACAATTCATCCCACCTAAATTATCTAACCATGGCTAAGCAATTCTAAAATTTCCAACTAACACAAATGTACCAACTAGATTTTTAGCTATGGTGACAAGGCATATTCGTTCAATATCAAATTTGGCTATACACAAAGGAGTTGGGCATAACTAGAGTTTAAACTGAATTTAAACTAGATTGAATAAAAGTACGCATGCATAATAATTTCAAAAATAACATAAATAATTTAAATTACTGGGAGCAACATGATCAAAGGTGTAACTTATCTTGCTCGAAGTCTTGCTGCAATTCGTCGAAGAAAAACTCTCCGGATTCGTCATAGTCTACACGTGCAAAACCTAAAGAAATTCAAAAAAAAGTCAAATAAAATTCATAAATTCAAAAAGAATCCAGAAACAGGTATTTTATGATTTTATAAGAATTTAGAAATTTGAACTGGTCAAATCGGAGTTAAAATGTGAAAGTTATGGCTTTCGGAAGTTTAAATCTAAAGAAAAAGAAAAAGACTGATTCTCTGAATTATTTTTATACTGAAAAATCTCTTTATGACGTCAGCATAAATTTTAATTTCAGCTGAATTATTTTTATATTCAAAAAGGGATTATCTCTCTGACATGTGGGACCGGGTCTATGGTGGACGGGGTTCACGGCTCGGCTTGGTCCACCATGGACTCGGTCCACGACTGACGTGGCCAGAGGGAGGAGGTGGTGGCTGGGGCGCTGACGAGGCGGCCACGTGGTGCCACACGAGCTTCCACGCGGGCACGCTCGCGCTGACGAGGCGGCCACGCGGTGGCACGCGCTGACGAGACGGCGACGGCGTACAGGTGTCGATGGTGAGGTGTCTCCGGCGGTGGTTTCACTCGACGAAGGGGCGGAGGATGATTGCCGGGGCATGAGGAAGATGAAGACGACGTCGGCGAGGCGCAGGAGTGACCGAGGCGGCGGCGATTGCTCACCGGAGCTGGGCGCGGTGGCAAGACCGAAGAGGCACGGTGCGGCGACGACTCGGGCACAGAGAGGTGGGTTTGACAGAGGGGAAAGTAAGGGCGACGCACGGGGGTCCTTGGGGAGGGTTTATAGGAGGAGGCGAGGAGTAATGGCCGAGCAATAGCTCGCCGGCTTAAAGCGATCGGAAACGGGTGCGGCGGCGTGATTACGGGGATTTAAGGAGGGAAAACGGCCGGCGGTTTGTGGGGAGTGATTAGACATTTAAATGCGCGCTCAATCAAGAGTAATTAAGGAAGAAACGGCCGAAATCAACGGCTCGATCGGGGTGGTAATGGCAGCGTCGCGCCGGGGAAGAAGGGGAGGAAGAAGACGGCCTGACACGCGGGCCCCGCATGTCGGCGAGTGAGGGAGAGAAGAGAGGGCAGGACGGACGACCGGATAGGCGCCACACGTCCGAGATTTAAATCGAGACCGTTGGATTCAAACGAAAGGGTAAGTGGATGGGGACGGACCAGATTAAATCGGGAGGGAAGGCGGATTGGATCCGGGCCTTAAACGTGTCAGCCCGACGGTGCTTTGGGTTTAAAATTCGTTTTTAATTTTCAGAAAAGCCAGATAGCTTTACATATACTTCGAAAATAATAATTAAAGTCTGAAAATTCTAGGAAAATGCATAAAAATTCCTGGAGACATTTTATACTTAGGAAAATATTTCCAACTTAAATTTAGATTTTTAATTTTTATAAAAACACTTTTTAGCTCTCAGAATGGATTTTAAATTTTAGAAAATTCTAAAAAAATACTATAATTCAAGGATAACTTGGAAAGAGTAAAAATAAATTCTTTTTGGCTTAAGGCAATATTAAATTTAAATTTTATTACTCCAAGCTTCAAAAACAAAATCCTAAAAATCCAAATAAATTCTAAAAAACAAATAAAGGCAAATAAAATTTTTGGGATGTTACACGAGGCGAGCGGGCGGCAGCTCGAAGTGGCCGGCGGCGAGGTGGACTCGGGGCGGCGGCACCGGAGAGGGAGAAGGAGGGAATTCGGGTGGGCATGAGCTGGAGACGGGTTGGTGGGTGCCTACCACGCTGCTTATTGAATCGGAGGAGGTTCAAGGTCGGCCGACGACAGAGGACATGGGCGGCGTGGGGGAGCTTCACGATGCCGGCGAGCTAGGGTGGGGGAGAGGCTCCGGTGTCAGTCAGAGGAGGTCCGGGGCACCGAGGAGTCACTTCCACCGCGAGGAATCGGAAAATGGTTGCCCGAGGAGGTGTTGGCGGCGGTAGCTGGGTTTGGGGAAGAAGGGCAATGTGCGAGCTCTGGTGGATGGAAGCTGAATTAATTCGGTGAGAGGGTAGACAGAAGGTGGAGACGCACTGTGACACGGTCGCTTTTGGAGGGATTCATCAAAACGGCCGGGTTGCCGAGAAGAGGTGGCGGCCGGTAGGGTCACAGGCGTGGGGCACTCGGTCTGGGAAGGAGAGGAAGGGGCTTGGGAAGCAAATGGGGTTGTGCAGGATGTGAGGGAGGGCCAAGGCCACTTATAGACACGGAGGGAGGGCTGGCAACGGGCAGCTACCGTGAGGTTGCGTCGGGGCAGGCGGCTGTGGCAGGCGGCGGTGGCACGAGCGATAGGACTGAGCAGGGTGTGAGCATAGAGGCGCTGGTGGCCAGGCGGGCGACGTGACGGGACAGAGCTGTAACATCCCAAAAATTTTATTTGCCTTTTATTTGTTTTTCTGAAATTTATTTGGATTTATCTGGATTTTATTTTAGAAGCCTGGAGTAAGAAAATTTAATTTAAACATTTCCTTGAGCCAAAAAGAGTTTATTTTGTTTTCTCCTTGATTTATAGTATTTTTGAGAATTTTCTAGAATTTAAAATTCAACCTTAAAGCTAAAAAGTATTTTTGTAAAAATTAAAAGATCAAAATATATTTCCTAAGTCTAAAATAGACACAGGAATTTTTATGATTTTTTCTGAAATTTTTAGACCTTATTTACTATTTTCTAAGTATTTTTGAATTTCCTAGGCCTTTATTGGTGCGCGAGTGCCTCTCTTCACTCCGCACTCCCCTCTGCCGTATCCCCTCCATCTTAAAGCCGCATTGCGGCGGTTTCTAATTGCCCTAACTCCGGCGAGCTCGTGCTCTGCCGTTACTCCTCCCCGTACCTATTTAAGCCCTTCCCCGAGCCGTCCTCCCTTCCTTTTGCCTCCCCGTAAGCCGACGCTCCTTTTCCCCTCTCTCCCCCGCACCCAAGCTCCCCGTGTTGTGTTCTCCATTTCCACCGCCGAGCGAGCTCCAACGAGCAATCGCCGCCGCATCGGCATCTTCCTTGCCACGCCAACGTCGTCTTCATCTTCCTTGTGTCCCAGCGATCCTCCTCCGCCCCTCCACCGAGTGAAATAGCCGCCGAAAACCCCTCGCCGTCGACACCCGTGCACCGCCACCACCTCGTCTCGTCGCCGACAGCCTTCCGGTCATCGCCGTGCATCGCCGTTGGTACCGGCGATCTCCCCGTCTCCTCCTCTTGCCGCTGCGTGCCCTGGCCATCGCCACCGGGCGCCGGCGAACTCATGGCCCGAAGCGCCTCCGGCCAGCCTGACCTCGTCGTGTGGCTACCACCTCCTCCCTCTAGGCCCCGTCAGCCGTGGACCGAGTGCACGGTAGACCGAGCCAAACCGTGAACCCAGTCCACCATGAACCCGGCCCCACCTGTCAGTGTAATAAGACATTTTCAATGTAAAAATAATTCAGCCGAAAAATAAAATTGATGCTGACGTCATAAATGGTTTTTCAGTATAAAAATAATTCAGAAAATCAGTCTTTTTCTTTTTCTTTAGTTTTAAACTTCCGGAAGCCCATATTACTTCATTTTAACTCCGATTTAACCCGTTCAAATTTCTAAATTCTTCTAAAATCATAAACTATATTTTTGAATTTTTGAGTTTTATTTGAATTTATTTTGGTTCTTCACGTATAGACTACGATGAATCCGGAGAGTTTTACTTCGACGAATCGTAGCAGGACTTCGAGCAAGGCAAGTTACACCTTTGGTCATGTTGTTCCTATTATTTTAAATTATTTATGTTGTTTTTGAAATTATTATGCATGTGTACTTTTACTCAATCTAGTTTAAATTCAGTTTAAACTCTAGTTATGCCCAACTCCTTTGTGTATAGCCAAGTTTGATATTGAACAAATACGCCTTGTCACCATAGCTAAAAACTTAGTTAGTACATTAGTATTAACTGGGAACTTTATAAAATTTCTTAGCCATGCTTAGAATAATTTAGGTGGGAAGAATTGTTTCACACAAAATGATGATGACTTGTAAAATCTATTCTTGACTTTGGTGAGTGAGAGACCATGTGAGAGGTGCTCCCATATTTGTGATGAGTAATTGACACGTGTTCTGAAAGTTTGAGTTTGATTTGAGTGGTTCGTGCGTGAGTTTATCGACTAATGCAAATGTTGATCTCATTATCTCGAACGGTGCTATGTGATGTGTTTTCTTGTCTGTGATGGCTGCAGGATTTTGAGGCGGAGTCATGGCGAGGCACGGGATAACCGGATTGGGCACAAGCGGTGCTGAGGTCGGAGCGGTCGGGATGTGCCAAAGATGGCGTGACTTGAAGTGGTTGCGAGGCTTGGACAGCAAGAAACGAGGAAGTTTCCCGGAAGGTGCAGTAGGGGCGATTTGGTAAATGCACAAGACTGCAAAAGCGGAAGCGGATTCGGTTTGAGTTAATGGGTAAAGGGCTGAGTTGTAATGGGCAAAGCAAATTGAACCTGCAAACTTGAGGCTATATAAAGGAGGGGTGTCTTCTGGTGGCATGCAAGTTTGATGGTGAGGATGTTTGCTTTGTGTCTTTTTCCTTTCTGTTGAGGAGTAGGTGAGGCAGAGCAGAGGAAGTGCTGTTCTCTGCCTCCATGTCTTCGTGAGGATCTGAGAGATGGGGTGAGTTCTTGATTTGGATTTGAGTGTGTGTTCTTGGTGTGTAAGATGGCTGTAGAACAATCCAATGTAATCATTCATGTCTCTGTATTGATTTCAAGAAATCCTATACTCTGAGATGGTTGTTTTCAGATTTTTTGTGTTCTCTGTTCTTCACTTCTTTCTTCAGTTTGGTTTGATTCTTGGGTTGATTTGCTAAAGAATCATGTTGCTCTGAACTAAGGAATTGCCTCAGCGTCTCTTGACCAATCCATTTTTGAGGGCAGAAGGCTGGATCAAAGGGTACTGTTTTCTTGAAATCTTGCGCCACATTTTCCTCTGTTTTTCACTGTAGCTAGGGTTTGGAGGCAGGGGAAGGCTGTGTGGTTTGGTTTTCTTGGTGAAAATTATTTTGGTGCTGTGTTTTTCCCTTCTAATATCATTGCCATGTCGTTTTCAAAAGTTCATGGAGAAAGAATTCAAGAAACTCAAGAAATTTGGATTTCAAATCTTCCCGCAGACTTCCTTCTGGCAAAATCAGTATTTGCTAGTTTAGTTGATCTTTGTCTGGTTTTTCATCTTCCTGAGGTTGATTTGTCTTTTTGGTTTGAAGTTCAAATATCTTGGCCTGAGAAGAACTGTAGATCCTCGACAAATCTTTGGTATTCTGCTGTTTTCAGTAAAAAACTGTGCTGTCTTCTTTTCGGCAGCACCTCTCTTTTCGGTTCAGTCTGCTATTTTCAGTCAGCTGCAGTTTCCTTTGGTTTGGTCCTCTGTAATCAGCTTTCGGCTGGTCTTCCAGTGCATGCAGTCCTTTGTTCTCTAATCTGAATTCACTTCTCTGCATTTTCGGTAAGGCAGTTCTTACTGTTTTCTGCAGATTGCTGTTTTCAGATTGCAGATTGCTGTTTTCTGCACATTACTGTTTTCAGATTGCAGTTTTTTTGCTGTTTTCAGTCAGCTCTCAGTTTTCAGATTTCGGTTCTTCCTCAGGGTGCCGAACTGCAGTTTCTAGTTTTCAGTTTGCATTTCTCTGTTCAGTTTTTCGGTTTCATTGTGTTTGTAATTCTTGTCTGATCTTTTGCCGAGAGGAACTTGTGATCTGACTTCCTTCTCTTTGAGAGCATTTGGTTATTTAGGTTGAAGTCCTAAATATTTGTTCTGAGAAGCACATGCACAGATCAATCTTCTCTCTGATTTGGCTTCTTTTCTGTACTTACTGTGCTTGCCTTTTTCAGTCTGTCCATTTCAGTTTCTCAGTTCTCTTGCTGTCTTGGTTTTCGGTTATGCCATTCCTTGCTTTAGCTTCTTTTCTTTGGTAGCTGTCTTCACTCTTTGTTTTTCAGTTGTAGCAGCCAAATGATCTCCTCTTTTCAGTCCTGTGTCAAGTAAGTACGGCTGCAGCATCTATTTTCCGTTGAACTGTATGTGCTCAGTTTTCGGTTTTTTTTAGCTTCTAGTATTTTCAGTTTTCGATAAAGCTTGTTTGCAGCAGCTGGTCTTTTCAGTTTACAAAATTAATTTCAGCTGCCAGTGAGCAAAATCCAATTTCTTGCTTCGTAGTTTCTATAGCTTTCGGAGAAGAAATTTTGTGTGGATACTTAGGGGCAATTTTTTAAGGCATCATTCACCCCCCTCTGTTGCCATTTTCGATCCTACAATTGGTATCAGAGCCGGTTAGCTCTTCCTCGTAGATCTTAATCGGTCTCTAGAGCCATGGCAACAGATATATATTCCATCAAGCCCCCGATCTTCGATGGGATGGACTATCCCTTCTGCAAGAGTCGGATGGAGACCTACATCCAGGCTCAGGGCTACACCATCTGGCGAAAGGTCAAGATCCGGTATGTTGTTCCTGCCGATGAGAATATCAATGTCGGAAACATGCTGATGTTGAGGCGAATGCTAAGGCGAGGAACATCATAATTCAGGGTCTGAGCAGAAGCGAATTCGATCGGATCTCTCATCTGACGTTGGCCTTCGATATTTGGGTAACCCTCGATGCATACCATGAGGGCACCACCCAGATCAAGACAGTACGACAGGACCAGTTCAAGTGAGAAGAGATAAGAGTAGGAGTTGGATTATGTCACCTTATGACTGAATCAAGATAGGATCGGCCTTAGGCCTTATTGGTGGGGCATGCCTTAATGTTATATACTCATTGCACCCCCTTGTAAACCTTAGACCACGATTAATCAAAAATTTTGTAGATTGCATATCACTTGTTCTAGGGTTTTGCGCATGCCACTATTACTCCTTAGAATTAGGCGATCTCTTCACCTTTGTTCTTGCTCTTCCTTTAGAAATTGCAAGGACATTGCTTCCACTTCCTTGTGATCGAGTGGAAGAACTTCAAGTGTGCGGTTTTGTGAGTTCACACATCCTAGGTCGCAATGGCAGCATATTGGCCGTGACAAATTCATCCAGTTGCACAAGTTATCCAAAATCCTACGTCGAGAAGACTAATTAATCTCCCCACATCATTGTCAAGGTGGTTTTTTCCAGCTTTTGTTTGTCTTTTTGTTATCAGGATATTTAGTTTGGAACATTCATTTTGATAATATACTTTTTTCTGTGATGTGAGACAGATCACATTTGATAGCATGGAGCAAAAATTGCTAGCTTACTAACAACCAATTAGATTTTGTTTGCATGCAACAATATATCAGGAGTTAGTTTTGTGCATGCATGTCATGGATGGATGCAGCATGGATAATTCACTAATTAGTTAAGTGTGTATTCCTCACTGCTTATCCACTAATTGCCACTAACAATCCCGTGTTGTCGACTGATGAGAAGGTTCATAGAAGCATGCTCTTAATGGGCTAAGAGTCAGGACTTTGGAGAGAAATCTACGGTGGAAGATGTTGTGAGACCATGTGGAGGTCACCCCATGGTTGTGATGAGTAATTGACTCTTGATCTAGAAAGATTGAGTTTGGTTTTTGAGGTTTGAGCTGACTCTGCATAGTCGTAAGCCTTGAGAATGGTTGGCAGATCTCTTACGACCTCATTGTCGGTAGCACAAAGTCGTTCGAGTAATTTGACATTGGTCGGAAGCCAACCAAAGCTGTACGACCACATTGGAACCAGTCGGAAACCGGAAAACGTGCGTACAACCTTTTTGGTCGTGGTCGGAAGTCGTTCGGGTGGTTTACGACCACGTTACGGCTTCCTCGGCAAACTTGAGTGTAATCGGAAGCAAGCCGTAAACTTACGACCACGTTGAGAGCTATCAGGTGCTGTACGACCACGTTGCAGCATCCTCGGTGAATTTGGACGCGATCAGAAGTTGGTCGGACTGTGTACGACCACACAGTATCTCACTCGGAAAAAGACCGTGGTCGGAGGTCATTTGGATGGGATACGACCACGTTGGCTGTCGAGTAACGACGGGTGGCGTCGACCACGTTGGTGGGAATCGGAAGTCGGTAGGCGGCCTTGAGTACTTTGACCGTGGTCGGGAAGACGCCGACCACGTTGGCGAAATCGAGAACCGGCCGGTAGCGTACGACCACGTTGTGGTCTCTACGGCTACGTTGGTCGTGGTCGGAGGCCACCAGGGCTATTTACGACCACGTTGTGGCACTGCGACCACATTGGTTGTAGTCGGGAGTCTGCCAGGCAGCGTATGACTACTTTGGTCGTGATCGGTAGTTGGCGCGGTAAGTCGACCACGTTGTGGCGCTCAAGCTCGACCACGATTGTGACATTCGGCATCGACCACGTTGGCGCAGCGGGACTCGGCCGGGCGGCGTATGACCACATTGGCCGTGGTCGGGAGCCTGCCGGACAGCGTACGAGTTCTTTGACCGTGGTCGGAAGGCTTTACGACTACGTTGTGAAGTCTACGACTGTTGGCGTGGTCGATGGCCACGGGGCCATTTACGACCACGTTATGCTATACGACCACGTTGTCGCGTGGGTCTTTGACCACGTTGTAGCGATCGGGTGTCGACCACGTTGGTTGATCGGTGGTGCGACCACGTTGGCGATCGGGAGTGCTCGACCACGTTATGGCACTAAGGGTTTACGACCACGTTGTGCGATCGGTTGTTCGACCACGTTGTGGCAGTCGAATTCGACCACGTTGTGGGCAAAATGACCGTGGTCGGCTGAGTACATTCAAACCGGTCGTATGGGTGCATTTGATGTCCGATTATGTTGGAACTTGGTCGTATGGATTCTCGGTGACGTTGTGGACCTTGTGGACTTATTGGTTCATCATTTTGACGGTCTTATTGCAATCTATTTTACGATGGGCTCGAGTGTCTCGGTTGGTGCAACAGAGTGCTCGTATGAGGTCTAGACTTTGTGCGATAAAGTCGTAGCAAGCTAGCGGTGGTCGTGGCTTGTGTGCGCATGGTCGTAACGAGCTTTGTGATGGTCGTGACGACATCTTTGTGGTCGAAGGAAGCAGGGAAGTCTTCGAGGGTTTTGACCACTTCTTGTCTTGTGCTTTTGAGTGGTCGTAGGGAATTTACGACCGGTGTTGTCTTTGTGATACTTGTGCCGATTGATGGTCTCATGTGTATTGTGCGGTGCTATGTGATGGTTTGCTTATCCGTGTGGTGCGGACTTGAGCTATTTCATGGTGAGCGTGGGAAGGCCGGGACTAGGCACGAGAGGTGTTGAGTCGGACGGTCGGAGACGCCAAGATGATCGAGGTGGTGAGGTGGTTGCGGCCGGAGACGAGGAACCGAGGCTGGAACTGCGAGCTAAGCACGACGGGCAACAACGAGGAGGACCGGGACTAGGCTCAGGGAGGAGCTGAGGTCCAGACGGTCAGGAGTTTGGGTGCGGTCGTGTGCGGCGGAATAGACCGAGACTAGACTCGGAGGAGTCGGAAGTCTAGATGATCTTGGAGACAAGTCTTGGTGAGGCTTGGGTGGTCGGGACTAGACATGGGAGATGTTGAGGTCCGAGCAGTGGGTGAAGCCAAAGAAGGCTGGAGCTCAAGGTGGTCGATGAGGAACCGGAGCCGATGCAACGGTCGGAGATAGGTGCAGTGAGGCTAGGATGGTCGGGACGAGACACGGTGGTGTTGGGGTCCGAACGACCGGGAAGCCGAAGGAGACCAAGTCTTGCGAGGTGGTTGCAGGCATGGACAGGAAGGCAGTGTGAGGGCATTTTGGAGAAATGCCAAAGCTGCAAGGGAAGCTGTCCCTCTGGTAAAGCACCTGAGAAAAGAAGTGGATTCTTGGCGCTAACGGGCAAAGTCTTGGTCTGTTGGGATAGCAGCAAAGCATTTGAGTTAGCGGGCAAAGTGAGTGGTAAAACCGGTGTTAGGTGGGGTTTACTGGGTTATCCCAGTGTGGACTAATGGATGGATCCATTAGGGTTAGTCTCGGTGTGAGGCTATAAAAGGGAGAGGGGAGGCACGAGAATGTTTGAGTTGTTCGGCTGAGCCTTGGAGGCAGCCGCCTCTCCCTCCCTTGGGAGTGTATCTGTGTGTGTGTTTGCTCTAGAGGTAGAGCTTGTTCTCCCAGGGGGAGTGGTTGCAGAAACCTCCCTTGTTATGCTTATTGAGAGGACTCATCTCTCTGTACTTGTTAGAGTTTATATATGAGATGGGTCTGTGTTTGTGATCTGGGTTGAGAGGCTGTTCTTGAGATGTTTTCATTGATTTATTTGCCATCTCTTCATTCTTAGTTCCTTCTGTATTTCCTTTCAGAGTTGGCTTATATTTGATTTGCTCAGAACAGAGAATCTGGCTCAAGGCAATTTGGCGACAGTTCATTCCCAAGAGCAAGGTCGAATCGGAGAAGTTTCGTGTCTCTCGGTCATGCGCCTCCAGTTCTCTTTTCAGTTTTGACCATGTCGTTCTAGCCGACCATTGCAAAGACTTTAGATTTACTAGGTGATTTCTCTTCGAGAGGATCTTTGAATCTTTGTGGTTAAAATATCTCCTCATTTCGTTTGAAGACTTGCAAGTTATCTGGATTTTGGTCTTTGCGGTCGTGCGCCTGGAGCGGCTCTGTTCGAGCTTACGACCACGTATTCACTGTTTGGAATCTTTTGTCGGCTCGAGTCAGGCTTCGACCACTGTGTGATTTCCTGACTTAAGATCGTTCTTCTTTTGTGGTTGAAGTCTCGAGGTTGATTCACTCAAGAATCACTAGATATCTGATTTTGAGTCTTGGTGGTCATGCGCTCTTTCTCCGCTTTCGGTCTTGACAACACACTAATTCATCGTGTTGACCGTTGTCGGTTTGCTCTGTCGGGTGGGTCTCGATCGCTCTGAAACGCCTCGGTCACTTCGACCAAAGCAAGGAGCCGACTACGCAGAAGTTTCGATCACTATGTTTGGCTTCGACCACGTCGGTCGTTTGACCACCTGTTGGTCTACGACCACGTGTGTTCGACCAGAGAACTGATAGCTATCGACCGTTTGGCTCGATCGACCACGAGTTGGCGTTCGACCACAGCAGAAAGTCGAATGAATACGCAGTGACTTTCCAACCGTTCTCTTCTCGATTTCTTTGCTCTCGGTTAGTCTGCGGTTATTCTCGATCTCTCGTTCCTCGATAAGCAATCAATCTTCTTCCTCATAGCTCTTTAGCTATCGAGAGAAAAGATCGGTGTAATATTTAGAGAGCTTTTAAGGCACCATTCACCCCCTCTGCTGCCATTTCGGTCCTTCAATTGGTATCGAGCAAGGTTGGCTCAGATTTGATCTTAACCGATCTGGAGCTTGGCAACTAGTAGGGAGTATTGTGATCTTCTCTCTGCATCTTGTTGGGGTGGTTTTGCCAATGGTGTCCTTTGAGACAAGAGGCTTGATTTTGGCTAGAGGGTGATGTTATTTGCAGGAACCTGTGGTCATAAGGAGTTTTGACCACGATCCACCGCATCGAGGGGCGACAACGAGTAGCATTCACAGTCTTTGGGGCGTGGTCATAACCACGGTCTCGAGGCCCCATCTGTGACTACACTTCATGGATCTTATGCTTTACCTCGGCGCCCGTCCTCGGTTCGTTGGTCTATCTTGATATATCCCGTTCTTCACCGGATGGACTAGAACCGAAAAAGCAGAGGATGGTGCTTTGTCCTCTCGGGCGTAGTCGTAGCTTCATCGACCGCGTCTGTGGCGGACACTTCGCTGTCACCATGTTCGGAGACTCTACGATCACGGTGCTGGTCCCGAGCATCTTTGTTGCTCGATTTCGTGATCGTAATACTTTACGACTACGACTCTCGGTGTAGTCATTCAAGACTCGCCTCATGCTACGACCACGCTTATTTCTTCTCAACCGTAGTCGTAGCACGTAACGACCATTCTTTTCTCGCGAGTGGCCGTGTGTCAAGTCTTGGAAGCCCAAGCATTTGCTTACTAACCCTTCGGGATCCAAGACTTGGACACTTTGTTCTTGTTATTCGTAGGTATTCGAGGCGAGTTGGAGAACATGGATTTGATTGGGTTTTGGTCTTGACTTCATCATGTGACCGTAATTCATTGGCTCTTCAATTGATGGCCTCCAAGAGGCATATGCTCTCACGTTAGCGTCCACACCTACTTTGTGAGCTACTCCTTATCTTCATGCTCTTTTATTCATGATTGATCATAATTGGCATGATGTGTTTGTTCATGTGCTCACGTGTACCATATTGGCATGTTTTTGTTTCAATGCTTTCATGTCATGCCTTTATGTGTGTATTGCTTAGGTATCCATGTATCATGCTATATTTGGATGCTTAAGTTTTGACTTGACTTCATGAACTAAGTGGAATGTGCATATTAGAAGTCAAGTATCATCATGACTTTGCGCTCTGTAGTATCTATCATGGTTCACATCTTGCTCCTTATGTTCATTTGTCATTATTTATACATGTTAGCATACTTTTCATGATTTGGATTTGACATGGTGTATATCTACATGATGTATGCATATGTATGGACGATATGAGCTTGAGTATATCTTGGATAGTTTCTTTGTGTCATGATGGTGCGTTTATTCATGCCTTTGTATCTTTTCTAGTATACATGCTTTTATCCATGCTAGCATATGCTACATGGATCGCTCCCGCTATCCGCTATGTGTATGGTTGTGATTCATTGTGGTGCTTGTATACCTTGATCTTATTCATTTTGGCATGCAATAAACCGTATGACATCTTGGTAGCGTTAGTCTGCGTGCGTATGCTTAGATATCATGAGATTTGTGGTTAGGTCACAAGCTTTTTCTAGTATTGGGTGGCTCTAGGCTTGCTGTTCTAGATGCTTTTGATGAGGGCTAGATTGAGCTTGTGGCGGTGCGTGTTCTCATGCGGTTATAACGCTACCGATTGTGGTCATTTGTCTCGATCTTGGATCCATGCACTGTATTATTTACCCCAGTACTAGGACACCACTGTTCCCCTATGTTTAATCCGCAGTTATGAATGAGGGAGAGTGGTACAATTTGTTCTGACCGCTCCCTGGTCTTTATGACCACGCCGTAGTTTCTCGACCACAAGATGGACTCTCGGTGAACCCATACACGACCATGAGCCGGATTCGCCACGACTTGGACTCAATTTGGATTCATCTGCGACCATGGTGAACTCGGACTCGACAACGTCCAAGACATGACTTGATCGCTGATGGAGGACTGAACACATGTACGACCATGTCCAGACTCATCTACAACCTCGCCCCGGACACATATTCGACCTCGACCACTACAACAACCTCCCGAGCAATCAGTAACGAGGTTTGCTCCCTGTGATCTCTAGTGTTTTGCTTCCGCCACTCGGCTTTGCATAGTATATGTCCTCTAGTGGTAGGAAGGGTCGGTTTGGTCAAGAGGGAGCCAACTCTAGGTGATGTTGTCTCATTCACACCTCTCATCCAATTGGTTCTCTAGGATTATTTACTACCTAGTTTGGGCTTTGGTTCTCTAGGATTCTCTTCTACCTAGGTTGAACTTTTTCTTGGCCACTAGAGTCTTTTGCATTGACTTAGTGTGCTTCTGCTCCGTGGTATGAGGTTATAGGCTAGAGACCATGAGGATAGAGTATGTTTGAGGATCACCTTCTTGAGTTAGAACCTTTCCCTTTTGGTTTTGTGCCAAATTTTCGGTTCTTCTCATTTTGCCTTCTCTAGGGGAGTTGGAGTCTTTCATGTCTGCTCGGCTATGTTTCGTGGAGAGCTTAGGGTGGTTTGTCCTTATGGACTATTGTGAGAAGGAGTTTACGTGTTTCTTGCTTTATTCATTTATCTTGCTCCTGTTCTCATTTTTTTTTTTGTTGCACTGCATCGGGGTGCATTTGGGTTAGTCCTCCTAGCATAGATTAAAGCGTTTCTCTCGTCTAGTTAGACTTCTTACTCTTATCTATGCTTTAAGGACTGCTGCTTTCTCCTCTCTTTGCCGACCTCTTGTTTATTGCTTTGGTTGTGGGGAGTTCATTTGAGAACTTCTAGATCTTAATGATGACATAACTCAACTTGAACTAAAAGTTGCATCTCATGTTGAGGGGAGTGGATTTTCGCATTGCATTCGCATTGTAATATAACCACATTGAGCCTTGATTATTATCCGGTTATGACATGCTTTCAATGCTTTACACCTTGCCATGATTTGTGCTCCATTGCTAATCTGATCATGACTTTATATGTGTAGTCAAGTCTTTGCCATGACAGGTTAATTAAAATGCCAAATTTGACCTAATTCATGTCATGTTCATATTTGAGACTAGTCGACCTTGTGTTATCCTTTTATGATTCTCGCCATGTCAAATAGGTGAGTTGAGTCTTGAATCTTAGTTGAGCAATAGATTGAGCTATCTGACTTCTTGATGACACATAAGTTAGTACAATCTATTAAAAGCAAAAGATCTCTTTTGTGCGAAAAACCGATCTCACCAATTCCTTCTCATGAGGCGGCTTGCCATTGCACAAGGCATGAACTCAGGGGAGATTTGGATGACCAAGATCATTTTCTTAAGCTTCTCGCTTGGAATGATCGCATAAGGCTTGAGGTCTAGCACATGACAAAAATATGATTGAAAACAATCATGAGATCTCAAAAGAAAAATGTCAAGAGTGCTCAAATAAAAAAAAAAAAAAAAGTACTTCAACAGTTGTATCATTCTTGAACAAATAGCACTCTAGCTGGCTCAACACTAGCTTCTTGATTCCATTTAGCTCACTGACATGGCTTGCATCATTTGTGGATATCATTAGCTAGACTAAAATCATGATTGACTTGACTTGCTAAGAACTTCAACTAAGATTCAAGATATGCCTTATGTTGCTTAGCTTCACTTTACATACTTAGTCATGATCTTTATAGCATATTTGTATGTTATGGCTTGGTGTAATACATTTTGGTCATTTTGGATAATTCTCATGGCTCGCATACTTTGAATAATCAAATCACCATTCCATCCATCATTATGACTTATTCTCTCTTGCATACTTGATGTGTTTATTGCCAAAAGGGGGAGAATATATTGGAGAAAAATAGAATTTCTCAACTTCTGGGAACTTGCTAGAGCTTTGGAGTTCATTTTGCTCTTTATTTTATCGCTCTAGTGTTCTCTCTGTTGACATGATCATAATCTCATTTTCTTTCTTTGGATCATGTCGACTTCTACAAACTCAACTTCATATTTTTGGTGTTTGTCAATATACTCATCAAGGGGAGATTGTGAGACCATGTGGAGGTCACCCATGGTTGTGATGAGTAATTGACTCTTGATCTAGAAAGATTGAGTTTGGTTTTTGAGGTTTGAGCTGACTCTGCATAGTCGTAAGCCTTGAGAATGGTTGGCAGATCTCTTACGACCTCATTGTCGGTAGCACAAAGTCGTTCGAGTAATTTGACATTGGTGGGAAGCCAACCAAAGCTGTGCGACCACATTGGAACCGATCGGAAACCGGAAAACGTGCGTACAACCTTTTTGGTCGTGGTCGGAAGTCGTTCGGGTGGTTTACGACCACGTTACGGCTTCCTCGGCAAACTTGAGTGTAATCGGAAGCAAGCCGTAAACTTACGACCACGTTGAGAGCTATCAGGTGCTGTACGACCACGTTGCAGCATCCTCGGTGAATTTGGACGCGATCAGAAGTTGGTCGGACTGTGTACGACCACACAGTATCTCACTCAGCGAAAAAGACCGTGGTCGGAGGTCATTTGGATGGGATACGACCACGTTGAGCGCTGTCGAGTAACAGACGGGTGGCGTACGACCACGTTGGTGGGAATCGGAAGTCGGTAGGCGGCCTTGAGTACTTTGACCGTGGTCGGAAGACGCCGACCACGTTGAGCGAAATCGAGAACCGGTAGGTGGCGTGCGACCACGTTGTGGTCTCTACGGCTACGTTGGTCGTGGTCGGAGGCCACCAGGGCTATTTACGACCACGTTGTGGCACTGCGACCACATTGGTTGTAGTCGGGAGTCTGCCAGGCAGCGTATGACTACTTTGGTCGTGATCGGTAGTTGACGCTCGGTAAGTCGACCACGTTGTGGCGCTCAAGCTCGACCACGATTGTGACATTCGGCATCGACCACGTTGGCGCGATCGGGACTCGGTAGGGCGGCGATGACCACATTGGCGTGGTCGGAGCTGCCGGACAACGTCTGAGTTCTTTGACCGTGGTCGGAAGGCTTTACGACTACGTTGTGAAGTCTACGACTTCGTTGGCCGTAGTCGATGGCCACGAGGGCCATTTACGACCACGTTATGCTATACGACCACGTTGTCGCGTGGGTCTTTGACCACGTTGTAGCGATCGGGTGTCGACCACGTTGGTTGATCGGTGGTGCGACCACGTTGAGCGATCGGGAGTGCTCGACCACGTTATGGCACTAAGGGTTTACGACCACGTTGTGCGATCGGTTGTTCGACCACGTTGTGGCGGTCGAATCGACCACGTTGTGGGCAAAATGACCGTGGTCGGTGAGTACATTCAAACCGGTCGTATGGGTGCATTTGATGTCCGATTATGTTGGAACTTGGTCGTATGGATTCTGGTGACGTTGTGGACCTTGTGGACTTATTGGTTCATCATTTTGACGGTCTTATTGCAATCTATTTTCGATGGGCTCGAGTGTCTCGGTTGGTGCAACAGAGTGCTCGTATGAGGTCTAGACTTTGTGCGATAAAGTCGTAGCAAGCTAGCGGTGGTCGTGGCTTGTGTGCGCATGGTCGTAACGAGCTTTGTGATGGTCGTGACGACATCTTTGGTGGTCGAAGGAAGCGAGGAAGTCTTCGGGGTTTTGACCACTTCTTGTCTTGTGCTTTTGAGTGGTCGTAGGAATTTACGACCGGTGTTGTCTTGTGATACTTGTGCCGATTGATGGTGCATGTGTATTGTGCGGTGCTATGTGATGGTTTGCTTGTCCGTGTGGTCTGCAGGACTTGAGCTATTTCATGGTGAGGCGTGGGAAGGCCGGGACTAGGCACGAGGAGGTGTTGAGGTCCGACGGTCGGAGACGCCAAGATGATCGAGGCGGTGAGGTGGTTGCGGCCGGAGACGAGGAACCGAGCTGAACTGCGGAGCTAAGCACGACGGCAACAACGAGGAGGACCGGGACTAGGCTCGGGAGGAGCCGAGGTCCGACAGTCGAGGAGTTTGGGTGCGGTCGTGTGCGGCGGAATAGACCGAGACTAGACTCGGAGGTCGGAAGTCTAGATGATCTTGGAGACAAGTCTTGGTGAGGCTTGGAGTGGTCGGGACTAGACATGGGAGATGTTGAGGTCCGAGCAGTGGGTGAAGCCAAAGAAGACTGGAGCTCAAGGTGGCTGATGAGGAACCGGAGCTGATGCAACCGGTCGGAGATAGGTCCAGTGAGGCTAGGATGGTCGGGACGAGACACGGTGGTGTTGGGGTCCGAGCGGCCGGGAAGCCAAGGAGACCAAGTCTTGAGGTGGTTGCGAGGCATGGACAGGAAGGCAGTGTGAGGGCATTTTGGAGAAATGCCAAAGCTGCAAGGAAGCTGTCCCTCCGGTAAAGCACCGAGAAAAGAAGTGGATTCTGTTGGCGCTAACGGGCAAAGTGCGGGTCTGTTGGGATAGCAGGCAAAGCATTTGAGTTAGCGGGCAAAGTGAGTGGTAAAACCCGGTGTTAGGTGGGGTTTACGGGTTATCCCCAGTGTGGACTAATGGATGGATCCATTAGGGTTAGTCTCGGGTGTGAGGCTATAAAAGGAGAGGGAGGCACGAGAATGTTTGAGTTGTTCGGCTGAGCCTTGGAGGCAGCCGCCTCCCTCCCTTGGGAGTGTATCTGTGTGTGTTTGCTCTAGAGGTAGAGCTTGTTCTCCCGGGGGAGTGGTTGCGAAACCTCCTTGTTATGCTTATTGAGAGGACTCATCTCTCTGTACTTGTTAGAGTTTATATATGAGATGGGTGCATGTTTGTGATCTGGGTTGAGAGGCTGTTCTTGAGATGTTTTCATTGATTTATTTGCCATCTCTTCATTCTTAGTTCCTTCTGTATTTCCTTTCAGAGTTGGCTTATATTTGATTTGCTCAGAACAGAGAATCTGGCTCAAGGCAATTTGGCCAGTTCATTCCCAAGAGCAAGGTCGAATCGGAGAAGTTTCTGTGTCTCTCGGTCATGCGCCTCAGTTCTCTGTTTTCGGTTTTGACCATGTCGTTCTAGCCGACCATTGCAAAGACTTTAGATTTACTAGGTGATTTCTCTTCGAGGGATCTTGAATCTTTGTGGTTAAAATATCTCCTCATTTCGTTTGAAGACTTGCAAGTTATCGGATTTTGGTCTTTGCGGTCGTGCGCTGGGCGGCTCGCTCGAGCTTACGACCACGTATTCACTTTGTTTGGAATCTTTTGTCGGCTCGAGTCGGGGCTTCACCACGTGTGATTTCGACTTAAGATCGTTCTTCTTTTGTGGTTGAAGTCTCGTGTTGATTCACTCAAGAATCACTAGATATCGATTTTGAGTCTTGGTGGTCATGCGCTCTTTCTCCGCTTTCAGTCTTCGACAACACACTAATTACTGTGTTGACCGTTGTCGGTTTGCTCCTGTCGGGTGGGTCTCGATCGCTCTGAACCGCCTCGGTCACTTCGACCAAAGCAAGGAGCCGACTACGCAGAAGTTTCGATCACTATGTTTGGCTTCGACCACGTCGGTCGTTTGACCACCTGTTGGTCTACGACCACGTGTGTTCGACCAGAGAACTGATAGCTATCGACCGTTTGGCTCGATCGACCACGAGTTGGCGTTCGACCACGGCAGAAAAGTCGAATGAATACGGTGACTTTCCAACCGTTCTCTTCTCGATTTCTTTGCTCTCGGTTAGGCTGCGGTTATTCTCCGATCTCTCTGTTCCTCAGTAAGCAATCAATCTTCTTCCTCATAGCTCTTTAGCTATCAGAGAAAAAGATCGGTGTAATATTTAGAGAGCTTTTAAGGCACCATTCACCCCCCCTCTGTTGCCATTTCGGTCCTTCAGATGTTACTGTGAGCATGGAAGATGAGAAGGTGCACAGAGGAGATTGTCAGTGTAAAACCCATTTTTTTCGCTTATGCTTCCGTCGCTAGATCAATCCTGTCTCTGTTGCTCGCTTCGTCCTTTTTCCCCGGTGTAGCAGGGCCCATTTTGGCCATAGGTAGTGTGGCACAGGGACTACAACCCAAACGGTGTACAAAGCGAGCACAGCTACAAAGGCACGACGCAAACCTTGGTGGACCTCGGCTAGGCATAGCGGCAAACACTACTACAGAAAACTTAATAGTAGACGGTAAATTATAAACGGTTTGACAAAACTGTCTGTGACCGACACTAACACAGACGGTTTTAATTTGGACACCGTCTATGTTGATGGCATCGGAGAAAACGAGTATGACAGACGGTTCTTACCGTTGAACCGTCTGTGATACTTGAGTATCACAGATAGTTTTTATTAAAAACCGTCTGTGATAATCTGGAATTATGACAGATGGTTTTTTATTTGATAAAATAATTATCACAAACGGTCTGTTTTAAAAACCGTCTATGATGATCTCAGAATTATCACAGACTGTTTATAATAAAAAACCGTCTGTGATAATGGCGCTAGACATTTATTGCGCTGCTCAGAACCGCATCTGTCTTTATTTCGATCCAGATCTAGCCGATGTTGTACTCTTTCGCTCAGGAGGCAAGCTAGGCGACTTCAGGCCAATTAATTTGGTGGGAGGAGACAGAGATTGAGTTTTGAAGATTCATACTTTCCTGCTCTAGATATGGTTAGTAATAAAATTTATTTTTCTTTGCATTACAATTTAGATCTAATTAGTAATTGGTGAGTGCGTTATTGAAGATGGTTTGCAAAATTGTTGGTTATATAATAGCTGGTGTATTTATAATATGAATTAAGCTAGCAAAGCCTGAATGCATATATATATGTAGTAATAATTAATTAATTTCATTTTTAATACTAAGTTGTTATATAATACGAGCGTAGGACCAAGTCGGATGTATGCATAAACCGTGTGAGTGAAGAGTACATTAATGGCGTGTCTACTTTTACAAGAGCTGCCGAGGAGGATATGCTGAATAAGGGGGTGGAATATATGTACTGTTCATGCACTGACTGCGACAATTTAAAGATGTTTAAGAACCTAGGGCAAATTGAAACGCACTTGATTCGGAGGGGTTTCAAAAAAGGTTATACGTGTTGGACCAGTCATGGCGAAGTCAATGTTCATATGCCGCCGGATGACATCGCCGGTGAAGTGAATGATATGCCACCGGATGACATCGTCGGTGAAGTGAATGACATGCCACCGGATGATGTCGATTGTGGTTCGGATTCGGATAGGATGCACGATAACAATCTGGATCAGATGCTTCACGATGTAGAAGAGAACTATGATGAGAGAGAGTATGTTAAATTACGGGACTTGATGGAGGACTCCAAGAAACCATTGTTCGCGTGCTGCAGGTCAAAGTACACGAGGTTATCGGCCGTGATTGAACTATTGAAATTGAAGGCAAGCAACGGTTGGTTCGACAAAAGTTTCACGGCGTTGCTAGGTCTTTTAGCGGACATGCTTCCGGAAGGAAATAAGTTGCCTAAAATCACGTATAAAGCCAAGAAGGTTCTTTGTCCGTTGGGAATGGAAGTAGAAAGAATACATGCATGTCTGAACGACTGTATCCTGTACCGTAAAGAGTATGCAAACATGCATGTATGTTCGGTGTGCAACGCATCCCGATACAAACGTAACAATCAATCAGATAACGGCGAGGGAACAAAGGTGAAGAAAGGACCTTCTGCTAAGGTGGCATGGTATTTTCCTATAATTCCCCATTTGAAAAGGTTTTTTGCAAATCCAAAGAAGGCAAACTACTGCGTTGGCACTCAAGGAGTGCAAGAAGGACGGAATGCTAAGACACCTTGCTGATTCCGCCCACTGGAGAAACATCGATAGGAGTTTTGCAGACTTCAGTGCAGAACCAAGGAATATAAGGTTCGTACTAAGTACAGATGGAATGAATCCTTTCAGTAGCATGAGCAGCCGACATAGGACAGGCCCGTGACTCTCTGCATCTATAACCTTTCTCCTTGGTTGTATATGAAGCGAAAGTATATTTTGTTGTTGATACTTATCCAAGGGCCAAAGCAACCTGGGAATGATATTGATATGTACCTAGCACCTTTGGTGGAAGATCTAAAAGTACTGTGGAACGAAGAGGTACAGGTATGGGATGCATACAAACGAGAGAACTTCACTTTGCGTTCCTTATTGTTCTGCACCATAAATGATTATCCTACCCTTGCTAGCCTACCGGGCCAGAGTACAAAAGGTGCCAAAGCTTGTACTCACTATTTAGATGGTACCGAGAGTGTGTGGCTGAAACACTAACGCAAAATCGTCTACATGCGTCACCGCCGGTTCCTTCGGAGGGCTCACCCATACCACAAGATGAAGAAACAATTTGACGGAGAGAAGGAAGACAGTTCAGCTCCAAGGCATTTAAGGGGAAAAGAGGTTTATAATATGGTTAAGGATTTAGATGTTGTCCTCAGAAAGGGACGTAAATTGAGGGCTCATGAGAAGAACACCTGGAAGAAGCGATCAATATTTTGGGACTTACCTTATTGGGAGTACCTAGATGTTCGATATTGCATCGACGTCATGCACGTAGAAAAGAATGTATATGACAACTTCATTGGTCTCTTACTGAACATTCATGATAAAACAAAGGACAGCGTCAACGCACGGCTTGACTTGGTTGATATGGACATCAGGCCTGAGTTAACACCGACATGCACTGATAATGGACGAATGTACCTTCCCCCTGCGTGTTACAGTCTGTCCAAGGCCGAGAAAACAGAACTGTGCCAGTGCTTGCATGGTGTGAAAGTTCCGTCTGGTTACTCCGGCAACGTGAAGAAACTTGTTTCGATTCAAGATTTGAAGTTAAATGACATGAAGTCTCATGATTGTCATGTGCTGATGACACAGATGCTCCCTATTGCAATTAGAAATATTTTGCCGATCAGAGTTCGAGAGACAATTATGAGGCTATGTTATTTTTTTAACACAATTGCTCAGAAGGTCGTCGATCCCGAAGGACTAGATGCTCTGCAGGATGAGGTGGTGATGACTCTATGTCATCTTGAAATGTATTTCCCTCTTTTGTTTTTCGATATCATGGTCCATCTCATTGTTCACCTTGTGTGAGAGATAAAAATGTGTGGGCCCGTATTCCTACGTAGGATGTACCCATTTGAGAGGTTCATGGGAATTCTCATGTCCTACGTACGGAATCGATCTCGGCCAGAGGGCAGCATCGTCGAAGGTTATGCAAGCGAAGAGGTCATTGAGTTTTGTGTCGATTATATGGCTCAGATTCAACCGATATGTGTGCCTCAATCTCGTCACGAGGGGAGGCTGAAGGGTATCGGGACTATCGGAAGGAAAGTAATCACTCTAGATATGGACGTGTATACTCAAGCCCATTTCATAGTCTTGCAACACATGACTGAAGTGGCAGCTTATGTTGACCAGCATAAGGATGTGCTTCGGCAACAGAATCTGGAGCGGCCAGATGTTTGGATCATGAGGCAACACAACAGTCGATTCAACCAATGGTTGAAGGATCAAATCGCTAGGAGCTCGCCAAGTGAGATGTTGACATGGTTGGCAAAAGGGCCAACATTTACAGTTGTGACGTGGCAAAGATATGATATAAATGGGTACATATTCTATACACAGGCTCAGGATGTAAAGAGCACTAACCAGAACAGCGGTGTCCGCATAGATGCGTTCAGTACCGATGGGTTGAGAAACTCATACTATGGGTTCATAGAAGAGATTTGGGAGCTCGACTGCGTGGTTTTCAAGATCCCCTTATTTCGGTGCCGTTGGGTGCATCTCCCACATGTGAAGGTTGACAAGTACGGTGTCACTACAATGGACCTCCAGCATGTCGGGTACAAAGACGAACCATTCGTACTCGCCAACCAAGTTGTTCAAATTTTCTATGTAACCAACCCGACAAATAAGAAACGCCATGTAGTTCTTCATGGAAAAAGGGGAATTGTCGGAGTTGAGAATGTAGTGGATGAGGAAGAATACAATCAATTTGACGAGTTACCTCTTTTTGGAAATGGTATAAGGGTCGACGACGATCAACGTGACGAAACTAGTTACGTATGCGTACGCAAGTGGAATGAGAATATGCGACATATATGTGGCCATTTGCATTTATGTATATAACAATGCATGTATGTGATGAATATGTGAAAATGTGTGATATATAGGTGAATTTTGAGAATGAGTCATACAAATGTATCTCTATGTTCATTGGGTTGTTGTAAAGAAATACACCCAGCTGTTGTCTTATTGAACGCTGGTTGGTGTTTATATTATTGAATGCTGGTTGGTGGGTGAAGGCTTATCACAGACGGTTCTCAGTTTAGAACCGTCTGTGATATTTACTATCACGGACGGTTCTATGTTGAGAACCATCTGTGATATTTACTATCACAGACGGTTCTATGTTGAGAACCATCTGTGATATTTATTATCACAGACGGTTATAAGTTTAGAACCATCTGTGATAATCCTTTATATATAACCCTCGCTAGGATTTTGCGCGTACAAGCTATTAGACTTAGTTGCTCTCCCGAAGTCCCGATTGAGCCCGTCGCCCCCCCGAGCCCCTCGTCGGCCGCCTCCGTCGAGCCCCCGACCCCTCGCCGGTCGCCGTGCCCAGAGCCCCTCACCGCCGCCTCCGTCGAGCCCACGTCCCTCGCCGGTCGTCGGCCGCCTCCGTCGAGCCCACGACCCCTCGCCGGTCGCCGCCGCCTCCATCGAGCCCCCTAGCCCCTCGTCGGTCGCCGTCCCAGGGCCCCTTGCGGCCGCCTCCGTCGAGCCCCGACCCTCGCCGCCGCCATCCCGAGCCCTCGCGGCCGCCTCCGTCGAGCCCCCGAGCCCCTCACCAGCTATTTCATACCTGGTACTCTCTCATACCCGTTATTTTAGTCTATTTGTTACCAAGAAGCTTTTGAGTGGGTTGTTTGATTGAGGATTTAGGGTACTGCTTAGGGTTTAGGTTGGTGATTTAGTAATAGATGTAAATTGCAATCGAGTAATAGGTGTAATTGCAACCGAGTAATATATGTAAATTGCAACCGAGTAATAGATGTAAATTGCATCCGAGTAATAGATGTAAATTGCATTTTAATTGGAGTTGTACATAAGCTATGTAAATATGTATATATGGCCCATTAGCATGTACTCTAGAGTTGTATATGTATATGTATATGTATATGTATATGTATATGTATATGTATATGTATATGTATATGTATATGTATATGTATATGTATATGTATATGTATATGTATATGTATATGTATATGTATATGTATATTTCTTCGACATGCTCCATTTATATCACCATCTATAGATAGATTGCACACCTCTAGCTAGTACGTATCTTTTCTTAGACACTTTCTTATCTTATGGTCTTCTAGGATTGAAATTTAAGTATGTGTTTATACCGCACTATTTACGTATATGCTACATTGTGCTTACTTTTCATATATGCGAAGGCCAACATGTCATCTTCAGCATCATCGCCGGATGCGTCCGCTCCAAAATCAAAACGGCAAGGAAGAGGGCTATCGAAAAAGCCTGAGGACCGATTTATCATCACAGAGGTCGATGGATCTGGGACCGCTCTCCTTCCTCGCTAAGCAGTGGGCGCATTCCGAAGAATGATTGGGATTGTTGCACGAGAACGAATTGAGATCACATTCAATTCGTGGAAGAGCGTGCCTGGGACTCAAAAATGTGAGCTCCTGACAGAAATTTTGGCATCGTTCGAGATCCCAGAAGAAAACCAAGACGACGTGCAGTGACAAGCCTTACTAGCGGCGTGCAAAGCATGAAAGAACTTCAAGAGCACGCTTGTCAAGAACTACGTGGAAAAGGATGAAACGCCCTTTCATAAATACCCATTCCTGGAACCACAATGGGAAGAGTTCAAGGCGATGAAGACGACCGAAGATTACAAAAGTGCAAGTCCCGCTACCGAAGCCCTCCAACGACGAGCTTGTGACTCTAGGGCAAGCCATTGGAACCTTCATCCAGTAGCCCAAAAGCGATATCTGCCTGGAGGCTTCTTCACCGGTGCCAGATCAGCTACGTGCACTGGTGCCGTCTCTACAAGGGCAACCTGAACCAGATCAGTTACATGCACTGGTGCCATCTCCGCCACTACTACCTGCACCGGTGTCATGTTCACGGGTGCTATTCCCGATGCAGCAACTATCACCACCGGTGCTACCTTCAAAGTCGACCTACAACCGAGGCAGCAAGGGCAAAGCAAAGAAGACCGATTGTCGGGACCGGTTTCAAATCCGGACCCTACAGGTATTACAAGACTAGTCCCGATCAAAACTAGTGCACACAGTCAAACAGTGATGAATACATAACCAACAACGCTTTATTACAATAATAGAGAGAGTACAGACCAAAAGGCCTCTTTATTACAAATGAGGTTTCAAGACCTCACACACACACAAAACACAATGAAGCAAAAGATAAATCCAGTGGAGACCCATCAATACGCCACGAGCAATTGGTGAGGCGCAACCTAGTACTCCGGAAAGCCTTCGTCGATTCCATACGCGCCGTAGTCGAAGTTTCCTTCTTGAGCTTCATATTCCTCTGGTTATTAATTTTGAGTGTAGCATGCGAGTACATAAAGTACTCCGTAAGTCTTGGGAAAATGCAGTAGATGCAAGGCTCAACAAAGGAAGGTTATATGGTTCTTTTGCACAAAGCAATATTTTATTTCAAATACCATTAAATATTTTTGAAGGCATTAATTTAATAAAGTATTTATTTTAACAAAACTATCAAATTGAATAGTGAAGGTTACAGCCACCAACACTAGATCACTGGCTCTAACCGCCAAGGTTCAAGAAAAACAGGTTACATCCACCCACACTGGCTACATCTGCTAGGATTCAAGACAACGGGTTATGTCCACCCACACTGGTTACATCCGTCAGGACAACTCCGGGAGTTCCAACCACTCCCGGTTTCCAAAATATTTTCTTTGAAAACAAAACCAATGAGCTACCATGTGAATGCATTCCTTGCCCGCCCTTGACCGTCGGCACGACTATTCGAATAGTTTTACACTCTGTAGAGGTTGTACAGCTTTACCCACAAGAGATAAGTCATCTTAATAGCCAACATGCTTCCTTAGGCATAAGACCCAGATAATTTATCACAAAGCCTTTACCTTACTCTAGTCTAGCTAGACACCACCCGCTGAGGTTTCACCGCTGAAGGGTTAATGCACCCAGACAGAAGCCTCCTCTTGCGCCGTATGAGTACAGTAAATCCCTGTCCCTCACTGTGAATAACCAGTACACCCTGGCATTCACTTTCCACTGGTGGTACCTAAACTAGTCTATCATAAGTTAATCAGCTAGGTCGTACCCATATAGACTTGTGGTTGTACGGTAGTGCTCAGTCTGGACAAATACAAGCGCCGGTCCTTAATTGACTAGGGCGGAACATACACTTTACAAGTTCTCGTGCTAACTGCACCAATCCAATCCAACCATCCGCCCTGGTCTAAAATAATTTTCACATTTTATTTTATTTTAAAAGAACTGTGGCAACTCCAATCACCACTGATTTCTGAACAAAAGTCTAGTTCCACAAAATATGATTTCCCATTCC
Source organism: Bonia amplexicaulis (assembly GCA_036346245.1). Classification (NCBI taxonomy): domain Eukaryota; kingdom Viridiplantae; phylum Streptophyta; class Magnoliopsida; order Poales; family Poaceae; genus Bonia; species Bonia amplexicaulis. The sequence goes on along the minus strand of CM070749.1, from coordinate 1,062,119 downwards.
AAGGTTACCAAATGTTATATAGCATGACTAAGCATTTTACTACCGTTACAATATTTACCAAAGTTTTATAATAATCTCATTATTGAGACAAAGAAAATCCTAGGGTGTCAAGGGTACATGGTTGTCAATGTCAAATGAGGGTATAACAATTATCGGTTTAACTATTATCTCTACAACAGAAATTATCATTTTATGTAACATAGCAATGCATTAAATTTAAAATAATCAAAACATTTCACAAACATAGGTTCAAGATGTTCAAAGGAGACTTGTCTTCGTGTGCGATATCTTGACTTTCTTCTTCATGGTCGAAAAATTCTTGACGACGTCGGGTTCTACGCGCGGAACGATAAATACAAAAGAACAAATAAATACAAATAAAATCACAAAAATATATAATATATACTGGAAGAAAGGTTAAGATTTTAGATGAATTTAGGAGAAAGAATCAACGGATTCGGAGTTCAATTGAAGAAGAACAGATATCTGAAAGTTTTAGATATCACATGAAATGATAACAAAATCCGAGAATTACTTTTTGAATGGTACGGTGCCGGTTGGTTGCAAGGTGATGGCGAACGGACAAAAATGGAACCTTGGCGACAAGGCGAATGTGGTGACGTGGGTACGGCGTCGAGAAACGGCGGCAATCACTGGCGGTGAGGGAAAAACGGCAGTGACGGCGGGGTTGCGACAACGGCAGGTTGGAGAGTTAGTACCGGGTATGAAACGTGGAGATGTAGGGAGAGCACAAGGTAGAGCGCGATATGGTGAAGCTAGAAAAATTATTGGCTAAGCTGAAACTTCATCGGAGACGATACAATCGTCGTTTGAACGACGACGGTAGAGAAAAAGGAGAAACTTGATATCTTAATGCTCGGTGAAGCGAATCCAAAACCATTTGAAAGGTAGCTATCTGGGATAGTTTGGCACGATATGACGCGAACGGATTGGGGAAAACACCCCCGGATAGATGGGGACACGAGATGCCATTGGCAGCCATGGCGAGGTGTCGGAGGCAAAAATTTGTGGAGGCTTTTCGAGGAAATGGAAGGAAGCACGGCGTAGAACGCGGCGAGGCAAGTCTAAGAAAAATTACAGCATAGGCTAAAACTCAACAGAGACGACGAATCGACCTCGGGAGTCAAAAACGGCCATTTTAACGGAAAGTTCAATTTCTGACAATCGGATCCACGAAAAATTAAATAAAAATGACAGATAAATTGCTTGGAGGCGAGGACATGATATGACGCGAACAAAAATCAAAGCGCTTACAGAAAAAGTGGTGTACGCGCGAAGGCACGGTTTCAGCGCCTGGCTCGACCAGGTCGACGAGGACTCGGGGAGTCTTCGAGTGATGGCGATAGAAGCATGGCGTAGAACGCGTCGAGGTGAACTCAACGGTACAGACGGCTTGGCTAACGGACATCGGATAGTGACGGAACACGGCAGAGAAGATATTCGGCGACCGATGGGTTGGCATCGGTGTTCCGGGCAAACGGAGAGGAGTTAGAGGGTGAGGTTGGCGGCGAAACGAAGAGGAGAACGTCGGGAACACAATGCTCACCTCGGTTTTGATCCAACACGCACGGTTGGCTCGCAGCGAGGAGAGAAACGACGGCGTGGTTTGGCCACGGTGGTCCGGCGATACTCCGGTGATGCTCCAGCGAAGGCGAGGGGAGCACCTCGTAGAACGCGAGAAGGAAAAGCCAACGGTGTGGTCAAAAGTGACCGGACTCCACTGTTGGAGGCGCAATCGGCCGAAGAACGACGCTCGGTTCAAAAAAGTAAAATGAGATTGTGGAGAGAAGAAAGAGAGATAGGATTTGAGATTTCGGGGGTTGGGTGAGGATGAGAAGGGGCACCCGGTGCTCCCTTTTATAGGGGTGGAGGTGGACGGGAGATAGAGATCAATTAACGGTGTCATTTAGAGCAATGTTTTAAATTCGTGTAAATACACATAAATGAGAGGGGAAACGGTAGGGAAATAAAAGCTCTTGATGAGAGGATTTAAATGCACTTTACTTCACAAATAAACCGTTGAGAAAATCAATGGGAATCAAAGATTTTAGAAAACGGCCATGGCGGTGGCTGCGCGCTCGCGCTGTGGACAGAACCGAGAAGATGAACAGTGCCGCTGTGCACTGTTCATCCTATCTCCTCTTTCTTTTTTTTTGTATTTTTGTTTGAGATTTTGAAATTGAGCTCAAACAAACTCCGAAAATTCTAAAAAAATTTCAAAACTTCCTTGAGACTCAAAGAACTCAAATAAAATATTTTTAGCAAATATTAATGTTTAATTTAATCTTATTAAATAAAAATACTAATTAAGCTTTAGTTTAAACCAAATAAATTCAAAAATTTCATAAATTTGAAAATATGGTATAAATAGATAGATTAGAATTTTAGATGAATTTAGAAATTTGAATAGGCTCAATCGGAGTTAAAACGAAAGAGAACGAGCTCTCGGAATTTTGAAAAGAGAGAAAAGAATAAACCGATTTTCTGGAATTATTTTTGAACTGAAAAATCAAATTATGACGTCATCAAGGAAATGATTTTCAGATGAATTATTTTTCTGTGGAAAAGAAATTTATGACATCAACAAGGATTTTGATTTTCTGGCCAAATTATTTTTGTAAAGAAAAATAATTTTATTCACCGATGTGGGACCCAAGTTTATCGTGAGAGAGAGAGAGAAAAGAGCGAACGGTCGGATGAGCGATACGGCGCAAGGAGGAAATCGGAACCGTCGGATGGAGAGCGAATGGGTTAAGTGAATATGGACACACGAGATTAGATCGGGCGGCAGAGTATTAAATTTGATTTAGATTTTCAAAAAACACCAGAAAATTCAATAAAGCTCAGAAAAATATGAAATTATATCCAAAAATTCCAGGAAAATTCAAACAACTTCCTGGAGACATTTTGGACTTAATAAAAATATTTCCAACTAATGTTGGTATTTTAATTTTCATACTTAAAATACTTTTTATTTTCAAAAATAGATTTTAAAAATCCAGGAAACTCAGAAAAACCAAATAAAAGCCAAATAAGTTCAAATAATTAATTTGACATTGGATTTTTACAGAAAATCAAAATATCATTTTATTTAATAATATTTTTAAGTTTTTCTTTTTAAATTACTTATTTTTATTTTTATTTAATGAGGGCAAAACAAAATTCAAATTTCACACAAACAAAATTCTTATTTTTATTTTGAACTAAATTAATTTAATTTTAATATTTAAATTTTTTTATCCAAAATTTTGAAATAAGCAATTTGGGTCATTACAATCGATGATGATATCCGTACCGCCATTGCCCATAAATTGCGCTTGGCGAGCCGTTGGTCGAGGTATCGCGCCTTCAAGCCCTACCAATTACTTTCCTGCAATTGCACAAGTGGTATATGGAACAGTCCAATATGCCAGCAGGAGAACGGCCCTCAGGTATCACTGTCAAATTCGCACCGGATCATTTAGAGCACAATATTCAAGACTGTGTCTTCGTGGTCACCTTCGAGGATTTATTTGATCTTTTCACACTCAACGCTCTCGACGCCTCACTCATTCGATGCTGGACGCTCTAAGTGTGTACAATCACAGTCTCCGTTCATGTCATACTGATAAATGTCATATATAATTTGTTGCTTTCGTGTGTATACATATAGACACATGGTGACTCAAGCTAGAAGGACCAAATCATCGGTTAGTTTCTTGGACCCACACTTGATCGCCATGCATACCATCAACGAGGATATATCCTTCGTCGAGAGGTACATTGCATCAGCATTGGTGGCTTACCACGATAAGGACTACATACTTATGCCCTATAATCAGGAGTATCATTGGATTTTAATAGTAATTGTACCAAAATGGAACAAGGCAATATACCTTGATTCCCTAAGTAAGAATAAAAAGTACTACACAGTTGTCAGCCAAGTAATCGATAGGTAAGTATATTTTCTCCATACATACCTATATTGTACTCTTTCTTTCCTTTCGAATTACTAAGGTCAACCTTTTCAAATCACATAGGGCATTCACGATGTACATTGCAAAGGCAGGTGTCTCCACTCAAGGGGGCCAAAGGCCTGACATATGATCGAAAATTTAAGGTATTCGCTATTACACATTAATTAATCCTATGCAATAGTTAGTGGTAATACCTCTTGAATTAACGTATTCCATTTTTTGCAGTGCCGCCAGTAGCTGCCAAGCAACACGTGTGGATTCTACGTGTGCTACCATATGAACCTACTACTCAATTCCTCGAGGATTACCAATTCTAAGGTTTGTCAATCTTCCCATAATTACTTCATACTTATCAGGTTATATATATGCGCACATTGATAGTCATATCCACAGGCTGCTCCATCCCATCAACTGCATTGAACAGCCCGACCTGTCACAAATTCGAGGAGAGTTGACGTACTTTTTGGTGGCTAACGTCATAAACTCAGATGGAGAGTTCCACAACACACAATGATTTTTTATTGCTCTTATCACTCCGGAATCATGATCTCGCGAAAGGAACAGATCCGTAGTCAACGAACTTTGTCAGGCTGCACAAGCAATACTTGGATGGATTACCATCCAAGTATTGCTTGTGCAGCCTGACAAAGTTCATTGATTACGGATCTGTTCCTTTCGCGAGACCTCGATTCCAGAGTAATAGAGCAATAAAAATTGCAATGTTACCATCTAAGTGCAAATACAACGTACATCTTTTGTAATTGTATATTTGTTAATGGATATTTTATTTCATTTCAATTAATTGATTTGCGAAATGGATATTTCATGTTTGTGAAATGAAGTGCGATGTGAATTAGATGTTTTATGTTTATGAAATGAATTGAGATGTGAATTGTGTTGGAAATGTGGGCAATATTTTAATTCTAAATTTTACTAGGAGACAAAAACAATAAACTAGTGATGCAATACTGACTACTAACAACGAGCTACTCATCATACTTCAGAATATACTCAAATATATTAACAAAGTCGTACGTGCACACGAGCGACTTACTAGTTAACCCGATGAAGAGCGAAGCGCGCGAGCTTGATGCGATCTGAGAATGTAGATGTCGTGAGTGCGGTGGCGGTCGCGCAGAGATCTGCTGCCGAAACCTTATTGCCGCCCCGTGCAGGTACTCTCTGCGGCAATGGTTCGGAGATAGCCGCTCTCCCTTCTTCCGGGTGCACGCCGGGAAGAAAGGTCGACGTGGTTCAGACGGTACAGTACTCGAGCACAGAATCACAGAGAGGAAGGAGATAGAGGCAGTGAGTTTTCTCACACATACTCTGGACGTCTCCAGGCATATAAATAGACAGACTGATAACTGACGTGATTAAAGCAGCCATTTACCCACTGGTAACTGACCCATTCAACTAGTCATTTATCCACTGGTAACTGTCTGTCATCAAAACCCCAATAAAGCCTCAAATTCAAACGTTTGAATCGCATTCAAACTGAGAGAGAGAGTGGTGCAGAGTTCAGCAAAAATAGAGATGGACTTGGTCTGCCAAGTGGCGCGCCACGTCACGGCACGGTCGCGCGTCACAAGTCACAAATCATAAGTCGCGCAATTTTCATGCGAAAATCTGGCGTATCTGTGCAGCAGCGTGCGCGTGTGTGTGACTAGACAGAACCCTCCACATACCATCTCTATCCATATTCAAGGAGTGGTGAGGACTCCACCTTATAAATTGGTTTTCCCCACCTTTCCTTAGCAATATGGTACTACACCATGCATGCTTTGGAATTAAGGAAATATGCCATAATTAAATGGGTCAATTTCTAACAAATTGGATGTTTTATGTTTGTGAAATGAATTGAGATTAAATTGTATGTATACATGTACATGTTGATCTGCTTGTTTCAGAGGGCATGGCTAGCATTTTCTGAGGCTAGCCAGTAAACAGAAATATATTTAGGGGTAGAAAAGAATATCACAGATGGTTTGCAACTGAAAATCGTCTGTGATTATCAGATATCACAGACGATTTTTCGTTACAAACCGTCTGTGATATTTACACCACAGATGGTTCGAAAATTGTCTGTGATAACCTTCGATTATCACTGACCCGTAAATTCAGACGGTTCAGAAAACCGTCTGTAATGATATTTTTGAACTGTCTGTAATATGGTTTTTTTAAGTAGTGCCAGATGTGCACCGTAGCGTGGCTGTTGCCGGTGGTGGTGGTGTATGGGAGAAGAGGAGCGCTGCAAGGGATGCAGGTTGCAGCGCGAGAGCAACCGGCAGCTGGACGCCGACGGCAGGAAGGCGCCGTTGGCAACGAAGGGGACGGCGTGTGCATAGGCCGAGGTTGCTCGAGTGATACACGGCCATCTCTCCCTCCCTCCCTCCCTCCCTCTATGGCGTGTGCATAGGGGGGTGTTATGACCTTTGAGAGAACCGGACAGCTCGTCACTTCACCGGTCCGACCGCCAGACTTAAAATAATAACATTTTAACGACCTAATGTTAGTTTACTTGTAAAATTGGATGCTTACGCGCAACGAAGAGGCAAACAATCAAGCAATGCTATAGAATTTTTATGCATTTATACCAGCAAAGAGAAGCCTATTAGGGAGGAAATAACTCCAATGTCGCAATATTACCGCTGACATAAATACAAGTCAGCTGGTTTAGTGGTCAATTGAAACCAAACTGTTGTGGTCTTTTTTTTGTTTTAATTAATTGGTGGTCCAGTCTGGTGGTAACAACATTTGGAGGATACACGAGGGATTGCCTGCTCCTTGCCCCTAGAAATACAGAAAAACAACCTCTGGGCAGCTCACTACTTACGTCTGGATTCGAATATGCTGACATGCATGCAAAGGCTGTCACATTTGCTATGCCAGATGTCCGCTAACGGTAACTGTGCCACGATACACGGTACGCAAAGGCTGTCACATTTGCTATGCCAGAAGTCCGCTAACGGTAACTGTGCCACGATACACGCTATGCATACCCATCGGTACAAAATAACATTGCACTACGTCGAATTTTTGGTATATATGATACTGTTCGAACTCGTATATGTGAAAATGATAGTACATGTTGCATACCCTGGTGAATGTGGATATGTTGTGAGCATGATGATGCTCCTTTAAGGATGGATTTATGTGATTTATGATTATCATTCATATCATATCATGACATTTGCATATGTGGATGTCGCCGCACCTTGCCGCGACCGTACCGGTACAGCATCGTATATTGTCGTAATACGATGCACCTCTTATCCTGCTAGGAAAGAGTGATGTGGAGCATAGCATGAAATCATTTATATGCATTTATTTGTGGATAAAATAACTGCATTTATATGCCAATTAAATCTGAAATTGAAGAGGTATGACTCATGGAAGTCTGTGGTGGTTTAATAATTATGGACACGAATTGTGGTTGTGGTTGTATGGAATTATAAATGATGATGTATAATTGTTTGTAGTTTAAATAGCCTGTTAAACTGTTTGCTTGCTGAGATTTTATCTCACCCTTGTTTCCCCCTCCCTACAGGTGGACTTTGAGCATGCATGAGAATGGTAGAGTGGCACCCCACTGATGCACTTGGATCATATTTTTATGTTGTAATAAAGTTGAAATGATTTTAGTCATTTGCCTAGCTATCTTGTCGTTGATTTATTTGGGTCTTTTGAGTTATTTGCTCTTATTTGGATTCAACTATTTAACGCGTAATTAGAAATTGGAGTCCTGAAGATTCTATAGATCAAGCGAGATCAAGATCGAGGTGAAGATAAAAACCAGAAGCTCAAGCCCATCGAATGGAAAAACTTTGAGTGAGCTCAAGACCGCGGTAAACCGCGCAAGGCGAGTCAATATTTTGATCATGTTGAACCTACATTTCTACAAATTACTTTGGTTTAAATTATCAAATTCCATGCTGTTATTTCATATGCAAATATATGTTTACTTTAAAATTCTAGTTATATGTCCATTACTTGACTTGTTAATATTACCCCTCCCTTGGAATGGTTGAATATTTGAGCCTTCTCACCCTAGGAAAAATGATGCGAGTAACCTTTCAAAAATAAGTCCGTAATTATACGGCATGCTTAGTACTGCTCAGATAAACCGGGGGCATCAAAATGCCCAAGCATCACTTTTAATCATGATAAACTGGTTTGGAAAGTCGTGGTGGAAATTACTGGAATATTTTGGTATGATTATTTTACGCTCCCAGAAACCTAAAATTTGCTTATCTATCTGGGCGGATGGTTCGGGGGTATGGTGCAGCGCTGCACAAGAGTGTGGTTAGTGGTAGAACCGCCCAGATAACCCTAAGGACCGAATCTTGTCATGACCTCCTGTGTAATACAAGTACAACCACAAGTCTGTAAAGTACAACTTGGCTTAGTAGATCTACCGAACTCGGGAAGTCATCTCAGCGGTGGAGGAGGTGAGGTAGTGCAAGTGGCTGTTTGTGTGACGACTTGAACGTAACACTCGTTGAGGGTGAAGTTTTCCGCGGCGTGCTAGTCAGTGTGGGTAGTCCAGCTGCAAGCCGCATAGGGGAAGAACATCCCGCACAACTTATGGGACCCACCGCAAGTGGGAGAAGCCCATATGGGTGAGATAATAGAAGGGGCGTGGTATTTTGAACGGTTACTGTGATGGTCTACTCAACCGCATGACTAAGAAATCGTGTGGATCAACGAGCACATCGTCTCTTGTGGGTAAAGTGTACCAACTCTGCAGAGCGAAAAACTATTCGAATAGCCATGCCCACGGTCAAGGGCGGACATGGAAACTTAACCAGATATAGTTCTATTTCAAAAACTTTGTGGGTGGAATTGGAAAAGTGGGGGCAGTGGAAAGCCCTTATTTGTGTTGCCCTGGGTGTCGCCCCAGTGATAAGGTAAGCAGTTATAACGCTGAAAGGTTAAGCATATGGTGCAGAAACCATGTAATGGTGGATGGAATCTGGATCGCTATTATTATCGCATTCTTTCACATTTTATGTTTTAGTTAAAACTGTTAGGTTTTAGGAAATTTATATGTATCATATTTCAAAAGCAATCTATGGCAAATAGAATAACCCGAGCCTTTCCTTGATAAGCCATGCCTATTATCTAATTGCATCTTGTGTATTGGTTCGCAGAGCACGGTGGTTTATGCTCACCCTCGCTCACTCAAATAATCCAGAATCTGGAGTCAGATCGCTACGCTTCAGTAACCTGGACATGATGGTGAAGAAGATGAAGGTGTCAAGAACTAGGTTGCGAACCCCCAGTTGGCTGCATGTGGACACGTCCTGAGGGTGCCACATGTGTACTTCATTTCCGTGGTTGCAATTTATTGGTTTCGGCCTGATCGGCCCATGAGTAAGTATACTATTATATTTATGCTTCCGCATGATATGTACTTTGATGTTCAGTACTGTATCTGTGAACACTATCTACTAATCCAGAGAATAGTGCGATGAAATCACAAAAGATTTTGGGTTAAAAAAATCCGGGTCCGACACCATTTATTCTTGCTAATTACTTTTTAAGCCTAATTAATTGGTAACTAATCAGCTGGAGCGTGCTGGGCTGGATTGTAGGCCGCCTGCTACACCGTGGTCGGGTTCTGTCTGCCAACTGTTGTGCCCATGTTGCTGTCGCCCAGTGGCCGAACGGCAAAAAAATATTTTTGCCATTCTTACACATGTACTACCATTTTTGCCATGATGATGCTCCTTTGAGGATGGATTTATGTGATTTATGATTATCATATCATTCATATCATATCATGACATTTGCATATGTGGATGTCGCCGCACCTAGCTGCGACCGTACCGGTACAACATCATGTATTGCCGTAATACGATGCACCTCTTATCCTGCTAGGAAAGAGTGATGTGGAGCATAGCATGAAAGCATTCATATGCATTTATTTGTGGATAAAATGACTGCATTCATATGCCAATTAAATCTGAAATTGAAGAGGTATGACTCATGGAAGTCTGTGGTGGTTTAATAATTGTGGACACGAATTGTGGTTGTGGTTGTATGGAATTATAAATGATGATGTATAATTGTTTGTAGTTTGAATATCCTGTTAAACTGTTTGCTTGCTAAGATTTTATCTCACCCTTGTTTCCCCCTCCCTACAGGTGGACTTTGAGCATGCATGAGAAGGGTAGAGTGGCACCACACTGATGCACTTGGATCATATTTTTATGTTGTAATAAAGTTGAAAGGATTTTAGTCATTTGCTTAGCTATCTTGTCGTTTATTACTTCTACTTAATAATGTTAAATTTGTGAACTGTTCCTTTGGTTATTATGTGGGAGTTGATTATGTTGGGAAGAAAGAAGAATATTCTTGAGAATATTCTACTTTGGATCGGAGGATGGCTAGGCGTAGCTGACTTTTAGAATACCATGGATCGATCTTTTATTTAATAAATTCCTTTATTATTGTTATATTTATTTAGGAAGTTATATGAGGTAGGTTAGATCGATGAGCAAGTGTAAGAGTTGTCTGGAGGCGTTGAGTATTATGTGCTGAGGGTTATCTTTTTTAGAATTAGGTCATGAGTTTCGCTTGTGGTGTACATCAAGTTAACTTATCGGATTAATCTCAGAGCTTGTGTTTGTGGCATTTCACACTGTGATATTTTAGGTGAGTTTTACTATAAATTAATCAATTTATTAATTAAATGATTAACAGCCTAATTTATTATCACATGGGACTATTTATTTAGTCCCTATTATTTAAATGGTAACACTAACTGATTTCTATTTCTCATTGACCCGTGACCATTGAGCTATTCTAGGGTGACCTACTGAACTATTCTAGGTTTTAAATACAACTCGGATATAAATGCCACTCCTAGCTATGCCCAGTATCATTGGACTTCAGGTTACATATTAACGAGATTATTTTAATTACTGATGACCCACGGCTATTATACTTTAATACCTATACACTAATATAACCTTTTAATTGGAGGCATTCTAAGAACCAACTGATCTTGACATTTTTATCCTTTTATTTAGTGCCTAGCATAATTTAACCTTAATTAAACTCTTATTTACTTGAGGCCAAGCTTGTTATACAAGGTTATATGTCAATTTTGTTATTTAATTAAATCTACCACTGGGATTTATTTAATGGCAGCATGTTAAATGTTAGGGCATACATTTTAATTACAATTAAGGGTAATTTTTAATTTTAAGTCTTGTTTTTATAGTTTAAACATAATATCTAATTTATTTCCCTTAACTTTAACTTGAATGCATTTTTAACTAGGATCCTTATTAAATTTGGACATTAACTAAAGCCATTTTTCTTTGTTAACGCCTTTAATTAATAATTAGTCTTTTAAACAATTATTCGAACCACATTAATTACTCATATACGGTAATTAATCCAAATTTAAATATTAAATAATCTTATTTATACTCTAATCAAATTTATTAGCTTTCATGGATTAATTTCTAATTTTCCTTGATTTATTTCCGAATTGAAATGTGCAAAAAAAATAAAAACAAAAATGTGTAGATTGTTTGCAACGCTGAGATTCGAACTCGAGACTTGCTGGCTAACGCGCGGCACGGCTGGCCAACTGGGCAATGGCCCTCATGTGAATGAGAGGGGGTTTTATTTAGAAGATGTGTGCATGGGGATCGGCTCAAAACAGAGCATGCCAGTGACGCTCGGTGCTGGCTTTGCCGGTGGCAAGCGGTGGTCGGGGAGGCTGGTGTAACTGGCAAAATGGGTTTCGTCCGAGGTGGGGAGGCTAGTGCAGGTGGTAGCATTGGCTGGGACGGCGCCAGGAAGGATTGGTGGCGCTGAGAGCAGCCGGCGCAGGGAGCTGCGTGGGCGGCGGCCACTACAGGGGAGGAGGAAGGAAATAGGGCGAGCATGAGCGGGGGATGGGTAGGTGGATGCTTACCATGCTGCTGGTCAAATCGGAGGGTGTCCGAGGCTGGCCGGCGACGGAGACCAGGGTGGTGCGTGGAGGCCACCGTGGAGGGGGAAGCTTGGGCGGCGGGAAGCTCAGCTGGCGGTTGGAGAAGGGAGAGAAAAGGAGGAAGGAAGAAGACACGGGATGCGACGGGGCAATGTGCGCGGAGTAGAGTCTTGCGCGGAGGCATGGCGAAGTGATGGTGAGGTGATGGGAGCAGGTGGCGCAGGGTATGGGCGGCAGCGTGGGCATGAGCGTCGAGACGCCGGTGGCCAGGCGGGTAACGCGATGGAGGTGGGGCCGGCCGGTCGAGTCGAGACAGTGAGCGGGCGGAAGAAGAAGAAGACAAGGCCGAGCGAGTGACGCCAGGAAAAAAGTGGAAGAGAGAAGGAGGCTGGGCTCGCTAGCAGGAAGAGGAGGGGAGAGAGAGAAGAACGGGAAAAAGGGCGAGGGCCCGCGGTCAGTAGAGAGAAAAAGAGAGAAAGAGAGAGAAAGAAAAAAAGAATTAGGAAATTTTTAAAATTCAGATTTTTAATTTTTAATTTTAATTTACATTAGGATTTACTGATTTTGAGTTTTTGTGTGATTTAGAAATTCACATTTCTGGTTTTTATTTCTAATCAAGAAATTAAAAATTAAATCCAAATTTGAATTCTTGGGTCAATTTGATGGAAGATGGATTTTTATTTAATTTAATTTCTGGATTTTTGGTTTTCAGAGTTTTAAACTCATATTTAAATTACTTCATATCTTTTATCATCATGTTTCTTATTTGTATTTGATAATTATTTCTAGTTATTATTTTTCTTAACACAAAACTCGGGAAAATCCAAACAAGATTTTAACAAAATTTCACTTTGGTAGATCATGCAGACCTTAGTGGGGCCAATGGCCATTAATTTATTTTTCCTATGCCATTCACGATGAGGAAGCGAACCACAAAAAGTGAGGTGCCATCGCGTCTACTCCCCACAAGTATTTCTTTTTCGTGATTATCAAGGCGTCACTAGCGCGCCCTGCGCTCCTGCCCTCACTATAAATTGTGAGCCATCTCGCAGTCTTCTCTCACAGTCGCTCTCCCAATTTTTCTCACAGTCTTCTGTGTATATTTATGTAATTATTTATTTTATCGTAATTTTTAATATGTAGTATTGTACTGCCATTATATATGTGTTGTGGTTACAGACCAAACAGAGAGAGAGAGAGTATGGTAGTGGAGAGTTAGGTGAGCAATACTTCTAGAGTTTCCCCATGGCCTGGATTACATGTATAAATAGTTACATGGGGAGTGTTTTACAGCTATACCCTTGCACTCAAATACCCCCCTTAGGGGCATTCAGGTCATTGTACATGTCCCATTTTGGGCCTTACAACCTTCTAACAGGCCGACTGGGCTTAGGTGGGGCCACCCTACAACAGGAGTCTCTCATGGTGAAGCGTTTTCCCAGGCCGAAGCCATGTTGCCGAGTCATTTGGCCCCCTCCGTCCCTGCGGCCTGTGACCGCCTATGATATCTGACAAGACTAGGTCTTAGTGGTGGTTGGGGTCGAAGCTAGCGCCGAAGACGTCTCCGACCGAAGACATCTCCGGCCAAGAGTCCTGCGCCTCCTTCTTATGCTTCTGCGGATCTGCGAGCGGAGCGGGATGCGAGGGCGTTCCTTCTTATGCTTGGCTGGGCGGAGGGCCGATGGATGTGGAGCCGAGGGGCGCCCCGATGTCGTCGGGCGGTTTGGTAATCGCGGGCTCCGGAATAGTCGCACCAGGTTGAAGTTAAGGCGCGACCACATGGCTCATGGCTGTGCGGGGACGTCTCAGTGTCGCCTGGCGCGCAGCTTGCGCTGCACGCCGTGATAGCACACGCCTGGCGCGTCTTGTGGTGTTAGCGGGTGTGGCCGGACGCGTATCTACATGCGGTTGGCACGTCGTGGGGTGTAACGCAACCGTACGACCGCGGTCGCGCGCCCCTTCTCGAGAAGTCGAGACGCGTGGGGGCACGCGCTGGGCGCGACGTGCACTATCACCGCCAGATGGGAGCTGGACCGTGCACGACAATTTAGTTTCTGCCTGTTGCTCTCCCGTCGGCTGTGTTTCCCGGTGGGCGCACCACAGGTATATATATGCTGCATTTTCCTATGTCGTCTTTCATTGTGATGCGCTCGGTTGTGGGGGGAAGGCAAGTGGCTCCATTTTCGCCGATTGGCGCTTCCTACATGTGATGATCTTGTTCTTGTAAGTAGGCCTACTTTGGTTCAGCTGCGTTCTTTGATCGCATCTATTGGCGCTAGCTATCAAATAATGTTGTTGAACTGAAGGAGGCCTATTTATGAGAACAAGTCATGACTTTTAGATTTGCGGTAGATTAGCGGCCGCGCTCCCTGATTGCGGGGAGCGCAGACGGCTGGACCCCCACCGGTTGGGGCTGCTGGGTCATCGCACAAACTTGGAAGTCGAGGTGGCCTCCGGCATCGCTACAAAGGTTCGATCGGGGATGTCTCTGGAGTCTTTGTGCGGACTGGAGATCGAGGGGTCACATGGTATCCCGCGGCGTGATGGCGGCGCGTTGATGGCAGTGCGGATTGTCCCGGCGTTTGGACGTCTTTGGACCCCACCTACTGAAGGCGTTTTATCATAGCAGGGCCGAGTCTGTGTCCAACTTACCTCGATGGACCCCTCGTGTGAGGCCGAGACAGAGGCCCGACTGGACTCCGCAGACGTGAGGTCGAAGTAGCCTTGAGGATCGTCTCGCCGGTTCGAGGCCGATGGGATATTCAGGTCCGGTACTGGCGGAGGTGCTTCGCGGGGTGGAGTCCGGGGTCGATGCCAGAGTCGGAGTTGATCTACGGAGGCGAAATCCATGCCAAAGTCGACGTTAGTGACTGGTCAATGGCCTACTAGCATTGCATTGATGGCCCCGAGGATTGCGATGGAAGGTGGGCCACGCCGCGCGACCGCACGGCTGCCGTCATGCACTTATTCCCGAGGGGACATATGCGTGGTAGGGGCCTGGCCGACGCGTCGTGTGCTGCCAGACTGTCGCGTGACCGCAACTACGCGCTTCATCCTGAGGTGACGGGACTCGTGGCAGCGTGGGATTGGTGCGTCGTGCGTCGCTAGATGACTGGTGGGTGTCGTGCGCGTGGGTGGCTACGCCCTCGGCTTCCACCAGTTACACTTTTCGATCCTGAGGGAGGTGTACGACCTTCATATACCCTTTGCTTCTTTGCTCTCTTGCACTTTTCTCTCACCCCCTTTACTGCCGCGCCTTTGCTCGCCGCCGTCTCGCTCCGAAGAACGATGGCCCATGGCGGAGAACGTGCTCCTCAGGGCGGCAGTGACACCCTATCTCGGCGCTCGTCATCGATCGAGGTGGAGTACACGCTCGAGGGGCGCGAGCCATCGCTAGTGGACAAGCGGTGGGTAGCGGTGGAGAAAGTGGAGGGTCCCTGCTCACGCATCTTGGGCCCGACTCTCACGACGGAGGAGGCGATCCAGGCGTTGTTGCGCGAAGGGAAGCTATCGGACCGCCGCAAGGTGCGGTTGCCCGTCAGCAAAGATACAGAACCGCAGCCAGAGAAGCTGGAGGCGGTCATCTTCGTCGCCTATTTTGAAGCCGGGCTTCATATCCCGGTAGCTATGCTTGTCGGTGCTATTTTGCGAACCTTTGGGCTGGAGCTGGCATACTTGACTCCAAACGCGATAACCCGCCTTGCTGTCAATAGCTGGGCACTACGCGCGGAGGGATGCTGACCTAGTGCCTCGCTGTTTGTGTTCCTCCACAACACACGGTGCCAGTCGTGGAGGCTAAGAGGGGGTACGTTTTCCATCTTCGGCAGCGTCAACTTCGTCCTGCGGTCGTAGTGCGGGAAGATTTTCCCTGCCAAATCGACCCGAACGAAGTGGGAAGTGAATTGGATGAAATGGTGGTTTTACCACCGTGTGGCTAGCGGTAGTGGCCTCGAGTGCACGGGCCGTCCAGTGTCGTTCAGCACCTCGCCAGGCGCGCCGATCGACGACGAGGATAGGCGGAGGGCACGGAGGCTTGTGGGGACCACCGCCTGCTAACAACCATGTTATGCTGGGGGACGCGGAGCGTGCGTTGGCCATGTTCTTTGGACCGTATGTGGCCAAGGAGCACAGCCTACGCGCTGCTGCGACCTCGGTGGCAAAGCTAGGACGGATAAACCGGGTGTGTGAGGCTCTAGGCATTCTTGTGCCGGAGCGCGCCACTCCGGCCCCGAGCTAGCCTCGCCGCCGTGAGGATGACGGCAAGGGAAAAGGGCTGCCATCCCGACGGGGAGCTCAGTCGTCCGTGGTCATACCTGGTGCTGGGGGTGATCTTGCAGCGGATGCCTACTCCAACTCGGCGAAGTATGCTGATTCAAACTTTGAAGCGGGTACGGAGGCAGTTCCAGGTGAAGTATCAATGGGCAGTGCGGCGGACCAAGGGCGCGGTGCGGTCAGCCAGGAGGGCAGAGTGCCGCCGCCTGCACTGGCTGCCGAGGTGGAGGAGTCCTTGCCCCCATCTCCGAAAGCGAAACAGCCGTGCATATGGGCGCCTTCGCGCTCGGAGAAGGTGTTCGTTGTGGCGGCCAGGGTCAGGGGCTTGTGGGAGTCAGATTCCGACACGGAGGCCCCCTGGCCTGGTATCCCTACTATGACCGGTCGAGGGCCATGGTAGTCGGATTCGACACGTAGGTCAGAGGATCGGAAATGGCAACAGAGGGGGGTGAATGGTGCCTTCAACTTTTGCCCCCAAAAGTATCCACTAAAATCTCAGCTTAAATGACAAAAGACTCGAACAAGAGACATCGACAAAGAACTGAACTTGACATGGCAAAGAAACTGCAGAGAGCATTGTCAAGGCCGAGGATAGCTGAGAGACCATGTGGAGGTCATCTCGTGTGTATGATGAGTAATTGACATCGGTTTAGGAAAGTCGAGTTTGAGTTGGTTGGTTCGGACCATGTCGTTGCGTGGTGCAACAGGCTCGGTCGGACTTGGTCAAACCCGGTCAAATGGATTAGGGCGCTTATTCATTGATTTTGCTGTGTTTGGGCTTAATGTGGTTTCTTTGATGTTATTATGCTTTCATGTATCGAGCGGTGCTATTTGATGTGTTTCTTGTCTGTGTTGGCTGCAGGACGTCGAGGTGGAGTCGTGGCGAGACACGAGGTGACCAGACTAGACACAGGCGGTGTCGAGGTCAGAACGGTCGGATGTGTCAAGACGGCGGAGATCGATGTGGTTGCGGGCGTACACGACAAGGAGCGGAAGCTTCCGGAAGGTGCGGGAGGGGCGAATCGGTAAATTCGCAAGGCTGCACAAGCGGAGACAGCTCCGTTAGGGTTTAGCCGTAACGGGTTGAAGACCCGTTAGCCAAGGGCTATAAATAGGTGTTGGGGCTGCATACCCTCTTGAGGGTTTTTGTGCATTTGCTCTCCATTTTGTGTGTGTTTCTCCCAAGAAGCATGTGAGGCTCTTGTTGTTTTTGAGGATTGAGAGAGAGAGGATGAATTGAGAGTCTTGTAATCATCTCCTTTCAATTTAAGAGATTTTTACTTGAGTTTGCTCTTGTTCTGTTTTTGATCCTTCTTCTTATCTGTGTTGTTTTTGGTTTGAAGCTTAATAATTTCCGAGTTCTTTGGTTCAGCAGCTTCTATTTTTTGGTCTGAGTTCTGCAGCAAGGGTACTCTTTGTTTTGTTTGTTTCCAGTCACCTCTGCAGTTTTTGTTCCCTTGCAGTCCGGTTTCGATTTGGAACACCTAGCATTTGTGAAGTTATCGGCAATTTGAGTGCAGTCCGGCCGGATGAGTCTTGGGGATTAAATAGCCCGTTTAACTGCATGTTCTGAATGTGTTCGGCTGTAGCTGCTGTTTTTGCTGTTTTCAGTTTGTGTTTTGGTTTTTCAGCAGCTCCTTTAACTTACTCAGTTCTGTGTTTTGCTGCTGCAGTTTGGGTGATCAGAATATTGTAATAAGAACCGATTAAATCAATGCAGTCAGTTCTTTCGGCCAGCAGTTGTTCATTCCGTTTTACAATCTGCAGTTTTTACGATCTGTTACTTTTCTCTTTCTTCAGTTCTCAGTGTTTTCGGTGCTTGAGCTTTTCTTTAGTGTTCAGCTGCATCTTCTTTTCCTAGAGGACGTCTTGCTATTTAGCTTAAAGTTCAAAACAAATTACCTGAGAAGAGCTGCTGTTGATGGACTTCAATCTCAGATTTTACTTCCGCTTGTATATTTACTGTACCAACAAAAGTGCAGCCTTTGTCTGCTACACTCATTTCGGCAAAGCAGTACTTTATTGAACCGATTTGAACTGAAGACCTTTCTTTTTATTAGAGAAGGGCAGCTAACATTTGGCCTTTTCTCTGATCTCTGCAGCCATCATCGATCTTTCTCTTTTCACCGTGTTCACCTGCTTTCAGTTTCTATCTGCTGTCCAGTTGCTCAGTCTTCGTTTTTAAGATTTCAAGTGCAACTTGATCACGGTCACGGTGCCATTACTAGTCCGACCGACAAAGATCTTGGCGGATGATCGAGATCACACCACCGGTCAGACCGACCTGAAAATTGTGTTGATAACTGTTTCCGATCTGGCTTCACGGCTCTGTTTTCATTCGGTTGTCGTTCAATCTTTGGCTTCCGTTAAGCTTCCGACTTTCTCAGCTCATAGTTTGTATATAGCTATTGAAGTCGAAAGTGTGTGAGAATACAGGGGGAGCTTTTAAGGCACCATTCACCCTCCCTCTGTTTCCTTTTTTGATCCAACAATTGGTATCAGAGCTCTAATCCATAGATCTTAACTGGTCTCAAGAGCCATGGCGACGGACAAGTACTCGACCAAGCTGCCCATTTTCGATGGCATCGATTACCCCTTCTGGAAGAGCCGAATGGAGACATACATCCAGGCCCAGGGGTATGCCATCTGGCGCAAGGTCAAGGTCCGGTTTGTTGTTCCTGCCGATGAGAACATCAATGCCGGGAACATGGCTGATGTTGAGGCCAATGCTAAGGCATGGAACATCATTATTCAGGGCCTGAGTCGTAGTGAGTTTGACCGCATCTCTCATCTTTCGTCCACTTTCGATATCTGGGAGACCCTCGATGCATACATGAGGGCACCACCCAGATTAAGACAGTGAGACAGGACCAGTTCAAGCGAGATTACAATAAGTTTGAAATGCTCGCTGGCGAGTCCCTTGATGAGTGCTTTGCGCGTTTCCACAAGATTTTGAGCAATCTCCGAGCCGTCGGTCTCACATACTCCGACTCGGACAACGCTCGTCAAATACTTGCTGCACTCGACCTTCGTGTCTGGGAGATGAAGGTGACTACCATCAATGACACCACCGACCTCTCGACTTTGACGCTTGACGCGCTGTACTCGCGCCTCAAGATGCACGAGATCGACATTGTCTCTCGTAAGTCGAAGTCACAGTCGATGGCTTTAGTCACCGATCCCAGTTCGGCTTCTGGTTTTTCTGCCGATTCACTTTGTGGGTTCTCCCTAGCTGCTCTCTGTGACGTAACTGATGATCAGTTAGAACAGCTAGAGGATGAACAATTGGCCCTCCTAGCTCGGAAGTTCTCCCATGCTTACAAGAGGAGGAGGGATGAAGAGAGGCGGACCACCATCATCGCTTCGAGTGTGGTGGCCCCAACCACATTCGGCAACCGCCCAAACGGAGAAGGGCAAAGCCGACTTGGCGGTTCGAGCAAAACGACTACACCGACAAGAACCGCAATAAGAAGCCTCCAGTCCATGCACAAGGGAAGAAGAAGTTCCGCAACTTTGGGAAGGCCAAGAAGCTATTTCATCGTGTCCTCACCGCCTTCGACGATCTCGATCTCAGCGAGGTGGAGGGGTGGAGCGACGATGATGGGAAGGACGAGCAAGATCCCAAGGATGGCGAGGACTTCTCCCAATGTGCTTCATGGCCTCGAGGGCGAAATCGAGCGACAATGAGTACTCTCGACTCGGACGGTATGCCCCACCTATGACCAGCTCAATCATGCTTTTCTTAAGCTAGGTGGATTTCATGCTAGAGCTAGGGCTAGGTGTATTGAGTTAGAGAAGGAAGTAGATAGTAATGGATTGCGCGAAGGCTACGATAGCAGAAAACAAAACTTTTCTACCGCGCACATAAGGACATCATGCTTAAGGAGGGATCATGGATCGTTACCACTAGACGCGCAGCGCAGCGGAAGAAGAGTTGGAGAAGCCGATCCAACCACGCGCGTCGAGGTAGTAGTGGAAGTAGTCGATCGTCCCGAACCGATCGTCTCCTCCACGCGATCAACCACACCACGAGCGGATCCAATCAGAGGTTGTTGATGCCGATCAACGCCGCACGAGTAGCGCCTCACCGGTATCCACACGTCCGGGTGGGCGCCGATCGCGAGTGTACCAAGATGCTCGCGAGCGCCTAGGGTTTGGCTCGGAGGTGGCGGCGTGGTTTAGCTCGGGATTATCGGATGCATCCCTTAGCCCTCGCCTCCATATATAGACCTCCTCACTTGGGCCTCGTGGACCGAGGCCCAATAGGAGTCTATCCGGATCTCTATCCGAATTGAGCCCATATCCGAATCACATTCGAATTAGTGTTCCAACCCGTTAAGTGTGCGACCACAGGGTTCACGTATACTTGGTTGCGACCGAAAACACCTTCCGGTCACCCCGTTAATAGCGGCCTCTAGTAAGACATGTTAACCCCAAAGTATACGTAAAGATCATATCGGCTGAACCTGTAATGTTCTCATTACTAATCCCTTTGCCTCACGATATAGATTAAGCTCAAGGCGAGACCTATGTCATCCTCTTAATAGCTCAATCACTCTCTCGATTCCGTGATGGATTATAAACTCGTGATTGACTCCTCAATCACCTTGGCATGGCCATGCACTTTCATAATCTATTACATCGAGGGGCCGAGATATCTCTCCCATAAGGAGGGCAAATTCTATCTTGATCATTCACATCCCACTACATGTTTCATGGCAAACCCAAAGACTACTTTTATGACTACCCGATTCACGGAGTAGTGTTTAGTAGTCCCAAAGTAAGCTACTACGCATCTTGGGAACCATGATGATCTCAAGTCTAAGGATTCCACATAAACACTACTTGAGACCAACGATGACACATGGAATCTCTGCAAAGTCTCATGGCGGGTCTATCCAACATATGTTCACTAACACATGTCCATATTATTGATTTGGTATCTCCATACCATGATCCATGAGACATGATCATCAATCAATACATATGATGATCTTTGAATCATATTTGTTCCTCATATGAAATATAATCAGGGATCATTTAGAAATAGCAACATTTTGGCATTAAGAGTCTCATGAATAAGTCACATACTCATTGATCAATAATGATAATGTCTATTTCAAGGAACAAAGCAATGTATCATAAACATAGTATGTGATATATTCAACATCTCCATGTTGCCTCTAGGGCATATCACCAATCTCCCACTTGCACTAGAGTCAACCATGTAGGTATCTAATACCCATTGCCCTAGTGTGAGCCTCATGCTTTGGTCGGGAAGCGGCTTTGTCAACGGATCCGCAATGTTCAAATCCGTGTGTACTTTGCATATCTTAACATCGCCTCTCCACAATCTCGCGGATGAGATGAAATCGCCGTAGAATGTGCTTGGACTTCTGGTGCGATCTAGGCTCCTTGGCTTGTGCAATGGCTCCACTTGTTGTCACATGAGGTCCATTGGGTGGAGGCACTAGCCATCACACCAAGCTCGAAACAAATTTCTTGATCCAAACGACCTCTTTAGCGACTTGAAGCCGCTATGTACTCGGCTCATTGTAGAATCAACAACTGTCTCTGCTTGGAACTCTTCCACTTACCGCACCGCCATTCGTGCGAACACAAATCCAGTTGCGATCTAAAATCATCTTTGTCGGTTTGGAAGCTAGCATCGGTGTAACCATTTACAACGAGCTCTTCCTCACCCCATAGACGAGGAACACATCTTTAGTTCTTCTCAAGTACTTCAAGATGTTCTTTACGGTAATCCAGTGACTTCCACCTGGATTTGACTGGTATCTACTTGTAGCACTTAAAGCATACGAGACATCTGGACGTGTACAAAGCATGGCATACATAATGGATCCAATAGCTGAAGCATATGGAATCGTATTCATTTTATCCCGCTCATCAAGTGTACTAGGACACTGATTCTTGCTAAGATTTATACCATGTGACATAGGTAGGAAGCCTTTCTTGGAATCTGCATGTTGAACCTTTTCAACACCTTGTCAATGTACGTATCTTGGCTTAATCCAATCGACCTTTTTGATCTATCTCTATAGATCTTGATGCCCAGAATATATGCCTCTCCTAAGTCTTTCATAGAGAAACTATTTTCAATGAAGACTTAACAGATTCGAAACATAGGAATGTCATTTCCGATCAATAATATGTCATCCACATATAAGACCGTAAACACGAGTGCACTCCCACTAGCCTTTTGTAAACACAAGGCTCTTCTTCGTTCTTGATGAAACCAAACCCTTTGATTACTTCATCAAAGCGAATGTTCCAACTCCGAGATGCTCGCTTTAATCCATAAATGGATCTTTGCGACTTGCATATCTTTCCAGCTGATTGCGGATCGACAAAACCTGTGGGCTGTGTCATGTACACATCCTCACTCAGATTTCCATTAAGGAAAGCTGTTTTGACATCCATTTGCCATATTTCATAGTCGAAATAAGCGACAATCGCTAGAATGATCCGAATAGACTTTAGCATTGCGACGGGCGAAAAAGTTTCATCATAATCAACACCTTGAATTTGTTTGAAACCTTTGGCCACCAATCGCGCTTTATAGATGTGAACATTTCCATCTATGTCTATCTTTTTCTTGAAAACCCATTTGCACTCAATGGTTTTAACACCATCAGGTGGATCAACCAAGTTCCAAACTTGATTACGTGCATGGATTCAATTTCGGATCTCATGGCTTCAAGCCATTTCTCAGAGTCTGGTCCCACCATCGCTTCTTCATAGGTCTTAGGCTCATCGTTGTCTAACAACAATATGTCCCGTTGTTGAGTAGTCAAGAACATGTACCTCTCAGGTGCACGACGTGACCTCTCGACCTATGTGGTTCGGTGTGTCCACAACAGGTTCTTCAACAGCTTGTTCATCCTGTTGTGGTTCAGAGAGCTGAAACGTTTTGTGTTTCTCGAATTTCTTCAAGTTGCACCACGCTCCCACTATCCCTTCTTGAGAGAAACTCTTTCTCTAAGAAGACACCATGCCGGACGACAAACACTTTGCCTTCTTCTTGATTATAGAAGTAATATCCTTTTGTTTCCTTAGGATACCCGATAAAGAAGCATTTATCAGATTTAGGACTGAGCTTATCATATTGTAAACGTTTTACATAAGTCTCACATCCCAAATCTTAAGAAAAGACAAGCTAGGGCGTTGTCCCGTCCACATCTCATATGGTGTCTTTTCTCTCGATTTTGATGGAACCTGCTTTAGTGTGGCGGTTGTTTCAAGAGCGCACCCCAAAAGACAACGGAGATCACATGGCTTATCATGGGCGCATCATATCTAATAAGGTGCGATTTCTCGTTCGATACCCCATTCCATTGAGGTGTTCGGGCGAGTCAATTGTGGAACAATTCCACAATCCTTTAGATGATTACCAAACTCATGGCTCAAATACTCGCCTCCACGATCAGATCGTAGAAACTTGATTGTCTTGCCTAAATGATTTTGCACTTCATTTTGGAATTCTTTGAACTTTTCAAAGGATTCGACATATCTTCATCGGTAGATATATCCATATCTACTAAAGTCAACGATAAAAGTTATGAAGTAATCGAAAACCACCTCATTCGTTGAGCTCATTGGTCCACATACATCGAATGTACGAGTGCCAATAAGTCACTTGCCCGCTCACCTTGACCGGTGAAAGGTGCTTTTGTCATCTTGCCAAGTAAACAAGATTCGCATGTCTCAAATGATTCAAAATCAAATGAGTGCGAATACCATCTCTATGGAGCTTCTCCATGCGTTTCTCATTTATGTGACCTAGCGGCGGTGCCAAATAAACGTGTGATTCAAATCATTCGATCGTTGCCTCTTTGTATTAATGTTATAGACCGATGACTCTTCAAGAGTAAGAACATATAACCCATTCACCAATTGAGTATGACAATAGAACATATCTTTGAAATAAAGAGAATAACCATTGTTCACGGATCTAAAGTCATAACCTTCGCTTGTAAACATGAAGCGAAATAATGTTCTTGGAAAGAGATGGAACACAATAACAATTATTCAATTCCAAAACTAATCACGAAGGTAAAGACAATGGCATGGTGCCAACAACCACCGCACAACTTTTGCTCCATTGCCAACGCCAAGATCCACTTCGCTCCTCCTCAAACTTCTACTTCTTCTTAGCCCCGCAACGATTTGCAAATGTGAGCAACCGATCCGTATCAAATACCCAAGAATTAGTAGAAGAAGTGGCAAGATTGATTTCTATAACATTTATACCGGTGGAAGTCGACTTCCTTCTTCTCCTTAAGATCCTCCAAGTACTTTGGGCGGTTCCTTTTCCAATGTCCCGATTGCTTCTGATGTAGCAATCGCATCGAGCAGGCCCTTCTTGACTTGCTTGGCCTTAGAACCGGTCGCGATCTCATCGGAGCTAACTTTCTTTGACCGCGCCTTTCTTTACATAGGGCTTTCCCTTGCCTTTCTGCATCATCATCACATGATGGCTACTTTTCTTAAGGTTTTCCTCGGCTGATTTTAGCATCCCATGCAACTCAGCCAAGGTCTTGTCCATGTTGTTCATGTGATAGTTCAGAATGAATGGCTCAAAGCTCGAGAGGAGCGATCAAGAATCACATCGAGAGCCAACTCTTGGCTAAGGGGAAAACCAAGCTTTTCGGACTCTCAATGTAGCCAATCATCTTAATCACATGAGGGTCGACGGATTCCCTTCGCAAGCACACGCAAACAAGGACTTTGAAGTGTTGAACCTCTCAGCCCTTGCTTGGTTCTCAAACATACCACGCAACCCCACAATGATATTGTAGGCATCTGTGTTCTCATATTGCTTCTGAAGCTCAGAGGACATTGTGGCAAGCATGAGACAGCTCACATCAAGGTAATCATTCGTTTGCTTCTCATAAGCTTTCCGTGCAGCCACAGTAGCATTATCGTGCAAGTCATCGGGATAAGGAGACTCAAGGACATACTCCTTGCGCTCTTGCTTGAGAACAATTCTCAAGTTGCGATACCAATCCAAAAGTTCGTTCC
Source organism: Bonia amplexicaulis (assembly GCA_036346245.1). NCBI lineage: Eukaryota > Viridiplantae > Streptophyta > Magnoliopsida > Poales > Poaceae > Bonia > Bonia amplexicaulis. The sequence goes on along the minus strand of CM070749.1, from coordinate 1,036,874 downwards.
ATTGAGTTTTCTTTCTCAAGAATAGATCGCAAATTAAAAGAACTGGATGCGGCATTAGTTGACATGATCTACAACAAGAATATGCAAAGTTTAGCACTATGTTCATGTTTGATCTTCCATTAAACAATTTAACAAAAGATACTCCCATTATATGTTTTGTAATCGTCTTCCCTCTAACGACATATAGTGGTCAAGATCCATGTTCATCTAAGTTCTAGTGAGCTTTGGCATCATTGCTAGAAACCTAGTGACGTAGGTAAGCAACACTTGCTAATCACATCTTATGTGACTCTTGTTTGTTGCGTGGCATCCAATGCCCCGGCTCCCAACACCATGCCCCAAGGCCCAAATCCAATTTGATAGCCTTGTCAAGTAAACCAATACTATGCATGTGGATGTCCGACATCCACCCTATTAGATCAAGATAGTTGATGGTACTCGCTTTGGCGACCTACCAAACAATGATCATGATTCTTATAGGCGCAGCAATTGGAAGGGCATCAAAACAAATTCTTAATTTTTCTTGAGAGAAGCTATTCTATCATGAAAAACACACCCTCTATAGGTATGGCATAAAAGAATAGTATGACAAGAAATAAACATCACATGCATATAATCACATTATACTGTGAATGGTATGGCATTTTGTATCGTAGTGGTCGCCATCGCCATGGTTCCACGGTGATATTTTTCGCCACACTTCTTGTCCTCTTTGTCATCATGCTTGAAGCCTCCATAGCAAAGAACTAAACTATTACAACTAATAGGTAGCAAATGAATTACATGAGGAGCTCAAGCATCACAAGTCGACACGCAGGTCGTTATACAATTAAAGAACGACCTCAACCCTACTGTGATTAATACGACACACAGTGCCGCCAAAACACACATGCATCACATATGCATCTATGCCATACCATTCGCATCATTCCTGCAAAAACAAGTTAAGCGTAGAACGTATTCTACATACGACATGAATGTGTTTCTATAACAATCTATGCGTATACGCAACGGCGGTCCCGCACGTGCTTCATGGCCCTCGAGGGCTTAATCGAGCGACAATGAGCTGTACTCCGACTCGGACGAGGTATGCCCCACCTATGACCAGCTCAATCATGCTTTTCTTAAGCTAGGTGGATTTCATGCTAGAGCTAGGGCTAGGTGTATTGAGTTAGAGAAGGAAGTAGATAGTAATGGATTGCGCGAAGGCTACGATAGCAGAAAACAAAACTTTTCTACCGCGCACATAAGGACATCATGCTTAAGGAGGGATCATGGATCGTTACCACTAGACGCCAGTGCGGTGAAGAAGAGTTGGAGAAGCCGATCCAACCACGCCGTCGAGGTAGTAGTGGAAGTAGTCGATCGTCCCGAACCGATCGTCTCCTCCACGCGATCAACCACACCACGAGCGGATCCAATCAGAGGTTGTTGATGCTGATCAACGCCGCAACGAGTAGCGCCTCACCGGTATCCACACGTCCGGGCGGGCAGCCGATCGCGAGTGTACCAAGACTCATGAGCGACTAGGGTTTTGCTCGGAGGTGGAGGCCGGGGTTTAGCTTGGGATTATCGATGCATCCCTCACCCCTCGCCTCCATATATAGACCTCCTCACTTAGGCCTCGTGGACCGAGGCCCAATAGGAGTCTATCCGGATCTCTATCCGAATTGAGCCCATATCCAAATCACATTCGAATTAGTGTTCCAACCCGTTAAGTGTGCGACAGCAGGTTCACGTATACTTGGTCGCGACCGAAACACCTTTCCGGTCACCCATTAATAGCGGCCTCTAGTAAGACATATTAACCCCAAAGTATACGTAAAGATCATATCGACCGAACTCGTAATGTTCTCATGTACTAATCCCTTTGCCTCACGATATAGATTAAGCTCAAGGCGAGACCTGTCATCCTCTTAATAGCTCAATCACTCTCTCGATTCCGTGATGGATTATAAACTCGTGATTGACTCCTCAATCACCTTGGCATGGCCATGCACTTTCATAATCCATTACATCGAGGGGCCCAGAGATATCTCTCCCATAAGGAGGGGCAAATTCTATCTTGATCATTCACATCCCACTACATGTTTCATGGCAAACCCAAAGACTACTTTTATGACTACCCGATTCACGGAGTAGTGTTTAGTAGTCCCAAAGTAAGCTACTACGCATGCTGGGAACCATGATGATCTCAAGTCTAAGGATTCCACATAAACACTACTTGAGACCAACTGATGACACATGGAATCTCTGCAGTGTCTCATGGCGGGTCTATCTAACATATGTTCACTAACACATGTCCATATTATTGATTTGGTATCTCCATACCATGATCCATGAGACATGATCATCAATCAATACATATGCTGATCTTTGAATCATATTTGTTCCTCATATGAAATATAATCAGGGATCATTTAGAAATAGCAACATTTTGGCATTAAGAGTCTCATGAATAAGTCACATACTCATTGATCAATAATGATAATGTCTATTTCAAGGAACAAAGCAATGTATCATAAACATAGTATGTGATATATTCAACATCTCCATGTTGCCTCTAGGGCATATCACCAACAGATAGATTGTCACTAGAGATTATTGCTCTTACATCTGCTCCTTCTAGTGATGATTGTGATACATGCTGTGCTCTATTGGGTGATACGGAGAAATTAAGGACCTCTCATGCTAGTCTGTCTTCTGAGCTTGATTTGATTAAGGTGGAGAACATTAGTCTTCTTGCTGAGCTTGAGATGAGTAGGGTAGTTCCTGTTTCATCTTCTACTGTTGAGATTATTTCTTGCACCTCATGTGAGGATAAGGATAATGCTTTTAGAGGTCTTTATACATTGCTTCTCGATCTGCCCGAGACTTGTGAAAGTTGTAACAATTTGAAGATGAACCTAAAATGGGCAAATCATAAAATTGCAGAATTATAAGCTTTTCTTCTTGAGCCTATTGCTTCATGTGTGAATTATCCTAAGCTTATTGCTGAACTTGAATCTGTCTCAAAACAGTTCCAAGAAATGATTGACTACAATAAGAAAATTGCTCAGTTTGCTTCTAAGGACCCTGTTAGTTCACCTTGCAATCATTGTAACAAACTAAAATCTGACTTGATTGCTTTAGATGAAAAATATGTGAAGCTAACTAAGGACCTACTAGAGAAGTAACCATCTGCTTGTAATGTGTGTGCTGGGAAGAAGCATGAGGGTTTGGTAGAGACGCCTAGCGACGTGAACCAATTGGCTAGCAGTAGGACTGTCCCTTCTGAGTCGGTTGTGCGTGCACAAGCCATTCGTTCCTCTGCTATTGGTTCTTCTTCTGCTCTCTTACCCTCTGTTGTTCCTTCTTCCCCTTGCTCTTCTTCCACCTCTCTCTTTCGGGAGTGTCAGTATCTTATGAACACTCTCGAGAAATTTGTAGGAGGCAAGAAGAAGCTCAATCTTATTCTAGACCAATCTAAAATTTGCAGATTTAATCAGGGTCTAGGATACGATTTCCTTGAGGACAGAAGGAAGCATCCACCTACCGTGCTTAGATCCATAGCACCAGGTGTGATCGAGACTAAGCCCAGGACCGAGAAGGTCAAATTCAAGTCAACGGGCTTTGTCCAAGGGATTTCTGACAGTAAGGTGATTTCACCTGCAGCTTCGGCCTCTCAGAAGGCAAAGCCTCATCATGCTACCGCCTCTCGGGGCGTATCATTGTACCTTCTGTCAGAAGGATGGACATTCGATCGATCGATGCTTCAGGCGCGCCAAGATCGCGCGTAGAGACCGTGTTGCAGCTCTTAGGCGTATTCAGGGTCAGCTCCAGACCTTGAGTGCACCTAAGACCAACACGAGGTCTAGGTTTGCCTCAGTTGCTTCTAATGGTTTTGGACAGCATCGAGGACTTGGTTTTTTTGAGTCTTCTGATTTTGGTCCTCGTGCTGCTCCTGGTCGTGACTTTCGCCGTCCTGAGGGTAGATCTCGTTTTCCCCATCGAGATGGCTACCCACGGCGAGATCAGCATGTTGCCGATGCTTCGACTCGCTCTCCCGTAGCAGTCAGACCCAGCAACAGCTTCAAGTCTGTTCATAGACCTTCTGCTTCTTTGAGCGACGGAGAGCGTAGGGTAGTTAGAGGTCAGTCGTGTGTGACTACTTCTTCTGCTCGACGTGTGACTCAGTATTGGGTTCCAAAATCTATTTTGATTTATTCTAGTACTGAGACTTTGCTCTCTTGTTGACTCAGGCTCGCCGGGCAGGGAAGGGAAAGGTTTGGCTTGTAGACTCCGGTTATTCGCGACACATGACCGAAGATTCCCGTTGGTTTTCTTCCCTTGCCCGTGCTCCAGGTGATGAGACAATCACCTTCGGAGATGCTTCATCTGGGCGTGTCATCGCCAAAGGTACAGTGCGCGTTAATGAGTCTTTTATTTTAAAATGTGTTGCCTTGGTTAGTAAGCTGCAGTATAATTTGCTTTCCGTTTCTCAGCTTACTGATGACGGTTTTGAGGTGAGCTTTAAGAAAAACAATTGCAAAATTCTTGATTCTTGGTGATACGGTTTACGGATTTCTCGTTTTGGGAGGATCTTTCGTGCTGATTTTTCTGAGTCTTCTGGTGATCCTCTCCGGTGTTTGGTTACTTCAGAGTCCCGTGACTTGACTTTCTGGCATAGGAGACTTGGTCATATTGGTTTTGACCATTTGACCCGAGTTAGCGGCCACGATCTCATTCGTGGTTTGCCGAAACTCAAGATGGTCAAAGATCTAGTTTGTGCTCCATGTCGGCACGGCAAGATGGTTGCCGCTTCTCATCCTCCAGTCACAGTTACTATGACCGATGCACCGGGACAGCTGCTCCATATGGATACGGTTGGACCAAATCGAGTGCGATCGGCGGGAGGAAGTGGTATGTTCTTGTCGTGGTCGATGACTTCTCGAGGTATTCTTGGGTGTTTTTCTTGGCCTCGAAGGATGAGACGTTTACACATTTCTGAGGTCTTTTCAGTAGGCTTTCTATTGAGCTTCCGGGTGCCTTACGAGCGATCCGTAGTGATAATGGCACAGAGTTCAAGAATTCTTACTTTGAGAGGTTCTGCGATGAGACAGGTGTAGAGCACCAGTTTTCTTCTCCATACGTCCCTCAGCAGAATGGCGTAGTGGAGAGGAAGAACCGTACCTTGGTCGAGATGGCCAGGACGATGCTTGATGAATACTCTACACCGCGGAAGTTTTGGGCTGAGGCTATAGCCACCGCGTGCCATGTCTCAAATCGAGTTTTTCTCAGGGCACACTTGCACCGCACTTCTTATGAGCTGAGATATGGGCGAAAGCCCAGTGTATCTCATTTTCGTGTGTTTGGTTGCAAGTGCTTTATTTTGAAGTCCAGGAACCTAGATAAGTTCGAGTCACGTTCTTGTGATGGGATCTTTCTAGGCTACTCGACTTCGTCGAGGGCTTATAGGGTTTGGAACTGCGAATCTAGTAAAATGGTAGAGACCTGTGAGGTGACCTTCGACGAGGCCAGTCCGGGGACTAGGCCCGATATCTCGAGTTCTTGAGCGGTCCGAGACCATCTTTGTGGATGATGAGGACGATGGAGCGAGGGTTGTCTACGATCCAGGTCCCTCATCCACCCCTTGAGGTGCCATCTTCCACCGCACCTCAAGGCGATCAGCCCATGCCTTCTGCCTCCTCTGGAACTAGTGGCTCTGTTCCTACCTCATCCTTCACGAGGTAGAGGCCACTTCTTCATCTCATCCTGGACCTCCTAGACACTTCTTCAGCTCATGACATCACTTTTCTGTCTCCATTCTGCCTTCGTTGCCTCCTTTGAACCCAAGGATGTTTGTCATGCTCTTTATGACGAGTCTTGGGTCAATGCCATGCATGAAGAGCTAGAAAATTTCGAGAGAAACAAGGTCTAGTCGCTTGTTGAGCCCCCTCGAGGTCACAATATCATTGGGACCAAGTGGGTGTTCAAGAACAAGCAGAATGAAGAGGGGTTAGTCATTCGAAACAAGGCTAGACTGGTAGCTCAGGGCTTCTCTCAGGTTGAGGGTCTCGACTTTGAGGAGACCTTTGCCCTTGTAGCTAGACTTGAGGCCATTAGAATCCTGCTTGCCTTTGCAGCTTCTAAGGGTTTCAAGCTTTACCAGATGGATGTCAAGAGTGCCTTCCTCAATGGGTTTATTGAGGAAGAAGTTTATGTGAGACGACCTCGTGTTTCGAGAACCCCAAATACCCAAACCATGTCTACAAGCTTTCCAAAGCATTGTATGGACTTAAGCAAGCCCCTAGAGCTTGGTATGAGAGGCTTAAGTCCTATCTGTTGAGTCATGGTTTTGAGATGGGTAAGGTGGATAAGACCTTGTTCATTCGTAGGCATGGCCACGATTTTACGTCGTCGTCATTTATGTCGATAACATCATCTTTGGCGGCTCTTCTCATGCTCTAGTTTCACAGTTCTCGGATGTCATGAGCTCGGAGTTTGAGATGAGCATGATGGGTGAGTTGAATTTTTTCCTTGGCTTCCAAATTAAGCAGACTCGGGAGGGTACCTTCTTGCATCAAGGGAAGTACACTCGAGACCTCCTGAGACGCTTTGATATGAGTGATGGTAAGCCTGTGTCAACTCCGATGGCTTCTACAGCTTCTCTTGACCCAGATGAGGATGGCGAGTCAGTTGATCAGAAGGAGTATCGCAGCATGATTGGCTCCCTCTTGTACCTCACTGCCTCGTGACCGGACATACACTTCTCTGTATGTCTTTGTGCCTGGTTTCAGGCCTCTCCTCGCGTATCTCACCGCCAGGCGGTGAAAAGCATCTTTCGGTACCTTCGAGCTACCATTGACAATGGTATCTGGTACTCTTCCTCTTCTTGTCTTTCCTTGAGAGCCTATTCGGATGCGAGACTTTCTTGGTCAGGATAGATAGGAAGAGCACTTCGGGCACCTGCCAATTCATTGGCACTTCTCTCGTTTCCTGGTCCTCTAGGAAGCAGTCCGGTGTTGCACATTCCACCGCAAAGGCCGAGTACGTTGCTGCCGCCAGTTGCTGTAGCCAGGTACATTGGATGGCGTCGACCTTGCGGGACTTTGGGTTAGCTATAGACAGTGTTTCACTCTTTTGTGATAACACTTCTGCAATCAACATTGCTAAGAACCCAGTGCAACATTCTCGGACCAAGCATATTGATATTCGCTATCACTTCCTTAGAGACCATGTAGAGAAGGGTGACATCGTGCTCCAGTTTGTGGAGAGTGACCACCAGTTGGCTGACATCTTCACCAAGCCTTTGGATAGCTCTAGGTTTTCAGCTCTGCGGGGAGAGCTTGGGGTGGTTTGTCCTTATAGACTGTTGTGAGGGGGAGCTTTGTGCTTCATGATCTATCTTGTTTATTATGCTCTTGCTTTCTGCTGCATTTCATGGGGTGCATTTGGGTTATTCCTTCTAGCATAGGTTAGAGTGGTTCTCTTGCCGAGTTGCTTAGACTTCTTACTCTTATCTTGTGATTTTAGGATGCTGCTTATTAGCTGGTTCTCTTCTTACTAGGTCGAGCTTACCCACTGCTTATTGGTTCTAGCGAGGGTTGGGCCACTCTCGGGTAGGCAGTGCGTGTTTGCTCCTTAGTCATTAGATGTCCGGTTGATAGTCACGAGTCATATGGGGTAGATGAGAGTCGATCGAGCCATAGTTGTCTCTATATCTTGTCTATGCTTTAAGGACTGCCCTCCTTGTTTTCTTTGCCAGCTTCTCGATTTTATTGCTTTGGTTCAGGGGGAGTTCATTTGGGAGCTTCTGGAGCTTAATATTGACATAACTCAACTTGAACTAAAAGTTGCATCACATGTTGAGGGGGAGCTGGATTTTCTGCATTGCATTCTGCATTATAATATACCTACATTTGAGCCTTGATTATTATCCTGTTATGATATGCTTACAGTGGTTTACACCTTGCCATGACTTGTGCTCATTTGCTATATTTATCATGACTTCATATGTATAGACTAGCTTTTGCCATGATAAGTTAATTAAACTTGCTCAATTTGAACTAAAACTTGTCATGTTAGCACTTGAGATCAGTCTTTCTTGAGCTATCCTTTTATGATCCATGCCATGTCAACTAGGCTGAGTTGAGCGTTGAATCTCTATTGAGCCTTAGATTGAGCTGTTTTAGTCTCTTGATGATGCATAAGTTTAGTACAATCTGTTCAAAAGCAAAAAGATCTCTTTTGTGCGAAAAAACTGATCTCACCAATTCTTTCTCATGAGACGACTTGCCATTGCACTAGGCATGAACTCAGGGGGAGTTTTGGATGATCTAGACTATCTTCTTAAGCTTCTTGCTTGAAGTAGTCGCATAAGGCTTGAGATCTAGCACATGATAAAAATATTGGTTGGAAACGACTATAAATTTCAAAAGAAAATATGTCATTTATGCTCAATTTGCTTAAGCTACTAAAAGAACCAAGTATTTGAACCAATGTTTCACTCTTGAGCATATAACACTCTATTTGGACTCAATATTACCTTCTTGGTTCCGCTTAGCTTAATTGACATAGCCTGCATCATTCTTGGATGTCTCTAACTAGACTTTGCTCATTGATGATTTAATTTGTTCACAAATTGCACTATAATTCAGATTGTCATCTCTTTGGTTTAGCTAGCATATACATATCTTGTCATGATCTAGATAGCATTCTATTATGTTATGGCTTGATGTAATTCGTTATGGTCATTTTGGATAATTCTCATGGCTATAAATGCTTAGAATAATCAAACTTCAGCCATTTTATCCTTTTTCATGACTTATTCTCCTTCTTGTATTCTTGATGTGTTTATTGCCAAAAGGGGGAGAATAATGGTAGAACAAACCATTTTGGGAGTTTTGAGGAAAACCTGTTCTTTCTTTTGCTCCTTCTGTCGACATGGTCATTAGCTTCATTTTCTTCTTTGGACCATGTTGGATTCTTCAAACTCAACTTCACGTTTCTTTCTAGGTTTGTCAATATACTCATCAAGGAGGAGATTGAGAGACCATGTGGAGGTCATCTCGTGTGTATGATGAGTAATTGACATCGGTTTAGGAAAGTCGAGTTTGAGTTGGTTGGTTCGGACCATGTCGTTGCGTGGTGCAACGGGTTCGGTCGGACTTGGTCAAACCTGGTCAAATGGATTAGGACGCTTATTCTGTTGATTTTACAGGTTTGGGCTTAATGTGGTTTCTTTGATGTTATTATGCTTTCATGTATCGAGCGGTGCTATTTGATATGTTTCTTGTCTGTGTTGGCTGCAGGACGTCGAGGCGGAGTCGTGGCGAGACACGAGGTGACCGGACTAGACACAGACGGTGTCGAGGTTAGAACGGTCGGATGTGTCAAAGACGGCGGAGATTCGATGTGGTTGCGAGGCGTACACGACAAGGAGCGCGGAAGCTTCCCGGAAGGTGCAGGAGGAGCGAATCGGTAAATTCGCAAGGCTGCACAAGCGGGAGACGGCTCCGTTAGGGTTTAGCCGGCGTAACGGGTTGAAGACCCGTTAGCTAAGGGCTATAAATAGGTGTTGGGGGCTGCATACCCCCTCGAGGGTTTTTGTGCATTTGCTCTCCATTTTGTGTGTGTTCCTCCCAAGAAGCATGTGAGGCTCTTGGTGTTTTTGAGGATTGAGAGAGAGAGGATGAATTGAGAGTCTTGTAATCATCTCCTTTCAATTTAAGAGATTTTTACATGAGTTTGCTCTTCTTCTATTTTTGATCCTTGTTCTTCTCTGTGTTGCTTTTGGTTTGAAGCTTAATAATTTTTGAGTTCTTTGGTTCAGCAGCTTCTATTTTTTGGTCTGAGTTCTGCAGCAAGGGTACTCTTTGTTTTGTTTGTTTCCAGTCACCTCTACAGTTTTTGTTCCCTTGCAGTCCGGTTTTCAGTTTGGAACACCCTGCTGTTTGTGAAGTTATCGGCAATTTGAGTGCAGTCCGGCCGGATGAGTCTTGGGGATTAAATAGCCCGTTTAACTGCATATTCTGAATGTGTTCGGCTGTAGCTGCTGTTTTTGCTGTTTTCAGTTTGTGTTTTGGTTTTTCAGCAGCTCCTTTAACTTACTCAGTTCTATGTTTTGCTGATGCATTTTGGGTGATCAGAATACTGTAATCAGAACCGATTAAATCAATGCAGTCAGTTCTTTCGGCCAGCAGTTGTTCATTCCATTTTACAATCTGTAGTTTTTACGGTCTGCTACTTTTCGCTTTCTTCAGTTCTCAGAGTTTTCGGTGCTTGAGTTTTTCTTCAGTGTTCATCTGCATCTTCTTTTCCTAGAGGACGTCTTGCTATTTAGCTTAAAGTTCAAAACAAATTACCTGAGAAGAGCTGCTGTTGATGGACTTCAATCTCAGTTTTTACTTCAGCTTGTATATTTACTGTACCAACAAAAGTGCAACCTTTGTCTGCGTCTGCTACACTCATTTCGGCAAAGCAGTACTTTATTTAACCGATTTGAACTGAAGACCTTTCTTTTTATCAGAGAAGGGTGTTGGAGTTGAATCACTCGACTCCTTTCTTTCTTGATGTGCTTCACACACACCCACACTTTCACTGTCTACGTACTAGGAAATCACTCACTGATTTCTCTCTCACTAGTTGGCTTTCTCACATAGAGACATACTGATTTCAGATCAACAAAGGAGATAATGAAAAACACCCAGGTATTGTGACGCCAACTTCCTTACGTCTTTTCTGTTAGCTTCTGTTATTTAACACCAATGCAAAGTACAACTAACACAGATACTTGCGGTGAGCACTACTGCTCGATCCGCCACTCACGCCATATCTCCTACAGAAGCGCACAAATAGATATGCATGGAGTCTTAAACTACTTGATCACTTCCTACGCTGACCGAGCTAATTAAGCAACGTGTGCATGCACAACAACATGCACCATTTTAATGACCTGACCCACTAACTCTAGCATGTGCAAGTAACTCTTAATCTCATGTGCAGCCTTCCACTTTACAATACCTCATGCATGCACTTGCCGCCTCACACGGCACGTCGGCATCATGCCATACATGCAATCCAGCTCAAGTCATCGACCGCCGCGTCACACGTTCTCTTCATGCACATGATCTGCCGGTACCACGTATTGCTACCATGCATAGGCCTGCACAATTGTTCACTACAAGCAAATCAACAAAGTAAACATGCAGATACAACTTATCAAGATTAGCGCTTAACATTGTCCCCCCTAATCTTGATATGCCATTTTTCACGTATCTTCAAAGAAGAGCCGGTTCATCGCTTGCATAACCTTGAGCTAACAAGGCTTTCTCCTCCTTTTCTTTCTTAGGACATTCCCAAGCAAAATGTCCATATTCTTCACAGTTGTAGCATTGTACCTTACTTTTATCTTTGCGCCATTCGCCGCGTCCACGACCGCGACCTCGTCCTCGCGACGAGTCATGCCCTCTTGTCATGAGAAGTTGCTCTTCTGTCCGCGTGTCCCGCCCCTTGAGAAGCTCCTCGTGCGCCTTCAGTGATCCAATGGCCTGCTCTACAGCCATCTTGTTGATGTCACCAAATAACGCTATCGACGAAGCAACATTTATGAATTTGTCAGAAACGGATCGTAGCAACTTCTTCACGACATACTTCTCTTCCATCGCGTCTCCAAGCACACGAATGCGCCCAACGAGCGTCGTGAACTTCGCCGCGAAATCATCCATGGACTTTGCATCACTCATCTTAAGGTTATCAAAATCCGAGCGCAAGGATTGGATCCTTTCCTCCCGGACACGCTCAACGCCCACATGCATGGAGCGTAGCGCTGTCCACACATCAGACGCGGTCTCCTTCTCCGCAACTCGCAGCAGAGTCTCGTCGTCGATCGACTAGGAGATGATTGTCAAGGCCAGCATGTCCTTGCTCTCATCAATGTCTTCGGACGAGTTCTCGCGAACAACGGCACCCCATGCGCCGTTGGCTCGCAAGAGGTACTTCATCCTCATCGCCCACGCCGCGTAGTTCGTCCTTGTCAGCATCGGGAATGGAAGCCTCCCCGCCGTCGTAGTCGTCGTTGAGTTGCCCAAGCCACTGCTCACAATGGCTCCGCTCGGCGAGTCGTCACCACACGGCATCGTCTTCATCATCACCTTGCTCTGATACCAATTGTTGGAGTTGAATCACTCGACTCCTTTCTTTCATGATGTGCTTCACACACACCCACACTTTCACTGTCTACGTACTAGGAAATCACTCACTGATTTCTCTCTCACTAGTTGGCTTTCTCACATAGAGACATACTGATTTCAGATCAACAAAGGAGACAATGAAAAACACCCAAGTATTGTGACGCCATCTTCCTTACGTCTTTTCTGTTAGCTTCTGTTATTTAACACCAATGCAAAGTACAACTAACACAGATACTTGCGGTGAGCACTACTGCTCGATCCGCCACTCATGCCATATCTCCTACAGAAGCGCACAAATAGATATGCATGGAGTCTTAAACTACTTGACCACTTCCTACGCTGACCGAGCTACTTAAGCAACGTGTGCATGCACAACAACATGCACCATTTTAATGACCTGACCCACTAACTCTAGCATATGCAAGTAACTCTTAATCTCATGTGCAGCCTTCCACTTTACAATACCTCATGCATGCACTTGCCACCTCACACGGCACGTCCGCATCACACCATACATGCAATCCAGCTCAAGTCATCAGCCCGCACGTCTCACACGTTCTACTGCTGTGCACATGATCTGCCGGTACCACGTATTGCTACCATGCATAGGCCTGCACAATTGTTCACTACAAGCAAATCAACAAAGTAAACATGCAGATACAACTTATCAAGATTAGCGCTTAACAAAGGGCAGCTAACATTTGGCCTTTTCTCTGATCTCTGCAGTTTCACTGATATTTCTCTTTTTCAGCTGTGTTCACCTGCTTTCAGTTTCTATCTGCTGTCCAGTTGCTCAGTCTTCGTTTTTAAGATTTCAAGTGCAACTTGATCATGGTCACGGTGCCATTACTAGTCCGACCGACAGCATCTTGGCGGACTGATCGAGATCACACCACCGGTCAGATCGACCTGAAAATTGTGTTGATGACTGTTTCCGATCTGGCTTCACGGCTCTGTTTTCATTCGGTTGTCGTTCAATCTTTTGGCTTCCGTTAAGCATCCGACTTTCTCGGCTCATAGTTTGTATAGCTATTGAAGCAGAAAGTGTGTGAGAATACAGGGGGAGTTTTTAAGGCACCATTCACCCCCCTCTGTTGCCTTTTTCGATCCAACAATAGCTGTCAAAATCCTTGTCACGGCAAAGAGGAAATGTTGCCACGGCAAAGATTTTCTGCTGAAAGAGAATACAAAGAAAAAGATGAATGCTACCGGATGTAGACAAGAAAAGAGAACTGCAAACTGAAATAAATAAAAAAGAAACTTTTTGTAGTCCAACAAACAGCCGAGAGACAACCTTTCAAACCAAGGATAGAACACAGAAAGCCCAAATGGAAGAAATAAGTTGCAGCCAGAAAAGCTTAACTGAAATAAATTTAGTCAAAGTATTGAGAAGAGAAAATGGCCATCCATCAACTGGCTGCACTACAGAGAAACATTTCAGGAAAGCAAAGCAACAGAGACAAAAGTAGACCGACAGTAGAAAGTAAAGGGCTGACTGTTGTTAGTACCGAGAATTCTGCAGAAGAGCCCAAACTAGTAAAATGATCAATCAATTGCTGCTCTTCTCAAAAATGATTGGGACTTCATCCCAACCAATGATGTAACTCGAAACAAAAGGAACAAACATAATTCAATTCTATTTGAATCGAGACCGATTTTTGGAAGCAAGAAGTACAAACACAACCTGAAGAGCCAAGAAAATGCCGAAGGAATTGAAGCTCTCTTCAAACAATTGAGACAACAAATCAATAAGCAAAAGAACCAAAAACAAAATCTACCGAAAGGATCGCTACCAAACAAGCAAAATCGTAAAAGCAAACTAGTGCGGTTCTGCTGGTGAGAGCAAAAGCGACGCTAGTGAGAAAATCAGAGAGATGCTAGACTGCACCCAACACAGTTTTGGCCAAAAACTGAGAGCAAACCAAAAGAACAGCTGATTGGAAATAGAGTCTCGGCAATGCTGATTTGTGCTGGACGAAGGCTGCATCAAATGATAAAGGATTGCATTGAGACCAGCACTCTAGCAGCCGATCAGCATGCAGCGAAGAACATGACTAATTTTGAACTGGTAGCATCAAAAACTAAAAGCCAACTCAAGAGTATGGGCAAGGAACAAAAGGAACCAGAGAACAAAAGAAAGAGTGAACGCAAAACTCAGGAAGATACTACTCAAGATTTCTCAAACACAAGACTTCTCAGATTAAATCAGAGATATGAATGCTAATAAAGAGATTTGCTTATAGCCATTGCATACATTTCTCACATCTGAGAAGAACAAACACACACATAAAACAAAAACACAGGACACTACTGCCTACTATTCTCCTCACAACTCACATAGACAAGGAGAGAAACAACCAAGAGAACTCTCACACACACATGGAGAGAAAAGAAAACCCTAACTCTCAAACTCTCCACATGCCTCTCCCTCTCCTTTTATAGTGACCACTAATGGGTTCACAACGACACTTTACCCCATTAGTGCCAACAACCCTATTGCTTTATCCGCTAACTCGAACCGAATCCGCTTCCGCTTTTGCAGTCTTGCGCTTTTCCCAAAACGCCCCTGCTGCACCTTCCGGGAAGCTTCCTCGCTCCTTGCTGTGCACGCCTCGCAACCACTTCGAGTCCGCGCCGTCTTCGGCACATCCCGACCGCTCTGACCTTAGCACCACCTGCGCTTAGTCCGGTCATCCGTGCTTCGCCACGACTTCGCCTCGACATCCTGCAGTCATCACAGACAAGAAAACACATCACATAGCACTGCTCGAGATAATGGAACCAACTGGTCGAAAAGGAGAATAGCCGTTCTAAGCCCATACGACCAAGTTTGACCAAGTTCGACCGAGCCCGTTACACCACGCAACGTCTTGGTCCGAACCAACCAACTCAAACTCGACTTTCCTAAACCGATGTCAATTACTCATCATACACACAGGATGACCTCCACATGGTCTCTCAGAGGCCCCCACGCCCCGGGGAGCTGGTCTCTCCCAAGGGCATTGGTTCTCCCGCGATTCGTTCTGGGGTTGAGAGGACGTCCCAGCGGAGCTCGCCGGTTGATGCCGAAGGTAAGATAGATTCCCTTCGTACAATCCTACGGTGCTTCGGTAGGGTTCTGACCACTATGCTTTAGTATTGGCAGTGGCCCAGTCTCCTGGGCACGGACAATCTTCGGGGGGCGCGCATGAGGGCCGATTGCGCGTTGTCGAAGTAGCCCTCCGCGCGGCCGAGGAGGCCCACTCCGCCAAGGACGACCGCATCCGACTTTTGGAGGTGGCGTGTGCGAAGGCGGTTTCGGACGGCGAGGCGCTCGCAGCGGCGGCGTGGCAAGCAGCCGGTAAGGCGGCATGGAGAGCGGCTGCTGAGGAGCATGACGGCTTGATCCAGCAACTCGCTGTGCTGGAGGAGGAGAAAGGATGCCTTACGGCGTCCCTTGGGGAGCGAAACCTAACTCTTGGCGATGCTTCAGTGGCGGCGTGGGGCGCCATGCTGGCTCTGGAAGGCACCCTCGAGGACCTTATCGCCGAAGTGCCACCTCGCTCCTTTGGCCCCGAAGAGTTGTTGCGGACATTTTGCCGGATTGGGGAGGCTTCCAACCTCGCTCTTAGTGCCACGAAGTCGTTTGGCAACCACTGCTCCTTCATGACTACGCGCCTAGCCTTTACGCTGCTCCGACACCGAGGCGGCCAGCACGTCGACGGGTTGGCGGACCCTCGGTTGGAGATGCCAGTAGGTGCCAGGGTGCCACAGTCCGGGTTTTTCTATGAGCGCATCTGGGACTACATCGGCGAAGCCGCGGCGAAGGTAGAGCTACGGCGGACCATGCGCGGCGAAGGGAACTTCGGCCAGTGGCTTGATGAAGTCCTGCAACGCGACAAATGTGATGCCGCCGCCGCGAGGCATGGCGCAAACTCACATCTGTGATGCCGAGGTTCTAATGTGTAGGTGTGTGTTGCAATGTGTGCAACCCCTTTTTGTTTATGAATAAAGCGAAAAATTGTTGCCATTGTTCTGACCACGTGCGTCGCTGCGCTCCGGGCAGCCGTTTAATAGCGGCCGGCTGCTAGCCTCTGACCTCTTGACCCGACGGCACCTTCAGCATTGGCGGTGGGCCGAAGATTCGCTGGACTTTTGGGCGGCTTGGCCTTCGACGAGCGAGGCTCTGGTGCGGCAATACGTCAAAGTGGAGCCTGGCGAGTAGTGATCCTGGGCGCTCTAGGACACTTGTACCTTAGGTCTTTGGGGATGTTAACCACCAGACGCCCTTGTAAACATGTATATATATATATGCAAAGGGCTGGTTGGAGTGTATGCCCCCGTCACCTTTCGTGATTCCGCCTGCCCTCCACCAACTCGCATAGCCCCTACCCTTCGAGGTGGTGGCAACGGAGATGGCGCCTAGGAGAAGTAGACGCGTGAGCGCTCCGTCCCCTACTTTTCGAGGTGGTGGCAGCAGAGCTGGCGCCTAGGCAAAGTAGGCGCGCGAGCGCTCCGTCCTCTACCTTTCGAGGTGGTGGCAGCGGAGCTGGCACTTAGGCGAAGTAGGTGCGCGAGCGCTCCATCCCCTACCTTTCGAGGTGGTGGCAGTGGAGCTGGCGCTTAGGCGAAGTAGGCACGTGAGCGCTCCGTCCCATGCCTTTCGTGGTGGTGGCAGCGGAGCTGGCGCCTAGGTGAAGTAGACGTACGAGCGCTCTGTCCCCTACCTTTCGAGGTGGTGGCAGCGGAACTGGCGCCTAGGCGAAGTAGACGCGCGAGTGCTCGGGTCTTGTTCATGCATCGTAGAGTGTGCGTAGGAGCGAGCCTCTGCTGCATCTTATTTATACTCCGTAGAGTGCGTGCAGCGGCGAGCCTCTGCTGTGTCTTATTTATACTCCGTAGAGTGCGCACCGAGGCAGGCCTCTGCTGCATCTTATTTATACTCCGTAGAGTGCGCGGGGACAACATCAACGCGTCTTTTTATACTCCGGAGAGTGCGCATAGGGACAACATCTACGCGTCTTTTTCATACTCCGGAGAGTTCGCGCGGAGGCGTCCCCCCACCTGTCTTTGTTTATACTCACGGAGAGTGCACACGTTTACCGCGTGTCTTTGTTTATACTCACAGAGAGTGCGCGCGTTTACGGCGTGTCTTTGTTTATACTCATGCAGAGTGCGCGCGTTTACCGCGTGTCTTTGTTTATACTCACGGAGAGCGCGTTTACCGCGTGTCTTTGTTTATACTCACGGAGAGTGCGTGCGTTTACCGCGTGTCTTTGTTTATACTCACGGAGAGTACGCGTGTCTTTGTTTATACTCACGGAGAGTGTGCGCGTTTACCATGTGTCTTTGTTTAGACTCCGTAGAGTGCACGTGGAGGCAGGTCTCCGCGTGTTGCGGGCGGTGAGTGTGCACGGAGGCGTGCCTCCACGCATCTTATTTTATAGTCCATAGAGTGCGCGTGGAGGCGTCCCTCCACGTGTCTTACTCTATACTCACAAAGAGTGCGCGCGGAGACCGCATATCTTTTACAAAACAAATGCGACAAGGTTCGCAAATGGTGGACTTTATTGATCTCTCGTTTGCGCAGGTGAGCGATTACAAAAGGCGGGATACTAACCACGAAAGTAGACGCGCGAGCACTCCGTCGCCTACCCCTCGAGTTGGTGGCAGGCGCGCGGGGAGCCTCTGGTGCTAGAGCGAGCTATGTGGATGCCTGGTGGGCTTGTTTCTGGGAGCCGTCGAGGGCCTTTGCGTTGTCGTGTCCGCGTTAGGAATCCCGGTGGACCTCGCGGTGTGGGCCTCGGGTACCAAGCTCCAAGCGCCGGGCGATGTCCTGGTCACCGTGGATAGTGGTGATACCTCATGGGCCTGGGAACTTCATGCATAGAAAGCCGTGGTGTGGGACTGCCCTGAAGGAATAAAGGGTTGGGTGGCCTAATATGGCGTTGTACGGATACGAGATGTCGACAACGTCGAAGGTGATGTCTTCGGTCCTCGCGTTATCGCCTCGGCCAAAGGAGACCTACAGGCATATCTGGCCCAAAGCCCTCAGCGGCTGACCTCCGAAGCCCTGTAATGGGATCCCGGAGGGACCTAAGCAACTTCGAGGGATCCCCATCTCGTCAAAGGCCGCTGCGAACAGGATGTTCGCGAAGCTTCCTCCATCAACCAGGACATGCTTAACGTCGCATCCTGCGATGGCGACCTGGATGGCCAGGGGATCTTTGTGAGGGAACTCCACGTCTTTGGTGTCAGCGGTCGTGAAAGTAATTTCGTGGTGCGCCCAGTCCGACGGCGCCTACGCCGGGTATGCCACCTGGTGGTGTAGCCTCCATGCGTAGGCCTCCCATTGCCGCGCTGAGGTGAACTGTCAGGACCCGGAGCAACAACTCCGAAACCCTCTGTGTTAATCGCACTATCCCAGGAAAGCTTAGTGCACACAGCAGAACAAAGACAAATATCATGCATAATGATAAATTTTATTTAACTAAATATGAGCCTGACGGCCAAAGTTTACAATAGCAGCGGAAGATAACAGCGGAAAAAAAACAATAAGTAGCAGCCCATCCAGCCTTCCCATAAGGTGAATGACTGTAAGACGTGGCCTAGTCGCAATCCTCACCGAAGTCGTCAAAGGCTTCCTCTGAAAGAGTTAAATATAGCAACATGAGTACAAACGTACTCCACAAGTTACACCAGCAGTTTTAGTAGGGTGGATGCATGCATATGGATATCAAAGGAAGGCATATATGGTTAGTTTGCATAAAAGGCATTATTGAAGTAAACATCATATAGTAAGTGCGAAAGCTGAATTTGATACAATAATTAACACAATATTGTAATCAACATAAGTATCGTTAGTTCAGGCTCCAACCAGACACTAACCTATTCACGGGCATTCCACCCGGACCAACCTTTCAAAAACCAACTCGTACGGATTCCATCCATCCATACGGTTTTTCCAAAAATTTCTCATGGATTCCATCCATCCACAAGGTTTTCAAAAATCTCCCATGGATTCCATCCATCCATAGGGTTTCATAAAGCGTTTTCAAATACTGGGATCAACATGATCAAAGGTGTAACTTGCCTTGCTCGAAGTCTTGCTGCGATTCGTCGAAGTAAAACTCTCCGGATTCGTCGAAGTCTACACGTGAAGAACCAAAAGAAATTCAAACAAAATTCAAATAAAATTCCAAAAATTTTAAAAAAAGTATATTTGAATATTTTAAGATTTTAGAAGAATTTAGAAATTTGAACGGCTCAAATCGGAGTTAAAATGAACAAGTTATGGCTTCCGGAAGATTAAAAGAGAGAAAAAGGAAAAGTCTGATTTTCAGGAATTATTTTTATACTGAAAAATAACATTTATGACGTCATCATTTTTCGAATTTTCTTGGAGGGAAATTATTTGTCGACGGTGGGCCGGTTTATCGTGGACCGGGTCTATGGACCGGAGTGGGAGATGAGGTGGCGGGAGGCGCCGACCGGGCGAGGCGTGGCGGCCACGCAGCGAAGAACAGCGATGTGGCGTGCCACGCGGCGGCAAGACGGGATGCGGCAGACGGCGGCTCGCCGGAGCCGGAGGTTCGCGGCCGGCGGCGGGCGGCGGAGAGGAGGCGGCAGCGCGTGGCGGGGCCGGGGTGGCGGGGGCGGCGGCAGTGAGAAGCGTCGGTGAAGAAGGCCGGGGGGCTAGGGGCGGTGGGAGGAAGCCGAGGTGAGGAGGAGGAACGGGGTGGAGCGGTGCGAAGAGGCCTCCTCGGGGCTTTTATAGGGAAAGGAGGGAGAGGCCATATAAAGAGAATAGGAGGCGAGAATTTCGGTAGTGAATGGGGAATTAAAATGGGGAAAAGTAGGCATTAGGGAGGAGTGATTAGGGGTTTTAATGAGCCATCAAACGGGAGTTTTCACGAAGAAATCGGCCCTCAAATGAAGCTCCATTTTCGGCTCTAATGGAGGAGAGAGAGGGGATGGAGGAGGAAGAAGGAGGTGGAAGAAACATATGACATGTGGGGCCCATGCGTCGGTGAGAGAGAGATAAGTGAAAGGGCAGGGTCGGATGCTTGACACGTGGCAAGTGGATGAATCATGCCCTTTGGATTTAAGTGAAGAGGTGTGGCTTGGATTAAATCCAACGAAGGGGTATCGGCCGTCGGATGAGCGACACGTGGCGGCCTGAGGTTTAATTGATTTCTATTTTCGGATTTGTTTTTCAGAAAACACTAGAACAATATACTTGCTTGCAAAAATAATAAATAATGTCTAAAAATTCCATAAAAATTATAGAATATACCTGAACACATTTTGGATTTAATAAAAATATTTTTAACTTAAATTTGGATTTTAATTTTATAAAAAACTTTTAGCTTTCGAAATTGATTTTAAATTTTAGAAAAATTCTCAAAATACTTATAATTCAAGAATAACTTGGTAAGAGTAAAATAAATTATTTTTGGCTTAAGGAAATATTCTGATAATAATTTTTTTTCACTCTAAACTTGAAAACAAACTCCGAAAACACGGAAAAACCAAATAAGAGCCAAATGCTTTAAAATACTTAAGTTGAAATAGTATCTTTACAAAATTTATAAATATCTTTTATTTAATAATATTATGTTTTTAGTTAAATTACTTTTGCAAAAGCCTTTTTAAAAGCTGAAAACAGGTAAGTAAAATTTCTAAAATTTGGGCAAACAGGAACACTTGATTTTATTTTTAATTTAAATAATTTTTTTACTGAAATTTTAAAAATAAACAGCTGGGCCCATAACCCATAGTTCCCAGGATCGAAACCTGGCTCTGATACCATCTCTGTCGGGACCCGGAGCAAAAACTCCGAAACCCTCTGTGTTAATCGCACTATCCCAGGAAAGCTTAGTGCACACAGCAGAACAAAGACAAATATCATGCATAATGATAAATTTTATTTAACTAAATATGAGCCTGACGGCCAAAGTTTACAATAGCGGCGAAGATAACAATGAAGAAAAACAATAAGCAAGAAATTTCATCCAAACCTTCCCACAAGGTGAATGACTGTAAGACGTGGCCTAGTCGCAATCCTCACCGAAGTCGTCAAAGGCTTCCTCTGAAAGAGTTAAATATAGCAACATGAGTACAAACGTACTCCACAAGTTACACCAGCAGTTTTAGTAGGGTGGATGCATGCATATGGATATCAAAGGAAGGCATATATGGTTAGTTTGCATAAAAGACATTATTGAAGTAAACATCATATAGTAAGTGCGAAAGCTGAATTTGATACAACAATTAACACAATATTGTAATCAACATAAGTATCGTTAGTGCAGGCTCCAACCAGACACTAACCTATTCACGGACATTCCACCCGAACCAACCTTTCAAAAACCAACTCGTACGGATTCCATCCATCCATACGGTTTTTCCAAAAATTTCTCATGGATTCCATCCATCCACAAGGTTTTCAAAAATCTCCCATGGATTCCATCCATCCATAGGGTTTCATAAAGCGTTTTCAAAATCAAAATCTAATCCGTGAAAAACTTTACTCAGCTTGCCCATGACCGTGGGCACGGCTATCCGAGATAGGTTATACACTCGCAGAGGTTGTACAGCTTTACCCACAAGACATGATCATCCCATATTGCCACCGGATAAACACACTTCCTTTGGTGTGCGGCGAGGAGATCATGACAAAGCCTTTACAATGATTCATTGCCAACATAATCACGCCGCCACTAAGGTTTCACTACAGCATGAATCCACATGCTGGAGCCCCCTCTTGTGCCATGTGAGACTTCTCACGGACTACGCCGCCCACATTCAAATTATAGCGAGATTATGTTGGAATTTCACAAATTAGTTGGCTAGGTCCGTCCCATACCGGACTTGTGGTAGTACGAAAAGGGCTTTGCAACAGTAGCTCACAGACCGGTTCTTTATTGACTTAGGCACTAACCACAATCCCCTTGTGTCGGGCAATCAACATTGCGTCACCAAACGACAATGCATGCCAGCAAGCACCCACCATTCTAACCATTTGCCTAAGTCTAAACCAGGTTTATATTTTGTTTATAAACATTTTATAAACACTTCCGACTTTCCAAAGTCCAGAAATCAATTTTAAAGTCTATCATTTTATGTGAAAGAAGTATCATTTTACGTGAAAGAAGTATCATTTTATGTGAAGAAAATTCCCAAATCATAATATTCTCAGCATGGCTAAGCAAGTTTATGAAATTTCTAGTTAATACTAATGTACTAACTAGGTTTTAACTATGGTTGACAAGGTATATTTGCATGAAATATCAAATTTGGCCGTCCAAAGGAATTTGGGTATAACTACAGTTCAAAACTGAATTTAAACTAGACTTGAATAGAATTACGCATGCATAGTAATTTAAAAACAATATAATTAATTTTAAATACTGGGATCAACATGATCAAAGGTGTAACTTGCCTTGCTCGAAGTCTTGCTGCGATTCGTCGAAGTAAAACTCTCCGGATTCGTCGAAGTCTACACGTGAAGAACCAAAAGAAATTCAAACAAAATTCAAATAAAATTCCAAAAATTTAAAAAAAAAGTATATTTGAATATTTTAATATTTTAGAAGAATTTAGAAATTTGAACGGCTCAAATCGGAGTTAAAATGAACAAGTTATGGCTTCCGGAAGATTAAAAGAGAGAAAAAGGAAAAGTCTGATTTTCAGGAATTATTTTTATACTGAAAAATAGCATTTATGACGTCATCATTTTTCGAATTTTCTTGGAGGGAAATTATTTGCTGACGGGTGGGCCCGGTTTACCGTGGACCGGGTCTATGGACCGGAGTGGGAGATGAGGTGGCGGGAGGCGCTGACCGGGCGAGGACGTGGCGGCCACGCAAGCGAAGAACGGCGATGTGGCGTGCCACGCGGGCGGCGCACGGGGATGCGGCACGGCGGCGGCTCGCCGGAGCGGAGGTTCGCCGGCCCGGCGAGGGGCGGCGGAGAGGGAGGCGACGGCGTGGGGCGGGGCCTGGGTGGCCGAGGCGGCGGCGGCACAGTGAGAAGCGGCTGGCGAGAAGTGGCGGGGGGCTAGGGCGGCGGGGGAAGCCGAGGTGAGGAGGAGGAACCATGGGTGGAGCGGTGCGAAGAGACCTCCCTGGGGCTTTTATAGGGAAAGGAGGAGAGAGGCCGGCATATAAAGAGAAGAGGAGGCGAGAATTTCTACCGTGAATGGGGAATTAAAATGGGAAAACTACCAAGCATTAGGGAGGAGTGATTAGGGGTTTTAATGAGCCATCAAACGGGAGTTTTCACGAAGAAATCGGCCCGCAAATGAAGCTCCATTTTCGGCTCTAATGGAGGAGAGAGAGAGGGGATGGAGGAGGAAGAAGGGGAGGTGGAAGAAACATATGACATGTGGGGCCCATGCGTCGGTGAGATAGAGATAAGTGAAAGGGTACGGGCCGTCGGATGCTTGACACGTGGCAAGTGGATGAATCATGCCCTTTGGATTTAAGTGAAGAGGTGTGGCTTGGATTAAATCCAACGAAGGGGTATCGGCCGTCGGATGAGCGACACGTGGCGGCCTGAGGTTTAATTGATTTCTATTTTCGGATTTGTTTTTCAGAAAACACTAGAACAATATACTTGCTTGCAAAAATAATAAATAATGACTAAAAATTCCATAAAAATTATAGAATATACCTGAAGACATTTTGGATTTAATAAAAATATTTTTAACTTAAATTTGGATTTTTAATTTTTATAAAAAAAACTTTTGAGCTTTCGAAATTGATTTTAAATTTTAGAAAAAATTCTCAAAAATACTTATAATTCAAGAATAACTTGGTAAGAGTAAAATAAATTATTTTTGGCTTAAGGAAATATTCTGATAATAA
This sequence comes from Bonia amplexicaulis, assembly GCA_036346245.1. Lineage (NCBI taxonomy): Eukaryota > Viridiplantae > Streptophyta > Magnoliopsida > Poales > Poaceae > Bonia > Bonia amplexicaulis. Next base: position 1,012,852 of record CM070749.1, on the reverse strand, counting down.
TTTGTTTTCACTCTAAACTTCGAAAACAAACTCCAGAAAACACAGAAAAACCAAATAAGAGCCAAATGCTTTAAAATACTTAAGTTGAAATAGTATCTTTACAAAATTTATAAATATCTTTTATTTAATAATATTATGTTTTAGTTAAATTACTTTTGCAAAAGCCTTTTAAAAGTCGAAAATGTAAGTAAAATTTCTAAAATTTGGGCAAACAGGAACACTTGATTTTATTTTTAATTTAAATAAATTTTTTTTACTGAAATTTTAAAAATAAACAGCTGGGCTGTTACATGAACTCCAGCGAGAAGCCCCCGGAGATGACATTTATAACTCGACGCTGGGCTCCCTCCGGGGCTTGGATCCACGGGAGGTCTTCCTGGGGTTGCTGCACGTGAGCTTGAATCCGCAAGGGTCCCTCTTGGGGCTGCCACCCGCAGTCTTGGATCCGCATGGGGCTCGCCAAGGGTTGCTGAACATGGGCTACAACGGGTCACCGCACCTCGAGGGTTTTATCCCTAGGGACGCTTTGTCGTAGTGCCGCGATGGTGGTGCATCCGCGCGTGTCGTGGCTGTCTCCACCATGCACCTCACACCACTAGCCGTACTGGCCGTAGGGCTAGTCTTCATGCCCTGCACGGGTCCTATCATCACGGCCGGCGGGGGCATTGTCTTTGGAGCTGCCCTCAATGTCGAAGATGTATCAGTTATTGTTTGTACTTCGAGTAATGTTATGAGTGGAATCTGTGGTGAAATTCTTTAAAAGGGGTACAATGTATTATCTCGATTATATTAAATAGAGGGAAAATTTTTAAGAAGAAGGATGGTATTAGATGTTGGCTTGATAGTTTCACGAGATCGGCAGGATTTGTTGGTCGCTCAGAGTCGGCTGAAGAGTTGCGAGTGCTCGGTGCTGACCGGCACGTGTCGTGGACTCATCGGAGCTGTTGTGGAGGCCCTCTTGGCGAGTCAGTCCGAGCGGAGGTGATTTGGGAACTCAAAGTTCAAATGCAGAAGAAGGACCCGAGTACTTCGAGACGAGTGAGAACCCGTAGTTGTAGTTCCCTTGGGATGCTCTTTCTTTTGGTGGATCTTTCCTTCATTGCTCTTTTCTTTGATGTTCTCTTGTTTGTTGTTAGAGGAGCGAGATTCGAGGATGAATCCTTTTTAGGTGGGGAGAATGTAATATCCTAAACGTCGGTACGGCGTAAGTTTTTAATGAATCGCAGAATCGTCAGTTCTCCCAAAAGGAAAGTTGTAGAGGACTTCCAGATGCATCTCATGTATTTTATTTCGTAATTTTTGGCCGTGGGATCTGGGAGATACGGAGTCGGTAATACCGCTGTCCGTCAGGCGGATAGATTGGTACAGTCCGACTCTAATACGGGTTTTAAAAATAGTAGATGATTTTTATGGTTTGCTGTATTTGGTTCATTATTTTTAAAGATACGAAATTGTGAAGCAGCACTACTGCAGAAGGGTTTTTGCTGTTTAGCTGAGCGGAGGAGGGTTTGAGCGGGTTCGGGGTTTAGCGACGCTTATAATTATTTTTGTCATGTTTGTATGTTGTGGCTTGGTGCTGAGAGATGCCTTTTGGACATGTGGTCTTGTCCCTGAGCGTTCTTGATTGTTTTGCTTCGCTTCGTCGGTTCGAGGCAAGTGAATGTAGCGGTGGTTGCTACCGTTTAACTTGTTATTCCTTCTAGTTGCAATTTACATTATTATCGTAATTTGATATATTATGCCATGATTGCATGATATTTTTAATTGTGGAGATGGTATCATGTATTGATCAAGTGATAAGTTATTAACTTTGCTAGTAGACATGTGGATTTCCTGCTTAATGTTATATTGTGGGACATGAAATTTATTTGTGGTGGACGTGGTTATATTGGGAGCTTGATAATGCTCCTGGTGGATGAATTAATGTGACTCATGAATTATCATATCATTCATGTCATATCATGTTATTTGCATGTATGTATGTCGTCGCACCTAGCCGTGACCATACCGGTACAACCTCTTCTCCCGCAGGAAGCAATTCCCTGCCCTGGAAAGAGTGAAGGAAGGAAGATAGCATGAGCATTCATATGCATTTATTTGTTGTTTAAATGACTGCATTCATATGCCATTTTGTATTCATATGCAATATGTTGTGGTGAAGATATGTTGTGGAAAGATTTATTTGCATTCATATGCAATATGTTGTGGTGAAGATATTTTGTGGATTATTCAACTCCATAGTTGCAATGTGGAATTTATAATTTCGTTGTTGTGTTGTGGATTTGGCTCATGTGAGCTATTTGTGGTATGATGATTGTGGTTGTGGTCGTGGAATGGGATTCGTCCCTTGTGTATGGTAAGGGTTGTGATTGTGGCATGAAATTCTTTTGTCATATATACATTAATTGTTGAAACAATTGTGAATGTGAGAAATAATAAAGTTTTGAAGTAAAACATACTTGTTTTATTGCTTTTGGTAGGGGTAGTGGATGAGGTTTTAAAGTAGTTAAACAAGATTTATTTGCTAATACTTTACCGTCATTGATGGAGTTTTGAGGTTGACAATATAAACATTGTTAATTGCGAAAGATTAAATGTTGATGATTAGTCTATTGTGGTTATGGAAGATTAAATGTTTCACTTGCATTTTATTGATGATAAATTGACTGCATTCGTATGCTAATTAATCTGAAATTAAAGAGGTATGATTTATAGAAGTTTGTGGTGATTTAATAATTGTGAACATGAATTGTAGTTGTGGTTGTATGCAATTGTAAATGATGATGTTTAAGTGTTTGTAGTTTGAATAGCTTGTTAAACTGTTTGCTTGCTGAGATTTGTATCTCACCCTTGTTTCCCCCTCCCTACAGCTGGACTTTGAGCATGCATTGGGAAGGGTAACGCAGCACCACATTGATGCATATGGATATTATTATAATGCTGAAATAAAGAAAAAGAATTCTAGTCTTTGCTTAGCTATCTTGTCGATGAATGTTTCATCTTATTAATGTTAATTTTGAGACCTACTAATTGGTTAATATACTGGAGTTGATTAAAATGTTGGATTGTTATCATTATTCTGTTATTTCCTAGTTGTTTATGCTTTCGCTTGTATTATCCTGTTAATTAAATATTGCCAGTTTAATTTATCTTGTAAATTGGCTAGTTGTAGAGCAGTTTTAGTAGCATTCCAGGATAATGTGGGTCCTAGGGTGTTACACAAAACATCCTCCAACATTTTAATCTAAAACATAGTTCACAAGTTTAACATTATTAAGATAATATAAACAAAGCTATGCAAAGGTCTAGAATCCTTTCAACTTTATTACAGCATAAAAATATGATTCACGTGGATCAGTGTGGTGCCGCTCTACCCTTCCCATGCGTGCTCAAAGTTCACCCGTAGGGAGGGGGAAACAAGGGTGAGATAAAATCTCAGCAAGCAAACTGTTTAACAGGCTATTCAAACTATAAACAATCATACTTCATCATTTATAATTCCATACAACCACAACTACAATTCATGTCCACAATTATTAATCACCACGAACTTCCATGAATCATGCCTCTTCAATTTCAGATTTAATTGGCATATGAATGCAGTCATTTTATCCACAATTAAATGCAAATGAAACATTTAATCTTCCATAAACTACAATAAATTAATCATCAACATTTAATTTTCCACAAATAACAATGTTATATCCTCAACAATTAATACAAGAGAAAAGAATCTCATGCCACAACCACAACCCTTACCATACACAAGGGATGAACCCCATTCCACGACCACATCCACAATCCTCATACCACAAATAGCTCACATGAGCCAATTCCACATTACAACTATGAAGTTGAATATTCCACAAAATAACTTCTCCACAATATATTGCATATGTATGCAAATGATCTTTCACAATGCAATGCATATGAATGCTTTCATGCTATGCTCCACATCACTCATTCCAGGGTAGGAATTGAGGTGCATCGTATTACGGCAATATACGATGCTTCCCGCGGGATAAGAGGTGCATCGTATTACGGCAATATACGATGATGTACCGGTACGGTCGCGGCTAGGTGCGGCGATATCCACATATGCAAATGACATGATATGATAAATCATATATCACATTAATCCATCCTCAAAGGAGCAATAACATGCTCACAACATATCCACATCCACAAGTTCACCATATGTTTATTTTCATATTCCACATTTGCACATTAAGCAAAAATTTCACATGACTACAAGCAGTTTATCAACATATCAATTAATCAATACTTGCTGTCATCACCACATTTAAAATATAATGAAATCATGGCATAATGTATCAAATTACGATAATAATGTAAATTGCAAGTAGAAGGAATAACGAGTTAAACGGTAGCAACCACCGCTACGTTTACTTGCCTCAACCGACGAAGCGAAGCAAATCAAGAGCGCTCAAGGACAAGACCACCTGTCCAAAAAACAACTCTCAGTACATAGACATAGCATACAAACACGACTAAAATAATTAAAGACGTCGGTAGAACCCCGAACCCGCACAACCTCTTCTCCGCTCAACAATTCAGCAAATTACCCTCTGCAGCAGTGCTGCTTAACAATTTTGTATCTTTAAAACTATTATCCAAATACAGCAAATGATACCTCTCTGGATTCATTACTTAAAAGCCTACATTTTTTTTGTAGAACACATATTTGTAACACCCCAGCCAAACAATGGCCTGGAATGTTACTAAAGTAACAACATAACGAGCTAGGTTATTTGCTTTCTATAAAATTTCGGCAGAGTCTCCTTTGTTTATTGTCTAATTTAGAGATTCCAACAAGCATAATCAAAGGATGTAATTAATTGTAAACCATATAAGCACTACTAAGTAGAACAGCTATAAAACTTAATTAAAGAGCGGAAGCAAAATAAGTAAGATCTAGTTCTTTATTACAATTTAACCTTTTAGTCATAAGCCAGTTATCACTTGAGCTACTCATCAAATATACTCTAAGTTCTATATTTCTTCCGGGGTGAGTAATTCGTGCAAGTGCAACAAATCTAGTCTTCCTTTAATCACATGCATGCCAATCTCATGAAGGTACCTAAAACAAACAACAAACAACAACAACAACGAAAGAGTGAGTCTAAAACTCAAGAAATATAAAAGTGGTAACATGCATAAACATTATCATCATTTCACAAGTTCATCCACCAATCATATAAATAATCATGCTATGCAATATGATCAAAAATCTCTTTATCTCTTCTCTTTTGCATTTTACCGGTAATGCGGAGTGTGCATCCGTCAACGCACACCCATGCCTGTACCATCTGCTACGTCATGCGGAGTATGGGGACCTTTAGCCCGTCATGACATCAACGTGACGGGGACCTCGACGCTTGGTCATCTCGTGACCAAGACTTCAAAATATCAGCATGATGCATATGTGTGAATGTCTCAACAAATAAAAAAACTTGCATTCACAATATCTATGCATCATAAATTCTCATGAACATCTTCAGTTTCAATCGACCATAAATAGTAACAACAAATCATTATCATAACCAAGATCATTTGAACACACTATTTAGAACAATCATGTCCAAAGCATCAATCATCCACAATTCACACTATAGTTTTATCACCTCAATTATACTTGCAATAGCAATAAACCATAACCTGTTGTAATACCCCAGCCAAACAATGGCCTGAAATGCTACCAAACTAACAACATAATAAAACTATGCTAAGGCATTCTATAAAATTTCGGCAGAGCCTCCTTTGTTTATTGATAAAAATGAAGTTCTAACAATATTATCAAAAGGTATGAATAACCGCAAGCAAAGTAATTTGGCTACTAAGCAGAAACATCTATAAAACTTAAGTAAAGCACGGAAGCAATATGAAGAAGTTCTAATCCATTATTACATCTTAATCTGAAGGTCATAATCAAATACCACTTGAACTAATCAACAAATAATAATTAGAGTTCTCTATCTTCTCCATGGTGAATATTTCGTGCAAGTGCAACAATACTAATCCCTCTTTATTCCCATGCATGCTGACCTCGTGAAGGTACCTAAAATAAACAAACAACAACAACAACAACAACAGCAAGAGTGAGTCCAATGACTCAACAAGTATAACTGTAACCAATGCAAGCATGAACATTAACTCTCAAGTTAAACATTTTACATATGAATTTCATGCTATGCATTATGATCAAAAGCTCCTCTTTCTCATCTCTTTCGCATTTTACCGGTAGACGCGGAGTGTGCATCCGTCAATGCACACCATGCCTGCACCCTCGGTGCAGGGACCAATGCCCACACTCCGCAAGTGTGGGGACCTCGATCTTGATCACCGCATGATCAAGACTTCAACAATTCTCAATATGATGCATATATGTGAATGTATCAAAAGATAACGAGCATTCACCATACTACGCATCAACCAATCTCATAAATGCCATAATGTAAACAGAACATAAATAGCATTCTCAATTCATCACTTACTCATACTCACAATTTAAACAGTCATGATTCAACCATCATCCAAACAATTCAACAAATCCATAAACACACAGATTTTCACATCACAAATATACTTGCCTCAACCATGAGAAAATGAAGAACACGTAGAAGGCACAACCCCCGGAATCCGCTCTCCTCCTGAATATTTAATTAATAATTACCAACATAACAGTAGCGGGTTTCTAGATATAAAATAACAGCAACCCCAATTAACCCAACAATTTATCTCAATTAAATCCCCAACTCCCCTCGGCCAAATCTGCCCAACCACAGACAGCCGACTTCCAAAACTCATAACTTTCAGTAAGTAACTCCAAATTAAGCGTTCTTAGACTCTCTGGAAAGATAATTAAATTATCTACAAAAACTTAGTTGGGGAGACTCTCTGATTCTGCCATTAACTAGCCGATCCAAACCCTTTTCTAAAGCATCCAAATTCACATCGGACTCTCTGGACAGCGCACTAAAACAGGCATAACTTTCGCCCAGAAATTCGGAATCCGGACTTCTTTACCTCTATTGAAAGCTAAGAAACTTATCTACAACTTTCTCAATTTTAAGGACTCCTGAATCGCAACTATTTCCGTCGCACAAACCGATCTACTAAACTCTGTCCAGAACTACCCCGATCTGCAGAACAGTAACACTAGAAAATTCATAACTTTCGCTACACAAATCCGAATCACATGTTCTTGTACTCCCTGGAAAGATAATTAAACCCTCTACAACTTTCTAGAAGGGGTCCAGACCTGAATCCCGACGAAACTAGATCAAAACCTCCGAGAAACAACTACCGTCCCAGCAGCCCAGAAAACCGACGAATCTAACTTGATTAAAAACCAATCTAGAGACTATCAGGGATTACCCTTGATGACACGACGACGAACACATCGACGAACACGACGAACACGGCGACGAACACGCCCGCGATCTCCTCCTCTCTTTCCTCCGGATCCACGCGGTACAGCGACGAACGTCGGCGACGGCGCACCGGGGGAGGAGACGACGACGATGAAGATGACGACGCGCACCGGAAGAAGACGTCGGGCAGCACGGGCGGCGGCTGCAGGGGTGGAGGCGCAGGGGTGGAGGCGCAGGGGTGGGGGCTGCCTAGGGTTTTAAGAGGTGGCCTCCCTCCCTCTTGGACCAAGAAAAACCCACAGGCCAAGGCCTAGGCCCAGTTGTCTTAAATTTTCATAAAACCCTCAAAACTCTTATAAATTTAATTATTTAACAAAGTCCTCTCTCTATTAATTAAACAATTAATTAAACAATTTCCGGGGTATTACATTCTACCCCCCTTAAACAGAATTCGACCCCGAATTCTAACTGCAACCTCAACAGAAAACAAAAACAACCAACTAGCAATTAACTAGCAATTAACTAGCACCCGACGTGAACAACGCCGGGTACTGCTCGCGCATGCGAGACTCCAACTCCCAAGTTGCTTCTCTCTCGGTCTGCTGCGACCAAAGCGCTTTGACATACTAAATATTTTTTTTTCTAATTGCTTGCACCTCGCACATAGGTTCTTGAAGATCCAAGTGGTTTGCCAACCTCCCGATCCTTGCTCCTTACATCTGCATAACTTTTCAGCCCGCTCTGGGCAGCCAACAGATTCTGACTCACCAAGGCCACTCGTTGAACTTACGCCCTACAATACTTGAATTGTGTAGCTTTAATTCTTGAATGGTGGTGGTCTTACTCGTTGGTCAACGGTTTTAATGAAGCCCACGCCCGGATCTTTCAAGTTCTCCTCGATACCGAGTCATACAAAGCGTGTATCCCACACTAGAACCCAAGGTAGTCCTAGTGATACACAAACCCCTAAAACTTCGCAGCTTAACAAAAGCGATTAAATACACATCGGTTATCATTCCCTTTAGTACCAACCCACACAATCTGACAAGACATATATCTCATGTTTCCATTCTCAATCGATCTCTTTACCTTAGCAATGAGCACCCCTTAAACACGGGCACACCACGGGGTCAAGGTAAACCCACTCTTTCACACACGTAATACAACTGAAAATAAGGGATTCTTATTGCAATCACGCATCACCCACTCCCCACCAAAGGGTCAAATCATAAAAGAAAATCGAGGATTCAACATAAGAACCTCTCCACCTTCCAAGTAGGTGGTTTGCAAACAAACAACACATACGTCAAAGGGGAATCACTCAAATGTCAAACCCGTCCATTTTTTTCCTAAACCGGAAAAACCACACAAGCCAACAAAAAGTCAACTCAAACCACAAAAGACTTTTCTCTCATCACGTAGCTCAAACAAGAATCAGGGAGCATTTTACTACCGATTTTTTTTTATTAAACTTCCTCTTGAATCACGAGGTTTCAAATTATCCCATACCATACTAGCTCAATTCTCTTAAATTGGCAACATCAACTCTATGTTCAAACCGAGTGCATCCAACACACTTTTGTAGAGGGACTCTACTATTCTCATAATAACATACTCTAGTCAACTCCTCTTCCCACATGTTACTTTAACGAATAATTTCCAATGCACCTCATCGTTATTTTTCACCCACCAACACTTCACCACAAATCTTAAGGACAATCAACATGAATTTCTCGGCACATACCCATTTACTACATCCAAAGGATACTATCAAGGAACATCATAATATTCGAATCCACTCCTTCCACTATTCTCACGCAATAACATTAGCCTCCAAGGTTCTAGCATAGATCACCAACCAAAATTTCCCATCTCTAAGGCTTCTATACATATACTTGATATATTTAATACAAAGACTCTTAAATTCAGTGACTAAAATTTCCACAATCAACCATACTCAATCATTAACAACCATATGAAACATATTCTCAACTTGATTATCTGAGAAAGATTCTAACTCCTAGAGGGTTACTCAACGAGCTAAGTTATACATGGCAAAAATTCAACAATCCTTACTATCCCAATAATTCCCACAACGGTTGGGCTTCGTCACAATTATAAACTCATTAACTATACCATCATAATCATTCTAATAATCCTTGCAAAGTACCCCATCATGATGCTCCAATAAAATTGATCAAGATTCCCATACTTTCAATAATTCCAACGTTCCAAAAAATAAACGTAACACTCATGAACCACAGCTAGGTTCTTCTAGTTGCAACAATAAAACTATTTAGCCCCAAGGACAACATCTTCTTTAAATCAAATCCTCATCGAGAATTATTCAACGAACAATTTATCACTCCAAGAATCTCAAGTATCTTGATACCCACAATCTCACCCGACTAATCACAAAACCACACCAACCAGTTGCCATACACATCTTAAAGGTCTTTGCAACCCAAACTGCGTACCCCTTTCTTGGAGAAGCAAAAGAAGAAAAATCTCAGCACAATGTCCATCTGCAATAAACACAAAACCAAGAAAACAAAGATCTTGGACAATAAAGGATAAGACCACAGCTGAAGGCGCATGCCTCCTCGAGACGAAAACATCAAATCTCAACCAATACGAATACAAGATTGTCATTTGAGCTCGAAACTCTTAAGCAAATGAAAATAAGAAGTCAAACACACTTCACAAAGATTGCACAACTTGACTTCAACCTTCAAAACTTTTATCAAACTTTTCCTTTTAACAAAGAGAACAACCTTCTTTGAATACGGTATCACCTTAACAATTCCAACAAAAGAAGAGTTGAAGACCACAACACATTAATTCTTTAAGAACTAATTAAAATCCCTCAACACGACACTTTGCTTAAAACAATTTCAGCTACCACATAAATCATGAGATCAAAGATCGCATACACACTATCAAAACTTTTGATTTAAATAGTACGAAGGAATTTATTCAAATTCTTCTATTTAATGAACCTTCAACATCACCATCATAACCACAAATGGACCAACATACTAACATCAGAATAATACATTCTTAACAAGCATCATCATATCCTCAACTCCCTTCATAAACTTTTCCAAAAGAAACATTAGAAATCACTTCATCATGTTTCTAATATCTAAATAAGGTTGCAACTACTTGATCTAGGAGAACCTAGTGCATAAGCCACATAAATAGAACAAAGCTCTTAAACAAGATGATACTAGAACATGACAATCTCACAAAACATACTAGCATAAATCTCTTACTAGATTTCATATATTCAATTCTTATGGATGCTCAACTTTAATTTAGCACAAATTAATTGTACTCTAGTCATTACCGGCAATAATTGATTATTATTTTATCGCAACGGCATTCATGATCCTAACTTCGTTTTACAATCATAAAACAATCATGAACATAGATTCAGTATCCTACCTTACATTCAGAAACTAGAACGGAATTGACTTTAATCTTAAATAATACCAGCTTGTAAGACAAGTTCCTACTAGTCAATACCTCAACCCTCATCTATTTCTTTATACATTCTTCAACAATCTAGCATGGTAAAAGATAGATGAAACTAGCAATTGTGCATGCTCATAAAGCATCTAATTAAAAGACATATTAAGGGTCAATATTACCAAGGTAATATTCTAACACCTCCTTACTTAATCATTCCAAACGGTCGGATTAATTACTAAAGACACAGATAATTCAATTTATCCAATCATGATAGACATTTTAACAATCGTAATAATCATTCCGGTTCTTATACACACTCCTCAATAACTCCATGAGTTACTATCATGAGTAAACAAATTCTTAATCATAGTTCATCTAAAAACTATTACAGGGCAATATCAAATTAAACAACTACACTTCCAAGGATACTAGTAAAAAATTTAATTATACACTATGCTAACATATCAACCTGATAATTCAACCTTATGAATTAGTTTATACGACTACCACCTTCCACTTAAGCATAGCAAAACAACATAAAGACTTTTAACACTCTCTTTCAAAAGGAAAAGGAACAATAAACTTCAACGCCGAGGTAAAGAGAAACATAGATCCAAAGCTTTCACATAACAATGAGTTTTGCAACTCAAAATTCGCATTAATAAAAGAAAACACCAAGCGAACAATGAGCCATGATTCGCAACAAGACAAACTCCCACGAAGGAACTAACCTTACAAATCAACAAAAAGCACAGGTAGCAAAGTATCTCAGTAGTCCGGAAAGAAACAATAACTGCTTCAAGGAACAGGTAGAGACCAATTGCATACCCTCAAATGCAAGAACCACAATCTCAAAAGAAATTCATTAACTCCAATCAGCCAAGAATTGGCCGAAATCAACTTAAGGATAATAACAACTTTTCTAATAAATTCACCCAACACCGCAATTAAGTTACCCGAGGTAGCTACATTGCTAATCCTCATACTACAAACAATGATATAATCTGCAATACCAAGGTAGCACATCACAACATCTACATCATATCATTGACTATTCTCACCATAATATCATAGGAGCAAATCATAATCATACAAGATTATCAATAAGCATACAAGATTATCTCATAATGTAAATCATCAATATAACATAATAAAACTATGCTAAGGCATTCTATAAAATTTCGGCAGAGCCTCCTTTGTTTATTGATAAAAATGAAGTTCTAACAATATTATCAAAAGGTATGAATAACCGCAAGCAAAGTAATTTGGCTACTAAGCAGAAACATCTATAAAACTTAAGTAAAGCACGGAAGCAATATGAAGAAGTTCTAATCCATTATTACATCTTAATCAAGGTCATAATCAAATACCACTTGAACTAATCAACAAATAATAATTAGAGTTCTCTATCTTCTCCATGGTGAATATTTCGTGCAAGTGCAACAATACTAATCCTCTTTATTCCCATGCATGCTGACCTCGTGAAGGTACCTAAAATAAATAAACAACAACAACAAAACAACGAAGAAGAGTGAGTCCAATGACTCGGCAAGTATAATCAGTAACCAATGCAAGCATGAACATTAACTCTCAAGTTAAACATTTTACATATGAATTTCATGCTATGCATTATGATCAAAAGCTCCTCTTTCTCATCTCTTTCGCATTTTACCGGTAATGCGGTGTGCATCCGTCAATGCACACCCATGCCTGTACCCTCGGTACAAGGACCAGTGCCCACACTCCGCAAGTGTGGGGACCTCGATCTTGATCACCGCATGATCAAGACTTCAACAATTCTCAATATGATGCATATATGTGAATGTATCAAAAGATAACGAGCATTCACCATACTACGCATCAACCAATCTCATAAATGCCATAATGTAAACAGAACATAAATAGCATTCTCAATTCATCACTTACTCATACTCACAATTTAAACAGTCATGATTCAACCATCATCCAAACAATTCAACAAATCCATAAACACACAGATTTTCACATCACAAATATACTTGCCTCAACCGCGAGAAAATGAAGAACACGTAGAAGGCACAACCCCGAATCCGCTCTCCTCCTGAATATTTAATTAATAATTACCAACATGACAGTAGCGGGTTTCTAGATATAAAATAACAGCAACCCCAATTAACCCAACAATTTATCTCAATTAAATCCCCAACTCCCCTCGGCCAAATCTGCCCAACCACAGACAGCCGACTTCCAAAAATCATAAGTTTCAGTAAGTAACTCCAAATTAAGCGTTCTTGGACTCTCTGGAAATATAATTAAATTATCTACAAAAACTTAGTTGGGGAGACTCTCTGATTCTGCCATTAACTAGCCGATCCAAACCCTTTTCTAAAGCATCCAAATTCACATCGGACTCTCTGGACAGCGCACTAAAACAGGCATAACTTTCGCCCAGAAATTCGAATCGGACTTCTTTACCTCTATTGAAAGCTAAGAAACTTATCTACAACTTTCTCAATTTTAAGGACTCCTGAATCGCAACTATTTCGGTCGCACAAACCGATCGACTAAACTCTGTCCAGAACTACCCCGATCTGCAGAACAGTAACACTAGAAAATTCATAACTTTCGCTACACAAATTCGAATCACGTGTTCTTGTACTCCCTGGAAAGATAATTAAACCCTCTACAACTTTCTAGAAGGGGTCCAGACATGAATCCCGACGAAACTAGATCAAAACTGCCGAGAAACAACTACCATCCCAGCAGCCCAGAAAACCGACGAATCTAACTTGATTAAAAACCAATCTAGATACTACCAGGGATTACCCTTGACGACACGACGACGAACACGTCGACGAACACGACGAACACGGCGACGAACACGCCCGCGATCTCCTCCTCTCTTTCCTCCGGATCCACGCGTGCAGCGACGAACGTCGGCGACGGCGCACGGGGAGGAGGCGACGACGATGAAGGCGACGGCGGCGCACCGGAAGAAGACGTCGGGCAGCACGGGCGGCGGCTGCTGGGGTGGAGGCGCAGGGTGGAGGCGCAGGGGTGGGGGCGCCTAGGGTTTTAAGAGGTGGCCTCCCTCCCTCTTGGGCCAAGAAAACCCACCGGCCAAGGCCTAGGCCCAGGTTGTCTTAAATTTTCATAAAACCCCTCAAAACTCTTATAAATTTAATTATTTCACAAAAGTCCCTCTCTCTATTAATTAAACAATTAATTAAACAATTTCTGGGGTATTACACCTGTACCACATAGCATTTTCATAAGCATGAACACACGTAATCATATCATAAATCACACATCCACATTCATTATTCATCCACATTCCATACTATAAGAATTAACCATTATTATACTTGCCTTAACCGCGAGAATACGAAGAACGAGCAGAAGGTGCAACCCCTGGAATCCGCTCTCCTCCTGAATAATAATTAATAATTACTAACGTAACAGTAACGGGTATTTAGATACAAAATATCAACAACCCCAATTACCCCAACAATTTATCTTAACTAAACCCCGAACCCGTACAAACTCCTCTCCGCTCAGCAAAACGGCAAGAACCCTTCTGCAGCAGCGTTGTTTCACAATTTCGTATCTTTAAAAATAATGATCTAAATATAGTAAACGATACCTCTCTGGAATCATGACTTAAAAACCTACAATTTTCATGTAGAACTCCTATTTTTATTCGGATCAGAACTAGATGTAATTTAATGCCCTACATAGAGAAAACTTTTTGATCTGGCAAACTGGACAGCGAAACCAAATCGCGTCCCCACGACAGTACAGAGGTCTAAAAATCCCGAAAATTACACATCAACTATAAATCTGAATTACATACAACTCTCCCAATTACGGACCTAACCATAAAATTCATCTACTATTTTTAAAATCCGAATTACAGTCGGACTGTAACAATCTGCCCGCCTGACGGACAGCTGTAATCCCGACTCCGTATCTCCCAGATCCCACGACATAAAAATCTGAAACAAATATAGCAGACGCATCTGGAAATCCTCTACAACTTTCCTTTTGGGAAGACCCGCAAGAAAAATTGTTTACTAGATCAAAACCGCGAAACAAGACGCGCTGCGCGAATAGATCTAAAATCAGCCCGCGAATAAACTCTAATCGGGCAATTAATCTATAATCCTCCATTAAAATCCGTGCCAAGAACCCTAATTATTTCTAAAAATAGAGGGTTTGGGATGAGGAAAAATTACCAATCTGAAGAATTTCCCCAAAATTTTCCTCCTCTTCTTCTTCTCCTTCCTTCTCCTTCCTTCTTCTTCTTCTCCTTTTTCTCCTCTCCTTCTCCTAGCACCAAGGGACAAGGGGGTGGCCGTGGGGAAAAGAGGGAGAAGGGGGCTGCGCCCAAGGTGGGAAAAAAAGGGAGAGGGGGAAGGGAGGGGGTTTATAAAGGGGTGCTAGGGTTTAGGAGTGGGTATGGGCCCCCATTTGGGCTGGTTGGCCCAAATCGGCATTTTACAATGGGCCTCCAAAATATTCAAATTAATTATTTTAATTTATTTAATTTATTTTACAATGTTCTACAATTTATATTTTTCGTTCCCGCGATTAACCAAAAAACCGGCGATTCCGCGATTGATTTAAAATCTTATGCCGTAACGACGTTCGGGATATTACATTCTCCCCACCTAAAAAGGATTCGTTATCGAATCTCGCTCCTGAACAAACGAGACAAAAAGAACAACCAAGGAAAGGATAACCAAAGAATAGAGCATCCCAAGGATAGAACATCACAAGGGAACAACCACTACGGGTTCACACTCATTCCGAAGAAGTTGGGTCCTTTTTCTACATTTGAACTTGAAGCTCCACGTCACCTCCTGCTCGGACTGATTCGCCAAGAGGGCCTCCGCATATCTGCTGGCTCTCTTCCTCATGTCCAACTCTGACGAGTCCACGACACGCACCAGTCAACGCCGAGGACTCGCAACTCTTCTGCTGACTCTAAGCGGCCAACAGATCATGCCTTTCTCGCAAAACTATCAAGCCACTAGCTAAAACCATCCTTTTTAAAAAAAACTTTTTCCCCTATTTATTATAATCGGGATAATACATTGTACCCCTTTTAAAGAATTCGACCACAGATTCCACTCATAACATTACTCGAAGCACAAACAATAACTGTTACAAATGTAACACAACCACAAGAAGAATAAAACATTCTCAAGCAACACACCAGCAAACAACCTTCCTTCGAAGGACCACAATCCAAAACAAAGGATTCACAACAAACCATTCACACTCTCCAAATAGACATTCAGAGAATCCACACTGCACAAGCCAAGAGTGATAATCACTCGACAAACTAAAACAATCAATTTCTTTTCCTAACTGGAAAAGAATACACCTCACATCAAACAACTCAATTTGCAGATGACCTCTGCCATAAACACACACAATTAAACAAGAATCAAGAGAGCATATTACTGCTCGAAATATTAATAATTTCCTAATACATTCCTTTTGAAAAAAATTTAACTTCCTTGAACCAAGGATTTCCAAATCATCGCCCCAACACACCAACTCATTTATCTCAAGTTGGCAACTTCGACATTACGTTTAAACGAGTACATCATCCACACACTTGCAGAGACTTTTCTTGTCTCCACAAAATACATTCTAGTCAAGACCTCGACCAATAAAATTACTTTGACATATAATTCTTAAAGCACCTCAATCCTTTTAAGGATAACAACTCAAAATTCATATCACACCCACAATCTCACTAAAATCAATCGCATAACTACACCAACTAGTTGCTATACACCTCTTAAAGGTCTTACCCCTTTCTTGGAGAAGCTAAAGAAGAAAAATTTCAGCACCAAGACCATCTGCAATAAACACAAGACCAAGAAAACAAAGATCTTGGACAATAAAGGATAAGACCACAGTTGAAGGCACATGTCTCCTTAAGAAGAAAACATCAAATCTCAATCAATAAAAATACAATATTGTCATTTGAGCTCAATAAACTCTTAAGCGGCGAAAATAAGAAGTCAAACATACTTCAAAAAGATTGCATCTCTTGACTTCAACCTCCAAAACTTTTATCAAACTTTTCCTTTTAATAAAGAGAACAACCTTCTTTGATTACGGTATCACCTTAACATTTCCAACAAAAATAATTGAAGATCATAACACATTAATTCTTTAAGAACTAATAAAACCTCTCAACATGACACTTTGATTTAAAATAATTTCAGCTACCACATAAGTCATGAGATCAAAAGATCGCGTATGCAACTATCAAAGCTTTTGATTTAAATAGCATCATGGAAGTTATCAAATCCTTCTTATTAAATGAACATTCAACATTATCATCACAACCACATGCTGACTATCATACTAATATCAGAATAATACATTCTAAACAAGCATCATCACATCCTCAAATCCTTTCATAAACGTTTCCAAAGGAAACATAAGAAATTATTTCATCATGTTCTAATATTTAAGTAAGATTGCAACTACTTGGTCTAGAAAACCTAATGTATAAGCCACACAGTAGAACAAAGCTCTTAAACAAGATGATACTAGAGCAAGATAATCTCACAAAACATGCTAGTATAAATTTCTTACTAGATTTCATATATTCAACTCTTATTGATACTCAAGTCTAACTTAGCACAAATTGATTGTACTCTATTCACTATTGGCAATAATTGTAACA
Source organism: Bonia amplexicaulis (assembly GCA_036346245.1). Taxonomy (NCBI): domain Eukaryota; kingdom Viridiplantae; phylum Streptophyta; class Magnoliopsida; order Poales; family Poaceae; genus Bonia; species Bonia amplexicaulis. Next base: position 995,293 of record CM070749.1, on the reverse strand, counting down.
TCCCAAAATTTGCAAATCTTGAAAATTCAAATTCAAATTAATTATTTTAAAATATTTGGATCTTATTTGAATTTTTCTGAGTTTTCCAGTTTTTAAAATCAATTTTTAGAATTAAAAAGAAATTTTATTATGAAAATATATCATCAAAACATCTTGGAAATATTTTATTTAAGTTCAAAAGGTATCTAAAAACTTATATAAATTTTTCTAGAATTTTAGAAGTTTATTTTGTATTTTTCGAGGATTATTGAGTTTTCTAGTATTTTCATAAATCGAAATTAAAATAAAATTTAAAACCCTCCTCCCCCCGGCCGCCACGTGACGGCGGATCGCCTCCACGTTGCCCGCCATCCCGCCTCCCTCCTTCGCGTCCGCCACGTGGGCGGACGAGATCCGACCACGCCCGCCTTCCCGGCCGATCCCGCCCGCCCACGCTCTCTCTCTCTCGCCACCGGGCCGCTGTGGCGCCGCCCCTCTCCCGCCCGCCCCCCCACTGTCATCCCGACCTCCGCCTCCTCCTTCCTCGCACCGCCCGCAACCGCCGCCCAGAACCGCCTCCGCCCTCTCGCCTCTCCCCCCCCGCGCCCCACTTCCCCTCTCCCCACGCGCCCCACTTCCCTCTCTTCCCCACGCCCCCACTCCTCCAACCGCCGCCAACCGCCGCCACCTCCCACGTCGGCGAGAAATCGCCACGGCCTCACCCCCATTCTCCTATTTAAACCCCTCCCGGCATCCCCATTCCTCCTCCTTTCCCCACTCACCTCTCTCTCGGCCGCTCCACCGCCCCGCACTGTAGCCTCCTCGGGCGCCGCCGCCAACTCCGGCGAGCCATCGCCCGCAAGACGAGCCCCGCCTCGCCTCGCCGACCCGCCGCCGCCTTCACGCGCCGTGCGCACCCCGGCCGCCCCTCGGCTACACCTCTCCGCCACCGGAGCCTCTCGCCGCCGTCGACCGAACCGCGCCGCCGCCCTCGCCGTTGCCGACGCCCCTCCGGCCATCTCCGGTAAAATCCCGCCACCCCCGGATTCCTCTCTCTTCCCTCTTCCTCCTCCGCCCCTCGCCGCCGGCCGCCATGCGCCGCCGTGCCGTCGCCGCCGCCTTCACCGGCCGGCCGGCCACCCGTCTTGACGTGGCAACCAAGTGGCGCCACGTCCGCCACCTCGGCGCCACCCCGCCGCGTCAGCGCCACGCAGCCGTCCGTGCCACCTCGGCCATCCCCCTCCTCCGCGGACCCGGTCCATGGACCAGGCCCACCGTCGATGGGATAACCCGGTGGTCGACGTCATGTCGACGTCATAAATCGGTTTTCCGTTGAAAATAATTCGCCGAAAAGAAATTCTATGCTGACGTCATAATTCTGATTTTTCTTTAGAAAATAATTCCAAAATCCAGTTTATTCATTTTAACTGTTTTTAAACTTCCCAAGGCCATAACTTTTCATCCTAACTCGATTGGACCCATTCAAATTTCTAAATTCCTCAAAAATTCCAATCTTTACATTTCTGCCATCCTTTCAAATTTTTGAAATTTATTTGATAATTTGAAATTTAAAATTCAAATTTCAAATACCCTTTCTCCCTCGTTTGAACTCCGATTCCATTGAAACTTCCTCCTAAATTCATCTAAATTTATAAAATTCACCCCAGTAATATTATTATAATATCTGTACTTTTATTTGTATTTATTTATCCTTTGTGTTCTCATTTTGCGCGTAGAATCCGATTTGGTCGAAGAGTTCGCGAATCATAACAAGAGAATCGAAATTCACCCACGAAGGCAAGTCTCCTTTGATCATCTTTGAACCTATGTTTGTGAAATGTTTTTCAATTATTTTAAATTTAATGCATTGCTATGTTACATAAAATGATAGTTTCTGTTGTAGAGATAATAGTTAAACCGAAGAATTGTTATGCCCTCTTTTGACTTTGACAACCATGTACCTTTGACACCCTAGGAATTCCCTTGTCTCATTATTTGAGAATATTATGAATCTTTGATAATTGTTGTATCGGTAGTAAGATGCTTAGACAAGCTATATAACTTTAGTAACTTTAGATTGGGAACTACATTTCAATGAACTAGACCTTTATTCAGAATCGAATGGCAAATGGTGTTGCCTCTGTTCATGTGAAATGAATTAAATTGTGAAAATCATTTTAGACTGGGGCGGATGGTTGGTTTGGATTGGTGCGGTTAGCACGAGATCTTGAAAAGTGTATGTTCCGCCCTAGTCGATTAAGGACCGACTCTTGTGTTTGTCCAGTCTGAGCACTACCGTACAACCACATGTCTATATGGGTATGACCTAGCTGATTAACTTATGATAGACTAGTTTAGATATCACCAGTGGTAAGTGAGTGCGTGGTTCTTGGTTATTCACGGTGAGGGACAGGTTCTTGTACTCATATGGCGCAAGAGGGGGCTTCTGTCGGATGGTTTAATCCTTCAGCGGTGAAACCTCAGCGGGTGTTGTCTAGCTAGACTAGAGTAAGGTAAAGGCTTTGTGATGAATTATCTGGGTCTCGTGCCTAAGGAAGCATGCTGACTATTAAGATAACTTGTCTCTTGTGGGTAAAGTGTACAACCTCTGCAGTGTAAAACTATTCGAATAGCCGTGCCCACGGTCAAGGGCGGGCAAGGTATGCTTTCACATGGTAGATCTTTATTTTTGGTTTAAATCAAGTTTTGGGAATCCGAGAGTGGATAGAACTCTCGGGGAAATTATCCTGGTGGTTGGAACCAGTGTGGGTGGTTGGAACCCGTAGTATCAAACTTGGTGGTAGAATCCTTGTGATTAAAAATGCCTAATGATTTTAGTTAGAATAATTTCTTCAGTTAAACTGTCGCCTTCAAAAATAGTTATTGGTATTGGAAATAAAATGTCGCTTTGTGCAAAAGAGCCATATAGCCTTCTTTGTTAAACCTTGCATCTAATGCATTTTCCCAAGACTTGCGGAGTACTTTATGTACTCACATGCTACACTTAAAATATATATCTCAGAGGAGTATGAAGTTCAAGAAGGAGGTTTCGACTACTCTACGGTTGGATTTGATGAAGGATTTCCGGACGTTTAGGTCGCGCTCCCCAGTCAATTGCCTGTGGTGTATTGATGGGTCTTTATCATGTTTAATTTGCTTCCGCTGTGTTTATGTTTATTTGTGAGGTCTAGAAACCTCGTTTGTGTTGTAAGACCTTTGGTCAGTACTCTTTATAATATTGTAATATTCGTCTTTGGCAATGTAATCATCATTTGTTTAACTGTGCACTAGCTTTGATCCGGGACTAGTCTTTGTAATACAGGAGGGTCGGTTTGATAATCCGGGTCCCGACAATAATTGATTATTATTTGGTCACAACAACATTCACGATCCTAACTTCGTTTTACAATCATAAAACAATCATGAGCATAGATTCTGTATCCTACTTTACATTCAGAAATTAGAACGGAAATGACTTTAAACTTCAATAATACCAACTTGTAAAACAAGTTTCTACAAGTCAGAACATCAACCTTCATCTATTTCTTTATACATATTTCAACAATTTAGCATGGTGAAAGATAGATGAATCTAGCAGTTGTACATGCTCATAAAGTATCTAGATAAAGGATAGATTAAAGGTTAATATTACTAAGGTAATATTCCAACACCCCTTACTTAATCATCTCGAGCGGTCGATTAATTATCGAAGACAAGATTAATTTCAATTTATCCAATAGGATAGAAATTTAAATAATCATAATATTCATTCTAGTTCCCTAACTAAACCTAGTTGGTGAGCTTCCCTGAATCGGCCATCTTCTACCCGCACCAACCACTTTTCTTAAAACATCAATTTTCACATTGGGTTCTCTAGACAGCGCACTAAAATTATCATTACTTTCACCCCGAGTGTCCGAATCACGATTTATTGACCTTTCTAGAAAGCTAAGACAATTATCTACAACTTTCATAATATGGAGATCCCCTGATTCTCCCGTTTTCTAATCACCCAAACCAATTTACCAAGACCGACAGGAATCTCCGATCTACGAACAGTCCTACTAGAAAATCATAACTTCTGCTACAATGGTCCGAATGACACGTTCTAGCACTTCACAGAAAGATAATGACGTCCTCTACAACTCTCTAGAAGAAGTCCAGATCTGAATCCCCACGAAACTATCCCAAAACATCTGTCTACCAAAATCTGTCCTAGCAGTCCATAATACCGACATTGCTACCGCAATTAAAATATACATCTACTGTAACACGTGGCATAATGCAAATAAATGCAAAGATCCAAGGCTTTCCCATGTTTACGAATTTGCAATATAATACTTTCATTAATAAAAGTTCCAAGTGAACAAATAAGACATGTTTCACAACAAGACAAAACTCCACGAAAGGACCAACCTTGCAAATCAATAATTTTGTCAAATAGCAAAAGTGTCTCAATAGTCCAAAAAACAATAATTACTTTAAAGAACAGGTAGAGACCAATTAAAACCATCAACCACAATAAACCACGAATCCCAAGATAAATTCATCCTCCACCACGGGATAAAAATTAACCAAATTCAACTCAAGGAAGAGAGAAGCTTTTCTAAAGAACTCATTCCTAACCTCTGAAATTAAGTTGCCCAAGGAAATATCCCTCACCAATTCAATACCACGAATAGTGCTATAACTTGGCCATGGCTTGGCCGCACCACGACCTCTATCTCTCGACATTAACTATCACCACACATAACAGTCACATAGTCAAATCATAGGCACCAAAATATCATTGCATAACAAGTACAAAGCCAACTATTAAGCACATATTCAACCATGATAATCAACGGAAACGTACATGCAATGCAAACCCCGTTCCCACCTACAGTGCCTAGTGTGTCAAAATTAATACTTCATTAACCACGGACCTACTGACCGCTCGATACCAATCAGAACACCCGGCCAAACAATGGCCTGGAATGTTACTAAAGTAACAACATAACGAGCTAGGTTATTTGCTTTCTATAAAATTTCGGCAGAGTCTCCTTTGTTTATTGTCTAATTTAGAGATTCCAACAAGCATAATCAAAGGATGTAATTAATCGTAAACCATATAACACTACTAAGTAGAACAGCTATAAAACTTAATTAAAGAGCGGAAGCAAAATAAGCAAGATCTAGTTCTTTATTACAATTTAACCTTTTAGTCATAAGCCAATTATCACTTGAGCTACTCATCAAATATACTCTAAGTTCTATATTTCTTCCGGGGTGAGTAATTCGTGCAAGTGCAACAAATCTAGTCTTCCTTTAATCCCATGCATGCCAATCTCATGAAGGTACCTAAAACAAACAACAAACAACAACAACAACAGCAAGAGTGAGTCTAAAACTCAGCAAATATAAAAGTGGTAACATGCATAAACATTATCATCATTTCACAAGTTCATCTACCAATCATATAAATAATCATGCTATGCAATATGATCAAAAATCTCTTTATCTCTTCTCTTTCGCATTTTACCGGTAATGCGGAGTGTGCATCCGTCAATGCACACCCATGCCTGTACCATCTGGTACAGGGACCAATTGCCCACACTCCACAAGCATGGGGACCTTTAGCCCGTCATGACATCAACATGACGGGGACCTCGACGCTTGGTCATCTCGTGACCAAGACTTCAAAATATCAGCATGATGCATATGTGTGAATGTCTCAACAAATAAAAAAACATGCATTCACAATATCTATGCATCATAAATTCTCATGAACATCTTCAGTTTCAATCGACCATAAATAGTAACAACAAATCATTATCATAACCAAGATCATTTGAACACACTATTTAGAACAATCATCTCCAAAGCATCAATCATCCGCAATTCACACTATAGTTTTATCACCTCAATTATACTTGCAATAGCAATAAACCATAACATGTACCACATAGCATTTTCATAAGCATGAACACACGTAATCATACCATAAATCACACATCCACATTCATTATTCATCCACAATCCATACTATAAGAATTAACCATTATTATACTTGCCTTAACCGCGAGAATACGAAGAACGAGCAGAAGGTGCAACCCCTGGAATCCGCTCTCCTCCTGAATAATAATTAATAATTACTAACGTAACAGTAACGGGTATTTAGATACAAAATATCAACAACCCCAATTACCCCAACAATTTATCTTAACTAAACCCCGAACCCGCACAAACTCCTCTCCGCTCAGCAAAACGGCATGAACCCTTCTGCAGCAGCGCTGTTTCACAATTTCGTATATTTAAAAATAATGATCCAAATATAGTAAATGATACCTCTCTGGAATCATGACTTAAAAACTTACAATTTTCATGTAGAACTCCTATTTTTATTCGGATCAGAACTAGATGTAATTTAATGCCCTAAATAGAGAAAACTTTATGATCTGGCAGACTGGACAGCGAAACCAAATCGCGTCTCCAAGACAGTACAGGGGTCTAAAAATCCCGAAAATTACACATCAACTAGAAATCTGAATTATCTACAACTTTATCAATTACGGCCCTAACCATAACATTTAGCTACTATTTTTAAAATCCAAATTACAGTCGGACTGTAACAATCTGCCCGCCTGACGGACAGCTTTAATCCCGACTCCGTGTCTCCCAGATCCCACGACAGAAAAATCTGAAAAAAATACAGCAGATGCATCTGGAAATCCTCTACAACTTTCCTTTTGAGAAGACCCGCAGGACAAATTGTTTACTAGATCAAAACTGTGAAACAAGACGCGCTGTGCGAATAGATCTAAAATCAGCCCGCGAATAAACTCTAATCGGGCAATTAATCTATAATCCTCCATTAAAATCCGTGCCAAGAACCCTAATTATTTCTAAAAATAGAGGGTTTGGGATGAGAAAAAAATTACCAATCTGAAGAATTTCCCCAAAATTTTCCTCCTCTTCTTCTTCTCCTTCCTTCTCCTTCCTTCTTCTTCTTCTCCTTTTTCTCCTCTCCTTCTCCTAGCACCAAGGGACAAGGGGGTGGCCGTGGGGAAAAGAGGGAGAAGGGGGCTGCGCCCAAGATGCGAAAAAAGGGAGAGGGGGAAGGGAGGGGGTTTATAAAGGGGTGCTAGGGTTTGGGAGTGGGTATGGGCCCCCATTTGGGCTGGCTGGCCCAAATCAGCTGGCCCACCCCTCCGGACAGCCCAAAATATTCAAATTAATTGTTTTAATTTATTTTACAATGTTCTACAATTTATATTTTTCCTTCCCGTGATTAACCAAAAAACCGGCGATTCCGCGATTGATTTAAAATCTTATGCCGTAACGACGTTCGGGATATTACATCTCCCCACCTAAAAAGGATTCGTCCTCGAATCTCGCTCCTCAACAAACGAGACAAAAAGAACAACCAAGGAAAGGATAACCAAAGAATAGAGCATCCCAAGGATAGAACATCACAAGGGAACAACCACTACGGGTTCACACTCGCTCCGAAGAATTTGGGTCCTTTTTCTACATTTGAACTTCAAGCTCCACGTCACCTCCTGCTCGGACTGATTCGTCAAGAGGGCCTCCGCATATCTGCTGGCTCTCTTCCTCATGTCCAACTCTGACGAGTCCACGACACGCGCCAGTCAACGCCGAGCACTCGCAACTCTTCTGCTGACTCTAAGCGGCCAACAGATCCTGCCTTTCTCGCAAAACTATCAAGCCCCTAGCTAAAACCATCCTTTTTTAAAAAAAAACTTTTTCCCCTATTTATTATAATCGGGATAATACATTGTACCCCTTTTAAAGAATTCGACCACAGATTCCACTCATAACATTACTCGAAGCACAAACAATAACTGTTACAAATGTAACACAACCACAAGAAGAATAAAGCATTCTCAAGCAACACACCAGCAAACAGCCTTCCTTCGAAGGACCACAATCCAAAACAAAGGATTCACAACAAACCATTCACACTCTCCAAATAGACATTCGGAGAATCCACACTACACAAGCCAAGAGTGATAATCACTCGACAAACCAAAACAATCAATTTCTTTTCCTAACTGGAAAAGAATACACCTCACATCAAACAACTCAATTTGCAGATGACCTCTGCCATAAACACACACAATTAAACAAGAATCAAGAGAGCATATTACTGCTCGAAATATTAATAATTTCCCAATACATTCCTTTTGAAAAAAATTTAACTTCCTTGAACCAAGGATTTCCAAATCATCGCCCCAACACACCAACTCATTTATCTCAAGTTGGCAACTTCGACATTACGTTTAAACTGAGTACATCATCCACACACTTGCAGAGACTTTCTTGTCTCCACAAAATACATTCTAGTCAAGACCTCGACCAATAAAATTACTTTGACATATAATTCTTAAAGCACCTCAATCCTTTTAAGGATACCAACTCAAAATTCATATCACACCCACAATCTCACTAAAATCAATCGCATAACTACACCAACTAGTTGTTATACACCTCTTAAAGGTCTTACCCCTTTCTTGGAGAAGCTAAAGAAGAAAAATTTCAGCACCAAGACCATCTGCAATAAACACAAGACCAAGAAAACAAAGATCTTGGACAACAAAGGATAAGACCATAGTTGAAGGCACATGTCTCCTTAAGAAGAAAATATCAAATCTCAATCAATAAAAATACAATATTGTCATTTGAGCTCAATAAACTCTTAAGCGGCGAAAATAAGTGTAACAGCCCAGCTGTTTATTTCAAATTTTTGGAGGAAAAAAAATTAAATTATTAAATTAGATTAATTTGGTTTAAAATAAAAATAAGAGTTTTGTTTGTGTGAAATTGGAATTTTGTTTTGCTCTGTTTTTTTCTGTTTTTAAGAAAGCTAGATTTGAAAAGTAATTTAAATTAAAATTTTAACAATATTATTAAATAAAATGATATTTTAACTTTCTGTAAAAATCCTATGTCAAATTAATTATTTTGATTTATTTGGCTTTTATTTGGTGTTCTGAGTTTTTCTGGAGTTTTAAAAATCTATTTTGAAAATAAAAAGTATTTTAAGTATGAAAATTAAAATACCAACAGTAGTTGGAATTATTTTTATTAAGTCCAAAATGTCTGCAGGAAGTTCTTTGAATTTTTCTGGAACTTTTGGAAGTAATTTTATATTTTTCTGAGCTATAATTAATTTTCTGGTGTTTTCTGAAAATCTAAATCAAATTTAATCCTCCGCCGCCCGATCTAATCTCGTGCGTCCATATTCACTTAACCTCTTCGCCCTCCATCCGACAGTCTCGATGTCCATCGCTCATCAGACCGTCCGCTCTTTCCTCTCTCTCTCTTCTCTCTCGTTGATAAACCGGTCCCACCTGTCAGTGAATAAAATTATTTTTTTTCACAAAAATAATTTGGCCAGAAAATCAAAATCCTTGCTGACGTCATAAATTTATTTTCCACAGAAAAATAATTTATTTCAAAATCATTTCCCTTGATGACGTCATAATTTCATTTTTCAGTTCAAAAATAATTCCAGAAAATCGGTTTATTCTTTTCTCTCTTTTCAAACTTCCGAGAGCCCGTTCTTTTTCATTTTAGCTCCGATTGAGCCAATTTAAATTTCTAAATTCATCTAAAATTCTAATCTATCCATTTATATCCTATTTTCAAATTTTAAAATTTTTTTGAATTATTTGATGTAAACTAAATCTTAATTAGAATTTTTATTTAATAAAATAAAATTAAACATTAATATTTGCTAAAAATATTTTATTTGAGTTCTTTGAGTCCCAAGGAAGTTTCGAAATTTATTTTAGAATTTTCGGAGTTTGTTTGAGCTCAATTTCAAAATCTCAAAACAAAAACAAAAAAAAAGAAAGGGGAGAGAGAGTGAACAGTGCCCATGAGCACTGTTCATCTTCGTTCAGACCGAGCGCGACGCGCAGGCGAGCGCCATGGACGCCGTTTCTTCAAACTTGATTTCTCATTGATTTTCTCAACGGTTTTTCGTGAAATCAAGTGCATTCGTTTCCTCTCATCAAGAGCTTTCAATCCCCTACCGTTTCCCCTCTCATTCATGTGTATTTACACAGAATTGAAACCGGTGCTCTAAATGGCATGAACGTTTGATCTCCCTCTCCCGTTCACCTCTGCCCCTATAAAAGGGAGCACCGGGTGCCCCTTCTCAACCTCACTCAACCCCCAAAATCTCAAAGCCTCTCTCACATTCTTCTCTCCGCAATAGCCATTTCTCTTTTGTGAACCGAGTGGTGTTCTTCGGCCGTTTGCGCCTCCAACAGTGGAGTTCGGTCACTTTTGACCACACCGTTGGCTTCGTCTCCTCGCGTTCTACGCGGTGCTCCCCTCTCCTTCGCCGGAGCATCACCGGAGCATCACCGGACCACCGTGGCCAAACCGCGCCGTCGTTCCTCTCCTCGCTGCGAGCCGACCGTGCGTGTTGGATCAAAACCAAGGTGAGCATTGTATTCCCGACGTTCTCCTCTTCGTTTCGCCACAAACCTCACCCGCTAACTCCCCTCCGTTTGCCCGGAACGCCGATGCCAACCCGCCGGTCGCCTAATGTCTTCTCCGCCATGTTTCGTCACCATCCGATGTCCGTTGGCCGAGCCGTCTGTACCGTTGAGTTCGCCTCGACGCGTTCTACGCTATGCTCCCATCGTCATCACTCGAAGACTCACCGAGTCCTCGTCGACCTGGTCAAGCCAGACGCTGAAACCGTGCCTTCGCGCGTACACCACTATTTCGGTAAGCGCTTTGATTTTTGTTCGCGTCATATCATGTCCTAGCCTCCAAACAATTTATCCATCATTTTTATTTAATTTTTCGTGGAGCCAATTGTCAGAAATTGAACTTTTCGCGAAAGTCGCTGTTTTTGACTCCCGACGTCAATTCGTCGTCTCTGTTGAGTTTTAGCCTGTGCCGTAATTTTTCTTAGACTTGTCTCGCCGCGTCCTACGCCGTGCTTCCTTCCGTTTCCCCGAAAAGCCTCCACAAATTTTTGCCTCCGACACCTCGCCATGGCCGCCAATGGCATCTCGTGTCCCCAACTATCCAGTGGTATTTTCTGCAATCCGTTCGCGTCATATCGTGCCAAACCATCCCAGGTAGCCACCTTTCAATTGGTTTTGGATTCGCTTCACCGAGCACCAAGATATCAAGTTTTTCCTTTTTCTCTACCGTCGTCGTTCAAACGTCGATTGTATCGTCTCCGATGAAGTTTCAGCTTAGCCAATAATTTTTCTAGCTTCACCATGTCGTGTTCTACCCTGTGCTCACCCTACATCTCCACGTTCTACACCCGGTACTATCTCCTTCCAACTTGCCGTTGTCCTTTCGCCGTCACTGCTGCATTCTCTCACCGCCAGTGATTGCCGCCGTTCCTCGACTCCGTACCCACGTCACCATCTTCGCCTCGTCGCCGGAGTTTCATTCTGTCCGTTCGCCACCACCTCGCAACCAATCGACACCGTTCTATTCAAAAAGAAATTCTCGGATTTTGTTATCATTTCATGTGATATCTAAAACTTCCAGATATCCGTTCTTCTTCATTTGAACTCCGAATCCGTTGATTCTTTCTCCTAAATTCATCTAAAATCTTAACCTTTCTTCCAGTATATATTTTGTATTTTTGTGATTTTATTTGTATTTATTTGTTCGTTTGTATTTATCGTTCCGCGCGTAGAATCCGACGTCGCCGAAGAATATTCTAAGCAGCAGCAAGAAAGTCAAGATATCGCACACGAAGGCAAGTCTCCTTTGAACATCTTGAACCTATGTTTGAGAAATGTTTTGATTATTTTAAATTAATGCATTGCTATGTTACATAAAATGATAATTCATGTTTTAGAGAGAATAGTTAAACCGACAATTGTTATGCCCTCATTTGACTTTGACAACCATGTACCTTTGACACCCTAGGATTTCCTTTGTCTCAATAATGAGATTATTATAAAACTTTGGTGAATGTTGTAACGGTAGTAAAATGCTTAGTCATGCTATATACTCCTTTGGTACCTTTTGAAATGGGAAATTATATTTTGTGGAACTGGATTTTGTTCAGAATTTAGTGGTGATTGGTGTTACCACTGTTCTTTAAAATAAAATAAAATGTGAGAGTTGATTTAGACTGGGGCGGATGGTAAGATTGGTTTGGTGCGGTTAGCACGAGACCTTGTAATGTGTATGTTCCGCCCTAGTCAATTAAGGATCGACGCTTGTGTTTGTCCAGACTGAGCACTACCGTACAACCACAAGTCTATATGGGTACGACCTAGCTGACTAACTTACGATAGTTTAGTCTTGGTACCACCAGTGGAAAGTGGGTGCGGGTGTCTTGGTTATCTGATGAGGGACAGGGTTTACTGTACTCATACGGCGCAAGAGGGGGCTTCTGACTGGGTGGTTTAACCCTTCAGCGGTGAAACCTCAGCGGGTGGTGTCTGGCTAGACTAGAGTAAGGTAAAGGCTTTGTGATATTTTATCTGGGTCTCATGCCTAAGGAAGCATGTTGGCTATTAAGATGACTTATCTCTTGTGGGTAAAGCTGTACAACCTCTGCAGAGTGTAAAACTATTCGAATAGCCGTGCCCACGGTCAAGGGCGGGCAAGGAATGCATTCACATGGTAGCTCATTGGTTTTGGTTTTAAAATAAAAGTTTTGAAAACCAGGAGTGGTTGGAACTCTCGGATTTGTGTCCTGGCGGATGTCGCCAGTGTGGGTGGTGTAACCCGTTTTCTTGAACTTTGGCGGTTAGCCAGTTCTTTAGTGTGGGTGGTTTAACCCATGGTTTTGAATTTTGGCGGTTAGCCAGTTGTTTAGTGTGGGTGGTTTAACCCGTGGTTTTGAATTTTGGCGGGTTGAGCCAGTATTCAAGTGTTGGTGGTTGGAACCTTCACTTTAAAGTTATTAGATTTTATTAAAGCAATTTCTTTATTAAACTAATGCCTTCAAAAATATTTAATGGTATTTGAAATAAAATGTTGCATTGTGCAAAAGAACCATATAACCCTCCTTTGTTAAGCCTTGCATCTATTGCATTTTCCCATGACTTGCGGAGTACTTTATGTACTCACATACTACACTCAAAAATAATAACCAGAGGAATATGAAGCTCAAGAAGGAAACTTCGACTACGGCGCGTATGGATTCGACGAAGGCTTTCCGGAGTTCTAGGTTGCGCTTCCCCAGTCAATTGCATGTGGCGTATTGATGGGTCTCCGTTGGATTTACTTTTGCTTCCGCTGTGCTTTATGTTTTGTGTGTGTGTGAGGTCTTAAAACCTCCTTTGTAATAAGAGGCCTTTTGGTCTGTACTCTCTATTATTGTAATAAAGCGTTATTGGTTATGTATTCAACACTGTTTGACTGTGTGCACTAGCTTTGATCTGGGACTAGTGCTGTAATACACAGAGGGTCCGGATTCGGAAATCCGGGGTCCCGACAATAAGAAGTCAAACACACTTAAAAAAGATTGCACCTCTTGACTTCAACCTCCAAAACTTTTATCAAACTTTTCCTTTTAATAAAGAGAACAACCTTCTTTGATTACGGTATCACCTTAACATTTCCAACAAAAATAATTGAAGATCACAACACATTAATTCTTTAAGAACTAATAAAACCTCTCAACACAACACTTTGATTTAAAATAATTTCAGCTACCACATAAGTCATGAGATCAAAAGATCGCGTATGCAACTATCAAAGCTTTTGATTTAAATAGCATCATGGAAGTTATCAAATCCTTCTTATTAAATGAACATTCAACATTATCATCACAACCACATGCTGACTATCATACTAATATCAGAATAATACATTCTAAACAAGCATCATCACATCCTCAAATCCTTTCATAAACATTTCCAAAGGAAACATAAGAAATTATTTCATCATGTTCTAATATTTAAGTAAGATTGCAACTACTTGGTCTAGAAAACCTAATGTATAAGCCACACAGTAGAACAAAGCTCTTAAACAAGATGATACTAGAGCAAGATAATCTCACAAAACATGCTAGTATAAATTTCTTACTAGATTTCATATATTCAACTCTTATTGATACTCAAGTCTAACTTAGCACAAATTGATTGTACTCTATTCACTATTGGCAATAATTAATTATTATTTGGTCACAACAACATTCACGATCCTAACTTCGTTTTACAATCATAAAACAATCATGAGCATAGATTCTGTATCCTACTTTACATTCAGAAATTAGAACGGAAATGACTTTAAACTTCAATAATACCAACTTGTAAAACAAGTTTCTACAAGTCAGAACATCAACCTTCATCTATTTCTTTATACATATTTCAACAATTTAGCATGGTGAAAGATAGATGAATCTAGCAGTTGTACATGCTCATAAAGTATCTAGATAAAGGATAGATTAAAGGTTAATATTACTAAGGTAATATTCCAACACCCCCTTACTTAATCATCTCGAACGGTCAGATTAATTACCGAAGACAAGATTAATTTCAATTTATCCAATAGGATAGAAATTTAAATAATCATAATATTCATTCTAGTTCCCTAACTAAACCTAGTTGGTGAGCCTCCCTAAATCGGCCATCTTCTACCCGCACCAACCACTTTTCTTAAAACATCAATTTTCACATTGGGTTCTCTGGACAGCGCACTAAAATTATCATAACTTTCACCCCGAGTGTTCGAATCACGATTTATTGACCTTTCTAGAAAGCTAAGACAATTATCTACAACCTTCATAATATGGAGATCCCCTGATTCTCCCGTTTTCTAATCACCCAAACCAATTTACCAAGACCTGACAGAAATCTCCCGATCTACAGAACAGTCCTACTAGAAAAATCATAACTTCTGCTACAATGGTCTGAATGACACGTTCTAGCACTTCACAGAAAGATAATGACGTCCTCTACAACTCTCTAGAAGAAGTCCAGATCTGAATCCCCATGAAACTACCCCAAAACATCTGTCTACCAAAATCTGTCCTAGCAGTCCAGAATACCGACATTGCTACCGCAATTAAAATATACATCTGTTGTAACATGTGGCATAATGCAAATAAATGCAAAGATCCAAGGCTTTCCCATGTTTACGAATTTGCAATATAATACTTTCATTAATAAAAGTTCCAAGCGAACAAATAAGACATGTTTCACAACAAGATAAAACTCCACGAAAGGACCAACCTTGCAAATCAATAATTTTGTCAAATAGCAAAAGTGTCTCAATAGTCCAAAAAACAATAATTACTTCAAAGAACAGGTAGAGACCAATTAAAACCCTCAACCACAATAAACCACGAATCCCAAGATAAATTCATCCTCCACCACGGGATAAAAATTAACCAAATTCAACTCAAGGAAGAGAGAAGCTTTTCTAAAGAACTCATTCCTAACCTCTGAAATTAAGTTACCCAAGGAAATATCCCTCACCAATTCAATTCCACGAATAGTGCTATAACTTGGCCATGGCTATGGCCGCACCACGACCTCTATCTCTCGATATTAACTATCACCACACATAACAGTCACATAGTCAAATCATAGGCACCAAAAGATCATTGCATAACAAGTACAAAGCCAACTATTAAGCACATATTCAACCATGATAATCAACGGAAACGTACATGCAATGCAAACCCCGTTCCCACCTACAGTGCCTAGTGTGTCAAAATTAATACTTCATTAACCACGGACCTACAGCCCGCTCTGATACCAACTGTAACACCCCAGCCAAACAATGGCCTGGAATGTTACTAAAGTAACAACATAACGAGCTAGGTTATTTGCTTTCTATAAAATTTCGGCAGAGTCTCCTTTGTTTATTGTCTAATTTAGAGATTCCAACAAGCATAATCAAAGGATGTAATTAATCGTAAACCATATAAGCACTACTAAGTAGAACAGCTATAAAACTTAATTAAAGAGTGGAAGCAAAATAAGCAAGATCTAGTTCTTTATTACAATTTAACCTTTTAGTCATAAGCCAATTATCACTTGAGCTACTCATCAAATATACTCTAAGTTCTATATTTCTTCCGGGGTGAGTAATTCGTGCAAGTGCAACAAATCTAGTCTTCCTTTAATCCCATGCATGCCAATCTCATGAAGGTACCTAAAACAAACAACAACAACAACAGCAAAAGTGAGTCTAAAACTCAGCAAATATAAAAGTGGTAACATGCATAAACATTATCATCATTTCACAAGTTCATCCACCAATCATATAAATAATCATGCTATGCAATATGATCAAAAATCTCTTTATCTCTTCTCTTTCGCATTCTACCGTGTCGCGGTGTGCATCCGTCAATGCACACCCATGCCTGTACCATCTGGTACAGCGACCAATTGCCCATACTCCACAAGTATGGGGACCTTTAGCCCGTCATGACATCAACATGACGGGGACCTCGACGCTTGGTCATCTCGTGACCAAGACTTCAAAATATCAGCATGATGCATATGTGTGAATGTCTCAACGAATAAAAAAAAATTGCATTCACAATATCTATGAATCATAAATTCTCATGAACATCTTCAGTTTCAATCGACCATAAATAGTAACAACAAATAATTATCATAACCAAGATCATTTGAACACACTATTTAGAACAATCATCTCCAAAGGATCAATCATCCACAATTCACACTATAGTTTTATCACCTCAATTATACTTGCAATAGCAATAAACCATAACCTGTACCACATAGCATTTTCATAAGCATGAACACACGTAATCATATCATAAATCACACATCCACATTCATTATTCATCCACTATCCATACTATAAGAATTAACCATTATTATACTTGCCTTAACCGCGAGAATACGAAGAACGAGCAGAAGGTGCAACCCCTGGAATCCGCTCTCCTCCTGAATAATAATTAATAATTACTAACGTAACAGTAACAGGTATTTAGATACAAAATATCAACAACCCCAATTACCCCAATAATTTATCTTAACTAAACCCCGAACCCGCACAAACTCCTCTCCGCTCAGCAAAATGGCAAGAACCCTTCTGCAGCAGCGCTGTTTCACAATTTCGTATCTTTAAAAATAATGATCCAAATATAGTAAACGATACCTCTCTAGAATCATGACTTAAAAACCTACAATTTTCATGTAGAACTCCTATTTTTATTCGGATCAGAACTAGATGTAATTTAATGCCCTAAATAGAGAAAACTTTATGATCTGGCAGACTGGACAGCGAAACCAAATCGCGTCCCCATGACAGTACAGGGGTCTAAAAATCCCTAAAATTACACATCAACTAGAAATCTGAATTATCTACAACTTTATCAATTACGGCCCTAACCATAACATTCAGCTACTATTTTTAAAATCCAAATTACAGTCGGACTGTAACAATCTACCCGCCTGACGGACAGCTGTAATCCCGACTCCGTATCTCCCAGATCCCATTACAGAAAAATCTGAAAAAAATACAGAAGATTCATCTGGAAATCCTCTACAACTTTCCTTTTGGGAAGACCCGCAGGACAAATTGTTTACTAGATCAAAACCGCGAAACAAGACGCGCTGCGCGAATAGATCTAAAATCAGCCCGCGAATAAACTCTAATCGGGCAATTAATCTATAATCCTCCATTAAAATCCGTGCCAAGAACCCTAATTATTCCTAAAAACAGAGGGTTTGGGATGAGGGAAAATTACCAATCTAAAGAATTTCCCCAAAATTTTTCTCCTCCTCTTCTTCTCCTTCCTTCTGCTTCCTTCTTCTTCTTCTTCTCCTTTTTCTCCTTCTCCTTTTCCTAGCACCAAGGGACAAGGGGGGTGGCCGTGGGGAAAAGAGGTAGAAGGGGGCTGCGCCAAGGTGGAAAAAAGGAGAGGGGAAGGAGGGGTTTATAAAGGGGTGCTAGGGTTTGGGAGTGGGTATGGGCCCCCATTTGGGCTGGCTGGCCCAAATCGGCTGACCCACCCCTCCGGACAGCCCAAAATATTCAAATTAATTGTTTTAATTTATTTAATTTATTTTACAATGTTCTACAATTTATATTTTTCCTTCCCGCGATTTACCGAAAAACCGGCGATTCCGCGATTGATTTAAAATCTCATGCCGTAACGACGTTCGGGATATTACAATATTTTTATTTTGATCACAGCTAGGAGTAATTTAATGCCCAAAATAGAGGAAGAACTCTGTTCTGGCACATTGGACAGCAGTATTCAATTGCGTCCCAGCAACAGTACATGGGTCTAACAATTCTAAAATTTCTACAGAAGATCGATTACCAGATTCTCTACAACTTTCTCAATTACGGCCATGAGCATAAAAATCATTTACTACCTCAAATTCACAGATTACCGTCGGTTTGTACCAATCTGCTCGCCTAACGAACAGCAGTATTCCCGACCCTGTACCTCCCAGATCCCACAGCCAAAAATTCCGAAACAATTACAAGAGACGCGTCTGGAAGTCCTCTACAACTTTCCTTTTGGGAGAGTCCGCAGGAAAAATCGTTTACTAGGTCAAAGCCACGCAAACAAACACGCTACGCGAATCAATCTATAGTCAGACAGCAGCTAATCTCTAATCGGGCAATTAATCTATTAACTACCTTCAAAATACGTGCCAAGAACCCTAATTATTCATAAAAACAGAGGGTTTAGGATGGGAAAAAATTACCTAGATGACGAATTACCCCATTTTTTCCTCCTCTTCTTCTTCTCCTTCCTTCTCCTTCCTTCTCCTTTCTTATCCCTCCAATGCCAGCAGCACTTGGGGGCACCAATGGCAGCAAGAGGGGGAGGGGGAGGCGCCAAAGGGTGGAGGAAGGGGTGGCGGCTGGAAAGGGTGAGGAGAGGGGCTAGGGTTAAAGGGAGAGGGGTGCGGTTTGGGGTGTGGGGCGCCACACCCTTGGGCCTCGGCCCAGGGCAGTCGGCCCACTCCCTGGGCAGCCCGCTCTAGTTTTTTAATTTAATTTTTAATTTATTTTACATTGTATTACAATTTATATTTTCCCTTCCCGCGATTTGCCGAAAAACCGGCGACTCCGCGATTGTTTTAAAAACTTACGCTGTAACGACGTTTGGGATATTACATTCTCCCCACCTAAAAAGGATTCATCCTCGAATCTATCTCCTCAACCCACGAGACAAAAGAACAATCAAGGAAAGAACAACCAAATGATAGAGCATCCCAAGGATAGAACATACCAAGGGAAGAACAACTACGAGTTCTCACCCGCCTCGAAGAACTCATGTCCTTCTTCTACATTTGAACTTCAAGCTCCCACGTCGCCTCCCGCTCGGACTGATTCGTCAAGAGTGCCTCCACATCGACTCTGTCGAGTCCACGACATGCGCGGGACAACGCGGAGCACCCGTAACTCTTCTGCCGGCTCTGAGCGGCCAACAGATCTTGTCTTTCTCGCATAATTCCCCGCCACTATCTAATACCATACTCCTTCTTAGAATATTCTCCTCTATATATTATAATCAAGATAATACATTGTACCACTTTTAAAGAATGTAACCATAGATTTCACTCATAACATTACTTGAAGCACAAACAATAACTGTTACAAATGTAACACAACCACAAGAAGAATGAAGCATTCTCAAGCAACACACATGCAACCATCTCTCCTTCAAAGGACCACGGTCCAAATCAAAGGATTCACAACAAAACCATTCACACTCTCCAAATAGACATTTGGAGAATCCACACTACACAAGCCAAGAGTAAAAATCACTCGACAGACCAAAACAATCTTTTTCTTTTCCTAAATGGAAAAGAATACACCACAACATTAACAACTCAATTTGCAGATGACCTCTGCCATGAACGCATAGTTTAAACAAGAATCACGAGAGCTTATTACCGCTCGAGATATTATTAATTTCCCAATCCATTCCCCTTAAAAAAATTAACTTCCTTGAACCAAGGATTTCCAAATCATCGCCCAACACACCAACAAGTTGCCATACACCGCTTAAAAGACTTTGCAACCCAAATTAATTACCCCTTTCTTGGAGAGGCAAAAGGAAGTAAATTTCAGCACAAAGAAAGATGTTACCATCTGCAATAAATACAAGACCAGAAGAAATAACAATAAAACTTGGACAACAAAAGATAAGATCACAGCTGAAGGCACATGCCTCCTCAAGAAGAACAATATCAAATCTCAACCAATAAGGATACAATATTGCCATTTGAGCTCAAGAAACTCGTAGGCGGCGAAAAATAAGAAGTCAAACACACTTCAAAAAAATTGCATAACAAGACTTCAACCTCCAATACTTTTACAACACTCTTTCTTTTAACAAGAAAACAACTTCCATTGATTACGGTATTACCTTGACAATTCCAACAAAGAGAATTGAAAATCGCAACACATTAATCCATTAAGAACTAATAAGGGCCTGTTCTTTTCAGCTTTTAAAAGCTGCTTTTCGGCTTTTCTACAGTAACTAATTTTTAAACGGAGTATCTTTTTAAGATAAGATCTACTAGTTAATTGTAGTACATACTTCACCGACTTCATTTATATCGTCAAAAACCGCACGTAATTTTCTGTTACTCTGTAATCTCTTGCACAAACAGACCAAAAGTCACAAGCCACAGCCAAAAGCCATAAGCCGCAGCCAAAAAGAACAGGCCCTAAAAGCTCTCAACGTGTCACTTTGCTCAAAACAATTTCAGCTGCCACATAAGTCATGAGATCAAAAAGATCATGTACGCAAGCATCAAAACTTTTGATTTAAATAGTATCATGGAAGTTATCAAATTCTTTTATTTAAAGAACATTCAACAATATCAACACAACCACATACTGACCATCATGCTAACATGAGAATAATACATTCTTAACAGGCATCGTCATATCCACCAATCCCTTCATAAACTTTTCCAATAGAAACACAAGAAATCACTTCAATATGTTTCTATTATCTAAATAAGATTGCGACTACTTAATCTAGGAAAACATAGTGCATAAGCCACAATATTGAAACAAAACTCTTTTAACAAGCTGGTACTAGAACATGGCAATCTCGCAAAACATGCTAGTATAAACCTCTTAATATATTCATATATTCAATTCTTATTGATGCTCAACTCTAATTTAGCACAAATTAATTGTACTTTAGTCATTACTAGCAATAATTGATTATTATTTTATCATAACAACATTCATGATCCTACTCCGTTTTACAATCATAAAACAATCATGAGCATAGATTCAGTATCACAACTTACGTTCAGAAATTAGAACGAGATAATTTTAAACTTCAATAATACCAGCTTTGTAAGATAAAATTCTACAAGTCAATATATCAACCTTCATCTATTTCTTTGTACATATTTCAACAATCCAGCATGATGAAAGATAGATGAAACTTACAATTGTACATGCTCACAAAGTATCCAAATAAAGGACATATTAAAGGTTAATATTACCAAGACAATATTTCAACACCTCCTTACTTAATAATTTCCAAACGGTTGGATTAATTACTAAACACAAAAATAATTCAATTTGTCCAACATGATAGAAATTTAAACAATCATAGTAATCATTGCAATTCTTTTACACACTCCTCAATAACTCCATGAGTTATAATCATGTATAGACAAATTCTTAATCACAGTTCTTCAAGAAACTATTATAAGGCGATAGCAGATTAATCAACTACACTTCTGAGAATGCTAGTTGAAATTAAGTATGCACTACGCTAACATCTCAATTTGATAATTCATACCTTATGAATTAGTTTATATAATTACCACCTCCCACTTAAGCATAGCAAAACACCACAAAGGGTTTTAACACTCTCTTTCAGAAAGGAGTGAAAATAAACTTTAACACTCGAAATAATCCAAAAGAAATACATAGATCCAAAGCCTTCACATATTAATGAGTTTGCAACCTAAAACTTTCATTAATAAAAATACTAAGCGAACCAATGAGTCATGATTCACAGTAAGACAAAACTCCCACGAAGGGACCATCCTAGCAAATCAACAATATTCACAAGGAGCAAAAGTGTCTCAAATGTTCCGAAAAGAAACATTAATTGTTTCAAAGAACAGGTAGAGACCAATTGCAAAACAACAACTGCAATGAACCACAAACTCAAGAGAAATTCATTAACTGCAATAGGACAAGAATTGGCCAAAATCAACTCAAGTAAGATAACAATTTTTCTAAAGAAACTCACTCACAATATTTGCAATTAAGTTACCTGAGATAACTGCATTGCTAATCCCCATGCTACAAACAGTGGTATAACCTGGCAATGCCAAGGCAGCAAATACAACCTCTACATGTTATCATTGACAATTCTCACCCGTAAAAGGCATAGGAGCACATCATAATCATACAAGATTATCTCAAAATGTAAATCATCAATACAACATGTCAAAGGCATAAATATAATGCTTGACCCATCCCATCCTACTGTGCACCTGTGTGTCAATTTAATAATTTATTTAGCACGGACCTAAAGCCCGCTTTGATACCAACTATAACACCCCAGGACCCACATTACCCAGGGATGCTACTAAAATCACTCTACAACTAGCCAATTTACAAGATAAATTAAACTGGCAACAATACTAAACAAGATAGTATAAGCGGAAGCATAAACAACTAAGGAATAGCAGGATAGTGATAGCAATTCAATATTCAAAACATCCTCCAACATTTTAATCTAAAACATAGTTCACAAATTTAACATTATTAAGATAATATAAACAAAGCTATGCAAAGGTCTAGAATCCTTTCAACTTTATTACAGCATAAAAATATGATTCACGTGCATCAGTGTGGTGCCGCTCTACCCTTCCCATGCATGCTCAAAGTTCACCCGTAGGGAGGGGGAAACAAGGGTGAGATAAAATCTCAGCAAGTAAATTGTTTAACAGGCTATTCAAACTACAAACAATCATACTTCATCATTTATAATTCCATACAACCACAACTACAATTCATGTCCACAATTATTAATCACCACGAACTTCCATGAATCATACCTCTTCAATTTCAGATTTAATTGGCATATGAATGTAGTCATTTTAGCCACAATTAAATGCAAATGAAACATTTAATCTTCCATAAACAACAATAGATTAATCATCAACATTTAATTTTCCATAAATAACAATGTTATATCCTCAACTTCAACTCACCATGAAAGACAATAAAACATATGTATGATCACCTCACTACTTTATTAATTCTCACATCCATAATTGCTATCAACAATTAATATAAGAGAAAAAGAATCTCATGCCACAACCACAACCCTTACCATACACAAGGGATGAACCCCATTCCACGACCACAACCACAATGCTTTGTAGGACCAAAATGGCGACAGAGGGGGCGACAGAGGGGGGGTGAATGTCGTTCTCTTGAAAAATTGCCCCTGAGGATTCGTAAAAATTTCTCCTCCGATAGCTAAAAAGCTATGAAGAAGGAATATGCAGTTTCACTGAAACTTTAAGAAAAACTAGGAAAGCCAGACTTATGAACTACACAAAATAAAGACTGAAAAACTGAGAATAAAACTAGCGACCAGAAACTAGACAAATCAGCTGCAGTAATTAGAGTAAAATCGGCATGCAGTTTTCAGCAAAAGATTTCAGCAAAAACATGCAGATTTCAGCAAGCAGATTTCAGCAAACACATGCAGATTTCAGCATGCAGTTTTGCTGAAAATAGTGTGCAGAGTGCAGCCGCTAGAGACTAGAAAAGGAAGCAGTTTGGCAGCTGAAAAGAACTGAAACATGCAGATTTGCTGCTTCCTAGAAGGCTTTGCTGCAGACTAAAAATAATAGGGCAGTTCGGCTGAACAAAGGGTAAGACAAACAAAAGGAACTGAAAAACATCCAACCGAAAGGCAAAGCAAAAAGATCAGCTGAAAAGCAAAGCAAGGACTAGTCAAGAGGTAAAGCAAAAACTACTGAGTAGTACTTCCGTTGGACAATCAAATTGAAACCTGCTGGGCTGGCCGAAACAAAAGAATCATCTCACAAAGAAAAGACTTTGCAGATTGAAACTAAGAGAGATGAAAAAAATTCTAAGAGAATTTCTTACAGCCAATACACATCAAGAACATACTCCATACACTGAGTCCCCGAAAACATCAAGCAAGAAAGGCCACAAAAATGGACACCCGAAGAGATGATTGGCTGACTGATTGCTCCCCTTCTGGAATCAAAGAAGACCAATAGAACTCGACCAAAAGTAAAAGCTAGACTGCAAAAAGAAGAAAGCCCTTGAAAAGAAATGCAGTTCGGAATATGGAGGAAGCAAGCAACGGCTACTGCTAGTCGGCAAAGAAAATACTGGAAAGGAAATACTGAATTGCCGAACAAGAATTGAGCAGTGAAATCTTTGCCGAGAAGAAGACAGCATGTGAGATAAAATCTGATTTTCTTGAGATTTGATCATGAGAGTTTTGGTTACACCAGAGAAGCCTTCTCAGATCAAGAACACAAAACACCAGAGAAGACTTTTGCACATGAGGCTTGAAATGCACAAGAGAATGGCCTCAAGGCAAAAACAAACAAGTCTGAACCTACCTTCTAAAAGGAAAATCAAGAATCTGCTCTTGACTAAGGAAATCAATACAAGAACAAAGAGAGAGCAAAGAACAGAAAATCTTCAAATTTCATTCTAACCAAAAGATACAAAGGAGTCCACATACGCATGGACATTAGAACAAGAGGATTGATTACAAGACTCTCAATCCATCCACTCCCTCTCAATCCTCAAAAACACCAAGAGCCTCACATGCTTCTTGGGAGGAACACACACAAAATGGAGAGCAAATGCACAAAAACCCTTAAGGGGGTATGCAGCCCCCAACACCTATTTATAGCCCTTGGCTAATGGGTCTCCAACCCGTTACGCTGGCTAAACCCTAACGGAGCCGTCTCCCGCTTGTGCAGCCTTGCGAATTTACCGATTCGCCCCTCCTGCACCTTCCGGGAAGCTTCCGCGCTCCTTGTCGTGTACGCCTCGCAATCACATCGAATCTCCGCCGTCTTCGACACATCCGACCGTTCTGACCTCGACACCGCCTGTGTCTAGTCCGGTCACCTCGTGTCTCGCCACGACTCCGCCTCGATGTCCTGCAGTCAACACAGACAAGAAACACATCAAATAGCACCGCTCGATACATGAAAGCATAATAACATCAAAGAAACCACATTAAGCCCAAACCTGTCAAATCAACATAATAAGCGTCCTAATTCTTTTGATCAGGTTTGACCAAGTCCGACCGAGCCCGTTGCACCACGCAATGACATGGTCCGAACCAACCACCTCAAACTCGACTTCCCTAAGCCGATGTCAATTACTCATCATACACATGGGGTGACCTCACATGGTCTCTCAATCTCCCCCTTGATGGGTATATTGACAAACACCGAAAAAGCATATGAAGTTGAGTTTGAAGAATCCAACATGGTCCAAAGAAGGAAATGAAGCTAATGACCATGTCGACAGAAGGAGCAAAAGAAAGAACATGTTTTCCTCAAGGCTCCCAAAGTAGCTTTTTCTACCACAATTCTCCCCCTTTTGGCAATAAACACATCAAGGATGCAAGAAGGAGAATAAGTCATGAAAATGGATGCAATGGCTGAAGTTTGATTATTCTAAGCAATTAGAGCCATGAGAATTATCCAAAATGACCATTAAGGATTACACCAAGCCATAACTCAATAAAGGCTATCTAGATCATGACAAGATATGTATATGCCAGCTAAACCAAAGAGATGACAATCTGAATTATAGTTCAATTTGTGAGCAAATTAAGTCATCAATGAGCAAAGTCTAGCTAGAGACATCCAAGGATGATGCAGACCATGTCAATAAGCTAAGCGGAACCAAGAAGCTAATAATGAGTCCAAATAGAGTGCTATTATGCTCAAGACTAAAACATTGGTTCAAGTACTTGGTTCTTTTGTAACTTAAGCAAATTGAGCACAAATGACATATTTTTCTTTTGAAACTTATGGTCGTTTCCAACCAGATTTTTGTTAAGTCTTGTGCTAGATCTCAAGCCTTATACGATCATTCCAAGCCTCAAATAAATGCTATAATGTAAACAGAACATTCATAGCGTTAACAACTCATAACTTTACTGAAATTCATAAGTAAAGCATTCATAACTCAAACATCACTCATAACATCCAAATCATCCAATCACACAAATTATAATAACAAGGTTATACTTGCCTCAACCGCGAGACAACGACGAATCGAATGTAGCGAAACCCGAAATTCGCTCTCCTCCTGAATAATTAATTAATAATTACTAATATGACAGCAGCGGGTTTCTAGATATAAAATAACAGCAACCCCAAATCCCAACAATTTATCTCAAATTAAATCCCCAACTCCCTCGGCCAATTCGCCCAACCACGACACCGACTTCCAAAAATCATAACTTCCAGTACGTAACTCCAAATTAAGCGTTCTTAGACTTTTTGGAAATATAATTAAATTATTTACAAAAACTTGGTTAGGGAGACTCTCTGATTCGGCCATTAACTAGCCGATCCAAACCCTTTTCTAAAGCATCAATATTCACGTCGGACTCTCTGGACAAAGACACTAAAACAGTCATAACTTTCACCCGAAACTCGAATCCGGACTTCTTTACCTCTCAAAATCTAAGAAACTTATCTACAACTTTCCCAATTTGAAGGACTCCTGAATCGGCAGCAGGAGGAGGAGGCGGCTGCTGTGGCGGGGGTGGGGCGTGGGGGTGGGCGCATGGTTAGGGGAGGCCTCCCCTCCCCACTTGGGCCAGAAAAATCCCACCTGGGCCGAAGCCCAGGCCCAGGTTGCCTTAACTTTTCAGAAAACCCCCTAAACAGTTTATTTTATTCTTTCTTTTGACACCCTTCTCTTTAATTAAAATAAGTAATTAATAAAATCGTTCTGGGGCATTACATTCTACCCCTTAAATGAAATTCGACCCAATTCTTTCCGTGCTACACTAATGGTTTATCACAAGTAAACTTGATCATATTAACACGCACAAGTTGTGAGTAATTCTCACAAATGCGAGACTCAATTCCCAAGTTGCCTCTCCGTCTGCTTTCATGCGACCAAAGCACCTTGACGTACTAAATTTTTTTTTAAATGCTTGCACCTCGCGCATAGGTTCTAGAAGATCCAAGTGGTTTGCCAACTTCCCGATCCTTGCTCCTCACATCTGCATAACTTTTCAGCCCGCTCTGGGCAGCCAACAGATTCTGACTCACCAAGGCCATTCGTTCAACTTACGCCCCTACAACACATCGAATGGTGCAGCTTTAATTCTTGAATGGTGGCTGGTCTTACTCGTTGGTCAACGGTTTTAATGAAACCCACGCTCTAGATCTTTCAAGTTCTCCCTCGATACCGGGTCGTACAAAGCGCTGTGTATCCCACACTAGAACCCAAGGTAGTCCTAGTGATACACAAACCCCTAAACTTCGCAATTAACAAAAACGATTATATTCACATCGGGTTATCATTCCCTTTAGTACCAACCCCCACAATGTGCACAGCACATATATCTCATGTTTCCATTCTCAATCCATCTCTTTACCTTAGCAATGAGCACCCCCTTAAACACGGGCGCACCACATGTCTCAAGGTAAACCCACTCTTTCACAGATAGAATTCAACTGAACATAAAGAATTCTCATCGCAACCACACAAAACCAAGTCCCCATAAAAAGGGTCAAATCAAAAGAAGAAAATGAGGATTCAGCACGAAAAACCTCCCCACTTTCAAGTAGGTAGTTTGCACATAAGCAACACATACGTAAAGGGAATCACTCAAATATCACACCGTCCATTTTTTAGGAATAAACTTCCTCTTGAATCACGAGGTTCCAAATCATCCCATACCATACTAGCTCAATTCTCTTAAATTGGCAACATCAACTCTATGTTCAAACCGAGTGCATCCAACACACTTTTGTAGAGGGACTCTACTATTCTCATAATAACATACTCTAGTCAACTCCTCTATCCACATGTTACTTTAACGAATAATTTCCATTGCACCTCATCGTTATTTTCGCCCACCATTACTTCACCACAATCCCTTAAGGATAATCAACTTGAAATTCTCAGCTCACACACTCATTTTATACACCCAAAGGATACTATCAAGGAACATCACATTGTTTAGAATCTATTTGTTCCACTATTCCCAAACAATGTTATTAGCCTCCAAGGTTCTAGCATAGATCACCAACCAAAATTTCTCATCTCCAAGGCTTCTATACATATACTTCGATATATTTAATACAAAGACTCTTAAATTCAGTGACTAAAATTTCCACAATCAACCATACTCAATCCTTCACAACCACAAGGAAACATAATCTCAACCTGATTATCTGTAAGAAGATTCTAACTCCTGGAGGGTTACTTTCTGAAGCCAAGTCATACATGACCATAATTTTCAACAATCCTTACTATCCAAATAATTCCTGTAACGGTTGGGCTTCTTCACAGTTATATACTCATTAACTACACCATCATAATCTTCCTACTAATCCTTGCAAAGTACCCAATCATGATGCTTCATTGAAATTGATCAAGATTCCTATAATTACAATAATTATAACGTTCCAGCAAAATGAACGTAACACTCATGAACCATAACTAGGTTCTTCTAGTTGCGACAATATAACTAGTTAGCCCCAAGGACAACATCTTCTTTTAAATCAAGTCTCACCGAGAATTATTCGACAGAATCAATTTATCACTCCATGAATCTCAAACGACTTGACACCCACAATTCCACCAAAATCGATCACATTACCACACTAACCAGTTGCCATACACCTCTTAAAGGTCTTTGCAACCCAAACTTCTTACCCCTTTCTTGGAGAAGCAAAAGAAGGAAATTTTAGCACAAAGTCCATCTGCAATAAACACAAGACCAAGAAAAACAAAGATCTTGGACAACAAAGGATAAGACCACAGTTGAAAGCACATGCCTCCTTAAGAAGAAAACATCAAATCTCAACCAATACGAATACAGTATTGTCAATTGAGCCCAAGAAACTCTTAAGCGACGAAAATAAGAAGTCAAACACACTTCACAAATATTACACAACTTGACTTCAACCTCCAAAACTTTTATCAAACTTTTCCTTTTAACAAAGAGAACAACCTTCTTTGATTACGGTATCACCTCAACAATTCCAACAAAGAAGGGTTGAAGACCACAACACATTAATTCTTTAAGAACTAATAAAACCCCTCAACACGATATTTTGCTTAAAACAATTTCAGCTACCACAAAAATCATGAGATCAAAGATCGCATACACACTATCAAAACTTTTGATTTAAATAGTACCAAGGAATTTATTCAAATTTTTCTATTTAATGAACTTTCAACATTACCATCATAACCACAAATGGACCAACATATTAACATCAGAATAATACATTCTTAACAAGCATCATCATATCCTCAATTCTCTTCATAAACTTTTCGAAAAGAAACATAAGAAATCACTTCATCATGTTTCTAATATCTAAATAAGGTTGCAATTACTTGATCTAGGAGAACCTAGTGCATACGCCACATAAATAGAACAAAGCTCTTAAAAAAGATGATACTAGAACATGATAATCTCACAAAACATACTAGCATAAATCTCTTACTAGATTTCATGTATTCAATTCTTATGGATGCTCAACTTTAATTTAGCACAAATTAATTGTACTCTAGTCATTACCGGCAATAATTGATTATTATTTTATCGCAACGGCATTCATGATCCTAACTTCGTTTTACAATCATAAAACAATCATGAACATAGATTCAGTATCCTACCTTACATTCAGAAACTAGAACGAAAATGACTTTAAACTTAAATAATACCAGCTTATAAGACAAGTTCCTACTAGTCAATACCTCAAGCCTCATCTATTTCTTTATACATTCTTCAACAATCTAGCATGGTAAAAGATAGATGAAACTAGCAATTGTGCATGCTCATAAAGCATCTAAATAAAAGACATATTAAAGGTCAATATTACCAAGGTAATATTCTAACACCTCCTTACTTAATCATTCCAAGCGATTGGATGAATTACTAAAGACACAGATAATTCCATTTATCCAATCATGATAGAAATTTAAACAATCATAATAATCATTCCGGTTCTTATTACACACTCCTCAATAATTCCATGAGTTAATATCATGAATAGACAAATTCTTAATCATAGTTCTTCTAAAAACTATTACAGGGCAATATCAAATTAATCCACTACACTTCCAAAGATGCTAGTTGGAATTAATTATGCACCACGCTAACATATCAACTTGATAATTCAAACCTTATGAATTAGTTTATATGATTACCACCTTCCACTTAAGCATAGCAAAACAACATAAAGGATTTTAACACTCTCTTTCAAAAGAAGAGGAACAACAAACTTCAACGCCGAGATAAGGAAATACATAGATCCAAGACTTTCACATATCAATGAGTTTTGCAACTCAAAACTTGCATTAACAAGAGAAAATACAAAGCGGACCAATAAGTCATGATTCACAACAAGACAAAAGTCCCACGAAAAAACTAACCTTACAAATCAATAATAAGCACAGGTAGCAAAGTATCTCAGTAGTCCGGAAAGAAACAATAATTGCTTCAAGGAACAGGTAGAGACCAATTGCATACCCTCAACTGCAAGAACCACAATCTCAAAAGAAATTCATTAACTGCAATAAACCAAGGATTAGCCGAAATCAACTTAAGGATATTAATAACTTTTCTAAGAACCTCACCCGTAACACCTACAATTAAGTTACACGAGGTAACGCATTGCTAATCCTTATACTACAACCAATGGTATAATCGCCAATGCCAAGGCAGACATCACAACATCTACATCATCTCATTGACTATTCCTACTCATAACAGTCATAGGAGCAAATCATAATCATACAAGATTATCAATAAGCATACAAGATTATCTCATAATGTAAATCATCAATACAACATGTCAAAAGCATAAATGCAATGCTTGACCCATCCCATCCTACTGTGCACCAGTGTGTCAATTTAATAATTTAATTACCACGGACCAAAAGCCCGCTCTGATACCAACTGTAACACCCCAGCCAATTCAATGGCCTAGAATGCTACCAAACTAACAACATAATAAAACTATGCTAAGGCATTCTATAAAATTTCGTGAGCCTCCTTTGTTTATTGATAAAATGAAGTTCTAACAATATTATCAAAAGGTATGAATAACATAAGCAAAGTAATTTGTCTACTAAGCGAAACATCTATAAAACTTAAGTAAAGCACGGAAGCAATATAAAGAAGTTCTAATCCATTATTACATCTTAATCAAGGTCATAATCAAATACCACTTGAACTAATCAACAAATAATAATTAGAGTTCTCTATCTTTTCCATGGTGAATATTTGGTGCAAGTGCAACAATACTAATCCCTCT
This sequence comes from Bonia amplexicaulis, assembly GCA_036346245.1. Classification (NCBI taxonomy): domain Eukaryota; kingdom Viridiplantae; phylum Streptophyta; class Magnoliopsida; order Poales; family Poaceae; genus Bonia; species Bonia amplexicaulis. The sequence continues at coordinate 963,836 of CM070749.1, read as the reverse complement.
TTATTCCCATGCATGCTGACCTCGTGAAGGTACCTAAAATAAACAAACAACAACAACAAAACAACAGCAAGAGTGAGTTCAATGACTCAGCAAGTATAAACTGTAACAAAAGTCCAATGACTCATATGAATTTCATGCTATGCATTATGATCAAAAGTCCATTCTCTCTTCGCATTTTACCGGTAATGCGGAGTGAGCATCCGTCAATGCCCACCCATGCCTGCACCCTCGCAGTGCAGGGACCAATGCCCACACTCCTACAAGTGTGGGGATCTCGGCAACTGATCACCATGTGACCAAGACTTCAACAATTCTCAGCATGATGCATATATGTGAATGTATCAACAAGATAAACAGGCATTCAACATACTATGCATCAATTCAATCTCAAATAAATGCTATAATGTAAACAGAACATTCATAGCGTTAACAACTCATAACTTTACTGAAATTCATAAGTAAAGCATTCATAACTCAAACATCACTCATAACATCCAAATCATCCAATCACACAAATTATAATAACAAGGTTATACTTGCCTCAACCGCGAGACAACGACGAACGAACAGAAGGCGAAACCCCCGAAATCCGCTCTCCTCCTGAATAATTAATTAATAATTACTAATATGACAGCTGCGAGTTTCTAGATATAAAATAACAGCAACCCCAAATCCCAACAATTTATCTCAAATTAAATCCCCAACTCCCCTCGGCCAATTCTACCCAACCACAGACAGCCGACTTACAAAAATCATAACTTCCAGTACGTAACTCCAAATTAAGTGTTCTTAGACTTTTTGGAAAGATAATTAAATTATTTACAAAAACTTGGTTGGGGAGACTCTCTGATTCCGCCATTAACTAGCCGATCCAAACCCTTTTTCTAAAGAATCAATATTCACGTTGGACTCTCTGGACAGCGCACTAAAACAGTCATAACTTTCACCCAGAAACTCGGAATCCGGACTTCTTTACCTCTCTGGAAAGCTAAGAAACTTATCTACAACTTTCCCGATTTGAAGGACTCCTGAATCGCCACTATTTCCGTCACACAAACCGATCTACTAAACTCTGTCCAGAACTACCCCGATCTGCAGAACAGCCGCACTAGAAAATTCATAACTTTCGCTACACAAATCGGAATAATGCGTTCTAGCACTCCCTGGAAAGATAATTACGTTCTCTACAATTCTCTAGAAGGCGTCCAGACCTGAATCCCGACGGATCTAACCCAAAACTGCCGATTAACCCAATCCAACACGGTAGTCCAGAAAACCGACGAAACTCTAACTTGGCTAAATTATCCATCTAGATGGGTTAGCAGGGATTACCCTTGAAGATGAAGAACACTGTAACACCCCAGCCAAATAATGGCCTGAAATGCTACCAAACTAACAACATAATAAAACTATGCTAAGGCATTCTATAAAATTTCGGCAGAGCCTCCTTTGTTTATTGATAAAAATGAAGTTCTAACAATATTATCAAAAGGTATGAATAACCGCAAGTAAAGTAATTTGGCTACTAAGCAGAAACATCTATAAAACTTAAGTAAAGCACGGAAGCAATATAAAGAAGTTCTAATCCATTATTACATCTTAATCTGAAGGTCATAATCAAATACCACTTGAACTAATCAACAAATAATAATTAGAGTTCTCTATCTTCTCCATGGTGAATATTTCGTGCAAGTGCAACAATACTAATCCCTCTTTATTCCCATGCATGCTGACCTCGTGAAGGTACCTAAAATAAACAAACAACAACAACAAAACAACAGCAAGAGTGAGTCCAATGACTCAGCAAGTATAAGCATAATAAATGCAAGCATGAACATTAACTCTCAAGTTAAACATATTACATATGAATTTCATGCTATGCATTATGATCAAAACTCCTCTTTCTCATCTCTTTCGCATTTTACGGTAATGCGGGTGTGCATCCGTCAATGCACACCCATGCACATACCCTCGGTGCAGGGGACCAATGCCCACACTCCGCAGTGTGGGGACCTCGATCTTGATCACCGCATGATCAAGACTTCAACAATTCTCAATATGATGCATATATGTGAATGTATCAAAGATAACGAGCATTCACCATACTACGCATCAACCAATCTCATAAATGCCATAATGTAAGCGAAACATAAATAGCATTCTCAATTCATCACTTACTCATACTCACAATTTAAACAGTCATGATTCAACCATCATCCAAACAATTCAACAAATCCATAAACACACAGATTTTCACATCACAAATATACTTGCCTCAACCGCGAGAAAATGAAGAACACGTAGAAGGCACAACCCACGAATCCGCTCTCCTCCTGAATATTTAATTAATAATTACCAACATGACGATGGCGGGTTTCTAGATATAAAATAACAGCAACCCCAATTAACCCAACAATTTATCTCAATTAAATCCCCAACTCCCTCGGCCAAATCGCCCAACCACAGACACCGACTTCCAAAAATCATAACTTCGATGCGTAACTCCAAATTAAGAGTTCTTGGACTCTCGGAAAGATAATTAAATTATATACAATAACCAGGTGGGATTTTCTAGGCCCAAGAGGGAAGGGGAGGCCACCACTTAAAACCCGGCAGCCCCCACCCTGCGCCTCCACCCCCTGCGCCTGCTCCTGCAGCCGCCGCCTCGCGCGCTTGCTTGCCGCGCCGTCTTGCTACCGCGCGCCTTGTGCCGCCGCCGTCGCCCGCCCGCCGTGCGCCCCTGCTGCCGCGCCGTCTTCTCCGTGCCGTGTCGTCGTCCTCGCTGCGCCGTGGTGCCTCCGTCTTCGTCGTCGCCTTCGTCGTCGTCGTCTTGTTCCCCGGAGCGCCGTCGTCGACGTTCGTCGCTATACCGCGTGGATCCGGAGGAAGGAGAGGAGGAGATCGCGAGCGTGTTCGTCGTCGTGTTCGTCGACGTGTTCGTCCTCGTGTCGTCAAGGGTAACTCCGTTGGTCCTCTAGATGAGTTTTAATCAAGTTGGATTTCGTCTGTTTTCTGGACCGCCGTGACAGTTTGGGTTAATCGGCTGTTCTGGGTTACATCCGTCAGGATTCAGGTCTGGACCTCTTCTAGAAAATTGTAGAGGACTTGATTATCTTTCCAGGGAGTGCTAGAACGCGTTATTCCGAGTTGTGTAGCAAAAGTTATGAATTTTCTAGTGCTGCTGTTCTGCAGATCAGAGTAGTTCTGGACAGAGTTTAGTAGATCGGTTTGTGCGACGGACATAGTTGCGAATCAGAAATTCTTCATGTTAGGAAAGTTTTAGATAATTTTCTTAGATTTCCATAAAGGTCAAGAAGTCCGGATTTCGAATTTCTGGGCGAAAGTTATGCCTGTTTTCGTGCGCTGTCCAGAGAGTCCAACGTGAATTTGGATGCTTGAAAAAAAGGGTTTGGATCGGTTAGTAAATGGCCGAATCAGAGAGTCTCCCCAACTAAGTTTTTGTAGATAATTTAATTATATTTACAGAGAGTCTAAGAACGCTTAATTTGGAGTTACGTACTGAAAGTTATGATTTTTGGAAGTCGGCTATCTGTGGTTGGACAGATTTGGCCGAGGGGAGTTGGGGATTTAATTGAGATAAATTGTTGGGTTAATTGGGGTTGCTGTTATTTTATATCTAGAAACCCGCTACTGTCATGTTAGTAATTATTAATTAAATATTCAGGAGGAGAGCGGATTCGGGGTTGTGCCTTCTCGCGTTCTTCATTTTCTCGCGGTTGAGGCAAGTATAACCTTGCTATGATTAATCCGTGTGATTGAGTGATTTGGATGATATGAGTGGTGTTTGAGTTATGAATGCTTTACTTATGAATTTGAGTAATGTTCTGAGTTGTTAATGCTATTTATGTTCTGTTTACATTATGGCATTTATGAGATTTGTTGATGCGTAGTATGGTGAATGCATTTTATCTTGTTGATACATTCACATATATGCATCATATTGAGAATTGTTGAAGTCTTGGTCATGTGGTGATCAAGCATCGAGGTCCCCACACTTGTGGAGTGTGGGCATTGGTCCCTGCACTGGAGGGTGCAGGCATGGGTGTGCATTGACGGATGCACACCGCGACACGGTAAAAGCGAAAGAGATGAGAAAGAGGAGTTTTGATCATAATGCATAGCATGAAATTCATATTTAATATGTTTAACTTGAGGGTTAATGTTCATGCTTGCATTTGATACAATTATACTTCCGAGTCGTTGGACTCACTCTTCTTTGTTTGTTTATTTGTTTTAGGTACCAATGTGAGAATGGCATATATGGGATCAAAAAGGGATTAGCTTCGTTGCACGTGCACTATTCCTTCAATAAGAAATAAAGACAGTCATGATAATCTTGTTGGCTTGCTAGCTTAATTGGTTCAGTTTATTTTCCATCAGATTAAATGTAATAAAGACTTAGTATCATTGGATATTATCTTTCCGTTCATTATTTAGAACTTGTGCTATTCATGCTTATTTAAACCGCCTTCGGTTAATAAACAAAGGAGGTTATGCCGAAATTTTAGGTAACCTATATTAGTTGTTGTTTTATTGTGGATAGTTAGTAGCATTTCGGGCCTATGTTAGGTGAGGTTATTCTGATTGGTATCGAGCGGTCAGTAGGTCCGTGGTAGTGAAAAATATTAAATTTGACACACTGTGCACAGTAGATGGGGATGGGTTTTGCATCGCATCTGTATCATTGCTACTAATTTTGATTATTAATTGTGTGTCATGTGTGACTCTATATTTATTTATGTTATATAGAGATGGCAAGGGGTAGAGGCCGTGGTCGTGGTCGTGGTGGCAGAGCGCCGACGACGCAGTGTGCCCCGCCATTGAGCAGTCTGCGCGAGAGGCGAGTCCGGTGGGATCGAGAGGAAGAGGTTGCTTCACGGTTCGAAACCGGTCTCCACCCCCGCACCTGCAGAGCGCGCTGCGGTCATTCCTGCGGCCTTGCCGGCGGTGGGTGTGATGGGTGCATCGGTGGAATGCGTTGAGGTTGGATACTTTCGATGGACTAGGGGCGCTTGATTGATCTTGCTAACGGTTGCGTCATATAGAGACATCTAGAGGTGTTGGGGCTACCATCGAGCGGCGAGCTCGGTTTGTGGCCTTCAGTTGAAGGGCGGCGGATCTCGGTGGGAAGGAGTCTGTCGGCTAGATCCACGCCTTAGGGCGGCGACTTGGGAGGTGTTCTCGGGCGGTTCGGAAGAGGTTCTATCGACTCATTTGTGGAGAGGATGGAGGTTTCATTGAATGATTACAAGCGGGGCAAGATGTCGGTGTCGATGAGGTGGGATTCCACAACATAATCCGCCTTGCCCTTTGTGGCTACCAATGAGGTGGAGAAGGTCAAGAGGTTCCTTGAGAGGACTTAGGCGGGAGTTTCGACGGTATTGGGAGCTTTGGAGCTCCGTGACTTTAGCTCCCTGGTGGAGCAAGCGAGAGGCATGGAGTTAGAGATGCGGCTTGGGAGGGGCTGCATGGGACCGGTGGTCATGCGGCTCCCGAGGGTGAGAGTAGCGGAGGAAGAGTTTTGGCGGTGGTGGGTCGTGGCTGGCCGGTTCACAAGAAGTTCAAGGGTCGCAATTCTTTCAAGTCTAAGTTCAACAAGTCCCAGGCGTCTTCCACTTTTCGTCCTTCAGCTGGTGTTCCGATGGTACGTCCGGTCCCGGGTCAGGGGATGAAATGTTTCAAGTGTGGTGAGGGACATCGTGCGGCAGAGTGTGTTTGGTCGGGAGCTTGTCGCCATTGTGGTCTGGAGGGCCACAAGGCAATGGTCTGTAAGCGTAATCCCGCCAGCATCATCAAGTGGGAGCCGATTCGAGCGGCTCGATCGGCGCCGGCTTCTTCCGGGGTCGGTCAGGATGCTAGCAATGCCCTACTCGAACTTGGGCGCCGACCCAGTCTCACTACCCTTCGCCTGGAGGGATGCCTCCAGGGTACTTTTGGCCGCCTCCTCCTGCGGCGTTGTTTCCAGCGATGGCGCCTTGAGCTCCTCCTGCGGTGGCGGCTCCGCCATACCCGGTGTCTTCGCGCCCGGCACTCAAATCGTCGATCTCCTCGCCTTGCCGACGGCCGAGCCAGGTCGTCCCGATGTGGTGACAGTACGCTTTTGGTGGACTCGGTGGAGGCTTATGTTACATTTGATTCGGAGCTACTTTCTCTTTTGCTTCCATAGAGTTTGCTAGTCGGGCGAGTTGAGTTTGCGTCTATAGCTCGATCTGTTTTGGTTCATTCACGGTGGAATTCTTTCTAGTTCCACAGTCTGTCCGGGTTGTACGATTACCATAGATGGAGAGCATTTTGTTGCTAATCTGATGGTTATGAGGATGGAGCCGTTTGATGTTATTTTGGGAATGGATTGGTTGCATAGTTACCGTCTTTGTCATATCTTGTTTTGGAAGACAAGAACTTTGCAATCGCCGTCGAGCCAAGAGTTAGTGTTTCGAGGATAGTGCACCCTCCAGACACCCAAAGTGTGTTGGCTAGTCTTTTTCCGGTAGTAGAGCGGTAAGAGTGGATTTCTTTTATCCCTTGTGGAAAAGCCAAATTCCTCTTTGATTGCAGAGCGATTCGGTGGTCCGGAATTGTGGACGTTTTCAGCGAGTTGCGGGGATGCCACCTCCGCGTCCGGTGGAGTTCGAATTGACTTGGTGCCGGAGCACGACCGGTTTCTATAACTCCGTACTGTTTGGCTCGACCGTTCAAGAAGAGTTAAAGAAGCAATTGGATGATCGAAGGCAAAGGATCTTATCCGTCCGAGTGTGTCTCCGTGGGGAGCACCGGTGTTATTTGTCAAGAAGAAAGATGGGAGTTGGCGCATGTGTATTGATTACCGTGCTCTCAATCGCTTAACCATCAAGAATAAGTATCCTTTACCCGTATCGAGGATTTGTTTGATCGGTTGAGGGAGCTAAGGTATTTTCAAAGATTGATCTCGATCGGGTACAATCAAATTCTGTCCGAGAGGAGGACATTGAGAAACGGCGTTCTCCACGAGTATGGGCATTTTGAATTTAAAGTTATGTCTTTTGGACTAACAAATGCCCCTGCCGCTTTCATGGAGACAATGAACAGGATGTTACATGAATATTTGGACGACTTTGTGGTCGTATTCATTGATGATATCTTGATTTATTCCAAGAGCGAAGCAGATCATGAGCAACATCTGAGACAAGTGTTGGCAACACTAAGAGAGCATAAGTTTTATGCGAAGCTCAAGAAGTGTGAGTTCTGGGTGACCCAGGTGGGGTTCTTGGGTCACATCATCAGCGATAAAGGAGTCTCCGTTGATCCAAGTAAAGTTTCTTGGTGGTGGATTGGGAGAGGCCGACCAATGTCAAGGAGGTGAGGAGCTTCCTCGGTTGGCGAGTTATTATCGGCGCTTTGTGCAAGATTTCTCCATCATCGCCAAGCCCTTGTCGAAGCTTACTCAGAAGGACATGAGGTTTCAGTGGGACGATGATTGTGGCGCAGCTGGATTTTGAAGGAAAAGTCGGTGACCGCCCTGTTCTCACCGTTCGAGCCGAAGCGATTCACAGTTTTCTCTGATGCATCAAGAGTTGGGTTGGGTTGTGTGCTTATGCAAGATGGTAAGGTTTTGGCTTACGCATCGAGGCAATGAAAAGCATGAATGAGCAATTACCCTACCCATGATTTAGAGTCATGCAGATTGTGTTTGCATTGAAGCTTTGGAGGCACTATCATGCGGTGAGACTTGTGGCGTGTTTACCGATCACAAGAGTCTCAAGTACATCTTTACCTAGAAGGATCTGAATTTGAGGCAGCACAGATGGTTAGAGTTGATCAAGGATTATGATCTAACCATTCAAGATCATCCGGTAAGGCCAATGTGGTGGCCGATGCTCGAGTCGCAAGGCGGCGCTGCTACTGGATTGTTTGATTGCTGATTTTGATCGTATGGGGATATCTTCTCGCTATGCGGGTGCGGCCGAGTGGAGACCAGTTGATCCTAGAGTCGGCTATACCGAGCGAAAAGTCGGGAGGCTGTGATCGATCGGTTGCTTGAGAGGGTGATGAAACGGTTGGAGATGGGAAAAGAAGGATTTCAGCTTGGATATGTCGGTGCATTGCGCTTTAAAGGCGTTTATGCGTCTTGCAGCGAAAGCGGGGTTAAGGATGACATTTTGAGAGAAGCTCATCGCACTCCGTATCTGATTCATCCGGAGAGACTAAGATGTATCGTGATTTGAGCGAATTTCGGTGGAAAAGGATGAAGGTGGATATAGCCAATTATGTGGCCTCGTGTGGTATTTGTCGACAAGTGAAAGCGAACATAAGAGGCCACCGGATTATTGCAGCCATTGGAGGTTCCTCAATGGCCGTGGGATGATATTTCTATGGATTTTGTGGTCGCGTTGCCTCGGTCGCCGAGAGGCAGGGACGCAATTTGGGTTGTTGTGGATCGGTTCGATGAAGTCCGCGCACTTCATTCCTATCCGCACAACCAACTCGTGAGTGATCTGCTCCTATTTATGTTCGGAAATTGTGAGGCTGCATGGTGTGCCTAAGACCATAATTTCCGCAGAGATGCCAAGTTTGTTTCCAAGTTTTGGGAGAGTTTGCGAGTGCTTTGAGCACTCGGCTTCGTTGAAACACGGCTTTCCACCAGATGATGGACGGTCGAGCGGACTATCCAAACTTTGGAGGACATGTTGAGATCTTGTGTCTTTGTCTTGGAAGGGTAGTTGGGAGGATCAATTACCTCAGAGTTTGCCTATAACAACAGCTTATCACTCTAGTATCAAAGCAACTCCATTTGAAGTGTTGTATGGCCGTAGTGTAGGTCGCCTTTCTTTGGGAAGCGGTGGGCGAAAGCGATTTAGGACCGGATTGGGTCGAAGACCGTTGAGAGAGTGGCTTTGGTAAGACAAATTTGTTGGTGCGCGAGTAGGTAAGAGTTATCTTGATGTGAGAAGGAGGGACTTGGGTTTGCGGTGGGAGATCAGGTGCTCTTGAGAGTATCTCCTACCAAGGGTGTGGTGAGGTTCGGTACCAAAGGGAAGCTTAGCCCTAGGTACGTTGGACCTTTCACCATATTAGCGCGGATTGGGAAATTGGCTTACCGTTTGGATCTTCCTGAGGCTATGCGCGGAGTGCATAACGTGTTTCACGTGTCCATGTTGAGGAAGTACTTGCGAGACCCAGAAGTTCACATCGAGCTAGAACCTTTGATTATTGAGCAAGATCTATCCTTTGAGTCCAAGCCAGTGCGGATTCTGGAAAGGTCAGAAAAAGTGTTGAGAAATAAGACTTTCTTTGTATGTCAAAGTGCTTTGGTCGCATCGCACCGAGAGGGAGGCAACTTGGGAGTTGGAGTCTCGCATGCTTGCCTGCACCGGCGTTGTTCACGTCGGTGCGTGTTTTTCTAGTTGGTTGTTTTGTTTCTGTTGTGGTTGCGGTTAGAATTGGGTCTAATTACATTTAAGGAGGGTAGAATGTAATACCGGAAAATGTTTTATTAATTGCTTAGTTAATAGAGAGGGACTTAAGTAAAAGATTTATTAAAAGAGTTTTGGGGGTTTTCGGAAAGTTAAGACAACTGGGCTTGGGCTTGGCCTGTGGGATTTCTAGGCCCAAGAGGGAGGGAGGCCACCACTTAAAACCCTAGTAGCCCCCACCCTGCGCCTCCACCCCTAGCCCCTGCTCCTGCAGCCGCCTCCTCGCCTTCTTTGCCGCCCGCCGTCTTCTTGCCGCCGCGCCTTGTGCCGCCGCCGTGCGCCCTGCTGCCGCGCCGTCTTCTCCGTGCCGTGTCGTCGTCCTCGCTGCGCCGTGGTGCCTTCGTCTTCGTCGTCGCCTTCGTCGTCGTCGTCTTGTTCCCCGGCGCCGTCGTCGGCGTTCGCCGCTATACCGCGTGGATCCGGAGGAAGGAGAGGAGGAGATCGCGGCGTGTTCGTGCGTCGTTCGTCGTCGTGTTCGTCGACGTGTTCGCCCTCGTGTCGTCAAGGGTAACTCCGTTGGTCCTCTAGATGAGTTTTAATCAAGTTGGATTTCGTCTGTTTTCTGGACCGCCGTGACAGTTTGGGTTAATCGGCTGTTCTGGGTTACATCCGTCAGGATTCAGGTCTGGAGCTCTTTTAGAAAATTGTAGAGGACTTGATTATCTTTCCAGGGAGTGCTAGAGCGCGTTATTCCGAGTTGTGTAGCAAAAGTTATGAATTTTCTAGTGCTGCTGTTCTGCAGATCAGAGTAGTTCTGGACAGAGTTTAGTAGATCGGTTTGTGCGACGGAAATAGTTGCGAATCAGAAATTCTTCATGTTAGGAAAGTTTTAGATAATTTTCTTAGCTTTCCATAAAGGTCAAGAAGTCCGGATTTCGAATTTCTGGGCGAAAGTTATGCCTGTTTTAGTGCGCTGTCCAGAGAGTCCAACGTGAATTTGGATGCTTGAAAAAAAGGGTTTGGATCGGTTAGTAAATGGCCGAATCAGAGAGTCTCCCCAACTAAGTTTTTGTATATAATTTAATTATCTTTACAGAGAGTCCAAGAACGCTTAATTTGGAGTTACGTACTGAAAGTTATGATTTTTGGAAGTCGGCTATCTGTGGTTGGACAGATTTGGCCGAAGGGAGTTGGGGATTTAATTGAGATAAATTGTTGGGTTAATTGGGGTTGCTGTTATTTTATATCTAGAAACCCGCTACTGTCATGTTAGTAATTATTAATTAAATATTCAGGAGGAGAGCGGATTCCGGGGGTTGTGCCTTCTACGCGTTCTTCATTTTCTCGCGGTTGAGGCAAGTATAACCTTGCTATGATTAATCCGTGTGATTGAGTGATTTGGATGATATGAGTGGTGTTTGAGTTATGAATGCTTTACTTATGAATTTGAGTAATGTTCTGAGTTGTTAATGCTATTTATGTTCTGTTTACATTATGGCATTTATGAGATTTGTTGATCGTAGTATGGTGAATGCATTTTATCTTGTTGATACATTCACATATATGCATCATATTGAGAATTGTTGAAGTCTTGGTCATGTGGTGATCAAGCATCGAGGTCCCCACACTTGTGGAGTGTGGGCAATTGGTCCCTGTACCCGAGGGTACAGGCATGGGTGTGCATTGACGGATGCACACTCCGCATTACCGGTAAAATGCGAAAGAGATGAGAAAGAGGAGCCTTTGATCATAATGCATAGCATGAAATTCATATTTAATATGTTTAACTTGAGGGTTAATGTTCATGCTTGCATTTGATACAATTATACTTGCTGAGTCGTTGGACTCACTCTTGCTGTTTGTTTATTTGTTTTAGGTACCAATGTGAGAATGACATATATGGGATCAAAAGGATTAGCTTAGTTGCGTGCACTATTCCTTCAATAAGAAATAAAGACAGTCATGATAATCTTGTTGGCTTGCTAGCTTAATTGGTTCAGTTTATTTTCCATCAGATTAAATGTAATAAAGACTTAGTATCATTGGATATTATCTTTCCGTTCATTATTTAGAACTTGTGCTATTCATGCTTATTTAAACGCCTTCGGTTAATAAACAAAGGAGGTTATGCGAAATTTTAGGTAACCTATATTAGTTGTTGTTTTATTGTGGATAGTTAGTAGCATTTCAAGCCTATGTTAGGCTGGGGTGTTACATAAACAATTTCCGGGGTATTACATTCTACCCCCTTAAGCGAATTAGGCCCAATTCTAACGCAACCTCAACAGAAAACAAAACAACCAACTAGCAATTAACTAGCACCGACGTGAACAACGCCGGTCTTGCTTTCGCGCATGCGAGACTCCAACTCCCAAGTTGCTTATCTCTCGGTCTGCTGCGACCAAAGTGCTTGACATACTAAATATTTTTTTCTAATTGCTTGCACCTCGCACATAGGTTCTTGAAGATCCAAGTGGTTTGCCAACCTCCGATCCTTGCTCCTTACATCTCATAACTTTTCACCCGCTCAGGCGCCAATGATTCTCGACTCACCAAGGCCACTCGTTGAACTTACGCCCCTACAACACTTGAATTGTGTAGCTTTAATTCTTGAATGGTGGCTGGTCTTACTCGTTGGTCAACGGTTTAATGAAGCCCACGCTCTGAGATCTTTCAAGTTCTCCTCGATACCGAGTCATACAAAGCGTGGTATCCCACACTAGAACCCAAGGTAGTCCTAGTGATACACAAACCCTAAAACTTCGCAATTAACAAAAGCGATTAAATACACATCGGGTTATCATTCCTTTAGTACCAACCCACACAATCTGCACAGCACATATATCTCATGTTTCCATTCTCAATCGATCTCTTTACCTTAGCAATGAGCACCCCCTTAAACACGGGCACACCACGGGGTCAAGGTAAACCCACTCTTTCACACACGAATACAACGAAAATAAGGGATTCTTATTGCAATCACGCATCACCCACTCCCCACCACGGGTCAAATCATAAAGAAAATCGAGGATTCAACATAAGAACCTCTCCACCTTCCAAGTAGGTGGTTTGCAAACAAACAACACATACGTCAAGGGAATCACTCAAATGTCAAACCGTCCATTTTTTTCCTAAACCGGAAAAACCACACAAGCCAACAAAAGTCAACTCAAACCACAAAAGACTTTTCTCTCATCACGTAGCTCAAACAAGAATCAGGGAGCATTTTACTACCGATTTTTTTATTAAACTTCCTCTTGAATCACGAGGTTCCAAATTATCCCATACCATACTAGTGAATTCTCTTAAATTGGCAACATCAACTCTATGTTCAAACTGAGTGCATCCAACACACTTTTGTAGAGGGACTCTACTATTCTCATAATAACATACTCTAGTCAACTCCTCTTCCCACATGTTACTTTAACGAATAATTTCCAATGCACCTCATCGTTATTTTTCACCCACCAACACTTCACCACAAATCTTAAGGACAATCAACATGAATTTCTCGGCTCACATACCCATTTACTACATCCAAAGGATACTATCAAGGAACATCATAATATTCGAATCCACTCCTTCCACTATTCTCACGCAATAACATTAGCCTCAAGGTTCTAGCATAGATCACCAACCAAAATTTCCCATCTCTAAGGCTTCTATACATATACTTGATATATTTAATACAAAGACTCTTAAATTCAGTGACTAAAATTTCCACAATCAACCATACTCAATCATTAACAACCATATGAAACATATTCTCAACTTGATTATCTGTGAAAGATTCTAACTCCTAGAGGGTTACTCAACGAGCTAAGTTATACATGGCAAAATTCAACAATCCTTACTATCCCAATAATTCCCACAACGGTTGGGCTTCTTCACAATTATAAACTCATTAACTACACCATCATAATCATTCTAATAATCCTTGCAAAGTACCCCATCATGATGCTCCAATAAAATTGATCAAGATTCCCATACTTTCAATAATTCCAACGTTCGACAAAATGAGCGTAACACTCATGAACCACACTAGGTTCTTCTAGTTGCAACAATAAAACTATTTAGCCCCAAGGACAACATCTTCTTTAAATCAAATCCTCATCGAGAATTATTCAACGAACAATTTATCACTCCAAGAATCTCAAGTATCTTGATACCCACAATCTCACCCAGACTAATCACAAAACCACACCAACCAGTTGCCATACACATCTTAAAGGTCTTTGCAACCCAAACTGTGTACCCCTTTCTTGGAGAAGCAAAAGAAGAAAATTTCAGCACAAGGTCCATCTGCAATAAACACAAAACCAAGAAAATAAAGATCTTGGACAACAAAGGATAAGACCACAGCTGAAGGCGCATGCCTCCTCGAGACGAAAACATCAAATCTCAACCAATACGAATACAATATTGTCATTTGAGCTCCAGAAACTCTTAAGCAGCGAAAATAAGAAGTCAAACACACTTCACAAAGATTGCACAACTTGACTTCAACCTTCAAAACTTTTATCAAACTTTTCCTTTTAACAAAGAGAACAACCTTCTTTGAATACGGTATCACCTTAACAATTCCAACAAAAGAAGAGTTGAAGACCACAACACATTAATTCTTTAAGAACTAAATAAAATCCCTCAACACGACACTTTGCTTAAAACAATTTCAGCTACCACATAAATCATGAGATCAAAGATCGCATACACACTATCAAAACTTTTGATTTAAATAGTACCAAGGAATTTATTCAAATTCTTCTATTTAATGAACCTTCAACATTACCATCATAACCACAAATGGACCAACATACTAACATCAGAATAATACATTCTTAACAAGCATCATCATATCCTCAACTCCTTCATAAACTTTTCCAAAAGAAACATAAGAAATCATTGCATCATGTTTCTAATATCTAAGTAAGGTTGCAACTACTTGATCTAGGAGAACCTAGTGCATAAGCCACATAAATAGAACAAAGCTCTTAAACAAGATGATACTAGAACAAGATAATCTCAGAAATCATGCTAGTATAAATTTCTTACTAGATTTCATATATTCCATTCTTTATTGGTGCTCAACTCTAACTTAGCACCAATTGATTGTACTCTATTCACTATTGGCAATAATTGATTATTATTCGGTCATAACAACATTCATGATCCTAACTCCATTTTACAATTATAAGACATTCATGAGCATAGATTTTGTATCCTACCTTACATTCAGAAATTAGAATGGAAATGACTTTAAACTTCAATGATACCATTCGTAAGACAAGTTTCTACAAGTCAATGCATCAACCTTCATCTATTCCTTTATCGTATTTCAACAATTTAGCATTGTAAAAGATAGATGAAACCAGCAATTGTGCATGCTCATAAAGCATCTAAATAAAAGACATGTTAAGGGTCAATATTACCAAGGTAATATTCTAACACCTCCTTACTTAATTATTCCAAGCGGTTGGGATTAATTACTAAAGACAAAGATAATTCAATTTGTCCAACATGATAGAAATTCAATAATCATAATAATCATTCTAATTCTTTTGCACACTCCTCAATAACTCCATGAGTTACTGTCATGAATAGACAACTTCTTAATCGTAGTTCTTCTCAAAACTATTACAAGGCAATATCAAATTAAACCACTACACTTCCAAGGATACTAGTAAAAGAAATTAATTATACACTACGCTATCATATGAACTTAATAATTCAAACCTTATGAATTAGTTTATATGATTACCACCTTCCACTTAAGCATAGCAAAACAATCATAATGGATTTTAACACTCTTTCAAAAAAAGAGGAACAATAACTTCAACGCTCGAGATAAAGGAATACATAGATCCAAAACTTTCACATAACACCGAGTTTTGCAACTTCAAAATTTGCACTAAAAAATAAAACACCAAGCGAACCAATGAGCCATGATTATAGCAGGACAAACTCCCACGAAGGAACTAACCTTACAAATCAACAATAAGCACAGGTAGCAAAGTATCTCAGTAGTCCGGAAAGAAACCATAACTGTTTCAAGGAGCAGTGAGACCAATTGCATACCCTCAACTGCAAGAGCCACAATCTCAAAAGAAATTCATTAACGCAATCGACCAAGAATTAGCTGGAATCAACTTGAGGATATTAATAACTTTTCTAAGAAACTCACCATAACACCTACAATTAAGTTACCCGAGGTAACTACATTGCTAATCCTTATACTACACCCAAAGGTAAATCGGCAATGCCAAGGTAGCACATCACAACATCTACATCATCTCATTGACTATTCCCACTCATAACAGTCATAGGAGCAAATCATAATCATACAAGATTATCAATAAGCATACAAGATTATCTCATAATGTAAATCATCAATACAACATGTCAAAAGCATAAATGCAATGCTTGACCCATCCCATCCTCACTGCACCAGGTGTGTCAATTTAATAATTTAATTACCACGGACCTAAAGCCCGCTCGATACCAATCAGTAACACCCGACCAAACAATGGCACGAAATGCTACCAAACTAACAACATAATAAAACTATGCTAAGGCATTCTATAAAATTTCGTGAGCCTCCTTTGTTTATTGATAAAAATGAAGTTCTAACAATATTATCAAAAGGTATGAATAACATAAGCAAAGTAATTTGGCTACTAAGCAGAAACATCTATAAAACTTAAGTAAAGCACGGAAGCAATATAAAGAAGTTCTAATCCATTATTACATCTTAATCTGAAGGTCATAATCAAATACCACTTGAACTAATCAACAAATAATAATTAGAGTTCTCTATCTTACGCATGGTGAATATTTCGTGCAAGTGCAACAATACTAATCCTCTTTATTCCCATGCATCTTGACCTCGTGAAGGTACCTAAAATAAACAAACAACAACAACAAAACAACGACAAGAGTGAGTCCAATGACTCGGCAAGTATAACGTAATAAATGCAAGCATGAACATTAACTCTCAAGTTAAACATATTACATATGAATTTCATGCTATGCATTATGATCAAAACTCCTCTTTCTCATCTCTTTCGCATTTCTTTGGTAATGCGGGTGTGCATCCGTCAATGCACACCCATGCCTGTACCCTCGGTACATGGACCAGTGCCCACACTCGCAAGTGTGGGGACCTCGATCTTGATCACCGCATGATCAAGACTTCAACAATTCTCAATATGATGCATATATGTGAATGTATCAAAGATAACGAGCATTCACCATACTACGCATCAACCAATCTCATAAATGCCATAATGTAAGCAGAACATAAATAGCATTCTCAATTCATCACTTACTCATACTCACAATTTAAACAGTCATGATTCAACCATCATCCAAACAATTCAACAAATCCATAAACACACAGATTTTCACATCACAAATATACTTACCTCAACCAGAGAAAATGAAGAACACGTAGAAGGCACAACCCGGAATCCGCTCTCCTCCTGAATATTTAATTAATAATTACCAACATGACAGTAGCGGGTTTCTAGATATAAAATAACAGCAACCCCAATTAACCCAATAATTTATCTCAATTAAATCCCCAACTCCCCTCGGCCAAATCTGCCCAACCACAGACAGCCGACTTCCAAAAATCATAACTTTCAGTACGTAACTCCAAATTAAGAGTTCTTGGACTCTCTGGAAAGATAATTAAATTATCTACAAAAACTTAGTTGGGGAGACTCTCTGATTCTGCCATTAACTAGGGAAAAATTGCTCCCTTGCCCCAAAGTTTAATGGCGTTTGCTCAAATGCCCCATGATGTCTCACTGACATGCGGGTCCAGGGCCCACATGTCAGTGAGACATCATGGGGCATTTGAGCAAACACCATTAAACTTTGGGGCACATGAGCAAATCCCCCCACCAAACCCTTTTCTAAAGCATCAATATTCACGTCGGACTCTCTGGACAGCGCACTAAAACAGTCATAACTTTCACCCAGAAACTCAGAATCCGGACTTCTTTACCTCTATTGAAAGCTAAGAAACTTATCTACAACTTTTCCAATTTGAAGGACTCCTGAATCGCCACTATTTCCGTCGCACAAACCGATCTACTAAACTCTGTCCAGAACTACCCCGATCTGCAGAACAGTCGCACTAGAAAATTCATAACTTTTGCTACACAGATCCAAATAATGTGTTCTTGTACTCCCTGGAAAGATAATCAAACCCTCTACAACTTTCTAGAAGGGTCCAGACCTGAATCCCGACGAAACTAGATCAAAACCGCCGAGAAACAACTACTGTCCCAGCAGCCCAAAAACCGACGAATCTAACTCGATTAAAACCAATCTAGAGACTACCAGGGATTACCCTTGGCGACACGACGGCGAACACGTCGGCGAACACGACGAACACGGCGACGAACACGCCCGCGATCTCCTCCTCTTTCCTCCGGATCCACGCGGTGCAGCGACGAGCGTCGGCGGCGGCGCACGGGGAGGAGGCGACGGCGATGAAGGCGACGGCGGCGCACGGGAAGAAGGCGTCGGGGCAGCACGGCGGCGGCTGCTGGGTGGAGCGCGGGGGTGGAGGCGCAGGGGTGGGGGCTGCCTAGGGTTTTAAGAGGTGGCCTCCCTCCCTCTTGGGCCAAGAAAAACCCACAGGCCAAGGCCTAGGCCCAGGTTGTCTTAAATTTTCATAAAACCCCTCAAAACTCTTATAAATTTAATTATTTAACAAAAGTCCCTCTCTCTATTAATTAAACAATTAATTAAACAATTTCCGGGGTATTACAAACACGACGAAGACGATGAACACGCCCGTGATCTCTTCCGCGAACTCCTCTCCTTCCTCCGGATCCAAGCGGTACAATAGAGGGAAGACGACGACGGCGCACCCGGAAACGACGACGGCGCAAGACGTCGGCGTGGCGGCGCAGGGCGGCGGTGCAGGGAGGAGGAGGCGGCTGCTGTGGCGGGGTGGGGCGTGGGGGTGGGCGCATGGTTGAGGGAGGCCTCCCTCCCACTTGGGCCGAAAAAATCCCACAGGCGAAGCCCGGGCCCAAGTTGCCTTAACTTTTCAGAAAACCCCCTAAACAGTTTATTTTATTCTTTCTTTTGACACCCTTCTCTCTAATTAAAATAAGTAATTAATAAAATCGTTCTGGGGTATTACATCAAGAGACTAAAACAGCTCAATCTAAGGCTCAATAGAGATTCAACGCTCAACTCAGCCTATTTGACATGGTATGGATCATAAAAGGATAGCTCAAGAAGGACTAGTCTCGTATGCTAACATGACAAGTTTTTAGTTCAAATTGAGCAGGTTTAATTAACTTATCATAGCACAAGCTAATTTACACATATGAAGTCATGATAAATTTAGCAAGTGAGCACAAGTCATGGCAAGGTGTAAAGTATTGTAAGCATGTCATAACAGGATAATAATCAAGGCTCAAATGTAGTTATATTATAATGCGGTATGATATGCAGAAAATCCAGCTCCTCCTCAACATGTGATGCATCTTTTAATTCAAGTTGAGTTAAGTCAATATTAAGTTCCAGAAGCTCCCAAATGAACTCCCCCTGAACCAAAGCAAAAGAAACGAGAAGCTGGCAAAGAAACCAAAGAAGGTAGTCCTTAAAGCATAGATAAGATGTAGAGGAAACTATGGCTCAGACTGACTCTCATCTACCCCATACGACTCTAGGACTATCAACTAGTCATCTAACAGACTAAGGAGCAAACACGTACCCTGTCTACCCGAGAGTGGCCCGACCCTCGCTAGAACCTAAAAGCAGTGGGTAAGCTCAACCTAGTGAGAAGAGAACTAGCTAATAAGCAGCATCCTAGAATCACAAGATAAGAGTAAGAAGTCTAAGCACCTCGGCAAGAGAACCACTCTAACCTATGCTAGAAGGACTAACCCGAATGCATCCCCATGAAATCAGTGAGAAAGAAGCAAGAGCATAATAAACAAGATAGATCATGAAGCACAAAGCTCCCCTCACAGCAGTCCATAAGGACAAACCACCCCAAGCTCTCCCGTGAGTGAAAACCTAGAGCTATCCAAAGGCTTGGTGAAGATGTCGGCCGGTGGTGGTCACTCTCCTGGCCAAGCACGATGTCACTCTTCTCTACATTGTCTCTAAGGAAGTGATAACGAATATCAATATGCTTGGTCTGAGAATGTTGCACTGGGTTCTTAGCAATGTTGATTGCAGTGTTATCACAAAAAGTGGAACACCGTCTATAGCTAACCCAAAGTCTCGCAAGGTCGGCGCCATCCAAAGTACACAGGCTGCGACAGAATGGCGGCGACAACGTACTCGACCTCTGCGGTGGGCATGCAACACTGCATCGCTTCCTAGAGGACCAGAAACAAGAGAAGTGCCAATGAATTGGCGGTGCCCAGTGCTCTTCCTATCTATCCTCTGACCCGGCAAAGTGCGCATCCGAATAGGCTCTCAAGGAAAGACAAGAAGAGGAAGAGTACCGGATACCATAGTCAATGGTAGCTCGAAGGTACCGAAGATGCGCTTCACCGCTGGCGGTGAGATCTGCGAGGAGAAGCTCGAACCGGGCACAAAGACACACAGAGAAGTGTATGTCGGTCTCGGCGTTGAGGTACAAGAGGGAGCCAATCGGTGCGATACTTCTTCGATCAATGACTCGCCATCCTCATACGGGTCAAGAGAAGTCAGAGAAGCCATCGGAGTGACACAGGCTTACCATCACTCATATCGAAGCGTCTCAGGAGGTCTCGAGTGTACTTTCCTTGATGCAAGAAGGTACCCTCCGGAGTCTGCTTAATTTGGAAGCATTGAATGATGGCAGTCTACGTATGTGTGTGGATTACAGAGCATTGAATGATGCAACAATCAAGAACAAGTACCCTCTACCCAGGATAGATGACTTATTTGATCAGTTAAAAGTATCATGTGTCTTTTCTAAGATTGATCTTCGATCAGGTTACCATCAATTGAAGATCAGACCGGAGGATATACCAAAGACAGCTTTTGCTACTCGTTATGGGTTATCTGAGTTTACTGAATGTCCTTTGGCGACCAATGCTCCTGCGTATTTTATGAATCGATGAATAAGGTGTTTATGGAATATTTGGATAAGTTTGTCGTCGTGTTCATTGATGACATTCTGATTTATTCTCGAAATGAAGAAGAGCATGCCCAACATCTGAGGATAGTATTGGAAAAACTCAGAGAACACCAGCTGTATGCCAAGTTCAGCAAGTGTGAGTTCTGGTTAAAGAAAGTGGATTTCTTGGGTCATGTTATTTCAGCAGGAGGAGTGTCTGTAAATCCCGAGAAGGTGACAGATGTACTTAATTGGACACAACCCAAGTCAGTAACTGAGATCAGAAGTTTTTGGGATTAGCTGGTTATTACCGTCGCTTGATAGAAGGATTCTCCAAGCTAGCAAGACCTCTCACTCAATTACTAAAGAAAGAAAAGAAATTTGAATGGAGTAAATCATGTGAAGACGGTTTCAAGAGTCAAGAAGAGGTTAACTGCACGCAAGATTGACCCTTCCGGATATCGGGAAGGATTTTGAAGTATTCGATGCATCCGGACAAGGTGCGGGCGTGTTCGATGCAAGAAGGAAGGGTGGTAGCTTATGCTTGAGGCAATTGCGCCCGCATGAGCGTAACTACCCAACCCATGATTTAGAGCTAGGCTGGCATTGTGCATGCTCAAAAATCTGGAGGCATTATTTAATCAACAACTTGTAGAAATTTATACGGATCACAAGAGTTTGAAGTATATTTTCACTCAACGACCTCAATCGAGACAGAGAAGATGGTTGGAGTTAATAAAGGATTATGATGTGGGAATTCATTACCATCCAGGAAAAGCTAATGTAGTAGCTGATGCCTTGAGCAGAAAAAGCTATTGCAATAATCTGATGATCAAAGGCAACAACCTACACTTCATGAAGAATTTCACGACTCAATCTAGAAGTAGTGGAGGAAGGATTCCTAGCTACTTTGGAGATTCAACCAATTTTGGAGAACCAGATAAAGGAAGCCCAAAGAGAAGATAGTTATGTCAAAGAAATCAAAGAGAATATGAAAAAGGGTAAAGCACCAAATTTTTCAGAAGATGAAGAAGGTATCCTTTGGTTTGGAAAAAGAATTCTTGTACCGAAAAGAAAGAAATAAAAGAGCTAATCCTGAAGGAAGCTCATGAGTCTGGATACTCAATTCACCCCGGAAGCACAAAAATGTATCAAGATCTCAAAGAAAGGTACTGGTGGTCAAGTATGAAAAGGGAAATT
This sequence comes from Bonia amplexicaulis, assembly GCA_036346245.1. Classification (NCBI taxonomy): domain Eukaryota; kingdom Viridiplantae; phylum Streptophyta; class Magnoliopsida; order Poales; family Poaceae; genus Bonia; species Bonia amplexicaulis. Next base: position 942,146 of record CM070749.1, on the reverse strand, counting down.
GCTGAATATGTAGCCTTGTGTGATGTGTGCCAGCGAGTCAAAGCTGAACATCAGAGACTGCCGGACTTCGCAACCTTCTGAGATACACGAATGGAAGTGGGAAGAAATTGGTATGGATTTCATAACAGGATTGCCAAGAACCAAGTCGGGTTATGACTCAATTTGGGTTGTTGTGGACCGACTAACAAAAGTTGCACACTTTATACCCGTGAAGACCACTTACTCTGGAGATAAACTCGCAGAGTTATACATGTCAAAAATAGTTTATTTACATGGAGTCCCAAAGAAAATTGTGTCAGATCGAGGATCACAATTCACATCAAGATTTTGGCAGAGACTGCATGAGATTTTGGGTACAAACTTAAACTTCATTACAACATATCATCCATGATGATGGTCAAGCAGAAAGAGTAAATCAAATATTGGAAGACATCTTTGAGAGCTTGTGCTTTGGCAAATAAAGCTAGGCGGGATCAAAGTTTGCCATATGCGAATTCTCCTATAATAACAGCTATCAATCTAGCTTGCAAATGTCTCCGTTTGAACTACTGTATGGCAGGAAATGCAGAACACCATTGTATTGGAAAGAAACAAGAGAAGGACAAGTATTTGGACCTGATGTGTTGAAGCAAGCAGAAGAGCAAGTTAAATGCGGTTCAAGATGAGTTAAAGACAACACAAACAAGATGTAAAAGCTACGCAGACAATCGTCGAAGAGCTTTAGAATTTATACCGAGATCATGTGTATTTGAAAGTTTCACCTTTCAAGGGTTTGCGTCGTTTCGATTTTCTTGGGAAACTTGCTCAAGATTTATTGGACCATTCCCTGTTCTAGCCAAAAGGGGAGAAGTTGCTTACCAGTTAAAGCTCCCACCTCAGTTGTCGAATGTGCACGACGTCTTTCATGTGTCACAGTTAAGAAAGTGTCTCAGAGTGCTAGAAGAACAAATGCCTTTAGAAGAAATGACTTTAAAGGAGGACCTAACATATCCAGAGTATCCAGTCAAAATTTTGGATGAAGCAGAACGTCGAACCAGAAGCAAGAGCATCAAATTACATAAAGTACAATGGAGTAATCATTAAGTCGAAGCAACTTTGGAGCGTGAAGAAGATTTGAGATCAGAGTTTCCCGATGTTTTTCCCAGTCCATCCGAATCTCGAGGTCGAGATTCATCCTAAGGGGGTAGGTTTGTAACATCCCAAATTTTGCAAATTTTGAAAAAAAAAATTAAATTCAAATTAATTATTTTAAAGTAGTTGGATCTTATTTGAATTTTTCTGAGTTTTTCCATATTTTAAAATTAATTTCTAGAATTAAAAAGAAAATTTTAATATGAAAATATATTACCAAAATAAGTTGAAAATATTTTATATAAGTCCAAAATATCCCCAAAAGCTTCTGTAAATTTTTCTAGAATTTTGAAGTTTATTTTGTATTTTACGAGGCTTAATGAATTTCACGGTATTTTACGAAAATCAAAGACTAAAACAAAATTTATTTTCTCTCCTTCTCTCTCCGCCGCCACGTGACGGCCAAGATCCGCCCACGTCGCGCTCCATCCCGCCTACCCTTCCCTGCGGCCGACACGTGGGCGACTCGGATTGAGCCACGTCCGTCTGTTGGCCCATCCTCCGCCGCGCCTCCCTCTCTCTGGCCGCCCGACCCCACCCGTCGGCGCCTCTCCCCACCGCGCCACCCGGCCCGCCTGTCATCCCGACCTCCGGCCCCTCCTCGCCTGCCTTGCCTCCTCCGCCCCAACCGCCCGCAACCGCCTCCGGTCTCCTCGCCCCCCACCTTCCCTCTCCTCACTCCTCTCCCTTCCGTGCGCCGCCCACCCCGCACCTTCCCCTCTCTCCCACGCCCACTTTCCCCAAACCGCAACCGCCGCCCACTCCCCACGTCGGAAATTGCCGCCGGTCTCTCCTCCTCTCCCTATTTAAACCCCTCCGAGCCTCCCCATTCCTCCTTCCTCTTCGCCCACTCACCTCTCACTCTCGGCCGCTCCACCGCCCCGGCACCGTGCGCCCTTGCCGCCGCCGCCACCTCTACCTCCGTCGAGCAATCACCGCCGCCTCGGGCCGTGCCGCACCTCGCCACCACCTCCATTGGCTTCCCCGCATCGCCGCGGCCTCCCCGCACCTCGGCCGCCTCTCCCCGCCAGAGCCGCCAGACCGAGTCCCCGAGCCGCCGCTTCCCCATCGCCGGCCACTCCCGCTCGTCGCGGGACCCAGCGCCAAGGTGAAACGGTTTCCCTTTACTCCACCTCCTCCTCCGCCCCTCATGGCCGTGTCAGTGCGTGGGCCTTGCCGCCTCCTCTCCGCCGGCCACCCGTCTTGACGTGGCGCCCAAGTGGCGCCACGTCGCGCCACCTCGGCCGGTGGCCGCCGCGTCGGCGCCACGCAGCAACCGCGCCACCTCGGCCATCCATCTCCTCCGTGGACCCGGTCCATGGACCCGCCCTTGTCGATGAAACCTCCCGGTGGCGTCATCTTGGCGTCATAAACCCGATTTTCCCATTTAAAAATAATTCGACCGAAAAGAAATTCTATGATGACGTCATAATTCCGAATTTCCTTTAGAAAAATAATTCCAGAAAATCTACTTTTTCTTTTTCTCTGAATTCAAACTTCCCGAGGCCCGTACTTTTTCATCCTAACTCCGATTGAGTCCATTCAAATTTCTAAATTCATCAAAAATTCCAATCTTTACATTTCTGCCATACTTTCAAATTTTTGAAATTTATTTGATATTTTGAAATTTAAATTTCAAATTTCAAATACCCTTTCTCCCCCGTTTGAACTCCGAATCCATTAAAACTTCCTCCTAAATTCATCTAAATTTATAAACTTTATTCCAGTAATATTATTATAATATCTGTACTTTTATTTGTATTTATTTGTCCTTTGTGTTCTCGTTTTACGCGTAGAATCCGATCTGGTCGAAGAGTTCGCAGAACCGCAACAAGAGAATCAGGAATTCACCCACGAAGGCAAGTCTCCTTTGATCATCTTTGAACCTATGTTTGTGAAATGTTTTTCAATTATTTTTAAATTTAATGCATTGCTATGTTACATAAAATGATAGTTTCATTGTAGAGGTAATAGTTAAACCAAGAATTGTTATACCCTCATTTAACTTTGACAACCATGTACCTTTGACACCCTAGGAATTCCCTTGTCTCATTATTGAGATTATTATGAATCTTTGATAATTGTTGTATCGGTAGTAAGATGCTTAGACAAGCTATATAACTTTAGTAACTTTGGATTGGGAACTACATTTCAATGAACTAGACTTTTGTTCAGAATCGAATGGCAAATGGTGTTGCCTCTGTTCATGTGAAATGAATTAAATTGTGAAACTGTTTTAGACCGTATGGATGGTTGGTTTGGATTGGTGCGGTTAGCACGAGATCTTGAAAAGTGTATGTTCCGCCCTAGTCAATTAAGGACCGACGCTTGTGTTTGTCGGTCCGAGCACTACCGTACAACCACATGTCTATATGGGTACGACCTAGCCGATTAACTTATGATAGACTAGTTTAGATATCACCAGTGGAAAGTGAGTGCGAGGTTCTTGGTTATTCACGGTGAGGGACAGGTTCTTGTACTCATACGGCGCAAGAGGGGCTTCATGCGGGTGGATTTAACCCTTCAGCGGTGAAACCTCAGCGGGTGGTGTCTAGCTAGACTAGAGTAAGGTAAAAGCTTTGTGATGAATTATCTGGGTCTCATGCCTAAGGAAGCGTGGTGACTATTAAGATGACTTGTCTCTTATGGGTAAAGTGTACAACCTCTGCAGAGTGTAAAACTATTCGAATAGCCGTGCCCACGGTCAAGGGCTGGCAAGGAATGCTTTCACATGGTAGATCTTTATTTTTGGTTTAAAATAAAGTTTTGGGAATCCGAGAGTGGGTGGTTGGAACCCGTAGTATCAAACTTGGTGGTAGAATCTTTATGATTAAAAATGTATGATTTTAGTTAGAGTAAATACTTGATTAAACTGTCGCCTTCAAAAAATAGTTAATGGTATTGGAAGTAAAATGTCGCTTTGTGCAAAAGAGCCATATAGCCCTCTTTGTTAAACCTTGCATCTATTGCATTTTCCCAAGACTTGCGAGTACTTTATGTACTCACATGCTACACCTAAAATATATATCAGAGGAGTATGAAGCTCAAGAAGGTGACTAGACTACTCTACGGGTGGATTTGATGGAGAATTTCCAGGCGTTTAGGTCACGCTCCCCAGTCAATTGCCTGTGGCGTATTGATGGGATTTTATCAATGTTTATTTTGCTTCCGCTGTGTTTGTGTTTATTTGTGAGGTCTAGAAACCTCGTTTGTGTTGTAAGACCTATGGTCAGTACTCTCTATAATATTGTAATATTCGTCTTTGGCAATGTAATCATCACTGTTTAACTGTATGCACTAGCTTTAATCTGGGACTAGTGCTGTAATACACAGAGGGTCCGGATTTGGTAATCCGGGGTCCCGACAGAGATGGTATCGAGCCAATTTGACCGTAGGGCGTGACCTAGTTTAGAATGGCAAAAGCCTTAAGGACCTATATTTATTAAAAATATATATTCTAGAAAATTTTTCTATACTTCTTTATCTCTGTTCTATTTATAATCACTTACTCAAAATTCTTTACTAAACTTCTCTATCTTTTCAAATTTGTAGATGGCCGGCTCTATCTCTGCAGATTAGGTGGGACTACATCTCCCATCTTGAGGCCGAGGGTGCATTTGTTGAGCTTCTTCGCCAACTTATGCGAGACCAAGTTTCGTCTCATCGCCTATCTTCCGAGGGTGGAAAGTCCGGATATTGGATCGAGATTCTTGGACAATGGAGGTATTCTCAGTATGCACGGAAGGGAATTGAATCCCATAGATACCCCATTGATCATCCTCGGACCGATCGTTCGGACGCCACTCAGGATGCGGCTCGTCGAGCCATAACCGGTGCGTGTCGGTTACCCAGGAGATTCTGCAGCAGTCGCCCTACTGTTTCTTTTCATCCACTCGAGCGGGACAGAGTCATCCGCAGCCCTTCGAGATCGCCGTGGACGATCCCCGCCTTTCACATCGAGTTCACTCACTCGGCGATGGCGACCACCTCGCCCGGCGCTTTGAAAGAGATTGGACGACGGGATGCTACTCACTTCCACTATCGGCACTCAGACACCCTCCGTGCTCACTCATCCATAACCGAGCAGCGAGTTTGGTGGGCGACCCCGAGCGAGCATGCGATCTCCACCGACTACACACCATCTTCACGGTACCACCGTCGTCCCCAACAACCAGGCTCCGACTCGGCGCACAGGACCCCGTACCTTACTCACGGCGCGCAAGAGTGTGCGGCGCCCTAGTCCGTTGCCCGACATCGACATCGGAGACTCCGGCAAGAGACGCAGCTCTCTCGCTCCGTTCTCGCTCTCGGTCTATTGCCTCCGCAGTGGTGACCATCTTCATACCGTGCCTCTTGCAACCGCCCGAATGTGGTTGTAAGCTGCGCCACGGGTATCCTAGAGGAGGATTCGAGAGGAGGATCCAGAGGAGGATCCGGAGGAGCTTGTCTTCGAGGAGGACAAATAGTTGCGAGACAAGAGCACCCAATTTAATGTTTAATTCCTTAGAACGATTTGCATTTTATTCTAGTGTGTGGGATGGACTGTACCAAGCACTTGTGCACCTGTGGTACAGCCATTTCCTTTAAAATTTAATTTGAATTCAAGACAAGTTTCCTTTCAAATTGTTGTCCGTGTTTTTCCTTGTGTGTTTGGGATGTGGTTTAGTCTCCCCTAATCTCTTACCTATGCTACTTCCCTCTTTCCTTTTGCTAACCCCAGCTACCACAAAGATGGTGAACACAAGGAACAGTCTTTAATGACCTGAATGTCAATGCTCACCGAAGGCAATAATCCAATTCCACCCCGCCAGCTCAAGCTCCTAACACGGAGCAGATGATGGCCATGCGATTCTGATTACTCCAAGCCTTAGCCCAAAACCAAGTCCAGCAAATTCCGCAGGCACACAATCAAGCACCACAATCCAAGCTAGGGGAGTTTATGAGAACTCGTCCCCCAACTTTCAGTGGGTCATGGGCCGATGGAAGTCGACAGATGGATCAAGGACGTCAAAAGGAAGCTGAATTTGGCACAATGCAATGGAAATGAAAAGGTGTTGTATGCCGCTCACTAGCTGAAAGGAATTGCGACTAGCGGTGGGAGAATTATTGTCTTTGCTCACCGAATGCACAAGATATTACTTGGGTGAGTTTGAAGAAGCATTCGTCTTCGCACACATTCCTCTTGGAATCATGGAAATGAAAAGGATGGAATTCTATAAGTTGCAACAAGGAAACCTCGGTGGATCGAGTATCTCGAACAAATGTACCCAACTGGCCAGATATGCTTCAGAGGATGTTGCAACTGATGCAGCAAAAATTTGGAGATTCATGTAAGGATGGATCCTAATCTCAAGGTGCGATTAGTGTCTAATGATTATCCAACTTTCCGGCACATAGTGAACAAAGCTATCATCCAAGAAGATGCCGAACGCCAGTTACATGAAGTCCGAAAGAGGAAATTCCAGGCACAACAGGGTGCCAGTAACACTCGCCACCGTCCAAATCAGCCACACTTTTCGGGCCTTCTATGCCGAGTGTACCGAGGACACCAATCAGTGGACCTCGCCCAATACCTCAGGCTCCACGACCAATCAATGGAGGTCAACCCCAACAAAACAAGACTGCAATAAAGAGGAATTGATGCTTCAACTGCAAGAACATGGGGCATTACGCCAACAATCGTCATGAGAACGCCCAAAGAAGTGACTCTGTCCGTTTCAACACGGGACTACTCCAAAGACGAGCCCCACCAGCAGGACAAGTCCGTCGAACACCATAGCGAAGAAGGACTCCACAAGTGATAAACAGGGGACATGTCAACCATGTTACCGCAGAAGCAGCTTAGGAAGCACCAGAGGTAGTTCTGGGTAAGTTCCTTGTCAACTCGAGACACCCAAGATTATTTGATTCTGGAGCTTCGCATTCGTTTATTTCCAAAGGATTTGCTGAAAGAAACAATTTGGATGCTCAATTGTTAAAGAATAATATGCTAGTCCAATCACCGGGAAGGGAAATGAGGACTAATACGGTCTGCCCTAGAGCAACCGTAGATATAAATGGAGTTAAGTTCCTAGCGGATCTAATTATAATAGACTCCAATAGTCTAGATGTGATACTTGGAATGGATTGGTTAACCTAGTATAAAGGGCAGATAGATTGTGCCAACCGTGCTATTACTCTTACCAACTCTGAAGGAATCCAAATAGAGTGCAAGCCGAGTTTATCCTCAAGGAATGGATGTGAGTTGAACAGTTTGAAGGGAATAACTTTGGAAAAAGTGCCTATAGTAAAAGAATATCTAGATATATTTCCTGAAGATTTACCGGGAATGCCACCAGATAGAGAAGTTGAATTTGTTATTAATCTGGTGCCCGGAACAGCCCCAATTTCTAAGAGACCCTACCGGATGTCTGCCAATGATCTAGCAGAAGTCAAGAAGCAGATCCAAGAACTACAAGAGAAACGATTTGTTAGACCAAGTTCTTCACCATGGGGAGCACCAGTACTTCTAGTGAAGAAAAAGGATGGCAGTCTACGTATGTGTGTGGATTACAGAGCATTGAATGATGCAACAATCAAGAACAAGTACCCTCTACCCAGAATAGATGACTTATTTGATCAGTTAAAAGTATCATGTGTCTTTTCTAAGATTGATCTTCGATCAGGTTACCATCAAATGAAGATCAGACCGGAGGATATACCAAAGACAGCTTTTGCTACTCGTTATGGGTTATACGAGTTTACTGATGTGTCCTTTGGCCCCACCAATGCTCCTGCGTATTTTATGAATCTGATGAATAAGGTGTTTATGGAATATTTGGATAAGTTTGTCGTCGTGTTCATTGATGACATTCTGATTTATTCTCGAAATGAAGAAGAGCATGCCCAACATCCGAGGATAGTATTAGAAAACTCGAGAGAACACCAAGATGCCAAGTTCAAAGAAGTGTGAGTTCTGGTTAAAGAAAGTGGATTTCTTGGGTCATGTTATTTCAGCAGGAGGAGTGTCTATAGATCCCGAGAAGGTGATAGATGTACTTAATTGGACACAACCCAAGTCGATGGCGAGATCGAAGTTTTACGGGATTAGTGGTTATTACCGTCGCTGATGAAGGATTCTCCAAGCTAGCAAGACCTCTCACTCAATTACTAAAGAAAGAAAAGAAATTTGAATGGAGTAAATCATGTGAAGACGGTTTCCAAGAGTCAAGAAGAGGTTAACTTCGCACGATTGACCCTTCGGATATCGGGAAGGATTTTGAAGTATTCGATGCATCCGGACAAGGTGCGGGCGTGTTCGATGCAAGAAGGAAGGGTGGTAGCTTATGCTTGAGGCAATTGCGCCCGCATGAGCGTAACTACCCAACCCATGATTTAGAGCTAGTCTGCAGTTGTGCATGCTCGAAAATCTGGAGGCATTATTTAATCGACAACCGTTGTGAAATTTATACGGATCACAAGAGTTTGAAGTATATTTTCACTCAACGACCTCAATCGAGACGAGAGAAGATGGTTGGAGTTAATAAAGGATTATGATGTGGGAATTCATTACCATCCGTGAAAAGCTAATGTAGTAGGCGATGCCTTGAGCGTAAAAAGCTATTGCAATAATCGATGATCAAAGACAACAACCTACACTTCATGAAGAATTTCAATGACTCAATCTAGAAGTAGTGGAGGAAGGATTCCTAGCTACTTTGGAGATTCAACCAATTTTGGAGAACCGATAAAGGAAGCCCAAAGAGAAGATAGTTATGTCAAAGAAATCAAAGAGAATATGAAAAGGGTAAAGCACCAAATTTTTGAAAGATGAAGAAGGTATCCTTTGGTTTGGAAAAGAATTCTTGTGCCGAAAAGAAAGAAATAAAAGAGCTAATCTGAAGGAAGCTCATGAGTCAGATACTCAATTCACCGGAAGCACAAAAATGTATCAAGATCTCAAAGAAAGGTACGGTGGTCAAGTATGAAAAGGAAATTGCTGAATATGTAGCCTTGTGTGATGTGTGCCAATGAGTCAAAGCTGAACATCGAGACCGCTTGGACTTCGCAACCTTCTGAGATACACGAATGGAAGTGGGAAGAAATTGGTATGGATTTCATAACAGGATTGCCAAGAACCAAGTCGGGTTATGACTCAATTTGGGTTGTTGTGGACCGACTAACAAAAGTTGCACACTTTATACCCGTGAAGACCACTTACTCTGGAGATAAACTCGCAGAGTTATACATGTCAAAAATAGTTTATTTACATGGAGTCCCAAAGAAAATTGTGTCAGATCGAGGATCACAATTCACATCAAGATTTTAGCGAGACGCATGAGATTTTGGGTACAAACTTAAACTTGAAGACAACATATCATCCATGATCGATGGTCAAGCAGAAAGAGTAAATCAAATATTGGAAGACATGCTGAGAGCTTGTGCTTTGGCAAATAAAGCTAGCTGGGATCAAAGTTTGCCATATGCAGAATTCTCCTATAATAACAGCTATCAATCTAGCTTGCAAATGTCTCCGTTTGAACTACTGTATGGCAGGAAATGCAGAACACCATTGTATTGGAAAGAAACAAGAGAAGGACAAGTATTTGGACCTGATGTGTTGAAGCAAGCAGAAGAGCAAGTTCGCCTGGTTCAAGACAGATTAAAGACAGCACAAACAAGACAGAAAAGCTACGCAGACAATCGTCGAAGAGCTTTAGAATTTATACACGAGATCATGTGTATTTGAAAGTTTCACCTTTCAAGGGTTTGCGTCGTTTCGATGTTCTTGGGAAACTTGCTCCGAGATTTATTGGACCATTCCCTGTTCTAGCCAAAAGGGGAGAAGTTGCTTACCAGTTAAAGCTCCCACCTCAGTTGTCGAATGTGCACGACGTCTTTCATGTGTCACAGTTAAGAAAGTGTCTCAGAGTGCCAGAAGAACAAATGCCTTTAGAAGAAATGACTTTAAAGGAGGACCTAACATATCCGAGTATCCAACAAAATTTTGGATGAAGCGAGCGTCGAACCGAAGCAAGAGCATCAAATTCTGTAAAGTACAACGGAGTAATCATTCCGAGTCTGAAGCAACCTGGGAGCGTGAAGAAGATTTGAGATCGAGTTTCCGATGTTTTCCTAGTCAACCGAATCTCGAGGTCGAGATTCATCCTAAGGGGGTAGGTTTGTAACATCCCAAATTTTGCAAATTTTGAAAAAAAAAATTAAATTCAAATTAATTATTTTAAAGTAGTTGGATCTTATTTGAATTTTTCTGAGTTTTTCCATATTTTAAAATTAATTTCTAGAATTAAAAAGAAAATTTTAATATGAAAATATATTACCAAAATAAGTTGAAAATATTTTATATAAGTCCAAAATATCCCCAAAAGCTTCTGTAAATTTTTCTAGAATTTTTGAAGTTTATTTTGTATTTTCTCGAGGCTTAATGAATTTCACGGTATTTTCGAAAATCAAAGACTAAAACAAAATTTATTTTCTCCCTTCTCTCTCCGGCCGCCACGTGGGCGGCCAAGATCCGCCCGTCGCGCTCCATCCCGCCTACCCCTTCCTGCGGCCGACACGTGGGCGACTCGGATTGAGCCACGTCCGTCTGTTGCCCATCCCTCCGCCCGCCTCCCTCTCTCTGCCGCCTGACCCCACCGTCGGCGCCTCTCCCCACCCAGCGCCACCCGGCCCGCCTGTCATCCCGACCTCCGGCCCTCCTCGCCTGCCCGCCTCCGCCGCCCCAACCGCCCGCAACCGCCTCAGGTCTCCTCGCCCCCACCTTCCTCTCCTCACTCCTCTCCCTTCCGTGCGCCGCCCACCCCGCACCTTCCCCTCTCCCCACGCCCACTTTCCCCAAACCGCCGCAACCGCCGCCGCCCACTCCCCACGTCGGCGAGAAATTGCCGCCGGTCTCTCCCTCCTCTCCCCTATTTAAACCCCCTCCGAGCCTCCCCATTCCCTCCTTCCTCTTTCGCCCCACTCACCTCTCACTCTCGGCCGCTCCACCGCCCCGGCACCGTGCGCCCTTGCCGCCGCCGCCACCTCTACCTCCGGCGAGCAATCACCGCCGCCTCGGGCCGTCCGCACTCGCCACCACCTCCATTGGCTTCCCGCATCGCCGCGGCACTCCCCGCACCTCGGCCGCCTCTCCCACCGCCAGCGCCGCCGCCGGAGTCCCCGAGCCGCCGCTTCCCCATCGCCGCCACTCCCGCTCGTCGCGGACCCCGCCAAGGTGAAACGGTTTCCCTTTACTCCACCTCCTCCTCCGCCCCTCGCCGCCGGCCGTCGTGCGCCGGGCGCCGCCGCCGCCGCCTTCTCCGGCGGCCGGCCACCCGTGCCGACGTGGCAGCCAAGTGGCGCCACGTCCGCGCCACCTCGGCCCGGTGGCCGCCGCGTCAGCGCCACGCAGGCAACCGCGCCACCTCGGCCATCCATCTCCTCCGTGGACCCGGACCATAGACCCGGGCCCACTGTCAGTGAAACCTCCCCAGGGCTGACGTCATGCTGACGTCATAAACCCGATTTTCCCATTTAAAAATAATTCGACCGAAAAGAAATTCTATGATGACGTCATAATTCCGAATTTCCTTTAGAAAAATAATTCGGAAAATCTACTTTTCTTTTCTCTCAATTCAAACTTCCCGAGGTCTGTACTTTTCATCCTAACTCGATTGAGTCCATTCAAATTTCTAAATTCATCAAAAATTCCAATATTTACATTTCTGCCATACTTTCAAATTTTTGAAATTTATTTGATATTTTGAAATTTAAATTTCAAATTTCAAATACCCTTTCTCCCCCGTTTGAACTCCGAATCCATTAAAACTTCCTCCTAAATTCATCTAAATTTATAAACTTTATTCCAGTAATATTATTATAATATCTGTACTTTTATTTGTATTTATTTGTCCTTTGTGTTCTCGTTTTAGCGTAGAATCCGATCTCGTCAAGAGTTCGCGAACCGCAACAAGAGAATCGAAATTCACCCACGAAGGCAAGTCTCCTTTGATCATCTTTGAACCTATGTTTGTGAAATTTTTTTCAATTATTTTTAAATTTAATGCATTGCTATGTTACATAAAATGATAGTTTCTGTTGTAGAGGTAATAGTTAAACCGAATAATTGTTATACCCTCATTTAACTTTGACAACCATGTACCTTTGACACCCTAGGAATTCCCTTGTCTCATTATTGAGATTATTATGAATCTTTGATAATTGTTGTATCGGTAGTAAGATGCTTAGACAAGCTATATAACTTTAGTAACTTTGGATTGGGAACTACATTTCAATGAACTAGACTTTTGTTCGTAATCGAATGGCAAATGGTGTTGCCTCTGCTCATGTGAAATGAATTAAATTGTAAAACTGTTTTAGACCGTATGGATGGTTGGTTTGGATTGGTGCGGTTAGCACGAGATCTTGAAAAGTGTATGTTCGCCCTAGTCAATTAAGGACCGATGCTTGTGTTTGTCGGTCAAGGCACTACCGTACAACCACATGTCTATATGGGTACGACCTAGCCGATTAACTTATGATAGACTAGTTTAGATATCACCAGTGGAAAGTGAGTGCGTGGTTCTTGGTTATTCACGGTGAGGGACGAGGTTCTTGTACTCATACGGCGCAAGAGGGGCTTCATGCGGGTGGATTTAACCCTTGACGGTGAAACCTCGTGGTGGTGTCTAGCTAGACTAGAGTAAGGTAAAAGCTTTGTGATGAATTATCTGGGTCTCATGCCTAAGGAAGCGTGGTGACTATTAAGATGACTTGTCTCTTATGGGTAAAGTGTACAACCTCTGCAGAGTGTAAAACTATTCGAATAGCCGTGCCCACGGTCAAGGGCTGGCAAGGAATGCTTTCACATGGTAGATCTTTATTTTTGGTTTAAAATAAAGTTTTGGGAATCCGAGAGTGGGTGGTTGGAACCCGTAGTATCAAACTTGGTGGTAGAATCTTTATGATTAAAAAATGCTTAACGATTTTAGTTAGAGTAAATACTTCAGTTAAACTGTCGCCTTCAAAAAATAGTTAATGGTATTGGAAGTAAAATGTCGCTTTGTGCAAAAGAGCCATATAGCCCTCTTTGTTAAACCTTGCATCTATTGCATTTTCCCAAGACTTGCGGAGTACTTTATGTACTCACATGCTACACCTAAAATATATATCAGAGGAGTATGAAGCTCAAGAAGGTGACTAGACTACTCTACGGGTGGATTTGATGGAGAATTTCCAGGCGTTTAGGTCACGCTCCCGAGTCAATTGCCTGTGGCGTATTGATGGGATTTTATCAATGTTTATTTTGCTTCATTGTGTTTGTGTTTATTTGTGAGGTCTAGAAACCTCGTTTGTGTTGTAAGACCTATGGTCGAGACTCTCTATAATATTGTAATATTCGTCTTTGGCAATGTAATCATCATCGTTTAGCGTATGCACTAGCTTTGATCGGGACTAGTCTTTGTAATACGAGGGTCCGGATTTGGTAATCCGGGGTCCCGACAGAGATGGTATCAGAGCCAATTTGACTGTAGGACGTGACCTAGTTTAGAATGGCAAAAGCCTTAAGGACCTATATTTATTAAAAATATATATTCTAGAAAATTTTTCTATACTTCTTTATCTCTGTTCTATTTATAATCACTTACTCAAAATTCTTTACTAAACTTCTCTATCTTTTCAAATTTGTAGATGGCCGGCTCTATCTCTGCAGATTCGTGGGACTACATCTCCCATGCTGAGACTGAGGGTGCATTTGTTGAGCTTCTTCGCCAACTTATGCAGTACCTGAAGTTTCGTCTACTGCCTATCTTCCGAGGGTGGAAAGTCCGGATATTGGATCGAGATTCTTGGACAATGGAGGTATTCCTGTATGCACGGGAAGGGGAATTCGAATCCCATAGATACCCCATTGATCATCCTCGGACCGATCGTTCGGACGCCACTCAGATGCGGCTCGTCGAGCCATAACCGGTGCGTGTCGGTTACCAGAGATTCTGCAGCGATCGCCCTCTCGCTTTCTTTTCATCCACTCGGCGGGACGAGTCATCCGTAGCCCTTCGAGATCGCCGTGGGCGATCCCGCCTTTCACATCGAGTTCACTCACTCGGCGATGGCGCCCACCTCGCCCGGCGCTTTGAAAGAGATTGGACAGCTTCGGATGCTACTCACTTCCAGCTATCAGCACTCCGACACCCTCCGTGCTCAGCTCATCCATAACCAGCGTGAGTTTGGTGGGCGACCCCGAGCTGCATGCGGTCTCCTCCACCGACTACACACCATCTTCACCAAGTACCACCGTCGTCCCCAACAACGAGCTCCGACTCGGCGCCAGGGACCCGTACCTTACTCACGGCGCGCAGAGTGTGCGGCGCCCTAGTCCGTTGCCGACATCGACATCGGAGACTCCGGCAAGAGACGCAGCTCTCTCTCCGTTCGCTCTCGGTCTATTGCCTCCAGCAGTAGTGACCATCTTCATACCCGTGCCTCTTGCAACCGCCCCGAATGTGGTTGTAAGCTGCGCCACGTGGGTATCCTAGAGGAGGATTCAGAGGAGGATCCAGAGGAGGATCCGGAGGAGCTTGTCTTCGAGGAGGACAAATAGTTGCAGAGACAGTAGCACCCAATTTAATGTTTAATTCCTTAGAACGATTTGCATTTTATTCTAGTGTGTGGGATGGACTGTACCAAGCACTTGTGCACCTGTGGTACAGCCATTTCCTTTAAAATTTAATTTGAATTCAAGACAAGTTTCCTTTCAAATTGTTGTCCGTGTTTTTCCTTGTGTGTTTGGGATGTGGTTTAGTCTCCCTAATCTCTTACCTATGCTACTTCCTCTTTCCTTTTGCTAACCCCACTACCACAAAGATGGTGAACACAAGGAACAGTCTGGCTTAACAATGACCGAATGTCAATGCTCACCGTAAGGCAATAATCCAATTCCACCCCGCCAGCTTCAAGCTCCTAACACGGAGCAGATGATGGCCATGCGATTCTGATTACTCCAAGCCTTAGCCCAAAACCAAGTCCAGCAAATTCCGCAGGCACACAATCAAGCACCACAATCCAAGCTAGGGGAGTTTATGAGAACTCGTCCCCCAACTTTCAGTGGGTCAGTAGACCCGATGGAAGCTGACGACTGGATCAAGGACGTCAAAAGGAAGCTGAATTTGGCACAATGCAATGGAAATGAAAAGGTGTTGTATGCCGCTCACTAGCTGAAAGGAATTGCAGCTAACTGGTGGGAGAATTATTGTGCTGCTCACCAGAATGCACAAGATATTACTTGGGCTGAGTTTGAAGAAGCATTCCGTACTGCACACATTCCTACTGGAATCATGGAAATGAAAAGGATGGAATTCTATAAGTTGCAACAAGGAAACCTCAACAGGATCGAGTATCTGAACAAATGTACCCAACTGGCCAGATATGCTTCAGAGGATGTTGCAACTGATGCAGCAAAAATTTGGAGATTCATGTAAGGACTGGATCCTAATCTCAAGGTGCAGTTAGTGTCTAATGATTATCCAACTTTCCAGCACATAGTGAACAAAGCTATCATCCAAGAAGATGCCGAACGCCAGTTACATGAAGTCCGAAAGAGGAAATTCCAGGCACAACAGGGTGCCAGTAACACTCGCCACCGTCCAAATCAGCCACACTTTTTCAGGCCTTCTATGCCGAGTGTACCGAGGACACCAATCAGTGGACCTCGCCCAATACCTCAGGCTCCACGACCAATCAATGGAGGTCAACCCCAACAAAACAAGACGCAATGGCAGGAATTGATGCTTCAACTGCAAGAACATGGGGCATTACGCCAACAATCGTCATGAAACGCCAAAGAAGGACTCTGTCTGTTTCAACACAGGGACTACTCCAAAGACGAGCCCCACCAGCAGGACAAGTCCGTCGAACACCGCAAGCAGCAAGGACTCCACAAGTGATAAGCAGGGACATGTCAACCATGTTACTGTGAGCGACTTAGGAAGCACCGGAGGTAGTTACGGTAAGTTCCTTGTCAACTCGAGACCGCCTCAGTATTATTTGATTCTGGAGCTTCGCATTCGTTTATTTCCAAAGGATTTGCTGAAAGAAACAATTTGGATGCTCAATTGTTAAAGAATAATATGCTAGTCCAATCACCGGAAGGAAATGAGGACTAATACGGTGCGCCCTAGAGCAACTGTAGATATAAATGGAGTTAAGTTCCTAGCGGATCTAATTATAATAGACTCCAATAGTCTAGATGTGATACTTGGAATGGATTGGTTAACCTAGTATAAAGGGCAGATAGATTGTGCCAACCGTGCTATTACTCTTACCAACTCGAAGGAATCCAAATAGAGTGCAAGCGAGTTTATCCTCAAGGAATGGATGTGAGTTGAGCAGTTTGAAGGAATAACTTTGGAAAAAGTGCCTATAGTAAAGAATATCTAGATATATTTCACGAAGATTTACCGGAATGCCACCGATAGAAGTTGAATTTGTTATTAATCGGTGCGGAATGCATTAATTTCTAAGAGACCCTACCGATGTCTCGCCAATGATCTAGCAGAAGTCAAGAAGCAGATCCAAGAACTACAAGAGAAACGATTTGTTAGACCAAGTTCTTCACCATGGGGAGCACCAGTACTTCTAGTGAAGAAAAAGGATGGCAGTCTACGTATGTGTGTGGATTACAGAGCATTGAATGATGCAACAATCAAGAACAAGTACCCTCTACCCAGAATAGATGACTTATTTGATCAGTTAAAAGTATCATGTGTCTTTTCTAAGATTGATCTTCGATCAGGTTACTATCAAATGAAGATCAGACCGGAGGATATACCAAAGACAGCTTTTGCTACTCGTTATGGGTTATACGAGTTTACAGTAATGTCCTTTGGCCTGACCAATGCTCCTGCGTATTTTATGAATCTGATGAATAAGGTGTTTATGGAATATTTGGATAAGTTTGTCGTCGTGTTCATTGATGACATTCTGATTTATTCTCGAAATGAAGAAGAGCATGCCCAACATCTGAGGATAGTATTAGAAAAACTCAGAGAACACCAGTATGCCAAGTTCAGCAAGTGTGAGTTCTGGTTAAAGAAAGTGGATTTCTTGGGTCATGTTATTTCAGCAGAGGAGGTCTCAGAGATCCCGAGAAGGTGACAGATGTACTTAATTGGACACAACCCAAGTCAGTAACTGAGATCAGAAGTTTTCTGGGATTAGCTGGTTATTACCGTCGCTTGATAGAAGGATTCTCCAAGCTAGCAAGACCTCTCACTCAATTACTAAAGAAAGAAAAGAAATTTGAATGGAGTAAATCATGTGAAGACAGTTTCCAAGAGCTGAAGAAGAGGTTAACTTCGCAAGATTGACCCTTCCAGATATCAGGAAGGATTTTGAAGTATTCTGCGATGCATCCAGACAAGGTCTGGGCTGTGTTCTGATGCAAGAAGGAAGGGTGGTAGCTTATGCTTCGAGGCAATTGCGCCCGCATGAGCAGAACTACCCAACCCATGATTTAGAGCTAGTCACAGTGCATGCTCAAAATCTGGAGGCATTATTTAATCAACAACCGTTGTGAAATTTATACGGATCACAAGAGTTTGAAGTATATTTTCACTCAACGACCTCAATCCGAGACGAGAAGATGGTTGGAGTTAATAAAGGATTATGATGTGGGAATTCATTACCATCCAGGAAAAGCTAATGTAGTAGCTGATGCCTTGAGCAGAAAAAGCTATTGCAATAATCTGATGATCAAAGACAGTCAACCTACACTTCATGAAGAATTTCAGCGACTCAATCTAGAAGTAGTGGAGGAAGGATTCCTAGCTACTTTGGAGATTCAACCAATTTTGGAGAACCAGATAAAGGAAGCCCAAAGAGAAGATAGTTATGTCAAAGAAATCAAAGAGAATATGAAAAAGGGTAAAGCACCAAATTTTTCGAAGATGAAGAAGGTATCCTTTGGTTTGGAAAAAGAATTCTTGTGCCAAAAGAAAGAAATAAAAGAGCTAATCTCGAAGGAAGCTCATGAGTCCGGATACTCAATTCACCCCGGAAGCACAAAAATGTATCAAGATCTCAAAGAAAGGTACTGGTGGTCAAGTATGAAAAGGGAAATTGCTGAATATGTAGCCTTGTGTGATGTGTGCCAGCGAGTCAAAGCGAACATCGAGACTGCTGGACTTCGCAACCTTCTGACATACACTGAATGGAAGTGGGAAGAAATTGGTATGGATTTCATAACAGGATTGCCAAGAACCAAGTCGGGTTATGACTCAATTTGGGTTGTTGTGGACCGACTAACAAAGTTGCACACTTTATACCGTGAAGACCACTTACTCTGGAGATAAACTCGCAGAGTTATACATGTCAAAAATAGTTTATTTACATGGAGTCCCAAAGAAAATTGTGTCAGATCGAGGATCACAATTCACATCAAGATTTTGGCAGAGACTGCATGAGATTTTGGGTACAAACTTAAACTTCAGTACAACATATCATCCGCAGACTGATGGTCAAACAGAAAGAGTAAATCAAATATTGGAAGACATGCTGAGAGCTTGTGCTTTGGCAAATAAAGCTAGCTGGGATCAAAGTTTGCCATATGCAGAATTCTCCTATAATAACAGCTATCAATCTAGCTTGCAAATGTCTCCGTTTGAACTCATCAGATGGCGAAATGCGAACACCATTGTATTGGAAAGAAACAAGAGAAGGACAAGTATTTGGACCTGATGTGTTGAAGCAAGCAGAAGAGCAAGTTCGCTCGGTTCAAGATGTTAAAGACAAGACAAACAAGATGTAAAGCTACGCAGACAATCGTCGAAGAGCTTTAGAATTTATACCTGGAGATCATGTGTATTTGAAAGTTTCACCTTTCAAGGGTTTGCGTCGTTCGATGTTCTTGGAAACTTGCTCAAGATTTATTGGACCATTCCTGTTCTAGCCAAAAGGGGAGAAGTTGCTTACCAGTTAAAGCTCCCACCTCAGTTGTCGAATGTGCACGACGTCTTTCATGTGTCACAGTTAAGAAAGTGTCTCAGAGTGCCAGAAGAACAAATGCCTTTAGAAGAAATGACTTTAAAGGAGGACCTAACATATCTAGAGTATCCAGTCAAAATTTTGGATGAAGCAGAACGTCGAACCAGAAGCAAGAGCATCAAATTCTGTAAAGTACAATGGAGTAATCATTCCGAGTCTGAAGCAACCTGGGAGCGTGAAGAAGATTTGAGATCAGAGTTTCCCGATGTTTTTCCCAGTCCATCCGAATCTCGAGGTCGAGATTCATCCTAAGGGGGGTAGGTTTGTAACATCCCAAATTTTGCAAATTTTGAAAAAAATTAAATTCAAATTAATTATTTTAAAGTAGTTGGATCTTATTTGAATTTTTCTAAGTTTTTCCATATTTTAAAATTAATTTCTAGAATTAAAAGAAAATTTTAATATGAAAATATATTACCAAAATAAGTTAAAATATTTTATATAAGTCCAAAATATCCCCAAAAGCTTCGTAAATTTTTCTAGAATTTTGAAGTTTATTTTGTATTTTCTCGAGGCTTAATGAATTTCCGGTATTTTACGAAAATCAAAGACTAAAACAAAATTTATTTTCTCTCCTTCTCTCTCCGGCCGCCACGTGACGGCCAAGATCCGCCCACGTCGCCGCTCCATCCCGCCTACCCCTTCCCTGCGGCCGACACGTGGACGACTCGGATTGAGCCACGTCCGTCTGTGCCCATCCTCCGCCCGCGCCTCCTCTCTCTCGCCGCCTGACCCCACCTGTGGCGCCTCTCCCCACCCCGCGCCACCCGGCCCTTTGTCATCCCGACCTCCGCCCCCTCCTCGCCTGCCTCCTCCTCCGCCCCAACCGCCCAACCGCCTCCGGTCTCCTCGCCCCCACCTTCCCTCTCCTCACTCCTCTCCCTTCCGTGCGCCGCCCACCCCGCACCTTCCCCTCTCTCCCACGCCCACTTTCCCCAAACCGCCGCAACCGCCGCCGCCCCCCCGCCGTCGAGAAATTGCCACGGTCTCTCCTCCTCTCCCTATTTAAACCCCTCCGAGCCTCCCCATTCCTCCTTCCTCTTCGCCCACTCACCTCTCACTCTCGGCCGCTCCACCGCCCGGCACCGCGCCCTTGCCGCCGCCACCTCTACCTCCGGCGAGCAATCACCGCCGCCTCGGGCCGTGCCGCACTCGCCACCACCTCCATTGGCTTCCCGCATCGCCGCTGCACTCCCCGCACTCGCCGCCTCCCCACCGCCAGAGCGCCGCCAGACCGAGTCCCCGAGCCGCCGCTTCCCCACATCGCCGGCCACTCCCGCCGTCGCCGGACCCGCCAAGGTGAAACGGTTTCCCTTTACTCCACCTCCTCCTCCGCCCCCGCCGGCCGTCGGCGCGGAGCCCGCCGCCGCCGCCTTCTCCCCCGGTAGGCCACCGTGCCGACGTGGCGGCCAAGTGGCGCCACGTCCGCGCCACCTCGGCCGGTGGCCGCCGCGTCGGCGCCACGCAGCAACCGCGCCACCTCGGCCATCCATCTCCTCCGTGGACCCGGACCATAGACCCGCCCACCGCCGCTGAAACCTCCCGGTGGTCGACGTCATGTCGACGTCATAAACCCGATTTTCCCATTTAAAATAATTCGACCGAAAAGAAATTCTATGATGACGTCATAATTCCGAATTTCCTTTAGAAAAAATAATTCCAGAAAATCTACTTTTTCTTTTTCTCTGAATTCAAACTTCCCGAGGCCGTGCTTTTTTCATCCTAACTCCGATTGAGTCCATTCAAATTTCTAAATTCATCAAAAATTCCAATCTTTACATTTCTGCCATACTTTCAAATTTTTGAAATTTATTTGATATTTTGAAATTTAAATTTCAAATTTCAAATACCCTTTCTCCCCGCTTGAACTCCGAATCCATTAAAACTTCCTCCTAAATTCATCTAAATTTATAAACTTTATTCCAGTAATATTATTATAATATCTGTACTTTTATTTGTATTTATTTGTCCTTTGTGTTCTCGTTTTGCGCGTAGAATCCGATCTGGTCGAAGAGTTCGCAGAACCGCAACAAGAGAATCAGGAATTCACCCACGAAGGCAAGTCTCCTTTGATCATCTTTGAACCTATGTTTGTGAAATTTTTTTCAATTATTTTTAAATTTAATGCATTGCTATGTTACATAAAATGATAGTTTCTGTTGTAGAGGTAATAGTTAAACCGAATAATTGTTATACCCTCATTTAACTTTGACAACCATGTACCTTTGACACCCTAGGAATTCCCTTGTCTCATTATTGAGATTATTATGAATCTTTGATAATTGTTGTATCGGTAGTAAGATGCTTAGACAAGCTATATAACTTTAGTAACTTTGGATTGGGAACTACATTTCAAT
Organism: Bonia amplexicaulis; assembly: GCA_036346245.1. Taxonomy (NCBI): domain Eukaryota; kingdom Viridiplantae; phylum Streptophyta; class Magnoliopsida; order Poales; family Poaceae; genus Bonia; species Bonia amplexicaulis. Next base: position 920,634 of record CM070749.1, on the reverse strand, counting down.
GAACTAGACTTTTGTTCAGAATCGAATGGCAAATGGTGTTGCCTCTGTTCATGTGAAATGAATTAAATTGTAAAACTGTTTTAGACCAGGGCGGATGGTTGGTTTGGATTGGTGCGGTTAGCACGAGATCTTGAAAAGTGTATGTTCCGCCCTAGTCAATTAAGGACCGATGCTTGTGTTTGTCCAGTCCGAGCACTACCGTACAACCACATGTCTATATGGGTACGACCTAGCCGATTAACTTATGATAGACTAGTTTAGATATCACCAGTGGAAAGTGAGTGCCAAGGTTACTGGTTATTCACAGTGAGGGACAGGGTTACTGTACTCATACGGCGCAAGAGGGGGCTTCTGTCTGGGTGGATTTAACCCTTCAGCGGTGAAACCTCAGCGGGTGGTGTCTAGCTAGACTAGAGTAAGATAAAAGCTTTGTGATGAATTATCTGGGTCTCATGCCTAAGGAAGCGTGGTGACTTGTCTCTTGTGGGTATAGTGTACAACCTCTGCAGAGTGTAAAACTATTCGAATAGCCGTGCCCACGGTCAAGGGCGGGCAAGGAATGCTTTCACATGGTAGATCTTTATTTTTGGTTTAAAATAAAGTTTTGGGAATCCGAGAGTGGATGGAACTCTCGGGGAATTTGTCCTGGTGGCTGGAACCAGAGTGGGTGGTTGGAACCCGTAGTATCAAACTTGGTGGTAGAATCTTTATGATTAAAAAATGCTTAACGATTTTAGTTAGAGTAAATACTTCAGTTAAACTGTCGCCTTCAAAAAATAGTTAATGGTATTGGAAGTAAAATGTCGCTTTGTGCAAAAGAGCCATATAGCCCTTTTTGTTAAACCTTGCATCTATTGCATTTTCCCAAGACTTGCGGAGTACTTTATGTACTCACATGCTACACCTAAAATATATATCAGAGGAGTATGAAGCTCAAGAACGAGACTACGACTACTCTACGGGTGGATTTGATGGACAATTTCCAGGCGTTTAGGTCGCTCCCACATCAATTGCACGTGGCGTATTGATGGGATTTTATCAATGTTTATTTTGCTTCCGCTGTGTTTGTGTTTATTTGTGAGGTCTAGAAACCTCGTTTGTGTTGTAAGACCTATGGTCAGTACTCTCTATAATATTGTAATATTCGTCTTTGGCAATGTAATCATCATTTGCTTAACTGTGTGCACTAGCTTTGATCCGGGACTAGTCTTTGTATATACGAGGGTCCGGATTTGGTAATCCGGGGTCCCGACAGCACCTCAAGGGGTGGATGAAGGACTGGATCGGGTAAACAATCCTCATCTCCATACTCCTCATCATCCACAAAGATGGTCTCGGACTGCTCTAAAGAACCTGAGATATCGGGCCTAGTCCCCAGACTGGCCTCGTCGAAGGTCACCTCACAGGTCTCTACCATTTTGTTAGACTCGCAGTTCCAGACCCTATATGCCCGCGAAAAAGTCGAGTAGCCTAAAAAGATTCCATCACAAGAACGTGACTCGAACTTATCTAGGTTTCCTAACTTTAAGATAAAGCACTTGCATCCAAACACACGAAAATGAGATACACTGGGCTTCCGCCCATATCTCAACTCATAAGAAGTGCGATGCAAGTGTGCCCTGAGAAAAACTCGATTTGAGACATGGCACGCGGTGGCTATAGCCTCGACCGTAACTTCCGCGGTGTAGAGTATTCATCGAGCATCGTCCCGCCATCTCGACCAAGGTACGGTTCTTCCTCTCCACGATGCCATTCTGGCGTGGGACGTGCGGAGAAGAGAACGGTGCTCTACACTGCCTCACCACGTAACCTCTCAAGTAGGAATTCTTGAACTCCGTGCCATTGTCACTGCGGATCGCTCGTAAGGCACCTGGAAGCTCAACATAAAGCCTACTAAAAAGACCTCGGAAATGTGTAAATGTCTCATCCTTCAAGGCCAAGAAAAACACCCAAGAATACCTCGAGAAGTCATCGACCACAACAAGAACATACCACTTCCCTCCTGCCGATCACTCGAGCCGGTCCAACCGTGTCCATATGGAGCAATGTCCCGCATCGGTCATAGTAATCGTGGACCGAGGATGAGAAGCGGCAACCATCTTGCCGCGTCTTGGCATGGAGCACAAACCGATCTTTGACCATCTTGAGTTTCGCGAGACCACGAATGAGATCGTGGCCGCTAACTCGGGTCAAATGGTCAAATCAATATGACCAAGTCTCCTATGCCGGAAGGAAAGGTCACGGATTCGAAGCAACCAAACACCGAGATGATCACGGAAGACTCGGAAAAATCAGCACGAAAGATCCTCCCAAAGCGAGAAATCGCAAACCGGACTACCCAAGAATCAAGAATTTTGCAATTGTTTTCTTATAGCTCACCTCAAAGTCGTCATCGGTGGTCGAGAAATGGAAAGCAAATTATACTGCAGCTTACTAACCAAGGCAACATCTCTCAAAATAAATGAATCATTAATGCGATCGCACCTTTGGCGATGACGCCCGGATGAAGCATCTCAAGGTGATCGCCTCATCACCGGAGCACGGGCAAGGGAAGAAAACCAACAGGAATCTCCGGTGATGTGTCGTGAACACCCGGAGTCTACGAGCCAAACCTTTCCCTTCCCTGCCCGGCGAACCTGAGTCAAACAGAGAGTAAAGTCTCAGTACTGGGGTAAATCAAGAGTGATTTTGGCACCCAATACTGACTAACATATCGAGCAGATGAAGTAGTCAAGCACGACTAACCTCTATCTACCCTACGCTCTCTGTCACCCAAAGAAGCGTAAAGTCCGTGTGCGGACACTGAAGTCATTCTTTGGGTCCGATCGCCACGGAGAGCGAGTCGAGCACCGGCAGAAGATCTCGATCACGCCGCGGTAGCTATCTCGACGGGGGAAGCGAGATCTACCCTCAGGACGGCGGAAGTTTCGACCAGGAGCAGCACGAGGACCAAAACCAGAAGACTCAGAAAAACCAAGTCCTCGATGCTGTCCAAAACCATCAGAAGTAACTGAGGCAAACCTAGACCTCGTGTTGGTCTTAGGTGCACTCAAGGTCTGGGGCTGACCCTAAATACGCCTAAGAGCTGCAACACGGTCTCTACGTGCGATCTTGGCGCGCCTGAAGCATCGATCGATCAAATGTCCATCCTTCTGACAGAAGGTGCAATGATACTTCGCCTTCAGAGAGGCAGAAGTAGCATGATGGGTGTAGGATCGGAAATGACGACAGAGGGGGGGTGAATGTCAACTCTTTAAAATTTAGCCCCCACAAGTATTCTCAAAGAAACACTTCTCCGATAGCTACAGAGCTGTGAAGAAGTAAGTGCAAGCTAACAGGAAATCGAAGCAGAGAGCACAAAACAGAGGTGCAGTTCTAGTAAAGAAAATGTAAGGAAGTAGCTCTTTTGAGGACGGAGAATAAAGCACTAAGAGCTACACAAATATCAGCACAAGCTGAGATACCCCTTGCTGAAAACTGCAGTAATCTGACTGAAAACAACAGCAAGAGGGAGCTGAAAACTTCAGCATATACCTTGCTGAAATCTGTAGAGAACTGACTGAAAACAGCCAGCCAAAAACACTGAAAAACTGCAGCAAACTGAGATCTGAAACAGGGCACAAAATACTTGCTGAAATTGAAGATTTACTGCATCCGATAGTGCTTGCAGCTGACTAAAAACTAAAGACAGCAGTGAACAAATACTACAAGAAAACTGCAGTGAAATGTAGCTGAAAACAGCAACGAACAGGTGCAGAAAACAGCAAAGAAGAAGCAGATTTTGATTTCAGCCGAACTGCAGAAATGCAGAAAAGGAACTAGCAGCAGATTCATCTCAAAAGCAAAGCACAGAGAAAATCAAACTGGGAACAACAGCTTGTACTCAAGATTACAAAGGGTTTATCTTCTACATGTTTCTCCCCTTAGAAAAGAACACACGCACACACACTGGAAACACACAGCACACATGCTTCCTTTTTACTAACTCATTGCCTGGATGGGTGTGTGTACATAATGCCATCTCTATTCACTAAATAGAAGACCTCCCATCTTCTAATAGCAAATCAAGAAATGTCATACAACATCCACTCCCTCACCTCACACACCATATCAGGCAATAAGTCAACAACCAGATTTTGGAGGGAAATCACCTCCTCCACTCATTTGCTTGAGTCAATTTACCAAATTGTCCCTCAAGCACCATCCCGGAAGCTTCCACCTCTGGTACCTTAATCTTCTGGACCTCAACTCCTCCCTGAATCTAGTCCGGTCCGCTCCGCTGCACACGACCGCACCCGCATCCTGACCATCTGGACCTCCGACTCCACCTGAGCCTAGTCTCGATCCACTCGCCGCTGCCCATCGTGTCCACTCAACACCGACTGAGACCTCCGACTCCACCTGAGTCTAGTCCTGGTCTGTTCCGTCACGCACGACCGCAACCGAACTCCAAACCGTCTGGACCTCCGACTCCTCCCTGAGCCTAGTCCCGGTTCTCCCGTCGTCGCCCGTCATGTGCACCACCGGTAGCTCCAGCTCCGGTTCCTCGTCTCCCGACTCGCAACCACCTCACCAGCCTCGATCATCTTCGGCATCACCGACCGTCTGGACCTCAACACCTCCTGTGCCTAGTCCCGGTCCTCCTCGCCTCACCATGACCTAGCTCCGAAGTCCTGCAGTCACACAGACAAGCAAACCGTCACATAGCACCGCACGAAACAGCATAATCATTATAGCATAAGTAAAAAGGTACTCAACCCTAGAATACCTAAAACAAACTCAAACTCACTAAAACCACCGTCAATTACTCATCACCAACATTGGGATATTGATAAACACAGAAAAAGCAAAGAATTGAGTTTGTTTGAAAGTCAAACATGGTCCATGAGAAAGAGAATGATGCTAATGACCATGTTAACACAAGGAGCAAAAGAAAGAGCAAGTTTTCCTCAAAGCTCCTAAAATTGGCTTTTTCTCCAATATTCTCCCCCTTTTGGCAATAAAATTATCAAGGTGCAAAAGAGAGAATATAGCATGGTGTGGCTGAATTTTATTCAATGCTAAGCAATTAGAGCCATGAAGATTATCCAAATTGACTTTTGAGTATTACACCAAGCCATAATACATATGAATGCTATCTAGATCATGACAAGATATGCATAATCAAGCCAAGTCACATAAGTAACAATCTGAAATTTTGATGAATTTCTTAGCATGTCAAGCCATTCAAGATCAAAGTCTAGCTAGAGGTATCCAAAGATGATGCAAGCCATGTCAATAATCTAAGTGGAACCAAGAAGCTAGAATTGAGTCAATTTTGAGTGCTACAAGTTCAAGAATGAAGTATTTGTTCAAGCACTTTTGGTCATTTTGTAATGAAGCAAATTTAGCACAATTATCATGTTTTCTTTTTGAAGCTCATGGTTGTTTCCAACCCAAATTTTAATTATATGCTAGATCTCAAGCCTTATGCGACCAATCCAAGCAAGAAGCTTAAGGAAATGATCTTGGTCATCCAAAACTCTCCCTGAGTTCATGCCTATTGCAATGGCAAGTAGTCTCATGAGAAAGAATTAGTGAGATCAGTTCTTTCACACAAAAGAGATCCTTTTTGCTTATACTGAAATTAGTGTAAGAGCAATACATTATCAAGAACTAGCATAGCTCAATCTAAAGCTCAATATAGATTCAAGACTCAACTCAGCCTATGTGACATGGCATGAATCATAAAAGGATAACTAAAAACAGACTAATCTCAAGAACTAACATGACATGTCTTAATTCAAGTTGTGCAATTTTAATTAACTTATCAATGGCAGAGGCTTGACGACACATATGAAGTGATGATAAATCTAGCAAAGAAGCACGGATCATGGCATGATGTAAAGCATTGTGAACATGTCATATAAGGATAATAGTCAAGGCTTCATGTAATATATTACAATGCAGAATGCTGAAATGCAAGAAAATCCAGCTCCCCTCAACATGTGATGCACTTTTAGTTCAAGTTGAGTTATGTCAATATTAAGCTCCAGAAGCTCCCAAATGAACTGTAACACCCCAGCCATATATTGGCCTGAAATGCTACTAACTAAACGATATGGCAATTCTAACTAGCTGCAATCTACAAAATTTCGGCAGAGTCTCCTTTGTTTATTGACTAAAACTGAGTTCTAACAAGGATAATCAAGAGCTATAAATAACCGTAAGCATTGTAATCAGTAATAAGTAAAACTGCTATCAAGCTTAATCAAAACGCAGAAGCAATATAAAGAGTTCTAAACTTTTATTACATTTTAAACCTGATAGCCATAAAACAAATACCACTTTAGTAATTGAATAATTAATATTCAAAGTTCTCTATTTTCTCCTATGATGGATAATTCGTGCAAGTGCATCAACGCTAATCCTTCTTTGTTCCCATGCATGCTGTCCTCATGAAAGTACCTAAAACAATCAATAAACAATAACAACAATAGCAAGAGTGAGTACAAAGACTCAGCAAATATAATAAGTAGTAACAGAAGCAATCCTGAACATCATTTAACCAATTTATCCATCAATCATGTAAATGAACCATGTTATGCAATATGATCAAAAATCTCTTTATCTCTTCTCTTCGCATTTTATCGGTAATGCGAGTGTGCAACCGTCAATGCACACCCATGCCTCGCACTATCCGGTACAGGGGATCAATTGCCCATACTTTACAAGTATGGGGACCTTTAGCCCGTCATGACATCAACATGACGGGGACCTCGATGCTTGGTCATCTCGTGACCAAGACTTCAAAATATCAGCATGATGCATATGTGTGGATGTCTCAACAAATAAAAAAACTTGCATTCACAATATCTATGCATCATAAATTCTCATAAACATCTTCAGTTTCAATCGACCATAAATAGTAACAACAAATCATTATCATAACCAAGATCATTTGAACACACAATTTAGAACAATCATCTCCAAAGCATCAATCATCCACAATTCACACTATAGTTTTATCACCTCAATTATACTTGCAATAGCAATAAACCATAACCTGTACCACATAGCATTTTCATAAGCATGAACACACGTAATCATATCATAAATCACACATCCACATTCATTATTCATCCACAATCCATACTATAAGAATTAACCATTATTATACTTGCCTTAACCGCGAGAATACGAAGAACGAGCAGAAGGTGCAACCCCTGGAATCCGCTCTCCTCCTGAATAATAATTAATAATTACTAACGTAACAGTAACGGGTATTTAGATACAAAATATCAACAACCCCAATTACCCCAACAATTTATCTTAACTAAACCCCGAATCAAGACAAACTCCTCTCCGCTCAAAGAAACGGCAAGAACCCTTCTGCAGCAGCGCTGTTTCACAATTTTATATCTTTAAAAATAATGATCCAAATATAGAAAACGATACCTCTCTGGAATCATGACTTAAAAAACTATAATTTTCATGTAGAACTCCTATTTTTATTTGGATCAGAACTAGATGTAATTTAATGCCCTAAATAGAGAAAACTTTATGATCTGGCAGACTGGACAGCGAAACCAAATCGCGTCCCCACGACAGTACAGAGGTATAAAAATCTCGAAAATTACACATCAACTAGAAATCTGAATTATCTACAACTTTCTCAATTACGGCCCTAACCATAAAATTCATATACTATTTTTAAAATCCGAATTACAGTCGGACTGTAACAATCTGCCCGCCTGACAGACAGCTGTAATCCCGACTCCGTATCTCCCAGATCCCACGACAGAAAAATCTGAAAAACATATAGCAGACGAATCTGGAAATCCTCTACAACTTTCCTTTTGGGAAGACCCGCAGGAAAATTTTTTTACTAGATCAAAACCACAAAACAAGACGCGCTGCGCGAATAGATCTAAAATCAGCCCGCGAATAAACTCTAATCGGGCAATTAATCTATAATCCTCCATTAAAATCCGTGCCAAGAACCCTAATTATTCCTAAAAACAGAGGGTTTGGGATGAGGGAAAATTACCAATCTAAAGAATTTCCCCAAAATTTTTCTCCTCCTCTTCTTCTCCTTCCTTCTCCTTCCTTCTTCTTCTTCTTCTCCTTCTCCTTCTCCTAGCACCAAGGGAAAAGGGGGGTGGCCGTGGGGAAAAGAGGGAGAAGGGGGCTGCGCCCAAGGTGGGAAAAAAAGGGAGAGGGGGAAGGGAGCGGGTTTATAAAGGGGGTGCTAGGGTTTGGGAGTGGGTATGGGCCCCATTTGGGTGGTTGCCCAAATCGGTCGCCCACCCTCCTGACAGCCCAAAATATTCAAATTAATTGTTTTAATTTATTTAATTTATTTTACAATGTTCTACAATTTATATTTTTCCTTCCCGCGATTTACCGAAAAACCAGCGATTCCGCGATTGATTTAAAATCTTATGCCGTAACAACGTTCGGGATATTACATGAACTCCCCCTGAACCAAAGCTATAAACTGAGAAGCTGGCAAAGAAATCAGAAAAGGCAGTCCTTAAAGCATAGACAAGATATAGATGATACTATGGCTCAGACTGACTCTCATCTACCCCATATGACACTAGGACTATCAACTGCTCGTCTAACAAACTAAGGAGCAAACACGCTCCTGCTCACCCAAGGGTGGCCCAACCCCTGCTAGAACCGATAAGAAGTGAGTAAGCTCAACCTAGTGAGAAGAGAAGCAGCTAATACTCAACACCCTAGATCACAAGATGAGAAGAAGTCTAACCAGCTAGACGAGAGAAACACTCTAATCTATGCTAGGAGGATTAACCCAAATGCACCCATATGCAATGCAACAAAATGAGAACAGGAGCATACCCCTAATCTTAGAACTCATGAACACTTGGTCTCAGCAGAGGATGGTTAGATGGTTAACTACAAGTCTCCATCTCAACCTATTAAATAGATGGCCTAACTATCCCCCATCTAACCCTTAGTGGATACTGTCACTTAGCACATATGAGAAAAACCCGATAACCCCACAGACACAGGTTTTAACTCACACACTACATTTATGCACTCCTTTCAAAGCGTATAAGCCTAAACCCACTAAGTCTTTAGCCTTGATCTAATTTTATCTTTTTAGCTTCTTCTTGACCTAAACTGCTCCCACAAACGCCGCTCAAGTGCTGCTGTTCTGCTCCAAGGTATTTCTAGTATTTTGGTCAAAATAACAAAATACCCTTTCTTGACCTGGTCATCTCCTTCCATTGCAAGCAATCACCATGCTTGCCACGTGTATGTGCACCACTAGCTTGCCATGTATCCACAAGTCTCTCCTGTTTTGATTCCATCGGACCATGTCTCGTATTGACCGACTAAGCCACATCGTGCAACCTGTTGCTCGAACTTTCCTTCAATATTTCCTGCATCCCTTATGCCATGCTTGAGCTCATCCGTCTCACCTAGCATTCGTGATCGTTCTAGGCCTCAGCTTCTCTATGATTGTAGCCCCGATACTCGCATTGACCATGGTTGACTCAAAGCAGCCCTGCACATTGAAAGAGATAGAAATCACTTCCAGGCATATGTTTTTCATAACTTGACCCACATTGGCAATAAAATGTCTCATGCAACCTGTAACCACTAACCTAGGTCACCAAATCATCCTATGACTCAAATTTCCTAAAATCATCCATTTCTACAAGCTGTTCAGAAAAATCAACAAATTCTAAATTTTCACTCCTCCAAAATAACAATGATTAACCACAACAAAACCATGGACATTTTCACATGGTCCTTCAGGGCCGAATCCAAGTCAAGTCGACCTTAGGCCAACTTGCATGCATGTCTAATGGTCTATATAAACCAGGCACACTTTATGTAAAAGTGGGACAGCATTTATTCAAGAAAACAGATTGGTTTGTGTGTTGTTCTAGGGTTTTAGCCACTAGCTAAGTACTTGCCTAGAGCTGTGCGCTCTCTTTACCTTTGTTGTTTATTCTTTGTGATTCGCAGGAGCATTGCTTCCACTTTCGCACGGTCGAGTGGACATCTATCAAGTGTGTGGTTTAGCGATTTTGTTCGTCGCCGGTCATTGCATTGCCAATGTATTGGCCATGGCATTTTCATTTGATTGTACAAGTTATCAACAATCATACATAGAGAAGATCGGACACCCCACATCACATATAATACCTGAGAATCTGATGCACCTATTCTAGGTAACACCTCTCCATATTTCTAACTAATCCAATGGTTTTTTATAAAAGTAAAAGCTGGTGAGCTGCTAGTATTTCATTGACAGTAAAGGCCTTCTTGTATAGTTTTTACTTTGGGCTCTTCTCTTTGTTTTATCCCTGTAATCCAATTGCTGAGTGGAGTGAACTGGACCATTGAAAGTACTGATGTGAAAAACAGTGCATATCTAAATGTACACAATGCAATAAGTGACTATTGCACATGCGACTGTTTTTTCCTTCATCATTAGTCACTTTTTTATTCGAGTGCAACTTCTGGTCGGGGAGAATTAGTACACTGCAACTTTAGGTGATTGAGAGATAAAAAATTTCAGTCAACTGTGAAATAGCAAAACCTTATTACTTTTACTATAGTTTACTTACACAAAAGTTTTCTCTAATCCTAGTTCCAGTAAATAGTTAGTGACTTCTAATTGGGAAAAAACTCGGCTAAGCATCAACATATAAATACAATGGGATTCAAGATACCTTCTTTGCTCTGGGGATTATAAATTTTAAGATTAATAAAAATTCTAAAAATTCTCTCATTAATCAAGAGAAGAAAAAAAGGTAAGCATCTGCATTCATTATTTTGGTGGAGCTAGACTATAACGTTGTAGATAACTAGGTATATATAGATGACATAACAATTATAGTTGTATAACAAATACAAAAAGTTTTAGTCATAGGTACCAGAGTTGTACAAAAAATACACCTTATATTTTTCATGTGTCATAATACCTAGCCGTGCAATTGTGGCGACAATTACACTAGTTACTATAAGCTTCCCATGAGGATGATAACACGGGGCACTTCGTGCACTACCAGAAACTGACGGATTTCTGACAGTCCCAAGCCAATAGTCAGGAAAAAGAGTGGTTCCTGACGATTTTTTACGCCCACACGAATTCACAGATTTTTCCTGACTTAGTAATGCTGACGGGACGATCTAAAAAACAACTTTACTAACGGTTTTTAGGGTTTTTCAGATGGTATCTGGCCGTTGGGAATTCCCCGGATCTTGATAGTAGTGGAGTTGTTGAAATATAGCTATAACAGTAATGGTTCCAATATAGTTTGTTTAGAGAGCATGCTATATAGGCTCAAGCCCCATTTGGAGAAAAAAAGAGAGAAATATTACCGGAATTTTGTACGATTAGAAAGTCTACTCTCTCACTTGATGTTCTTGTGTGAATCTTACGAAATTCCTATTTTCCATGTGCTCTGTCAGTAGATGCATGGTGCTCCAAATTATATTCCGTTCATTGTATATGACTGCGTCAATAATATCTCATATATACTAGCTATTAGAACCTCGACTCGGCTGGAGGGATTCCATAATTCCCTTGGGTTTAGGATAGTAGGAACTGGGACGTCAGTGGCACCGTTGAAAGCACGATGAACCATTCTCTCGTACGAAGAAAGTCAGCAGTACAAGCGCATCGATCTGCAACTCATTGCTAAGTAAGTAAATATGAATTTGATTTCATTGGTAAGTACTGGAGGTTGGAGATGCATGGGCGAGGCGGCTAATTTGATTTGATTTGAACCGATGGATCAGTGGCCGCGGGGAGAGTAGGAGTAGAGGTTGATGGAGGAGACGCCGAGGTAGGCGGTGAGGAGGTCCTCGTCGTCGGCGTCGCAGAGGTGGCCCTCCTCCCTGGCCAGCGCCTCCTGCATTGCCGGCCACCAATCCGGCACGGCCGTCGTTGTGCCGCCGCCGCTGTTGCCTCCAGCTGGGAATATTATTGGGTTCATCACCATCGTAGCATCACCGTCGTCCATCTGCAGGGGCGCCCCTGTTTGTGTGGGTTGCTCCGGCTGAAGAAGATCTGCCTCCTCTGCATCAGCTGCGTCGCCGGCGTTGCGCGCGAAGCGGCCCTTCACCCTCGGCCGGCTGTCCGCAAGCGTCTTCCGGCAAGCGTACTGGTCCAGTAATTAATTAACAGAAGCAAATTAAATTGAGATTTGCAGGCATGGTAGAGCAAGAGACGACAAGAAGACAGACTAGCTAGCAAGAGACGTACGGTGATCTTCTTTTGGAAGTTGCGTTGGTTGCGCTTGCTGCGGTACTTGTCGATGCGTTCCCGGCGCTCCTCCGCGCTGTACCTCCCCACCGGAGCCTGCAGCTTATCCGCCACCAGGTCGCCGGTGCTCAGCGCACGCCGGATTAATGGCGACGCCGAAATCGCCTGCGGGCAGCTGGGTCCTAGGGGCTGCTGCTGGATGAGACGTCCGTAGCTGGACGACGACGGCAGGAGGAAGGCATGATCCGCCGGTTGAGAGGGGAGGAAGGGACCATCGGTATTGCCGTAACAGGACGAAGAGGAGGAGGTGCTCGAGCGATACATCTCTCCCCCTCCCTCTTGAGATTGTCTCTCTGTGCGTGTAATGTATTAGCTCGATGTTTGAATGGGGTTGGGGTGGAGTGAAGTGGTTTCATTTATGGACCACAGCGTTCTGAATGGTCGCTAGTTCGACCGGGTCAAGGAGCGGTTTGATGGCTTCTCTGTTTGTAGAACAGAAAATTAACTGGACACATGATCAAGAATTATGCAACTTTCAAAATTCTTAACAAAAAGAGAAAACTTTTCGCAAATCTTACTTAGGATCTCAGAAACCTATTCCATCCAATGATCATACGGATCCTTGTCAAAATTCCAACATTTCCCAAAGGTAAGATTGCACTAAAACCAAGCAAACTCTAAAATCTTGGATATAACTTGCTCATGGATGAAGGATAGCTAAGATGGATCTAGATGAGTTCTCATATGCTACAGCAAACTATTTCTCTTGAAAATTCGAAGCAAAAACTCTGAAACCAAGAAATCTAAAGATGGGTCATCTAAGAAAAACATGGTGTCAATGTTTTAGTATCGACCTAATGTATGATTTCTTGGATTTACAAAATCTCTCGCTACGACCTAGCTACGATCACACGGAGAAAAGCAGGAACTTTTATGCAAGTTCGGATCTTCTTTTAGGAGAATAATAACCCTACTACTGTGTAGCTATTGCTCAATAAACTAATTACAATTGAGAGAATATTGCGGAATGTTTTGCTCTACTCCCCTCTCTTCCTTTTGTTGGAACCCCCCGATCTCCCTAACGTCAACCTTTATATAGCTTGTGAAGCGGTGGTTGTTGTTCCATGTTAAAAGATGCATTAACGCTTTGGGTGATAACCGTCCGATGGAAATTATTGTCGGAGAGACGTGGTATCTCACTCATCGTGCAGCGATTATTGTCAGAGAGAGGTTATGCACAGTTATTTTAGGGAATAATCACACATATTAACTGCCTTGTCAGACAGACCAACAATGTGGTATGTTGTCATAGACAAGCCAGTCGAAGTTTGACTTAGTCATAGGAAGATCTACGACCACAAGGTGGATGCAGGATAACTTACGATAATGTTATTGTTGTAGGAGAGCTTACAATTATGAAGTAGTTGTTGAAAAGCTTTACAACTAGTGAGTGGTCGTAGAAGAACTTACGACCAAAGAGTGGTCGTAGAAGAGTTTACGACTACCCTGCGAAATTTCTTCCTTATAGATGAGGGGTAAACTTAAGGAGTATAATAACATAAGAATATCATTTACAAATAAATAATAATTTGAGAATTATTATATCCTCATTGTCGTGGTTACAGACCAAACAGTAGAGTGGGAGTATGGTAGTGAAGATGATAGATGAGCAATGCTTGGCCCTCTTCCATGTCCAGGGCAGCCGTGTATATATTCACATGAAGAGTATTTTACAATCATGTCCTTACACCCATGTACCCCTCGCAAGGTTATTTATGTCATTATACATGTCCTATTTTGGACTTTACAACCCTTTAGCAGGTCGGCTGGGCTTAGGTGGGGGCCACCCCTACAACAGGAGCCTCTCATGTGAAGGGCTTCACGGGCCGAAGCCATGTCGCTGAGCCATTTGGTCCTCTCTGTCCCTACGACCTATGACCTTCTGTAATCTTGGGTGGGAATGGATTTGCTGATGCGGCCCAACTTCGTGCCGAGAACGCGGAGTCGAACTAGCTGCCGAAGTCACCCTCCGGCCACAAAGTCCTCCAGCTGCGAAGTCAAAGTAGCTGGCGGAGCCACGCCGCCGAGGCGAAGCTAGGGCGAGGTCGGGCTCGTTCCGCAGATATGTTCTCGAAGCGGGGGCTAGGCCCGTCCCACATATGTGAGGTCAGAGTCGAGGGCGGACTCGCCCTGCGGAGACGAGGCCGAAGCGGACACGGCATCGAGGTGTTTTCCGGGGTTGTCCTGCAGACGTGAAGCCGATGTATAGTTTTGAGAGATCATGTGGAGATGATCCCATCTTTATGATGAGTAATTGACCCTTGGTTGAAGGAAAATTGAGTTTGTTTTGGGCTTTATTGCAAATTCTTAGCTCGTCGTAGTCAAAGTCGTACGACTTTCCCCGAACCGCACGACCACATTGGAACTGATCGAAGCCGAAAACGTGCGCACGACCATCCGGGACGTGATCGAAGTCGTTCGGTGGTCTCGACCACGCCGTGGCGCCCCGCGAATTTGAACGTGATCGAAGTCTTTCGGGAACCGTGACGACCACTTGGGAGCTGGTCGGAAGCCGACCACGACACGACCACTCGCGGGTCTCGGCGTTTTAACCGTGGTCGGAAGTCGATACGACCACGCTGGGCTTAATCGAAATCAATCGGGACTCTACGACCACGCTACGGCTTTCTCGGAAGTTTGGTCGTGGTCGGGAGCCGACGGACGGTGTACGACCACGCTATGGAGCCCTCGTAAGATTTGACCGTGGTCGGCACTCGGCGCTAGGGTTTACGACCACGCCAGGTCTCGGTCTTCGACCACGCCAGGATCGGAGACTCGACCACGCTGGGCGGTCGGGCGTCGACCACTTTGGCCGTGGTCGTTGGGCGACACGACCACGTTGTTTGATCGGTGGTGCGACCACGCCAGCGCCGGAGAGATTCGACCATGCTAAGGTTTTCGACCACGCCAGTGGCGGTCGGCTTCGACCACGTTGTCGGCAGATTGACCGTGGTCGATGGAGCTCTTTAAACCGGTCGTGTGGGCACATGTGGTGTCCGATTACGGTGAGGTTTGGTCGGTTGGGTTCCTTGTGATGTTATGGACCTTGTAGACTGGTTTGTTCTACATTTTGACAAGGTTTGATAAAGTCTAATTTCTGTGGAAAGAGACTTGAGCTCGTGAGTCGTGCAGTGTATGGATCGGTGCTATGTGATGTTTTGTTGTTTGTGTTGGATGCGTGTCGGAGACTAGTCTTGGTGAGGCTTTGGACACGGGACTAGACATGGGAGATGTTGAGGTCCGTAACGACGTGGAAAAGCCGAGGAGGACGTGTTCCGCTGTGTGGGCGACAAGATGGACAGAAGGCGGTGGAGGAAGCTTCGGAAGGCAGCGGAGGGGCATTTTGGAGAAATGTCAAAGCTGCGGAGGAAGCCTGTCCACTGAGAAAGCACTGTACGACCGGAGAGTTGGTGGTGCAACGGGCAAAGCAAAGGAGCCGCTGCACGGGTAATGGGCAAAGCACTGGAGGCCTCAGAAGCACTGGAGCTCTCTCAACGGGTGGTCTGTGGAGACCCGTTAGCGTGTGAGTATAAATAGAGGAGGAGACTCGAGCTGGGTGAGGTTGTCCCCGAGTTGCTCGAGCTTTTCTTTCTATTTGTGTGAGTTGTCTCGGTAAGAGCATGGATGCTCGTGTACCTCCGATGGAGTGGTCAGAGAAACCTCCATATGCAATAGAAAAGATTGATTCATCTCTCGTATCTTTCTCGCTTTTGTTCTTGAGATGATTTGTTTGATCTGTTTGCCCTCTCTCGTGTTCTTTCGATCATATGTGTTTTATCCGAGAGTTGGCTTGTGCTTCACTTGCTCAGACTGGAAATTGTTTTGAGACCTTCGGTCATTTCATTCCCGAGAGCAAAGTCGAAATCGAGAAGTCTCTGTGATTCTTATTCTTCCGCCTCCAAGGTTTCGCTCGTTTTTCGACTTTGCCGCCTTTGCCGACCATCGCTTAGATCTCTCTTTTTCTTGGTTTATTCACTTCTAGAGATCTTATACGAGCTAGAGTTCAAGTTTCTTTTGGTTTTGACCTCGGAGCAAAAAGTTCTTCAAAATCTTGCTCGTGTCGTCGTATACCGACAACAAAGTATTTCTGATATCGCTCGTTGTCGGATCGGCAATTTATTTGACCACACGCCTTTGGTCTTTTCGACCACGCCGATTTCCGTGGGCCGATCGTTTCTAGCTCTCGACCACACAAGAGTATCTCTCTGTTGTCGGTTGATCGACTACGGCATAAGTTTTCGGTTCGTTCGCCCACCAGTTATCCTCTGTTTCTGGTCGTTCGACCTCGTCTGTGTAGCGGTGGTCTTGTGTGTGCTGGTCTGTTCTCACTCCATACGACCACGGTCAAAACCCGACACTGTTTCACGATTACGACTACGGTTGTCTTCGGTTACGACTTCTGGTTTCATTGTTGCTGTGTTTGGTTGAGCTTTGTTTTTCTGACTTCTTAGCTCTCTAGCTAAAGGAGAAGAAGAACTTGGGGAGGAAGTTTTTAAGGCACCATTCACCCCCCCCTCTGCTGCCATTTCGGTCCTTCAATTGGTATCAGAGCCGGTTAGCTCTTCTCGATAGATCTTTAACCGGTCTCAAGAGCCATGGCGACGGACAAGTATTCCACCAAGCCTCCTGCCTTTGATGGCCTGGATTACCCTTCCGAAGAGCCGAATGGAAACATACATCCGTGCTCGTGGGTATGCCATCCGGAGGAAGGTGAAGGTTCGCTTTGTTGTTCCTGCCGATGAGAACATCAATGCCGGGAATATGGTTGATGTTGAGGCAAACGCAAGGGCAAGGAACATCATCATTCAGGGATTGAGCAGAAGCGAGTTTGATCGCATCTCTCACCGTCGTCGCCTTCGATATTTGGACGACCGATGCTTACCATGAGGGCACCACCCAAATAAAGACAAGGCGACAGACCGCTTCAAGCGCGAATACAAAGAAATTTGAGATGCTTGTCGGCGAGTCCTTGACGAGTGCTTCTCTCGCTTTCACAAAATTTTGAGCAACCTTCGAGCCGTCGGTCTCACATACTCCGACTCGGATAACGCCGACAAATGCTTTCTCGCACTCGATCTTCGGGTTTGGGAGATGAAGGTGACTACCATCAAGGATACCACGGACCTTCGACCGACTCTTGATGCGCTTTACTCGCCTCAAGACTCACGAGATTGACATAGTCTCGCGGTCGGTCAAGTCACAATCGATGGCATTAGTCACCGATCCCGCTCGGATCTTCTTCTGCTGAGCCGATATGTGGATTCTCCCTTGCTGCTCTCTGTGACATAACTGATGATCAGTTAGAGCAGCTTGCGGACGAACAGCTAGCCCTCCTAGCACGTAGATTTTCTCATGCCTACAAAAGGAGGAGGGATGGTAAAAGAGGAGGTCCTGTGATTTGCTTCGAGTGTGGTGGCCCCAACCACATTCGGGCAAACTGCCCCAAGCTGGGGAAGGGCAAAACTGACTTCGGCGGTTCCGGCACGAACGACTACATCAACAAGAACCGCAACACGAAGCCCTCAGCAACTGTTCAAGGCAAGAAGAAGTTCCGCGACTTTGGGAAGGCCAAGAAGCTCTTCCACCGCGTCCTCGCCGCCTTCGACGATCTCGACCTCAGCGAGGTGGAGGGATGGAGCGACGACAACGGGACGGGTGATCAAGAACCCAAAGATGGCGATGACTTCTCCGGCATGTGCTTCATGGCCCTTGAGGGCGAGATCACGACAATGAGTCAGATCTCGACTCTGGACGAGGTATGCCCCACCTATAACCAGCTCAATCATGCTTTTCTTAAGCTAGGTGGATTTCATGCTAGAGCTAAGGCTAGGTGTACTGAGTTAGAGAAGGAAGTAGCTAGATTGTCACGAGAGCTTACTTCACTTACATCTGCTTCCTCTCGTGACGAATGTGATACATGCCCTGCCTTGATTGGTGATATGGAGAAGCTAATGACTTCATATGATAGTGTGACCTCTGAGCTAGATATTCTTAAGGTGGAGAATGTTAGTCTGCTCGCTGAACTAGAGATGTCTAGGATTGTTTTTCCTTCATCTACCGTTGAGACTACTTCTTGCACCTCATGTGAGGATAAGGACAATGCTTTTAGAGGTCTTTACACTATGCTTCTCGATCTGCCCGAGATTTGTGAAAGTTGCAATAACTTAAAGATGAACTTAAACCAGGCGATCATAAAATTGTCAATTACAAGCTTTTCTTCTTGAGCCTATTGCTTCATGTGTGAATTGTCCTAAGCTTATCGCCGAACTTGAATCGTCTCCAAACAGCTTTCAAGATATGATTGATCATGATAGGAAGTTGGCTCAGTTTGCTTCAAAGGACCCTGTTAGCTCACCATGCATTAATTGTAACAAACTAAAATCTGACTTGATTGCATTGGATGAGAAATGTGTGAAGCTAACTAAGGACCTTCTAGAGAAGCCACCTTCAGCTTGTAATGTGATTGAGGAGAAGGGGAAGAAGCCCCAGGATAAGGGTAAGACGCCTAGAGACGCGAACCAACCTGCTAGTAGTAGGAATGTGCCCCAGTAGCTACCGCGTGCACAAGCCAAACTTTCCTCTCTGTTGGTTCTTCTTCTCCCCCTTACCTTCGCTATCTCTTCTTCTCCCCGCCCTTCTTGTGCCTCTCTGCTTCGGGAGTGTCAAGACTTATGAACACTCTCGAGAGATTTGTAGGGGGCAAGAAGAATCTTAATCTTATTCTAGACCAATCGAAGATTTGCAAATTCAATCAAGGTCTAGGATATGATTTTCGAGAGGATAGAAGAAAGCATCCACCTGCCGTGCTCAGACCCATAGCCGCAGGTGTGATCGAGGTCAAGCCCAAGAACAAGAAAGTTCAATTTAGATCAGCGGGCTTTGTCCAAGGGATTTCTGACAGCAAGGTGATTTCACCTGCAGCTTGCCTCTCAGAATGCGAAGCCATCTCATGCTACTTCACCCCTCGTATGGCGGTATCATTGCACCTTCGCCGAAGGATGGGCATTTGTTTGACCATTGCTTCAAGCGCGCCAAGATCGCGCGAAGAGACCGTGTTGAGTCTCTTAGGCGTATTCAGGGTCAGTCCCAGACCTTGAGTGCACCTAAGACCAGCGCGAGGTCTAGGCTTGCTACTGTTTGTAGCTTTGGGCAGCACCGACGACTTGGTTTCTCTGAGTCTTCTGTTTTTCGTCCTCGTGCTCCCTCTGGTCGTGACTTCCGCCGTCCTGAGGGTAGATCTCGTTTTCCCCATCGAGATGCTTACCCGCGTGATCGACTGCTGTTTGGCACCGACTCGCCGTCCGTAGCGCCGGACCCAACAATGCCATGTGTCTGCTCACGCACCTCCGCTTCTTTGAGCGACGGAGAGCGAGGGTAGTTAGAGGTCACCGTGTGTGACTACTTCTTCGCCGACGTGTGACTCAAGATTGGGTTCCAAAATCTATTTTGATTTATCCCAAGATCGAGACTTTGCTCTCTTGTTGACTCGTGCTCTCTTCTCATGCTCTAGTTTCACGCCTCTGGATGTCATGAGCACCGAGTTTGAGATGAGCATGATGGGTGAGTTGACTTTCTTCCTTGGCTTCCGATCGTGCACTCGGGAGGGTACCTTCTTGCATCAAGGCAAGTACACCCGTGACCTCCCGAGACGCTTCGACATGAGTGATGGAAAGCCGGTGTCAACTCCGATGGCTTCTACACCACACTTGACCCGTATGAGGACGGCGAGCCGCTTGATCAAAAGAGTTCGAAGTATGATTGGCTCCTCTTGTACCTCACCGCCTCGAGACCGGACATACACTTCTCCGTGTGTCTTTGTGCTCGGTTTCGTGCTTCACTGTGTATCTCACCGCCAAAGGTGAAGCGCATCTTCGGTACCTTCGAGCTACCATTGACTATGGTATCGGTACTCTTCCTCATCCTGCTCATCCCTTAGAGCCTATTCGGATGCGACTTTGCCTATCAGGATAGATAGGAAGAGCACTCGGCACCGCCAATTCATTGGCACTTCTCTTGTTTCTGGTCCTCGAGGAAGCAGTCCTGTTGCACACCCACCGCAGAGGCCGAGCACGTTGTCGCAGCCGATTGTCGTAGCCAAGTGCTTTGATGGTCTCGACCTGCGGGACTTTGGGTTAGTTATCGACGTTGTTCCACCCTTTGTGATAACACTTCGCAATTAACATTGCTAAGAACCCAGCAGCATTCTCGGACCAAGCATATCGACATTCGCTTTCACTTCCTTAGAGACCATGTGGAGAAGGGTGACATCGTGCTCCGGTTTGTGGAGGGTGACCACCGGTTGGTCGACATCTTCACCAAGCCTTTGGATGGCTCGAGGTTTTCACTCAAGGGAGAGCTTGGGGTGGTTTGTCCTTACGGACTGTTGTGAGGGGAGCTTGGCTTTATCGCTTTATCATATTATTTATGCTTCGTATCCTTCTTCGTTGCATTGCATATGGGTGCATTAGGTTTAGTCCTTCCAAAGATAGGTTAGAGTGGTTCTTTGTCTAGTTGCTTAGACTTCTTACTCTTATCTTATGCTTTCAGGATGCTCTATTAGCTGTTTCTTATCTCACTAGATTGAGCTCACTCACTTCTTGCGATCTAGCGAGGGTCGGGCCACCTTCGGGTAGACAGAGTACGTGTTTGCTCTCTAGTGTGTGTTTTTCCGGTCAGCTATTAGTCCTGGAGTCATATGGGGTAGATGAGAGTCAGTCTGAGCCATAGTATCCTCTATATCTTATCTATGCTTTAAGGACTGCCTGTTTTCTTTGCCAGCTTCTCAATTTTATTGCTTTGGTTCTGGGGAGTTCATTTGGGAGCTTCGAATGTAATATTGACTTAACTCAACTTGAACTAAAAGTCGCATCACTTGTTGAGGGGAGTGGATTTTCGCATGTCATTCTCGCATTGTAATATAAATACATTGAGCCTTGATTATTATCCGTTATGACATGCTTATGATGATTTACATCTTGCCATGATTTATGCTTAATTGCTAGATTTATCATGACTTCATATGTGTAGACTAGCTTTTGCCATGATGAGCTAATTAAATTTGCTCAATTTGAAGTAAAACTTGTCATGTTAGCATTTGAGATTAGTCTCTCTTGAGCTATCCTTTTATGATTCATGCCATGTCAAATAGGCTAGGTTGAGCGTTGAATCTCTTTTGAGCCTTAGTTTGAGCTGTCTTAAACTCTTGATGTAACATGAGTTAGTACAACTTATTAAAAAAATATAGAGACAAAGATCTCTTCTCGTGCGAAAAACCGATCTTACCAATTCTTTCTCACGAGACGGCTTGCCATTGCACTAGGCATGAACTTGGGGGGAGTTTTGGATGACCTAGACTATCTTCTTAAGCTTTTTGCTTGGAGTAGTCGCAGCATGGCTTGAGATCTAGCACATGATAAAAATATTGGTTGAAAACAACCATAAGCTTCAAAAGAAAAATGTCATTTGTGCTCAATTTGTTTGAGTTATCAAAAGAATCAAGTACTTGAACCACTGTTTCACTCTTGAGTATATAAACACTCTATTTGGGCTCGATATTAGATTCTTGGTTCCGCTTAGCTTGATTGACATGGCTTGCATCATCCTTGGATGTCTCTAGTTAGACTTTGCTTATTGATGACTTGACATGCTCATAAATGCACTAAAATTCAGACTATCATCTAATTGCTTCTAGCTAGCTTATACATATCCTGTCATGATCTAGATAGCAGTTCATTGAGTTATGGCTTGGTGTAATACATTATGGTCATTATGGATAATTCTCATGGCTCTAAATGCTTAGATTAAACAAACTTTAGCCATTTCATCCATCATCATGACTTATTCTCTCTCTTGCATACTTGATGTGTTTATTGCCAAAAGGGGGAGAATAGATTAAAAAAAAAGGGAGGAAGAAAATTTCTCTCTGGGAACTTGCTAGAGCTTTGGAGATCAATTTGCTCTTTGTTCTTTTGCTCTAGTGTTCTCTCTGTTGACATGGTCATAATTTCATTTTCATTCCTGAACCATGTCAGCTTTTACAAACTCAACTTCTTATTTTTCGGTGTTTGTCAATATACTCATCAAGGGGGAGATTGAGAGATCATGTGGAGATGATCCCATCTTTATGATGAGTAATTGACCCTTGGTTGAAGGAAAATTGAGTTTGTTTTGGGCTTTTATTGCAAATTCTTAGCTCGTCGTAGTCAAAGTCGTACGACTTTCCCCGAACCGCACGACCACATTGGAACTGATCGGAAGCCGAAAACGTGCGTACGACCATCCGGGACGTGATCGAAGTCGCTCGGTGGTCTCACGACCACGCCGTGGCGCCCCGCGAATTTGAACGTGATCGAAGTCTTTCGGGAACCGTACGACCACTTGGGAGCTGGTCGGAAGCCGACCACGACACGACCACTCTGCGGGTCTCGGCGTTTTAACCGTGGTCGGAAGTCGATACGACCACGCTGGGCTTAATCGAAATCAATCGGGACTCTACGACCACGCTACGGCTTTCTCGGGAAGTTTGGTCGTGGTCGGGAGCCGATCGGACGGTGTACGACCACGCTATGGAGCCCTCGAAAGATTTGACCGTGGTCGGCACTCGGCGCTAGGGTTTACGACCACGCCAGGTCTCGGTCTTCGACCACGCCAGGATCGGAGACTCGACCACGCTGGGCGGTCGGCGTTCGACCACTTTGGCCGTGGTCGCTGGGCGACACGACCACGTTGTTTGATCGGTGGTGCGACCACGCCAGCGCTCGGAGAGATTCGACCATGCTAAGGTTTTCGACCACGCCAGGCGGTCGGCTTCGACCACGTTGTCGGCAGATTGACCGTGGTCGATGGAGCTCTTTAAACCGGTCGTGGGGCACATGTGGTGTCCGATTACGGTGAGGTTTGGTCGGTTGGGTTCCTTGTGATGTTATGGACCTTGTAGACTTGTTTGTTCTACATTTTGACAAGGTTTGGTAAAGTCTAATTTCTGTGGAAAGAGACTTGAGCTCGTGAGTCGTGCAAGTATGGATCGGTGCTATGTGATGTTTTGTTGTTTGTGTTGGATGCAGGTACTGGAGACTAGTCTTGGTGAGGCTTTGGACAGTCGGGACTAGACATGGGAGATGTTGAGGTCCGTAACGACGTGGAAAAGCCGAGGAGGACGTGTTCGCCGGTGGGGCGACAAAGATGGACAGCAAGGCGGTGGAGGAAGCTTCCGGAAGGCAGCGGAGGGGCATTTTGGAGAAATGTCAAAGCTGCGAGGAAGCCTGCCCACCGAGAAAGCACCAGACGACCGGAGAGTTGGTGGTGCAAACGGGCAAAGCAAAGGAGCCGCTGCACCGGGTAATGGGCAAAGCACTCGAGGCCTCAGAAGCACTGGAGCTCTCAGAACGGGTGGTCTGTGGAGACCCGTTAGCGTGTGAGTATAAATAGAGGAGGAGACTCTGGAGCTGGGTGAGGTTGTCCCCTGAGTTGCTCTGAGCTTTTCTTTCTATTTGTGTGAGTTGTCTCGGTAAGAGCATGGATGCTCGTGTACCTCCGATGGAGTGGTCAGAGAAACCTCCATATGCAATAGAAAAGATTGGATTCATCTCTCGTATCTTTCTCGCTTTTGTTCTTGAGATGATTTGTTTGATCTGTTTGCCCTCTCGTGTTCTTTCGATCATATGTGTTTTATCCGAGAGTTGGCTTGTGCTTCACTTGCTCAGATCGGAAATTGTTTTGAGACCTTCGTCATTTCATTCCCGAGAGCAAAGTCGAAATCGAGAAGTCTCTGTGATTCTTATTCTTCCGCCTCCAAAGCTCGCTCGTTTTTTCGACTTTGCCGCCTTTGCCGACCATCGCTAGATCTCTTTTCTTGGTTTATTCACTTCTAGAGATCTTATACGAGCTAGAGTTCAAGTTTCTTTTGGTTTTGACCTCGAGCAAAAGTTCTTCAAAATCTTGCTCGGCGGTCGTGCGCTACCGACAACAAAGTATTTCAGATACGCTCGTTGTCGGATCGGCAATTTATTTGACCACACGCCTTTGGTCTTTTCGACCACGCCTGATTTCGTGGGCCGATCGTTTCTAGCTCTCGACCACACAGTAGTATCTCTCTGTTGTCGGTTGATCGACTACGGCATAAGTTTTCTGGTTCAGTTTTCGCCAGCGTTATCCTCTGTTTCTGGTCGTTCGACCTCGTCTGTGTAGCGGTGGTCTTGTGTGTGCTGGTCTGTTCTCACTCCATACGACCACGGTCAAAACCCGACACTGTTTCACGATTACGACTACGGTTGTCTTCGGTTACGACTTCTGGTTTCATTATTGCTGTGTTTGGTTGAGCTTTGTTTTTCTGACTTCTTAGCTCTCTAGCTAAAGGAGAAGAAGAACTTGGGGAGGAAGTTTTTAAGGCACCATTCACCCCCCCCTCTGTTGCCATTTCGGTCCTTCAAGTTTGGTTGTGTCTTAATGGTGACGAGGATCACGCTAACTCCTGGGAAGTCAGGCGGCCGCACGACCGCGGCCGTGCGCACCTTCTCGAGGGGGTGGGACGTGTGGTGGGACGCAACTAGTGCGTCGTGCATTGTCAGGCAGCCGCACGACCGCGGTCGTGCGCACCTTCTCGAGGGGGCGGGATAGAGGGCGTTCTACCCAGCGCCTCCCTCTTCGCCTTCCTCCATGACGCGCGGTGTAAGCCAAAGAAGCTCGACGAAGGCGAGTTTCCAACTTCGGCACGTCAACTTCGTCCTATGGTCGCCGTGCGTGAAGATCTTCCCCGCCAACTCAACCCGGGCGAAGTGGGAGTCTAGCTGGATGCGGCGGTGGTTCTACCATCGAATTGCGAGCGGCAGCAACCTTCGGTTCACAGGGCGACCAATGGGGCTCAACACCTCGCCCAGCGAGGAGCCCAACCGCGACGACGAGCAGAGGGCGCGAAGGCTGGTGGGGATCACCCTCCGCTTCAATATGCGCGACCTCGCGGAGGAGTTCATGAAGTACGGCGTGGTGCCGCTTGGCTACCGGTGGCACGTCAGCTCGGGCCCGTGCAGCCTGACGGCGTTCGGCCGACCGTGTCCTTGCTGTCGGCGCCCTTCGACGCATATAAATTCTTCCGCCGTAGAGTACATTTGAAATCTCCGCACGTTTTTTTTGTTTTTTAACTCCGCCTCGCTTCCTATGCAGGACTCCTCTTGGAGGATGTGGAGCGCACAGTGGTTGTGTTCCTTAGGCCGTACGTGGCCAAGGAGCACAGTCTGCACGAGTCCGCCACCGCCATAGCAAAGCTGGGGCGGATAAACTGGGTGTGCAAAATTGTGGGTATCCCTATGCCGGAGGGCGCCATCCCGACTGGAGGCCGGGTCGCCTCCGCGACGACGACGACAAGGGGGAGGTCTCCCCCCTAGGCGGAGGGCCCGGTCCGCTGCCCCCTTGTCGAGTCCGTCGGCTGCCCCTCCTACTCTTCCTGCCGGAACCAAAGGCCCGGCGATCACCAGCTCCAACATGGCGGAGTACGCCAACTCGGATCTGGAGGCGGAGGCGGATTGCGCCACTCCCGGTGAGTCCTTGGCCGGCCCGACGGACAAGGGGCATGGTGCGGATGCCCAAGAGGGCGAGGCCTCCTCGCCCGCTCCCGCCGCAGGGGCCGAGGAAATGTCGCCCAAGTCCCCGAAGGCAAAGTGCCCTCAGACACGCTCGCCTTCCCGGCTGGAGTCGGGGTCGGGGTCGGGGCCTGAGATGAGGGTAAGTGCTTGACTTCGACGATCTACCCTATCATTTGGGACTTTACTAATGATTGCGTTGTGCAGACCCTTGCCCTCGCTCGAGTCCTGCAGGCGGCGCGTGCCTGCGAGCGGGAGACGCTAGAAGACCGGTTTCGCGCTGCCGAAGAGGTCCACGCCACCAAGGATGAGCGCATCCATTTCCTAGAGACGAAAGGGGTGAAGGCAATCTCGGATGCCCGGGCAATCATGACGAAGGCACAGCGTGCGGCCGCCGAGGAGCACGATGGCTTTCTCCAGCAAATCGCAGCGCTGGAGGAAGAGAAGACCCGACTCACAGCGTCCATTGGGGAGAAGGACCGGACTCTAGGCGACGTGTCGGTGGTAGCATGGGCCGCCATGGAGGCTCTGGAAGGCGCCGACGAGGACCTCTCTGTCACTATGCCCCCTCGCACGTTCGGTCCGGAGGACTTGTCGCGGACGTTTCGGCGAATCGGAGAAGCTTCTGGCCTCGCCCTCAACATCGCCATGTCCTTCGGCAACCATTGCTTGTTCGTGACTTCGCGCATAGCCTTCGCCCTGCTCTACCACCGAGGCTGCCCGCACATCCGTGAACTGGCTGACCCTTGACTCGAGATGCCACCTGGAGTCAAGGTGATGTCAGGCGCCGTGTGTTCCATCCGTCGCACCGTCCGTGCCTTCCACGAAAGGATATGGGATTACATCGGGGAAGCCGCGGCAAAGGTCGCGCTGCGGCGGACTCTACATGGCGAGGGGGACTTCCGCCAGTGGCTTGACGAAGTTCCCTGGCGCAACGAAGACGGTGCCGCCAACCTGGAGCAAGGTGCGGACCCACAGGAGTGACACCGGAGTGTTAAGGTGTAGGCGTGTATTACAATGTATCAATTTTCTTTGTAAAATGGCACCATATGTCCCCCCTCCTTTTTATGAATGGAATGAGAATGGCTTAAGTGTTCTGATGACACATACTACTTTCCTCCGGGCAGATGCTTGATAGCGGTCGGTTGCTAGTTTCAGACCTTATGGCTCAACGACGTCTTCGGCACTAGGGGTGGGCGGAAGACTCCCTGAACTTCTGGGAGGCCCGGACTTCGGCGGCTGAGACTTCGGCGGCTGAGACTTCGGCGCGAGAGTACATCAAGGTGGAGCCGGACGAATAGCTTCCTTAATGACTCAAAGGCACTTGTAGACATTAGCTCTTCACAAATGTAATTACCGAGTGTCTCTATAAACATTATTTCGTTGATGCAATAAAACTGTGGTTGAAGTAGCTAAGCATATTTGTCGTCCTCTGTGTTTGCCCTTATCTTCGACCGGCACGTGGTACTTCGGGTGCGAAGTGTTCCTAGCTGGCCTTGTCCTTATGCACAATATGCGATATGCATGAGGTAGAGTAGGAAGGAAGAGTCGATGACTTCGCTCGTGTATGCATAGACGTCCCCTACCCTTCGATGTTGCGGCCGCGGAGCTGGCGGCTAGCCAAAGTAAATGCTCGAGCGCTCCGTCCCCTACCCTTCGAAGTGGCGGCAGCAGAGCTGGCGGCTAGCCGAAGTAGACGCTCGAGCGCTCCGTCCCCTACCCTTCGAAGTGGCGGCAGCGAAGCTGGCGGCTAGCCACACGATTTTGCGCTTATTTATACTCCGAAGAGTGCACGTGGAGGCTCGCCTCCGCTCGTCTTATTTATACTCCGTAGAGTACATGCGAAAGCTCGCCTTCGCGCGTTTTATTTATACTCCATGGAGTGCATGCGGAGGCTCGCCTCCACGCGTCTTATTTATACTCCGTAGAGTGCACGCGGAGGCTCACCTCCATGTGTCTTGTTTATACTCCATAGGGTGCACGTGGACTCCCGGGTTGGTGGTGACCACAGCTTGTGCTCCGGAGCTGCCCGGTGCGCCGGTGTGGTGGGATCTGGGGTTGGTGACGAGGCCGATGTTACCACCGGAGCCACTCACCGCTACCACATCGAGTATGGGGTCGGTGGCCATACCAGCGTAGGCATCGACGTTGCCGCTCCCGGCGACCCGGCCGGTATCACTAGCGCCGATCGCCGCGCCAGCGGTGGTGGTCGGTCGCAATGCCGCAAATGTCAACGTCGGCGGTCGCAACACCTGCGTTGCCATCTACGCCAGTTGCTGATGCAGAGGCTCTGGCTTTGAAGAGCGCCGCCGTTGTGCTCCTCTTCTTCTTTGTTGCCGATAAGGCTTTCTCGGGTGCCATCCTTCTTCAAATCTTGAGGCTTGCTCAGTTGTCCAAACGGACGGCGCCAACTATTGTGGTTACAGACCAAAGAGTAGAGTGAGAGTATGGTATTGGAGATGATAGATGAACAATGCTCGGCCCTCTTCCATGTCCAGGGCAGCCGTGTATATATTCAAATGAAGAGTATTTTATAATCATGTTCTTACACCCAAGTACCCCTCACAAGGGTATTTATGTCATTATACATGTCCAATTTTGGGCTTTACAACCCTTTAACAGGCCGGTTGGGCTTAGGTCGGGCCACCCCTACAACACTCATCACAGGGCAACTTTGGAATATTACAAAACTTGTGCCTAGATGGCTGAAATTTGATCTCCATAAGTCATCTCCATCACTTACATATCCTTGTCACACAACATGATTAACAAGGAAGAGAACAGATCAAAACCAACAAGAACAAAGGGCAAATCAACCAAAATAAGTAGACACCATGAGTGATGAGCAAAGTTGATGTATTGCCATTTGAAGATAAAAGTTTTACAACCACTACATATAGATGACAAGAGAGCATACCACAGCACTCACTCTTCTCTATATTAAACCCTAGAACAAAAGAGGATGGAATGGCTGGACGGTTGGCTTACAAGCTTCTATCCCAACATCTTAAATAGGTGTGCCATCAGCTCACATTTAACCTAATAAATATTATACACTAGCACATTTAGGGAAACCTAGTAAACCCACACAATACGGGTTTCACTCACACACCTTCTTATGCACGTTTTTCAAAGCACATGAGCCCGAATCCACTAAGTCAAGCACCTTTGATTACTTGATCTCCTCAGCATATTCTTAACGTAAACTGCTTCCTAAGCGCCATGATTTTGATCCATATATTTTTGGTATTTGGCCACCTTACCAAAATACTTTTCCTTGTCCCGGTCACTTCCTTAGCTTGCAAGCAATCATTATACTTGCTACATGTAGGTGCACAAATGGCTTAGTACGCATTGGTAAGTCTCTTCTGTTCTGGTTCAATAAGACCACATCTCACTTGGACCAACTAGGTCATTTGGTGCAACTTGTCGATCAAACCTTCCCTTCAATATTTCCCATCTTCTTTGTGACATGCTTGAGCTCAGCCATCTCACTCGATATCCCTGACTATTCTGGGCCTCGGCTCCTTCATGTGCGTAGCCCCGATCCTAGCCATTGACCACGGTTGACTCTAAGCTTCCCTACACATCGAAACACAAAGAAATTGTTTTCAGATACGAATTCTTTACAATTTAACCCACGTTAACCAAAATATACATCATGCAACATAAATACATACAGTGACCCAACATAATATCTAGCCCTGTAATTCTGCTAGTTCTAAACCAACAATTAATATTATGGTAAGTGCACTAGTTGCATTCCCTTCCCCTTAAGTCTAAGTGAGTCATGAACTGGAAGTGAAGTGTAGTACTTCTTTGTTTTCCCCTACCCTACCCGCATTACATTACAACTGCCCTAACTGAATCACGAAGACTTCCATCTAGCGTATTCAGAAACACAAGCCAACGGCAAAACGCTGCTTACACAACATTATTTCTTCATGCATGTCCCTTTGCCAGATTGCTCATTCCTGACATTGTGCAGGGGGCGCCAAGGAAAACTTTTGCACGGAAAACCTACAAACACTACTACACAGAAAGTCATCACAGACGGTCCAAAAATGTCATCACAGACGGTTTTGTGAACCGTCTGAGTTTATGGGTCAGTAATAATATGAGGTCATCACAGACAGCTTTCGAACCGTCTGTGATGAAGACTATCATTGATGATTTTTAATAGAAACCGTCTGTGATAGTTGACTATCACAAACGCTTTTTAATAGAAACCGTCTGTGATAGTTGACAATCATAGACAGTTACGAGTTAATAACTATGTGTGATATTGTTTTCTATTCCTAAATCTATTTCTGTTTGTTGGTTAGCCTTAGGAAATGCTAGCCGTACCCTCTGAAACAAGTTAGCAGATCAACACAGTATATATACATCCAATTCACATTCATTTATTTTATAAACAAGAATATCCATTTCACAAATCAATTAACAAAAATGAAATAAATTATCCATCCATAAACAAACACACACATGAACAATTAACCTCAATCTTATCCTAGTGAAATTCATTCTACATTTGGAACTCTCCATCTTCTTTTATGACTTTAGACATCAATATCAACTACATTGTCAAACAATTAACCTCAATCTTATCTCAGTAAAATTTATTCTACATTGTGGAACTCTTCATCTTCTTTTATGACATTAGACATCAAGAAGTATGCATACTGTCCTCGAATATGTTTGAGGTCGACTTGTTTCAATAGGGTTGTAGCGATGAACAGAACCTGTCGGTAGGAAGATCAATGTCGTGTATATATAAATTGACAAGTATGAAATAATTATCGCAGGATTGACAAGCCTTAGGTTTGTTCTTCGCAGAACCAACGAGTAGTTGTATGCTGTGGTAAATGTAGAATCTATAGGTATTGTTGCCCAGCGGCAGCTTCTGGCACATGAAAAATAGAATTTATTAGTTCGAGAGGCATTACTACGAAATGTTATATAGGATTAATTTATACTAGCGAATACCGGGAAATCTAGAATATGTCGCAGGGCGTTGATCCCTCCCTTAGATTTCTGTACCTTTGCAACGTACGTCGTGAATGACCTACATGATTCCAAAACGTTAGCCTTAGTCATTGGGAAGGAAGGAAAGACTACAATATAGTTATCTATAGAAGAAATGTATTTGCCTTCGATTACTTGTTGGACAATTATGTAGTCGGTTTTGCTCCTATTTAGGGAATCAAGGTATATTACCCTGTTCAGTTTTGGAATGATTACAACTAGATCTAGTGGAACCTACACAGGTATGTCACGGTCAATAAACCTAAGTTTGTGCTGCTTATAAAGTACAAATCAACAAGTATAGCCATTAATGTAGCACTTACCCTCGATAGTAGGGCATAAGTATGAATTCCTTGTCATGGCAAGCCACCAATGCCTTCGCCATATAATTTTCGACAAAGAATGCACCATCCTCAATGGTATCCATGGAGAGCAAGCGTGGGTCGCGTGTAGATGCAAAGAGTCATGGGCCAAGTGCTATGTCGGCTGCTTAAGTTACCGAAAGGATTCATTCCATCTATACACAATTCGAGCCTTATATTATTCAGTTCTGCACCAAAGTCTGCAAAAGTCCTACCAATGTTTTAGCAAGGTGTATTAGCATTCCATCCTTCTTACACTCCTACAAATGCTAACGTAGCAGTTTTGCCTCTTTTGGGTTTACAAAAAACTGCTTCAGACTGGGAATTACGGGAAGATACCATGCCACCTTAGCAGGAGGTCATCTCTTCACCTCTATTCCCTCGCCATCATCTGATTGATTCTTACGTTTGTATCGAGATACGTTGCACACGGGACATACATGCATATTTGCATACTCTTTATGGTAGAGGATACAGTCATTCGGATATGCATGTATTATTTATACTTCTATTCTCAATGGACAAAGAACCTTCTTGGCTTTGTAGGTGGTTTTGGCCAACTCGTTTCCCTCCGAAAGTATGTCTACTAAAAGACCTAACAATGTCGTGAAACTCTTATCAGACCAACCGTTGCTTACCTTCAATTTCAGCAGTTCAAGCACGGTTGACAACCTCGTATACTTTGACTTGCAGCACATGAACAATGGTTTCTTCGAGTCCTCCATAACGCCCCAGATTTTAACACACTCTCTCTCATCACAGTTCTCTTCTGCATCGCGAAGCATCTGATCCAAATTGTCATTATTCAGACCATCTGAATCGGAACCACAATCGACATGATCATCCGGCGGCATATCATTGAATTCATCGACAATGTCATTATTACTACCTTCCTGTGTAATCTGCTCTTCACCATAATTGCTTCAACGTGCATACTGCTTTTTGAAACCATTCGAATCAAGTGTGCTTCAATCTGCTCTCAGTTCTTAAACATCTTTAGATTCTCGCAGTCAATGCATGGACAAGACATATATTCCACCCCCTTATTCAATATATCTTCCTCGGTAGCTCTTGTAAAAGTAAGAATGCCATTAATGTACTCTTCACTCACACAGTTCCCATCGTACATTCAGCTTCGGTCCTATGTTACGTATATAACGATATAGTATAACATATTCAATTAATTAATTATGTAGCTATATGTAGCTAGATGCAAATAATCTTCTCTCTACATCAAGCTTGCTCTAGATCAAAACCATCTTCAATTCTCCTTTCACCAAAAGCTAGATTTAAATTATAATGCAATTATAAATAAATTACTAACCATAGCTAGCGAATAACTTAGTGGATGTACAGTTACTCTTTCCAAGTAGTCGATCTCCTTCCAATAGCCTCAAAGCCCCGCCTACAGCTCAACGCAACAGTGTAGATCTATAATTTAAGACAAAGAAGGGCGACGGGTCTGCGCGACATTAATATAGCAGAATTATCACAGACGATTTGTATTACAAACCGTCTGTGATAAATTAATTATCACAGACGGTTTTTATAATGAACCATCTGTGAATTATCACATATGGTTCAAATTAAAAACCGTCTGTGATACTTCATAATATCACAGACGGTTCTTGTTAATAACTGTCTGCGATACTTTACAGATGGTTTTAATCATGAACCGTCTGTGATATTTCACTTTCACAATGGTTTTTATCACTGGCAGCAATACAGATGGTTCTAAACTAAAACCGCCTGTGATAGTATTTAATATTTAAACTAAAACAGTTTTAAGGAACCGTCTGCGACGTTGCGTCTAATATTAGGCTTTCTGTAATAGTGCAAGAACCGTCATATGAAACAAAGTCACATCACAACTTAGAAATAACTTTCTTAGCCAACTACACATTATGTGTGATCGTTCTTGTGAGAAGATATCAAGGGAATAGTTTGTAATTGACACACATTTGTTTTATATTGATCATCTATTTATATACAAGTATATAAGTATGAACATTCTCACGTGTGAATACTAAACACTACCTCTAGTGAGAATATCAGCACTAATGATAATACTAAATAATAGTGAAAACACACACTAATGGGAATACTAAATAATAGTGAAAACATCACTATTCTAGTTGTTTAACACTTCCCGTCAATCACAACCTGATGGAGATGAGGTGCCCGATCTTTTGATGAGATTGATAACTATCGATTTTGGTGGAAGTGACCCTCACGATCCGACTACAAATCGTACTACGATGCTTGCACCTTAGCAATTGTTGAACCAACTCCGAGATGTTATTGACCTCACTGGAAGCGCGATCAACCTGGACACGAAGTTCAATCCCTGTGAGCAATCGAAGAACTAGCAAGAATAAGACGTAGGCAATTTGATATTGTGAATAAAATTGAAGCATATTATTGAAAACAAAGTTGGGATCCCGAAAACTGTCTTGACAGGTGGTCGTCCAACACAACTGAAGAACATAAATTTGCACAACGGCTAAACCTAAATTCAATGAAATCCAAGTCATAGCATAGAGAGGCGGTGACTCCTATATAGGGAGATGACTAGGGGGCACACCCCTAGGGTTACAAAGCCCATAGGCCCAAGTGGAGGTGGCGCAGCACCCTTTTGATTCGGACTCAGAAACCAACCTGGACTATTTTGATGATTGTGGCCAGCTTGGATGTGATTTGAAGATGAGGTTGGATCCATTTCAAAGTAGACTTGATATGCTTTCCATGAAGTCCAAGAACGTCCCAAACAGAGTCTGTATGAAAAAGTTACGCCCGTTTAAACTTGACACTATCGCAGCAGTCCGAATCTGATTCCAGAATGAGCCCAACTATATCTCTTGCTTTACTCAGACCCAAAGTGACGTGGTGACCTTCATTATGCCTTCCATGCATGTCTATGACTCCACATGCCTCTTCTTCATCCTTTCCCTTATTCCTAAGCACAATTAAATCACTTGCATTTGGTAGCAGTCTATTCTCAGTAATATATAAACCTAGGAATGAATTCACCTAGTAATTAAGTTGACGAGCATGAGCTCGAGTAAGTGGTCCTTGTAACACTTGTGGTGGCTATGGATAAGTTGTGTGTGTAGACATAATTGTATCCATAGAAAGGATGTCCTCATCACAACCAATGAGATTGATATTATGTTGTATGATCTATAGTTGTTGTATTTCAATTGGTTTGGTGAGAACATCGGATAATTGATCTCGCGATGATATGAACTGAATCTCCAATACCTTTCTTATCACTCCTTCTCGGAAAAAAGGAAAGTCCACCATAATATATTTAGTTATAACATGAAACACAGGATTAACAGAAAGATATGTGGCTCCAAGATTGTCACACTATAGGATAGGCACTTGCGATTGATAAATTCCAAGTTCTCCCAATAGCGATTGTGTTCAGGTGATTTCTGCTGTGGAATTTGCAAGGGCTTTATACTCTACCTCAATACTGGATCTCACCACTATAGCTTGCTTCCTCGAATGCCACGATATGAGATTGAAATAAAGAAAACCGTAAAACCACTAGTAAACCTTTTGTCATCTACTGATCTTGCCCAATTTGTATCAGACAATGCACTAACCAAACTAGAAGTAGACTTGCGAATACGGAGTTCGACACTCACTGTGTGTCGTACATACCTAAAATTCTTTTCACCGCTATCTAATGATGTTCTGTTAGCATACGCAGAAATTGACATACCTTGTTGACCGCATATGACATATCTGGTCATGTCAATGTTAGGTATTGTAAAGCACCTACTATACTCCTGTGTCGTGTTGCTTCTGCAGCTGATAACTCTCTTCCATCAGACTTTGATAATTTTTCAATTATTAACAATGGAGAAGTTACTAGTTTGCATATTGTCATACCGACCCGTTGCAGAAAATCGGTGGAATGTTTAGGTTGAGAAGTATGTTGTCACTAGCTCATCTCCTAAGGCTATTTATACTTTGATTCAGAAATTGCAATCAGAGTTTGCTCTCAAGGTTCTCGGAGATCTTCATTACTTTCTATGCATTGAAGTATGTCGATCAGGGGAGGATCGCATCCTTGTTCAGTCCAAATATTCCACCGACCTTCTGCATAGTGACGAGAGAGAGTTATCAACTGTAGAATCAACATGGTACAGGAGTATAGTACATGTTTTATAGTACCTAATATTGACACGACCAGATATATCATATGGAATCAATAAGGTATGTCAATTTCTACATATGCCTATCGAACATCATTAGAGAGCAGTGAAAAGAATTTTATGGTATATACGACACGCAATGAGTGTTGGACTCCGTATTTGCAAGTCTACTTGTAATTTGGTTAGAGCATTCTCTTATGCAAATTGGGCAAGATCAGCAAATGGTAGAAGGTCAACCAGTGGACATCAGGCCGACGGCTTAGTGCCAAGTGATCCTGAGATTGAAGATTCTAGACTAGCAGATGTATTTGTAGAGGTTTTCATTGGATGGAAAGACTAAGCTCTGATACCATGTCATAAGATATCAAGCGAATAGATTACAATTGGCACTTATTTGCCTTTTATTGATTATCTATTTATATAAGTACATGATTGTGAACACTCTCGCGTATGAATACTCAGCACTATCTCTAGTGGGAACATCAACATTAATGGGAATACTAAACAATAGTGCAAAAACAACTATGCTGGTTGTTTAACAGGTCTACTCAGCAATCTCACTTGATTTACGGTTAAATACCATGTTAAAACTTCCGTCATCTTTCCTGGAACATGCAGATCTACCGAACGCTGCGTGCATCAGAAAATAACGAGTACAAACTTCAGAAACGAGTGACATCCACCGCCAGGGCCACCACTACAACAAAAAGAAGCTGTTGCGCATAAACATACATATAGGCACAACAGTAGCTTTTGGTCTACTCTGTACAAGCAGGATTTGTTCATGCCATGCACATGGTAGATCAATGCAGGAGGCACCAAAAGCAATGCAAGCTAGTATTCTGATAAGGAGGAGAATCTCAATCGATTATGAATACAACGCAAGCAGAAATGAAATGCTGGCAATCACAACTGCATAGCAGGCTGGGGCCACATCTCCTACCTTTCCACTGATATCCTTAAACCATATGCCCTCTACACCAGGAGAGATGCCTTTCTCAGCACCTCTACAGTCACTATGCTCAAGTGCAATTGGATACAACGCAACAACAGGCCCTACCACTTTGCTCCATGAAGCAATGTCCAGATTCTGGGGCTTAATACGGCAAATATTTGGCTGATTCTAAGGTTCCAACATTCCTAACCATTTCTTAGCTAGAACAATGGGGTGCATGCACGCAGAGGCAGATATAAGAAACGCATGCAGTTTATTTGTATCCAAAATTGGAAAAGAAAAGAACTAAGGTGTGCAGGAAGCTCACTGAAATGATGGTCAGGATTAAATGGCAAGTATGAGAGAGAGTCCTTGACGAGACTTTGTCCCTCCAAAGTCCACCGCAATCCTATGATTAGCTTCGAAAAGTGACATCTCCCAAGATTTCGGTGGGGAAGAATGATGTCCCCTTTGAACATTGCAGCCTATAAGGTAGAGCCCCACAGGAATCTGTGTTGTTTCGAGCATCTATTGGACACAGGTTTGTTGCTATAGAACCCAGGACGCTGTTTTCAATTGGCAATTGGTTGGTACGATCACTGGAAGTGCCCCAAACCAATCACAGGACTCCACTCTCCTATCATGGCACAGCTTCTGATGAATCCCTACAGTAGCCCACTTAAGAATTGCCTATCACATTGACATAGCCTGACAACACGTACGGGGTCGCCAACCTTCAAGTGGGCTTAGCCAACCGACAAGATAAAGTCAATGAGCACCAGGCTATAGCATTTGCATATAGATTCATTTGCCTTGGACACACAGCAAAATACTTGAATTGCATACTCCCACAGTTTTATGATTTCCTTTAAGTTATTAAACGCATGGCGAGGATGGAAAGAACAGGAGATAGAGATTTAACATGAAAAATTCTTATAGGAAAAACCCATGAACATACGAAGGCGAGATTACTATATGAGGAGATATTTATAATAAACCTCTAGCTTTCCATATAGTCTACAGAGGTATATTTATAGTGATTACAAATGGGACTTCAGGTAAGAGTAGATCTTCGTGTTGGAAATAGAAATAAACCGAATAGGATTCGGATTAGAAACTCAACAATCTCCACCTTCAACCGAAGTGCCTCTTATACCTAAAATAAATCAAATATCCTAAAATCATAATCCATCATCAATGATTCTTGTGTGTAAAAAGTCTATTGGACTAATCAATGAGCAAGGCTATATTAGTCTTCTCCACATGCTTCTCCTGTGGCGTTGGATTACTAAGTGAAGAACTTATTTCATGGACTTTTTACATGCTTCGCCTGGAACATATAACTCGGCAAATAATGCCCATTGAAGAGCAACCTGCACATGTGGCCAACACGTATATCAAACTGCCGGCTTCAAATGAAACTGAATTCCATGACATGATTGAAAGTTGTTCCTGTAGAAGAACACCCAAATGAAAAGTAACTCTTGTGCCATCAATAGAGTAGAAATAATCTTTGCAATAGACTCCTCATATTTAGCTGTGACAATTAGAACGTATTGCATCTGCAATACCAAATGTTGTAGTATATATGAAGACAATTAACTCATTCTTGTACTTTAAATCCATCATCTCCAATCCTATTTGGAGTATTACATTCATTGATGAATAAGAAACTCCGGAGAGTATTATGTAGCTATCACCAGGGTGTCATCGAACGGTAAATCAATTGTTCCCTCTACTGACATTAATTTTTTTTCAAAAACTACTTGAACAAGCGTAGCTAAAATTGTGTTGAAAACCTACAACCACATCTTAGACTCTATATATGTAGATCTTATCATAGAAACCTATAGAAGACAATAAATCGTCAAAGAAATAGCCAACAATTAATCATGTATGGATGCCGTCAATAATAGGCACAATGGGTTGAATTGCAATGAATTCCACCTCCAACAGAAAATATGTAGAGATAACAACACATTCTTAATGGAAGGTGACGATCAATTGAGGTAGAAGATCATCGATGAAAATAGGGTAGTACGACACCAGAGCATGACGCCAAGCGGCGCAGGCGATAGTGTTTGTAGAACCTGATGTTAGAACAGTTGTCAAGGTAGAGCGTGGATCAACTCTCAGTATAAAGTCCAGTTGTGGAATGAAATTGAGCGAGTCAAATCGCCTGATTGGAGTTGAAACTGAGTACATTGCTGTGTACACGAAAAAATTGAGGATTGAGTTGTTGGTACGCCCGTTGGGTGTACGTAGCAGAATTAGTCAATATCCTGGTAGCCTTCTATTTGAACATAGCAAAATCACAGAAAAAAGAAAATAACAGACATAAACTCTGGTGACTAGACGACTAGGAAAAAGCACTGAGAACCATCTCGGATTGGACTCGATGCTTCTCACCACGCAACCTGGCCTCCTCTAGATTGCTTGTGCAGCAACGGCTTCAACTCCCGATGAAAATTTTGATGCCTGACCCGAATCATCGAGACATTTTATTATTATTATTATCAGATCGGATCCCTGTCTCGTCTGGATGCCACCGTTGATGCCGAGCAATGGCCACCCTTACGAGTTTTCCCTTCTAGGAGCAGCGGTTTGATCTGAAACCCGTAGCTTTAATATTATTTATTATAAAATCTTTGTAGCAAAAAATGAAGATGAGGTCACCATATAAGTGATATTTACAATAAGACTTTTGTCTTTCCTAGAGTCTATAAAGATATATTTATAGTGATTATCAAGGGAACATCTGGTAAAAGCAGAACTTCGCGTTGGAAACGAAAATAAGCCGAACATGATTCGGATTAGAAACTGAACACTTTGCGATGCAACCTGCGGATATTTCAAGAAGAATAACATCACAACCACCAGATGAGTTAAACCATTCATACTTTCAGGAAATTGGGAGAAAAATCAAGAGAATTGCATAGAGGGGGTCGAAGGAGTCTTCACTGAGGCAGTGTCCCTGTTTGTCAACGAGCATGTCAATGAATTATTTATATAAGATAATGAAAACAAGTGGAACTATTAGGATAACACACAGTTCTCATAGATTTTGCTTTATTTCTAGTAGGTCAACTATAAATATAGTTGCACCACTATGGCGTGAGTGCGGATGCAATAATTGCTTGGTTGATGTGAATAAAAAATTTATAGAAATGAGCAACAGATTAGACAGTTTTGTAATTATACCAAGAATTGGCATTATTGCCAAAAGGTAGCAAATCTGTCTAAAACTTGCTCCTGTAGGACACATAAGTACAACACTATTCATATGTAATGTGAAGTTAGGGACAGCCAGTGAGTCATTTGAAATGTCATACGCTTTGGCAAAAAAATGCGACCAGATTGACGAAGGCTGATAAGACTTCTCTTTCTAGTGGCATACATGATATGGAGAAAAAACATCAATTCTGCCCCACATCTTCCTATGGGTGCATTTGTGGGGTGAGGCCTTTTATTGCTGTCGTGGTCTGTAAAATCTTCTCCACATCAAATCAACTAGCTACGTGTGCGTGGCGAGACGCCACGCAGATTAGTTTGTGTAAATAGTTGAACGTTGTTAGTGTATTTATGTTTGTGATGGTTTGTTGTATAAACTATTGAATCGCTATAGGAAGCGAATTTATTTAATACAATGTGTGTAATACCCCGGAAAATGTTTTATTAATTGCTTAGTTAATAGAGGGAGGGACTTAAGTGAAAAGATTTATTAAAAGAGTTTTGGGGGGTTTTCTGGAAAGTTAAGATAACCTGGGCTTGGGCTTGGCCTAGGTGGGATTTTCTAGGTCCAAGAGGGAGGGAGGCCACCACTTAAAACCCCGGCAGCCCCCACCCTGCGCCCCACCCCCCGCCCCGCCTCCTGCAGCCGCCGCCTCCCTGCGCTTGCCGCCGCCGCCTTCTTGCCGCTGCCGCCTGCCGCCGCCGCCGGCGCCCGCCGCCGTGCGCCCCTGCTGCCGCGCCGTCTTCTCCGTGCCGTGTCGTCGTCCTCGCTGCGCCGTGGTGCCTTCGTCTTCGCCGCCGCCGCCGCCGTCGTCGTCTTGTTCCCCGGGCGCCGTCGTCGACGTTCGCCGCTATACCGCGTGGATCCGGAGGAAGGAGAGGAGGAGATCGCGGCGTGTTCGCCGTCGTTAGTCGTCGTGTTCGTCCTCGTGTCGTCAAGGGTAACTCCGTTGGTCCTCTAGATGAGTTTTAATCAAGTTGGATTTCGTCTGTTTTCTGGACCGCCGTGACAGTTTGGGTTAATCGGCTGTTCTGGGATAGATCCGTCAGGAGTCAGGTCTGGACCTCTTCTAGAAAATTGTAGAGGACTTGATTATATTTCCAGGGAGTGCTAGAACGCGTTATTCGAGTTGTGTAGCAAACGTTATGAATTTTCTAGTGCTGCTGTTCTGCAGATCGGAGTAGTTCTGGACAGATTTTAATAGATCGGTTTGTGCGACGGGTAATCGGGCGAATCAGAAATTCTTCATGTTAGGAAAGTTTTAGATAATTTTCTTAGCTTTCCATAAAGATCAAGAAGTCCGGATTCCAAGTTTCTGGGCGAAAGTTATGCCTGTTTTAGTGCGCTGTCCAGAGAGTCCGACGTGAATTTGGATGCTTTAGAAAAGGGTTTGGATCGGTTAGTAATTTGCCGAATCAGAGAGTCTCCCCAACTAAGTTTTTGTAGATAATTTAATTATCTTTACAGAGAGTCCAAGAACGCTTAATTTGGAGTTAAGTACTGAAAGTTATGATTTTTGGAAGTCGACTGTCTGTGGTTGGGCAGATTTGGCCGAGGGGAGTTGGGGATTTAATTGAGATAAATTGTTGGGTTAATTGGGGTTGCTGTTATTTTATATCTAGAAACCCGCTACTGTCATGTTAGTAATT
The DNA here is from genome assembly GCA_036346245.1 of Bonia amplexicaulis. Taxonomy (NCBI): domain Eukaryota; kingdom Viridiplantae; phylum Streptophyta; class Magnoliopsida; order Poales; family Poaceae; genus Bonia; species Bonia amplexicaulis. Next base: position 879,400 of record CM070749.1, on the reverse strand, counting down.
ATTAATTAAATATTCAGGAGGAGAGCGGATTCGGGGTTGTGCCTTCTCGCGTTCTTCATTTTCTCGCGGTTGAGGCAAGTATAACCTTGCTATGATTAATCCGTGTGATTGAGTGATTTGGATGATATGAGTGGTGTTTGAGTTATGAATGCTTTACTTATGAATTTAAGTAATGTTCTGAGTTGTTAATGCTATTTATGTTCTGTTTACATTATGGCATTTATGAGATTTGTTGATGCGTAGTATGGTGAATGCATTTTATCTTGTTGATACATTCACATATATGCATCATATTGAGAATTGTTGAAGTCTTGGTCATGTGGTGATCAAGCATCGAGGTCCTCACACTTGTGGAGTGTGGGCAATTGGTCCCTGCACTGAGGGTGCAGGCATGGGTGTGCATTGACGGATGCACACTCCGCATCACGGTAAAATGCGAAAGAGATGAGAAAGAGGAGTTTTGATCATAATGCATAGCATGAATTTCATATGTAATATGTTTAACTTGAGAGTTAATGTTCATGCTTGCATTTGATACTGATTATACTTGTGAGTCGTTGGACTCACTCTTGTTGTTGTTTGTCTATTTTAGGTACCAATGTGAGATCGGCATACATGGGGACATAAATGGCTAGTTCAGATTCACGTGCACAATTCCTTCATTAAGAAATAAAGACAGTCATGATAATCTTGTTGGCTTGATAGCTTAATTGGTTCAGTTTATATTTCATCAGATTAAATGTAATAAAGACTTAGTACCTTTTGATATTATCTTTCCGTTCATTATTTAGAACTTGTGCTATTCATGTTTGTCTGAGTCGTTATTTCGTTATTAAACAAAGGAGGTCATGCCGAAATTTCTAGGTGATTTATATTAGTTGTTGTTATATTGTGGATAGTTAGTAGCATTTCGGGCCTATGTTAGGTCAGGGTGTTCTTGTAACACCCCACCCTAACATAGGCCCGAAATGCTACTAACTATCCACAATAAAACAACAACTAATATAGGTTACCTAAAATTTCGGCATAACCTCGCTTTGTTTATTAACCGATGGCGCTTAAATAAGCATGAAAAGCACAAGTTCTAAATAATGAACGAAAGATAATATGCAATGATACTAAGTCTTTATTACATTTAACTGATGGAATATAAATCCGAACCAATTAAGCTAACAAGCCAACAAGATTATCATGACTGCCTTTATTTCTTATTGAAGAAATAGTGCACGTGCAACGAAGCTAATCCCTTTTTGATCCCATATATGTCATTCTCACATTGGTACCTAAAACAAATAAACAACAAGAAGAGTGAGTCCAATGACTCAACAAGTATATCAACATCAATACCAATGATCATTAACTGTCAAGTTAAACAATTAACATAGAACACATGCTATGCAATATGATCAAAATCTCCTCTTTCTCATCTCTTTCGCATTTTACCGTACGCGGAGTGTGCATCCGCCAATGCACACCCATGCCTGCACCCTGCATGTGGATCAATTGCCCACACTCCGCAAGTGTGGGGACCTCGATGCTTGATCACCGCATGACCAAGACTTCAATACTCAATATGATGCATATATGTGAATGTATCAAAAGATAACGAGCATTCACCATACTACGCATCAACCAATCTCATAAATGCCATAATGTAAACAGTAACATAAATAGCATTCTCAATTCATCACTTACTCATACTCACAATTTAAACAATCATGATTCAACCATCATCCAAACAATTCAACAAATCCATAAACACACAGATTTTCACATCACAAATATACTTGCCTCAACCATGAGAAAATGAAGAACGCGAGAAGGCACAACCCCGAATCCGCTCTCCTCCTGAATAATTAATTAATAATTACTAACATGACAGTAGCGGTTTCTAGATATAAAATAGCAGCAACCCCAATTCACCCAACAATTTATCTCAATTAAATCCCCAACTCTCCTCGCCAAATCTGCCCCACCACAGACAGCCGACTTCCAAAATCATAACTTTCAGTACGTAACTCCAATTAAGCGTTCTTGGACTCTCTGTAAAGATAATTCAATTATCTACAAAACTTAGTTGGGAGACTCTCTGATTCGGCCATTTACTAACCGATCCAAACCCTTTTCTAAAGCATCAAAATTCACGTCGGACTCTCTGGACAGCGCACTAAACAGGCATAACTTTCGGCCAGATCATCGGAATCCGGACTTCTTGACCTTTATGGAAAGCTAAGAAAATTATCTAAAACTTTCCTAACATGAAGAATTTCTGAATCGCAACTATTTGCGTCGCACAAACCGATCTACTAAACTCTGTCCAGAACTACCCCAATCTGCAGAACAGTAGCACTAGAAAATTCATAACTTTCGCTACACAAATTCGAATCACGTGTTCTTGTACTCCTGGAAAGATAATCAAACCCTCTACAACTTTCTAGAAGGGGTCCAGACCTGAATCCCGACGAAACTAGATCAAAACCGCCGAGGAACAACTACTGTCCCAGCAGCCCAGAAAACCGACGAATCTGACTCGATTAAAAACCAATCTAGAGACTAGCAGGGATTACCCTTGATGACACGACGACGAACACGTCGACGAACACAACGAACACGACAAACACGGCGATGAACACGTCCGGGGTCTCCTCCTCTCCTTCCTCCGGATCCACGCGGTACAGCGACGATCGACGACGACGGCGCACCGGGAGGGAGACGACGACGACGACGAAGGCGACGACGACGACGACGCAGCGACGACACCGGAGACGACACCGGCGTGGCGCAGCAAGGCGCAGGGCACGGCGCAGGCGCGCGCGCGGCGCCGGGGCGACGGCGCCGGGAGGCGGCGCGCAGCAGGCGACGCACACAGGCGGCAAGGCGGCGGCGGCGCCAGCAGGGGAGGCGGCGGCCGGAGGCGGGTGGCGGCTTGGGGTTGAGGGGAGGGCTGCCTAGGGTTTTAGAACAACTCCCCCTCTCCTCTTGGGCCAAGAAAATCCCACCTGGGCCAAGGCCTAGGCCCAGGTTGTCCTAATTTTCCAGAAAACCCCCCAAATCTTTATTAAATTTAATCTTTTCACTAAAGCCCCTCTCTCTATTAATTAAACAATTAATTAAATATTTTCCGGGGTATTACATTCTACCCCCCTTAAACAGAATTCGACCCCGAATTCTAACTGCAACCTCAACAGGAAACAAAAACAACCAACTAACAATTAACTCTTTTGACGTGAACAACGCCGGCATCGCCACAGCATGCGAGACTCCAACTCCCAGTTGCTTCTCTCTCGTCATGCGACCAAAACACTTTGACAAAAAAAAATTTTTTTCTTCTAAATGCTTGCACCTCGCGCATAGGTTCTAGAGGATCCAAGTGGTTTGCCAACTTCCCGATCCTTGCTCCTTACGTCTGCATAACTTTTCAGCCCGCTCTGGGCAGCCAGCAGATTCTGACTCACCAAAGCCACTCGTTCAACTTACGCCCCTACAACACTTTGAATGGTGCAGCTTTAATTCTTGAATGGTGGCTGGTCCTATTCGTTGGTCAACGATTTCAATGAAACCCACGCTCCAGATCTTTCAAGTTCTCCCTCAATACCGGGTCGTACAAAGCGCTGTGTATCCCACACTAGAACCCAAGGTAGTCCTAGTGATACACAAACCCCTAAAACTTCGCAATTAACAAAAGCAATTAAATACACATCAGGTTACCATTCCCTTTAGTACTAACCCACACAATCTGCACAACACATGCAACTCTTATTCCAACTCTCAATCGATCTTTTACCTTAATAAGGAGCACCCCCTTAAACACGGACACACCACAGGGCTCAAGGTAAACCCACTCTTTCACAAATAGAATTCAACTGAACATAAAGAATTCTCATCGCAACCACACAAAACCAACTCCCCATAAAAGGGTCAAATCAAAAGAAGAAGAAAATGAGGATTCAGCACGAAAAACCTCCCCACTTTCAAGTAGATAGTTTGCACATAAGCAACACAAACGTAAAAGGGGAATCAATCAAATGTCAAACCCGTCCATTTTTTTTTCTTGAATCACGAGGTTTCAAACCATCCCATACCATACTAGCTCAATTCTCTTAAATTGGCAACATCAACTCTATGTTCAAACCGAGTGCATCCAACACACTTTTGTAAAGGGACTCTACTATTCTCACAATAACATACTCTAGTCAACTCCTCTTCCCACATGTTACTTTGACGAATAATTTCCAATGCACCTCATCGTTATTTTTCACCCACCAACACTTCACCACAAATCTTAAGGACAATCAACATGAATTTTTTTTCAGCTCACACACTCATTTTATACACCCAAAGGATACTATCAAGGAACATCACATTATTTAGAATCCATTTGTTCCACTATTCCCACACAATGATATTAACCTCCAAGGTTCTAGCATAGATCACCAACCAAAATTTCCCATCTCCAAGGCTTCTATACATGTACTTCGATATATTTAATACAAAGACTCTTAATTTCAGTGACTAAAATTTTCACAATCAACCATACTCAATCCTTCACAACCACATGAAAACATAATCTCAACCTGATTATCTGTAAGAAGATTCTAACTCCTGGAGGGTTACTTTCTGAAGCCAAGTCATACATGGCCATAATTTTCAACAATCCTTACTATCCCAATAATTTCTGTAACGGTTGGGCTTCTTCACAATTATATACTCCTTAACTACACCATCACATTCATTCTACTAATCCTTGTAAAGTACCCAATCTTGATGCTCCATTAAAATGGATCAAGATTCCCATACTTACAATAATTATAAACTAGTTAGCCCCACGGACAACATCTTCTTTTAAATCAAATCCTCACCGAGAATTATTCGACAGAATCAATTTATCAATCCATGAATCTCAAACGACTTGACACCCACAATTCCACCAAAATCAATCACATAACCACACTAACCAGTTGCCATACACCTCTTAAAGGGCTTGCAACCCAAATCGGTTACTCCTTTCTTAGAAGAGACATGAAGAAGTAAATTCAACACATGGGAAGGTGTTACCAATCGCAATAAACACTAGACCAAGGGAAAGAGCAAAGATCTTGGACAACAAACGTTAAGACCACAGCTGAAGGCGCATGCCTCCTCGAGAAGAAACCATCAAATCTCAACCAATACGAATACATTATTATCATTTGAGCTCAAGAAACTCTTAAGCGGCGAAAATAAGAAGTCAAACACACTTCACAAAGATTACACAACCTGACTTCAACCACCAAAACTTTCATCAAACTTTTTCCTTTTAACAAAGAGAACAACCTTCTTTGATTACGGTATCACCTTAACAATTCCAACAAAAGAATTGATTAAGAACTAATAAAACCTCTCAACACGACACTCTACTTTAAAACAATTTCAACTACTACATAAGTCATGAGATCAAAAGTTCGCGTATGCAACTATCAAAATTTTTGATTTAAATAGCATCATGGAAGTTATCAAATCCTTCTTATTAACTGAACATTCAACATTATCATCACAGCCACATGCTGACTATCATACTAATATCAGAATAATACATTCTAAACAAGCATCATCACACCCTCAAATCCTTTCATAAACTCTTCCAAAAGAAACATAAGAAAGTACTTCATCATGTTCTAATATTTAAGTAGGACTGCAACTACTTGGTCTAGGAAACCTAGTGTATAAACCACACAATAGAACAAAGCTCTTAAACAAGATGATACTGGAGCAAGATAATCTCAGAAATCATGCTAGTATAAATTTCTTACTAGATTTCATATATTCCATTCTTTATTGGTGCTCAACTCTAACTTAGCACCAATTGATTGTACTCTATTCACTATTGGCGATAATTGATTATTATTCGGTCATAACGACATTCATGATCCTAACTCCATTTTACAATTATAAGACATTCATGAGCATAGATTTTTGTATCCTACCTTACATTCAGAAATTAGAATGGAAATGACTTTAAACTTCAATGATACCAAACAGAAGACAAGTTTCTACAAGTCAATGCATCAACCTTCATCTATTCCTTTATACGTATTTCAACAATTTAGCATTGTAAAAGATAGATGAAACCAGCAATTGTGCATGCTCATAAAGCATCTAAATAAAAGACATGTTAAGGGTCAATATTACCAAGGTAATATTCTAACACCTCCTTACTTAATTATTCCAAACGGTCGGATTAATTACTAAAGACAAAGATAATTCAATTTGTCCAACATGATAGAAATTCAATAATCATAATAATCATTCTAATTCTTTTTGCACACTCCTCAATAACTCCATGAGTTACTGTCATGAATAGACAACTTCTTAATCGTAGTTCTTCTCAAAACTATTACAAGGCAATATCAAATTAAACCACTACACTTCCAAGGATACTAGTAAAAGAAATTAATTATACACTACGCTATCATATCAACTTAATAATTCAAACCTTATGAATTAGTTTATATGATTACCACCTTCCACTTAAGCATAGCAAAACAATCATAATGGATTTTAACACTCTCTTTCAAAAGAAGAGGAACAATAACTTCAACGCCGAGATAAAGGAATACATAGATCCAAAACTTTCACATAACACTGAGTTTTGCAACTTCAAAATTTGCACTAAAAAAAATAAAACACCAAGCGAACCAATGAGCCATGATTCGCAACAAGACAAACTCCCACGAAGGAACTAACCTTACAAATCAACAATAAGCACGGTAGCAAAGTATCTCAAGAGTCCTGAAAGAAACCATAACTGCTTTCAAGGAATGTAGAGACCAATTGCATACCCTCAACTACAAGAACCACAATCTCAAAAGAAATTCATTAACGCAATCACCAAGAATTAGCTGGAATCAACTTGAGGATATTAATAACTTTTCTAAGAAACTCACCCGCAACACCTACAATTAAGTTACCTGAGGTAACTACATTGCTAATCCTTATACTACACCCAATGGTAAATCTGGCAATGCCAAGGTAGCACATCACAACATCTACATCATCTCGTTGACTTTCCCACTCATAACAGTCATAGGAGCAAATCATAATCATACAAGATTATCAATAAGCATACAAGATTATCTCATAATGTAAATCATCAATACAACATGTCAAAAGCATAAATGCAATGCTTGACCCATCCCATCCTATCGTGCACCAAAGGTGTCAATTTAATAATTTAATTACCACGGACCTAAAGCCCGCTCGATACCAATCAGTAACACCCCACCTAACATAGGCCCGAAATGCTACTAACTATCCACAATAAAACAACAACTAATATAGGTTACCTAAAAATTTCGGCATAACCTCCTTTGTTTATTAACCAGATGGCAGTTTAAATAAGCATGAAAAGCACAAGTTCTAAATAATGAACGGAAAGATAATATGCAATGATACTAAGTCTTTATTACATTTAATCTGATGGAATATAAACTGAACCAATTAAGCTAACAAGCCAACAAGATTATCATGACTGTCTTTATTTCTTATTGAAGAAATAGTGCACGTGCAACGAAGCTAATCCCTTTTTGATCCCATATATGCCATTCTCACATTGGTACCTAAAACAAATAAACAAACAGCAAGAGTGAGTCCAATGACTCAGCAAGTGAGAGATCATGTGGAGATGATCCTATCTTTGTGATGAGTATTTGACTCTTGGTTGAAGGAAAATTGAGTTTGTTTTGGGCTTTATCGCAAAATCTTAACTCGATCGAAATGAAGTCGTACGACTTGTCCCCGGCTTGTACGACCTTGTAGGATGCCATACGACCACGTTTGGTCGTGGTCGAATTTCGTTCAGGAGCGTACGACCACGTTGAGGTGTCCTCGGCAAAACTGACAGTGGTCGGAAGGCGTTACGACCACGTTGGCGCATATCGGGTGGCGTACGACCACATTGCCGAGTATCGGGTTCCAGCCGAGCAACGTACGAGTACTTTGGCCGTGGTCGGAAGGGTTTACGACCACGTTGGCAATTGGGAGCGTTCGATCACGTTGTAGCGCTCAGGCTTCGACCACGTTGCGGAGCCCTCAGAAGACTTGACCGTGGTCGGCGCTAGGGTTTACGACCACGTTGTGGGATCGGAGCCTCGACCACGTTGGGCGGTCGGGCGTTCGACCACTTTGGCCGTGGTCGGTGGGCGTCACGACCACGTTGTGGGAGCTCGAGGCCTCGACCACGTTGTGGGAAAGGAGCCACGACTACGTTGTGGCACTCGGTGGTGCGACCGCGTTGTGCGCTCGGAAGGAGCTACGACCACGTTAGCGCGAGAATTGAACGTGGTCGAAACCGCGTTCGACCACGTTATCGGTTGGATGACCGTGGTCGTGCGGGATCACTAAAATTGGTCGTGAGGGTGCATTTCATGTCCGATTACGGTGAGGTTTGGTCGGTTGGGTTCCTTGTGTTGTTGTGGACCTTGTAGACTGGTTTGTTCTACATTTTGACAAGGTTTGGTAAAATCTAATTTCTGTGGAAAAGAGACTTGAGCTCTGTGAGCTGTGCAGAGTTGGATCAGTGCTATGTGATGGTTTTGTTGTCTGTGATGGTTGCAGTCTTGGGAGACATGTCTTGGTGAGGCTTAGAGAGGTCGGGACTAGACATAGGAGATGTTGAGGTCCGTAACGACGTGGAAGCCAAGAGGACGTGGTCTTGCCCGAGTGGTGTAACCGAAAAAAGAAGGCATGAGGAGGAAGCTTCGGGAGGCTGCTGAAGGGCATTTTGGAGAAATGCCAAAGCCTGCAAAGGAAGCTGTGTCCTCTGGGAAAGCACTGGAGTTGGTGGTGCTATTGGGCAAAGCAGTGGAGCCGTTGCCACTGGGTAATGGGCAAAGCACTGGAGGCCTGCAAAGCACTGGACTCTCTGTAACGGGTGGTCTGTTGAGACCCGTTAGCGTGTGAGACTATAAATAGAGAGGTTAGGTCTCAGGAGCGAAGTGAGGTTGTCCCCTGAGTGCTCTGAGTGTTCCTCTCTATCTTGTGTGAGTTGTCTCTGGGTAAGAGCATGGATGCTCGTGTACCTCCGATGGAGTGGCTGTAGAAACCTCCATGTGCAATAGAAGAGATTGGATTCATCTCTGTGTATCATTCCATGTTTGTGTTCTTGAGATGATTTACTTGTTGCATTTGCCCTCTCTGATTTCCTTCTGTTTTATGTATTTTCTTTGAGAGTTGGCTTGTATCCTTTTGCTCTGAACTGGGATTCATACTCTAAGACCACTTGGTCAATTCATTCCCGAGAGCAAAAATCAAGACAGAGAAATTTCTGTGTTTTCGGTCTGCCGCTTCTGGTTACTTTGTACTGAGTTCGACCGAGGCACTCTCTCCTTAGCAAAGACTTTTGATTTTCTTGGTAAATTCACTTTTAAATATCTTGTCCTTGCTAGGTTTCAAGTTTCATTCGCTTTGATTCTCTGTGGCAAAGTTCTCTCGAGTTCTTGTCACGGCGGTCGTGCGCCTGGAGCTGCTCTGTTTTCGGTCGACTATAGTATTTACTGTTCATCTTTGTCGGGCGACTATCTTCTCTGTTGTCGATTGGTTTTATTGCTTGGTGTCTTCTCCGTTTCTCGATCGAACAGATCGATCGACCACTCTTTGTCTTTCGGTGTGATTTCGTTTGTCTCGGGGAAGAATTTTAAGGCACCATTCACCCCCTCTGTTGCCATTTCGGTCCTTCAATTGGTATCGAGCCGGTTAGCTCTTCTTCATAGATCTTAACCGGTCTCAAAGAGCCATAACAATGACAAGTATTCCACCAAGCCGCCTATTTTGATGGCCTGATTACCCCTTCTGGAAGAGCCGAATGGAAACATATATCCAGGCTCAGGGATATACGATTTGGCGGAAGGTGAAAATACAATTTGTTGTTCCTGCCGATGAGAACATCAATGCCGGAATATGGTCGATGTTGAGGCAAATGCAAAGGCAAGGAACATCATCATACGAGGATTGAGCGGCGAATTTGATCGCATCTCTCACACGTCGTCCGCTCACGACATCCGGGTGACCTCGATGCATACCATGAGGGCACCTCCCGGATCAAGACGGTTCGACAGGATCAGTTCAAGCGCGAATATAGCAAATTCGAGATGCTTGCTGGAGAGTCCCTTGACGAGTGCTTTTCACGCTTTCACAAAATTTTGAGCAATCTCCGAGCGGTCGGTCTCACATACTCCGACTCGGATAACGCTCGACAGATGCTTTCTGCACTCGATCTTCGGGTTTGGGAGATGAAGGTGACTACCATCAAGGACACCACGAACCTCTCGACCTTGACTCTTGATGCGCTTTACTCGCCCTCAAGACTCACGAGATTGACATAGTCTCGCGTCGGTCGAAGTCACAATCGATGGCTCTAGTCACGGATCCCACTTCGGCTTCTGGTTCTTCTGCCGATTCTCTTTGCGGGTTCTCCCTAGCTGCTCTCTGTGATGTAACTGATGATCAGTTAGAGCAGCTAGAGGATGAACAACTGGCCCTCCTAGCTCGGAAGTTCTCCCATGCTTACAAGAGAAGGAGGGACGGAAAAAGAAGAGGACCAGTGATTTGCTTTGAGTGTGGTGGCCCCAACCACATTCGAGAAACTGCCATAAACTGGAGAAGGGCAAAACTGACGTTGGCGGTTCCGGCAGAACGACTACATCGACAAGAACCGCAACAAGAAGGCTCCACTGCTCGGGCGCAAGGCAAAAAGAAGTACCGCGACTTTGGGAAGGCCAAAAGTCGTTCACACCGTCCTCACCGCGTTCGATGACCTCGACCTCAGCGAGGTGGAGGGATGGAGCGACGACGACGGGACGGGTGATCAAGACCCCAAGAGCGGCGAAGACTTCTCCGGCATGTGCTTCATGGCCCTCGAGGGCGAACTGAGCGACAATGAGTGATCTCGACTCGGACGGTATGCCCCACCTATGACCAGCTCAATCATGCTTTTCTTAAGCTAGGTGGATTTCATGCTAGAGCTAAGGCTAGGTGTCTTGAGTTAGAGAAGGAAGTAGCTAGATTGTCACGAGAGCTACTTCACTTACTTACGCTTCCTCTCGTGACGAATGTGATACATGCCCTGCCTTGATTGGTGATATGGAGAAGCTAAGGACTTCATATGATAGTGTGACCTCTGAGCTAGATATTCTTAAGGTGGAGAATGTTAGTCTGCTCGCTGAACTAGAGATGTCTAGGATTGCTTTTCCTTCATCTACCGTTGAGACTACTTCTTGCACCTCATGTGAGGATAAGGATAATGCTTTTAGAGGTCTTTATACATTGCTTCTCGATCTGCCCGAGACTTGTGAAAGTTGTAACAATTTGAAGATGAACCTAAAACGGGCAGATCATAAAATTGCTGAATTACAAGCTTTTCTACTTGAGCCTATTGCTTCATGTGTGAATTGTCCTAAACTGATTACGAGCTTGAATCTGTTTCCAAACAGTTTCAAGAAATGATTGATCATGATAAGAAGTTGGCTCAGTTTGCTTCTAAGGACCCTGTTAGCTCACCATGCATTAGTTGTAACAAACTAAAATCTAACTTGATTGCATTGGATGAGAAATGTGTGAAGCTAACTAAGGACCTACTAGAGAAGCCACCTTGTGCTTGTAATGTGATTGTGGAGAAGGGGGAGAAGCCCCCGGGTAAGGTAGAGACGCCTAGCGATGCGAACCAACCTGCTAGCAGTAGGACTGTCCCTTCTACGTCGGCTGTGCGTGCACAAGCCAGTCTTCCCTCTGCTGTTGGATGTTCTCCTGCTCCCTTACCTTCTGCTGTTTCTCCTCCTCCTTGCTCTTCTTGCACCTCTCTCTTTCGGGAGTGTCAGTACCTTATGAACACTCTCGAGAAATTTGTAGGAGGCAAGAAGGATCTCAATCTTATTCTAGACCAATCAAAGATTTGCAAGTTCAAACAGGGTCTAGGATATGATTTCCGTGAGGATGTGAGGAAACATCCACCTGCCGTGCTCAGATCCGTAGCCGTAGGTGTGATCGAGGTCAAGCCCAAGAACAAGAAAGTTCAATTTAGATCAGCGGGCTTTGTCCAAGGGATTTCTGACAGCAAGGTGATTTCACCTGCAGCTTCGGCCTCTCAGAAGGCAAAGCCATCTCATGCTACTTCAGCCCCTCAGAAGGCAAAGTATCATTGCACCTTCTGTCAGAAGGATGGACATCTGATTGACCAATGCTTCAAGCGCGCCAAGATCGCGCGAAGAGACCGTGCTGAGTCTCTTAGGCGTATTCAGGGTCAGCCCCAGACCTTGAGTGCACCTAAGACCAACACGAGGTCTAGGTTTGCTCTTGTTGGTAGCTTTGGGCAGACCGAGGACTTCGTTTTCGAGTCTTCTGCTTTTCGTCCTCGTGCTTCCTCCGGTCGTGACTTCACCGTCCCGAGGGTAGATCTCGTTTTCCCCATCGAGATGCCTACCCGGCGTGATCGACTGTTGCAGGTGCACCGACTCGCTCGTCAGTGGCGGTCGAGACCCGGCCAGCCTTCTTGTGTCTGCTCATAGACTTTACGCTTCTTTGAGCGACGGAGAGTGTAGGGTAGTTAGAGGTCGACCGTGTGTGACTACTTCTTACGCTCGACGTGTGACTCAAGATTGGGTTCCAAAATCTATCTTGATTTATCCCAAGATCGAGACTTTGCTCTCTTGTTGACTCGGGTTCACGGGCGGGAAGGAAAGGTTTGGCTTGTAGACTCCGGGTGTTCACGACACATGACCGGAGATTCCCATTGGTTTTCTTCCCTTGCCCGTGCTCCAGGTGATGAGACTATCACCTTTGGAGATGCTTCATCTGGCGCGTCATCGCCAAAGGTACTTGTCGCATTAATGATTCATTTATTTTGAAAGATGTTGCTTTAGTTAGCAAGCTGCGGTACAATTTGCTCTCGGTCTCTCACCACCGATGACAATTTCGAGGTGAGCTTTAAGAAAACAATTGCAAAATTCTTGATTCTTGGTAGTCCGGTTTATGGATTTCTCGTTTTGGGAGGATCTTTCGTGCTGATTTTTCTGAGTCTTTTGGTGATCCTCTCCGTTGTTTGCTTGCTTCTGAGTCCCGCGACCTTTCCTTCTGGCATAGGAGACTTGGTCATATTGGATTTGACCATTTGACCCGAGTTAGCGGCCACGATCTCATTCGTGGTCTGCCGAAACTCAAGATGGTCAAAGATCTTGTTTGCGCTCCATGCCGGCACGGCAAGATGGTTGCCGCTTCTCACCCTCCCACACACAGGACTATGACCGATGCACCGGACAATTGCTCCACATGGACACAATGGACCAAATCGAGTGCAATCTGCAGGAGGGAAGTGGTATGTTCTTGTCGTGGTCGATGACTTCTCGAGGTACTCTTGGGTGTTTTTCTTAGCCTCGAAGGATGAGACGTTTTCACATTTCGAGGTCTTTTCGGTGAGGCTTTCTGTTGAGCTTCCGGTGCCTTACGAGCGATCCGCATGACAATGGCACGGAGTTCAAGAATTCCTACTTTGAGAGTTTCGTGGTGAGGCGGTGTAGAGCACCGCCTCTCTTCTCCATCGTCCCTCGGCAGAATGGCGTTGTGGAGAGAAAGAACCGCACCTTGGTCGAGATGGCGGGGCGATGCTTGATGAGTACTCTACACCGCGGAAGTTTTGGGCTGAGGCTATAGCCACCGCGTGCCATGTTTCCAATCGAGTTTTTCTTCGGGCACACTTTCACCGCACTTCTTATGAGTTGAGATACGGGCGAAAGCCTAGTGTTTCTCATTTTCGTGTGTTTGGTTGCAAGTGTTTTATTCTAAAGTCCGGAACCTAGATAAGTTCGAGTCACGTTCTTGTGATGGACTTTTTCTGCTACTCGACTTCTTGGCGGGCCTATAGGGTGCGGAACTGAGTCTAGTAAAATAGTAGAAACACGTGAGGTAACTTTCGATGAGGCCACAGGGACTAGGCCCGATATCTCAGGTTCACTAGAGCAGTCCGAGACCATCTTTGTGGATGATGAGGATGATGGAGATGAGGGTTGTCTACTCGATCCAGTCCCTTCTCCACCCCTAGAGGTGCCTTCTTCCACCGCACCTCGAGGCGATCAACCCTTACCTTCTGCTTCTTCTGGAGCTAGTGGCTCTGTTCCTACCCCGTCAGGTAACGAGGTAGAGGCCACTTCTTCATCTCATCCAGGACCTCCAAGACATATCCAAAAATCTCATCCTTCTGAGCAGATGATTGGAGATCTATTTGAGCGAGTCACACGTTCCAAGTCTGGCGTGTCACTTTTCTGTCTCCACTCTGCCTTCGTAGCTTCCTTTGAGCCCAAGGACGTTTGTCATGCTTTATCTGACGAATCTTGGGTCAACGCCATGCATGAGGAGCTAGAGAGTTTCGAGAGAAACAAGGTCTGGACCCTTGTTGAGCCCCCTCGAGATCAAAATATCATTGGAACCAAATGGGTGTTCAAGAACAAGCAAAGTGAGGATGGGGTAGTCATTCGAAACAAGGCTAGGCTGGTTGCACAGGGGTACTCCCAGGTTGAGGGTCTGGATTTCGAGGAGACCTTTGCCCCTGTAGCTCGTCTTGAGGCCATTAGAATTCTGCTTGCCTTTGCAGCTTCTAAAGGTTTCAAGCTTTACCAGATGGACGTCAAGAGTGCCTTTCTCAATGGCTTCATTGAGGAAGAAGTCTATGTCAGACAGCCTCCAGGTTTCGAGAACCCCAAATACCCAAGTCATGTCTTCAAGCTTTCCAAAGCGTTGTATGGACTTAAGCAAGCCCCTAGAGCTTGGTATGAGAGGCTTAAGTCCTATCTATTGAGACATGACTTCGAGATGGGTAAAGTTGACAAGACCTTGTTCATTCGCCGGCTTGGTAATGACCTTACGCTCGTCAAATTTATGTCGATGACATCATCTTTGGCGGCTCTTCCCATGCTCTAGTTTCACAGTTCTCGGATGTCATGAGCACCGAGTTTGAGATGAGCATGATGGGTGAGTTGACTTTCTTCCTTGGCTTCGGATCAAGCGAGTCGGAGGGTACCTTCTTGCATCAAGGCAAGTACACCGTGACCTCCCGAGACGTTTCGACATGAGTGATGGAAAGCGGTGTCAACTCCGATGGCTTCTACGGCCACACTTGACCCAGATGAGGACGGCGAGCCAGTTGATCAAAAAGAGTTCAGAAGTATGATTGGCTCTCTCTTGTACCTCACTGCCTCGAGACCGGACATACACTTCTCTGTGTGTCTTTGTGCCCGGTTTCAGGCTTCTCCTCGCGTATCTCACCGCCAGGCGGTGAAGCGCATCTTTCGGTACCTTCGAGCTACCATTGACTATGGTATCGGTACTCTTCCTCATCCTCTATCCCTTAGAGCCTATTCGGATGCGAGACTTTGCCATGTAGGATAGATAGGAAGAGCACTTCGGCACCGCCGGTTTATTGGCACTTCTCTCGTTTCTTGGTCTTGAGGAAGCGATCCGGTATTACAGATCCACCGCGAGAGGTCGAGTGCGTTCTCGCAGCTAGTTGTTTGTAGCCAAGTGCTGGATGGTCTCGACTCTGGACTTTGGGTTAGCTATCGATCGTGTTTCGCTCTTTTGCGATAACACGTCTGCGATTAGCATTGCTAAGAACCCAGTGCAACACTCTCGGACCAAGCACATCGATATCGATATCATTTTCTTGAGACCATGTAGAGAAGGGTGACATCGTGCTCCGTTTGTGGAAAGTGACCACCGGTTGGTGATATCTTCACCAAGCCTTTGGATAGCACGAGGTTTTCACTCTGCGGGAGAGCTTGGGGTGGTTTGTCCTTATGGACTGTTGTGAGGGGAGCTTGGACTTTCTTGCTTTACTATATTGATTATGCTTCATCTCATTTACATTGCATTGCATTTGCGGGTGCACTGGGCTTAGTCCTTCTAGCATAGGTTAGAGTGTGTCTCTTGCTGAGTGCTTAGACTTCTTGCTCTTATCTTGTGCTTTCAGGATAGCTGTTTCTTATCTCACTAGGTTGAGCTCACTCACTTCTTCTAGGCTCTAGCGAGGGTTGGGCCACCCTCGGGTGAGCAGTGCGTGTTTGCTCTCTAGTGTGTGTTTTCTGATCGACTACTAGTCACGGAGACATATAGGGTAGATGAGAGTCGATCGAGCCATAGTATCCTCTATATCTTATCTATGCTTTAAGGATCACTGCTTTCTGATTTATTGCCGACTCTTGATTTTTATTGCTTTGGTTGTGGGGAGTTCATTTGGGAACTTCTAGATTTTAATTTTGACTTAAACTCAACTTGAACTAAAAGCTGCATCACATGTTGAGGGGGAGCTGGATTTTCTGCATTGCATTCTGCATTGTAATATAACCACATTGAGCCTTGATTATTATGTAATACATTTTGGTCATTTTGGATAATTCTCATGGCTCTGCATACTTTGAATAATCAAATCAGCCATTCCATCCATCATTATGACTTATTCTCTCTCTTGCATACTTGATGTGTTTATTGCCAAAAGGGGGAGAATAGATTGGAGAAAAAGAAAATTTCTCAAATTCTGGGAACTTGCTAGAGCTTTGGAGATCAATTTGATCTTTATTTTATTGCTCTATTGTTCTCTCTGTTGACATGGTCATAAATTCATTTTCATTCCTGGACCATGTCGGCTTCTACAAACTCAACTTCTTAATTCTCGGTGTTTGTCAATATACTCATCAAGGGGGAGATTGAGAGATCATGTGGAGATGATCCTATCTTTGTGATGAGTATTTGACTCTTGGTTGAAGGAAAATTGAGTTTGTTTTGGGCTTTTATCGCAAAATCTTAACTCGGGCGAAATGAAGTGGTATACGACTTGTCCACAGCTTATACGACCTTGTAGGATGCCATACGACCACGTTTGGTCGTGGTCGAATTCGTTCGAGCGTCGACCACGTTGAGGTGTCCTCGGCAAAGCGGCGGTGGTCGGGGCGTTCGACCACGTTGGCGCATATCGGGTGGCGTACGACCACATTGCCGAGTATCGGGTTCCAGCCGAGCAACGTACGAGTACTTTGGCCGTGGTCGGAAGGGTTTACGACCACGTTGGCAATTGGGGCGTTCGATCACGTTGTAGCGCTCGAGGCTTCACCACGTTGCGAGCCCTCGAAGACTTGACCGTGGTCGGCACTCGGCGCTAGGGTTTACGACCACGTTGTGGGATCGGAGCCTCGACCACGTTGGGCGGTCGGGCGTTCGACCGCTTTGGCGTGGTCGGTGGGCGTCACGACCACGTTGTGGGAGCTCGAGGCCTCGACCACGTTGTGGGAAAGGAGCCACGACTACGTTGTGGCACTCGGTGGTGCGACCGCGTTGTGCGCTCGGAAGGAGCTACGACCACGTTAGCGCGAGAATTGAACGTGGTCGAAACCGCGTTCGACCACGTTATCGGTTGGATGACCGTGGTCGTGCGGGATCACTAAAATTGGTCGTGAGGGTGCATTTCATGTCCGATTACGGTGAGGTTTGGTCGGTTGGGTTCCTTGTGTTGTTGTGGACCTTGTAGACTGGTTTGTTCTACATTTTGACAAGGTTTGGTAAAATCTAATTTCGTGGAAAAGAGACTTGAGCTCTGTGAGTCGTGCGAGTTGGATCAGTGCTATGTGATGGTTTTGTTGTCTGTGATGGTTGCAGGTATTGGGAGACATGTCTTGGTGAGGCTTAGAGAGGTCGGGACTAGACATAGGAGATGTTGAGGTCCAGAACGACGTGGAAGCCGAAGAGGACGTGGTCTTGCCCGAGTGGTGTAACCAGAAAACAGCAAGGCATGAGGAGGAAGCTTCGGGAGGCTGCTGAAGGGCATTTTGGAGAAATGCCAAAGCACTGCAAAGGAAGTGTCCTCTGGGAAAGCTCTTGGAGTTGGTGGTGCTATTGGGCAAGCGGTGGAGCCGTTGCCACTGGGTAATGGGCAAAGCATCGAGGCACTCGCAGCACCGGACTCTCTAACGGGTGGTCTGTTGAGACACAGTTAGCGTGTGAGACTATAAATAGAGAGGTTAGGTCTCGGGAGCGAAGTGAGGTTGTCCCAGGTGCTCGAGTGTTCCTCTCTATCTTGTGTGAGTTGTCTCTGGGTAAGAGCATGGATGCTCGTGTACCTCCGATGGAGTGGCAGTAGAAACCTCCATGTGCAATAGAAGAGATTGGATTCATCTCTGTGTATCATTCCATGTTTGTGTTCTTGAGATGATTTACTTGTTGCATTTGCCCTCTCTGATTTCCTTCAGTTTTATGTATTTTCTTTGAGAGTTGGCTTGTATCCTTTTGCTCTGAACTGGGATTCATACTCTAAGACCACTTGGTCAATTCATTCCGAGAGCGAAAATCAAGGCAGAGAAATTTCGTGTTTCGATCCGCCGCTCGGTTACTTTGTCTTGAGTTCGACCGAGGCACTCTCTCCATCCTTAGCAAAGACTTTTGATTTTCTTGGTAAATTCACTTTTAAATATCTTGTCCTTGCTAGGTTTCAAGTTTCATTCGTTTTGATTCTCTGTGGCAAAGTTCTCGAGTTCTTGTCACGGTGATCGTGCTTGGAGCTGCTTTCTGTTTTCGGTCGACTATAGTATTTACTGTTCATCTTTGTCGGGCGACTATCTTCTCTGTTGTCGATTGGTTTTATTGCTTCGGGTGTCTTCTCTGTTCTCGACCGAACAGTCTGATCGACCACTCTTTGTCTTTCGGCTGTGATTTCGTTTGTCTCAGGGGAAGAATTTTAAGGCACCATTCACCCCCCCTCTGTTGCCATTTCGGTCCTTCAATTGGTATCAGAGCCGGTTAGCTCTTCTTCATAGATCTTAACCGGTCTCAAAGAGCCATGGCAACAGACAAGTATTCCACCAAGCCGCCTATTTTTGATGGCCTGGATTACCCCTTCTGGAAGAGCCGAATGGAAACATATATCCAGGCTCAGGGATATACGATTTGGCGGAAGGTGAAAATACAATTTGTTGTTCCTGCCGATGAGAACATCAATGCCGGGAATATGGCTGATGTTGAGGCAAATGCAAAGGCAAGGAACATCATCATACAGGGATTGAGCAGAAGCGAATTTGATCGCATCTCTCACCTGTCGTCCGCTCACGACATCTGGGTGACCCTCGATGCATACCATGAGGGCACCTCCCAGATCAAGACGGTTCGACAGGATCAGTTCAAGCGCGAATACAGCAAATTCGAGATGCTTGCTGGAGAGTCCCTTGACGAGTGCTTTTCACGCTTTCACAAAATTTTGAGCAATCTCCGAGCGGTCGGTCTCACATACTCCGACTCGGATAACGCTCGACAGATGCTTTCTCGCACTCGATCTTGGGTTTGGGAGATGAAGGTGACTACCATCAAGGACACCACGGACCTCTCGACCTTGACTCTTGATGCGCTTTACTCGCCCTCAAGACTCACGAGATTGACATAGTCTCTCGTCGGTCGAAGTCTGTCGATGGCTCTAGTCACGGATCCCACTTCGACCTCGGTTCTTCTGCCGATTCTCTTTGCGGGTTCTCCCTAGCTGCTCTCTGTGATGTAACTGATGATCAGTTAGAGCAGCTAGAGGATGAACAGCTGGCCCTCCTAGCTCGGAAGTTCTCCCATGCTTACAAGAGAAGGAGGGACGGAAAAGAAGAGGACCATGATTTGCTTTGAGTGTGGTGGCCCCAACCACATTCGGCAAACCGCCATAAAGCGGAGAAGGGCAAAGCGGCGTTGGCGGTTCCGGCAAAACGACTACATCGACAAGAACCGCAACAAGAAGCCTCCGGCTCGGGCGCAAGGCAAAAAGAAGTACCGCGACTTTGGGAAGGCCAAAAACGTTCCACAGCGTCCTCACTGCGTTCGATGACCTCGACCTCGGCGAGGTGGAGGGATGGAGCGACGACGACGGACGGGTGATCAAGACCCCAAGAGCGGCGAAGACTTCTCGGCATGTGCTTCATGGCCCTCGAGGGCTTAATCGAGCGACAGCCGAGTACTCTCGACTCGGACGGTATGCCCCACCTATGACCAGCTCAATCATGCTTTTCTTAAGCTAGGTGGATTTCATGCTAGAGCTAAGGCTAGGTGTCTTGAGTTAGAGAAGGAAGTAGCTAGATTGTCACGAGCTTACTTCACTTATACCTTCCTCTCGTGACGAATGTGATACATGCCCCGCCTTGATTGGTGATATGGAGAAGCTAAGGACTTCATATGATAGTGTGACCTCGAGCTAGATATTCTTAAGGTGGAGAATGTTAGTCCGTCATTGAACTAGAGATGTCTAGGATTGCTTTTCCTTCATCTACCGTTGAGACTACTTCTTGCACCTCATGTGAGGATAAGGATAATGCTTTTAGAGGTCTTTATACATTGCTTCTCGATCTGCCCGAGACTTGTGAAAGTTGTAACAATTTGAAGATGAACCTAAAGCAGGCGGATCATAAAATTGTGAATTACAAGCTTTTCTACTTGAGCCTATTGCTTCATGTGTGAATTGTCCTAAAGCGATCACGAGCTTGAATCATTTCCAAACAGTTTCAAGAAATGATTGATCATGATAAGAAGTTGGCTCGGTTTGCTTCTAAGGACCTGTTAGCTCACCATGCATTAGTTGTAACAAACTAAAATCTAACTTGATTGCATTGGATGAGAAATGTGAAGCTAACTAAGGACCTACTAGAGAAGCCACCTTGTGCTTGTAATGTGATTGTGGAGAAGGGGAGAAGCCCCTGTAAGGTAGAGGCGCCTAGCGATGCGAACCAACCTGCTAGCGTGGGGTCGTCCCTTCTCGTCGGTGTGCGTGCACAAGCCGCCTTCCCTCTCATTGGATGTTCTCCTGCTCCCTTACCTTCTGCTTGTTTCTCCTCCTCCTTGCTCTTCTTGCACCTCTCTTTCGGGAGTGTCGGTGCCTTATGAACACTCTCGAGAAATTTGTAGGAGGCAAGAAGGATCTCAATCTTATTCTAGACCAATCAAAGATTTGCAAGTTCAAGCAGGGTCTAGGATATGATTTCCGTGAGGATGTGAGGAAACATCCACTGCCGTGCTCGGATCCGTAGCCGCAGTGTGATCGAGGTCAAGCCCAAGAACAAGAAAGTTCAATTTAGATCGTGGGCTTTGTCCAAGGGATTTCGACGACAAGGTGATTTCACTGCAGACTTGACCTCTCGGGCGAAGCCATCTCATGCTACTTGACCCCTCGGAAGGCAAAGTATCATTGCACCTTACATCGGAAGGATGGACATCTGATTGACCAATGCTTCAAGCGCCAAGATCGCGCCAAGAGACCGTCTTGAGTCTCTTAGGCGTATTCGGGGTCAGCCCGGACCTTGAGTGCACCTAAGACCAACACGAGTCTAGGTTTGCTCTTGTTGGTAGCTTTGGGCGACCGAGGACTTGGTTTTTCCGAGTCTTCATTTTTCATCCTCGTGCTTCCTCTGGTCGTGACTTCCGCCGTCACGAGGGTAGATCTCGTTTTCCCCATCGAGATGCCTACCCGCGCGTGATCGACTGCTGTTGGTGCACCGACTCGCTCGTCCGTGGCAGGCGAGGACCCGACCAATGACTTGTGTCTGTTCATAGACTTTACGCTTCTTTGAGCGACGGAGAGTGTAGGGTAGTTAGAGGTCGGTCGTGTGTGACTACTTCTTACGCTCGACGTGTGACTCGAGATTGGGTTCCAAAATCTATCTTGATTTATCCCAAGATCGAGACTTTGCTCTCTTGTTGACTCGGGTTCGCGGGCGAGGAAGGAAAGGTTTGGCTTGTAGACTCCGGTGTTCACGACACATGACCGGAGATTCCGTTAGTTTTCTTCCTTGCCGTGCTCGGTGATGAGACTATCACCTTTGGAGATGCTTCATCTGGCGCGTCATCGCCAAAGGTACTGTGCGCATTAATGATTCATTTATTTTGAAAGATGTTGCTTTAGTTAGCAAGCTGCAGTACAATTTGCTCTCAGTCTCTCAGCTTACCGATGACAATTTCGAGGTGAGCTTTAAGAAAAACAATTGCAAAATTCTTGATTCTTGGTGATACGGTTTGCGGATTTCTCGTTTTGGGAGGATCTTTCGTGCTGATTTTTCCGAGTCTTTTGGTGATCCTCTCGTTGTTTGCTTGCTTCGAGTCCCGCGACCTTTCCTTCTGGCATAGGAGACTTGGTCATATTGGATTTGACCATTTGACCCGAGTTAGCGGCCACGATCTCATTCGTGGTCTGCCGAAACTCAAGATGGTCAAAGATCTTGTTTGCGCTCCATGCCGGCACGGCAAGATGGTTGCCGCTTCTCACCCTCCGGTCACAGTGACTATGACCGATGCACCGGGACAGCTGCTCCACATGGACACAGTCGGACCAGCTCGAGTGCAATCTGCAGGAGGGAAGTGGTATGTTCTTGTCGTGGTCGATGACTTCTCGAGGTACTCTTGGGTGTTTTTCTTAGCCTCGAAGGATGAGACGTTTTCACATTTCCGAGGTCTTTTCAGTAGGCTTTCTGTTGAGCTTCCAGGTGCCTTACGAGCGATCCGCAGTGACAATGGCACGGAGTTCAAAATTCCTACTTTGAGAGTTTCGTGGTGAGGCGGTGTAGAGCACCGCCTCTTCTCCATCGTCCCTCGGCGAGAATGGCGTTGTGGAGAAAAGAACCGTACCTTGGTCGAGATGGTCGGGCGATGCTTGATGAGTACTCTACACCGCGGAAGTTTTGGGCTGAGGCTATAGCCACCGCGTGCCATGTTTCCAATCGAGTTTTTCTTCGGGCACACTTGCACCGCACTTCTTATGAGTTGAGATACGGGCGAAAGCCTAGTGTTTCTCATTTTCGTGTGTTTGGTTGCAAGTGTTTTATTCTAAAGTCCGGGAACCTAGATAAGTTCGAGTCACGTTCTTGTGATGGACTTTTTCTGGGCTACTCGACTTCTTCGCGGGCCTATAGGGTGCAGGCTGAGTCTAGTAAAATAGTAGAAACACGTGAGGTAACTTTCGATGAGGCCGTCAGGGACTAGGCCCGATATCTCGAGTTCACTAGAGCAGTCGAGACCATCTTTGTGGATGATGAGGATGATGGAGATGAGGGTTGTCTACTCGATCCGGTCCTTCTCCACCCCTAGAGGTGCCTTCTTCCACCGCACCTCGAGGCGATCAGCCCTTACCTTCTGCTTCTTCTGGAGCTAGTGGCTCTGTTCCTACCCCGTCAGGTAACGAGGTAGAGGCCACTTCTTCATCTCATCCAGGACCTCCAAGACATATCCAAAAATCTCATCCTTCTGAGCAGATGATTGGAGATCTATTTGAGCGAGTCACACGTTCCAAGTCCAGCGTGTCACTTTTACATCTCCACTCTGCCTTCGTAGCTTCCTTTGAGCCCAAGGACGTTTGTCATGCTTTATCGGCGAATCTTGGGTCAGCGCCATGCATGAGGAGCTAGAGAGTTTCGAGAGAAACAAGGTGCGGACCCTTGTTGAGCCCCTCGAGATCAAAATATCATTGGAACCAAATGGGTGTTCAAGAACAAGCAAAGTGAGGATGGGGTAGTCATTCGAAACAAGGCTAGGCTGGTTGCAGGGGTACTCCTGTGTTGAGGGTGCGGATTTCGAGGAGACCTTTGCCCTGTAGCTCGTCTTGAGGCCATTAGAATTCGCTTGCCTTTGCAGCTTCTAAAGGTTTCAAGCTTTACCGATGGACGTCAAGAGTGCCTTTCTCAATGGCTTCATTGAGGAAGAAGTCTATGTCAGACAGCCTCCAGGTTTCGAGAACCCCAAATACCCAAGTCATGTCTTCAAGCTTTCCAAAGCGTTGTATGGACTTAAGCAAGCCCCTAGAGCTTGGTATGAGAGGCTTAAGTCCTATCTATTGAGACATGACTTCGAGATGGGTAAAGTTGACAAGCCTCGACCACGTTGGGCGGTCGGGCGTCACGACCACGTTGTGGGAGCTCGAGGCCTCGACCACGTTGTGGGAAAGGAGCCACGACTACGTTGTGGCACTCGGTGGTGCGACCGCGTTGTGCGCTCGGAAGGAGCTACGACCACGTTAGCGCGAGAATTGAACGTGGTCGAAACCGCGTTCGACCACGTTATCGGTTGGATGACCGTGGTCGTGCGGGATCACTAAAATTGGTCGTGAGGGTGCATTTCATGTCCGATTACGGTGAGGTTTGGTCGGTTGGGTTCCTTGTGTTGTTGTGGACCTTGTAGACTGGTTTGTTCAACATTTTGATAAGGTTTGGTAAAATCTAATTTCTGTGGAAAAGAGACTTGAGCTCGTGAGTCGTGCGAGTTGGATCGGTGCTATGTGATGGTTTTGTTGTGCGTGATGGTTGCGGTCTTGGGAGACATGTCTTGGTGAGGCTTAGAGGTCGGGACTAGACATAGGAGATGTTGAGGTCGAGCGGCGTGGAAGCCGAAGAGGACGTGGTCTTGCCCGAGTGGTGTAACGAGAAAACAGAAGGCATGAGGAGGAAGCTTGGGAGGCTGGCAAGGGCATTTTGGAGAAATGCCAAAGCACGCAAAGGAAGTCGTGTCCTCTGGGAAAGCACTTGGAGTTGGTGGTGCTATTGGGCAAGCGGTGGAGCCGTTGCCACCGGGTAATGGGCAAAGCACTTTGGAGGCACAAAGCACTTGGACTCTACAGTGGGTGGTCTGTTGAGACCCGTTAGCGTGTGAGACTATAAATAGAGAGTTAGGTCTCGGGAGCGAAGTGAGGTTGTCCCACAGTGCTCGAGTGTTCCTCTCTATCTTGTGTGAGTTGTCTCTGGTAAGAGCATGGATGCTCGTGTACCTCCGATGGAGTGGTGAGAAACCTCCATGTGCAATAGAAGAGATTGGATTCATCTCTGTGTATCATTCCATGTTTGTGTTCTTGAGATGATTTACTTGTTGCATTTGCCCTCTCTGATTTCCTTCTGTTTTATGTATTTTCTTTGAGAGTTGGCTTGTATCCTTTTGCTCTGAATTGGGATTCATACTCTAAGACCACTTGGTCAATTCATTCCCGAGAGCGAAAATCAAGACAGAAATTTACGTGTTTTCGATCCGCCGCTTACGGTTACTTTGTCTTGAGTTCGACCGAGGCACTCTCTCCATCCTTAGCAAAGACTTTTGATTTTCTTGGTAAATTCACTTTTAAATATCTTGTCCTTGCTAGGTTTCAAGTTTCATTCGTTTTGATTCTCTGTGGCAAAAGTTCTCTGAGTTCTTGTCACGGCGGTCGTGCGCCTGGAGCTGCTCTGTTTTCGGTCGACTATAGTATTTACTGTTCATCTTTGTCGGGCGACTATCTTCTCTGTTGTCGATTGGTTTTATTGCTTCGGGTGTCTTCTCTGTTCTCGACCGAACAGTCTGATCGACCACTCTTTGTCTTTCGGCTGTGATTTCGTTTGTCTCAGGGGAAGAATTTTAAGGCACCATTCACCCCCCTCTGTTGCCATTTCGGTCCTTCAGCAAGTATATCAACATCAATACCAATGATCATTAACTGTCAAGTTAAACAATTAACATAGAACATCATGCTATGCAATATGATCAAAATCTCCTCTTTCTCATCTCTTTCGCATTTTACCGTGTCGCGGTGTGCATCCGTCAATGCACACCCATGCCTGCACCCTCGGTGCAGGGACCAATGCCCACACTCCGCAAGTGTGGGGACCTCGATCTTGATCACCGCATGACCAAGACTTCAATAATTCTCAATATGATGCATATATGTGAATGTATCAAAAGATAACGAGCATTCACCATACTACGCATCAACCAATCTCATAAATGCCATAATGTAAACAGAACATAAATAGCATTCTCAATTCATCACTTACTCATACTCACAATTTAAACAGTCATGATTCAACCATCATCCAAACAATTCAACAAATCCATAAACACACAGATTTTCACATCACAAATATACTTGCCTCAACCGCGAGAAAATGAAGAACGCGTAGAAGGCACAACCCCCGGAATCCGCTCTCCTCCTGAATAATTAATTAATAATTACTAACATGACAGTAGCGGGTTTCTAGATATAAAATAGCAGCAACCCCAATTCACCCAACAATTTATCTCAATTAAATCCCCAACTCTCCTCGGCCAAATCTGCCCCACCACAGACAGCCGAATTCCAAAAATCATAACTTTCAGTACGTAACTCCAATTAAGCGTTCTTGGACTCTCTGTAAAGATAATTCAATTATCTACAAAAACTTAGTTGGGGAGACTCTCTGATTCGGCCATTTACTAACCGATCCAAACCCTTTTCTAAAGCATCAAAATTCACGTCGGACTCTCTGGACAGCGCACTAAAACAGGCATAACTTTCGGCCAGATCATCAGAATCCGGACTTCTTGACCTTTATGGAAAGCTAAGAAAATTATCTAAAACTTTCCTAACATGAAGAATTTCTGAATCGCAACTATTTGCGTCGCACAAACCGATCTACTAAACTCTGTCCAGAACTACCCCAATCTGCAGAACAGTAGCACTAGAAAATTCATAACTTTCGCTACACAAATTTGAATCACGTGTTCTTGTACTCCCTGGAAAGATAATCAAACCCTCTACAACTTTCTAGAAGGGGTCCAGACCTGAATCCCGACGAAACTAGATCAAAACCGCCGAGGAACAACTACTGTCCCAGCAGCCCAGAAAACCGACGAATCTGACTCGATTAAAAACCAATCTAGAGACTAGCAGGGATTACCCTTGATGACACGACGACGAACACGTCGACGAACACGACGAACACGACGATGAACACGTCCGGGGTCTCCTCCTCTCCTTCCTCCGGATCCACGCGGTACAGCGACGATCGACGACGACGGCGCACCGGGAGGGAGACGACGGCGGCGACGAAGGCGGCGACGCAGCGACGACACCGGGCGACACGGCGTGGCGCAGCAAGGCGCAGGGCACGGCGCAGCGCGCGCGCGGCGGCGGCGCGCCGGCGCTGGGAGGCGGCGCGGCGGGCGACGCACACAGGCGGCAAGGCGGCGGCGCGCGGCCAGGGAGGCGGCGGCGGGAGGCGGGGTGGCGGCAGGGGTTGAGGAGGGCTGCCTAGGGTTTTAGAACAACTCCCCTCTCCTCTTGGGCCAAGAAAATCCCACAGGCCAAGGCCTAGGCCGTGTTGTCCTAATTTTCCGAAAACCCCCAAATCTTTATTAAATTTAATCTTTTCACTAAAGCCCCTCTCTATTAATTAAACAATTAATTAAATATTTTCCGGTATTACGATTCTGATTGGTATCGAGGCGGGTCAGTAGGTCCGTGGTAGTGAAAATATTAAATTTGACACACCGTGCACGATAGATGGGAATGGGTTTTGCATCGCATCCGTATCATTCTCTTGTTTCGATAATTAATTGTGTGTCATGTGTGACTCTATATTTATTTATGTTATATAGAGATGGCAAGGGTAGAGGCCGTGGTCGTGGCGGGCAGAGCCGGACGACAGCCAGCCATGCCCCGCCATTGAGCAGTCTGCCAGAGAGGCGAGTCCGTGGGATCGAGAGGAAGAGGTTGCTTGATTCGAAACCGGTCTCCACCCCCGCACCCGAGCCGCGCTGCGGTCATTCCTGCGGCCTTGCCGGCGGTGGGTGTGATGGGTCCGCATCGGTGGAATGCGTTGAGGTTGGATACTTCGATGGACTAGGGACGCTTGATTGATCTTGCTAACTGTTGCGTCACATAGAGACATCTAGAGGTGTTGGGGCTACCATCGAGCGGCGAGCTTGGTTTGTGGCCTTTCGGTTGAAGGGGCGGCGGATCTCGGTGGGAAGGAGTCTGTCGGCTAGATCCACGCCTTAGGGCGGCGACTTGGGAGGTGTTCTCGGGCGATTCGGAAGAGGTTCTATCCTGACTCATTTGTGGAGAGGATGGAGGTTTCATTGAATGATTACAAGCAGGGCAAGATGTCAGTGTCAGAGTACGAGGTGGGATTCCACAACATAATCCGCCTTGCACTTTGTGGCTACCAATGAGGTGGAGAAGGCCAAGAGGTTCCGCAGAGGACTTAGGCGGGAGTTTCGGCGGTGTTGGGAGCTTTGGAGCTTCGTGACTTTAGCTCCTGGTGGAGCAAGCGAGAGGCATGGAGTTAGAGATGCGGCTTGGGAGGGCTGCATGGGACCGATGGTCATGCGGCTCCGAGGGTGCAGAGTAGCGGAGGAAGAGTTTTGGCAGTGGTGGGTCGGCCCTGAAGCCGGTTCACAAGAAGTTCAAGGGGTCGCAGAATTCTTTCAAGTCTAAGTTCAACAAGTCCCAGGCGTCTTCCACTTTTCGTCCTTCAGCTGGTGTTCCGATGGTACGTCCGGTCCCGGGTCAGGGGATGAAATGTTTCAAGTGTGGTGAGGGACATCGTGCGGCGAGTGTGTTTGGTGGGAGCTTGTCGCCATTGTGGTGCGGAGGGCCACAAGGCAATGGTCTGTAAGCGTAATCCCGCCATCATCAAGTGGGAGCAATTCGGGCGGCTCGATCGGCCACTGCCAGCTTCTTCCGGGGTCGGTCACAGATGCTAGCAATGCCCTACTCGAACTTGGGCGCGACCCGGTCTCACTACCCTTCTCACGGAGGATGCCTCCGGTACTTTTGGCCACCTCCTCCTGCGGCGTTGTTTCCAGCGGTGGCGCCTTGACTCCTCTGAAGTGGCGGCTCCGCCATACCCGGTGTCGGCGCTGGCACTCAGCGTCGATCTCCCACGCCTTGCCGACTCACGGCCAGAGTCGTCCCGATGTGGTGACATGTACGCTTTTGGTGGACTCGGTGGAGGCTTATGTTACATTTGATTACGGAGCTACTTTCTCTTTTGCTTCCATAGAGTTTGCTAGTCGGGCGAGTTGAGTTTGCGCCTATAGCTCGATCTGTTTTGGTTCATTCGCGGTGGAATTCTTTCTAGTTCCACATCGTCCGGGTTGTATGATTACCATAGATGGAGAGCATTTTGTTGCTAATCGATGGTTATGAGGATGGAGCCGTTTGATGTTATTTTGGGAATGGATTGGTTGCATAGTTACCGTCTTTGTCATATCTTGTTTTTGGAAGACGGTAACTTTGCAATCGCCGTCGAACCAAGAGTTAGTGTTTCGGTAGTGCACCCTCCTGTACACCCAGTGTGTTGGCTAGTCTTTTTCCGGTAGTAGAGCGAGAAGAGTGGATTTCTTTTATCCCTTGTGGAAAAGCCAAATTCCTCTTTGATTGCAGAGCGATTCGGTGGTCAGGAATTTGTGGACGTTTTCAGCGAGTTGCCGGGATGCCACCTCCGCGTCCGGTGGAGTTCGAATTGACTTGGTGCCGGAGCACGACCGGTTTCTATAACTCCGTGCCGTTTGGCTCGACTGTTCAAGAAGAGTTAAAGAAGCAATTGGATGATCCAAGGCAAAGGATCTTATCCGTCCGAGTGTGTCTCCGTGGGGAGCACCGGTGTTATTTGTCAAGAAGAAAGATAGGAGTTGGCGCATGTGTATTGATTACCGTGCTCTCAATCGATTAGCCATCAAGAATAAGTATCCTTTACCCGTATCGAGTTTGTTTGATCGGTTGAGGGAGCTAAGGTATTTTCAAAGATTGATCTCGATCGGGTACAATCAAATTCTGTCCGAGAGGAGGACATTGAGAAAACGGCGTTCTCCACGGTATGGGCATTTTGAATTTAAAGTTATGTCTTTTGGACTAACAAATGCCCTACCGCTTTCATGGAGACAATGAACAGGATGTTACATGAATATTTGGACGACTTTGTGGTCGTATTCATTGATGATATCTGATTTATTCCAAGAGCGAAGCGATCATGAGCATCATCTCGAGACAAGTGTTGGCAACACTAAGAGAGCATAAGTTTTATCGAAGCTCAAGAAGTGTGAGTTCGGGTGACCCGGTGGGGTTCTTGGGTCACATCATCAGCGATAAGGGAGTCTCCGTTGATCCAAGTAAAGTTTCTTCGGTGGTGGATTGGGAGAGGCCGACCAATGTCAAGGAGGTGAGGAGCTTCCTCGGATTGGCAGGTTATTATCGGCGCTTTGTGCAAGATTTCTCCATCATCGCCAAGCCCTTGTCGAAGCTTACTCAGAAGGACATGAGGTTTCGGTGGGACGATGATTGTGGCCAGCTTGGATTTTGAAGGAAAAGTCGGTGACCGCCTGTTCTCACCGTTCGAGCCGTGGAAGCGATTCACGCTTTCTCGATGCATCAAGAGTTGGGTGGGTTGTGTGCTTATGCAAGATGGTAAGGTTTTGGCTTACGATCGAGGCACCTGAAAAAGCATGAACAGAATTACCCTACCCATGATTTAGAGCTGGCTGCAGTTGTGTTTGCATTGAAGCTTTGGAGGCACTATCATGCGGTGAGACTTGTGGCGTGTTTATCGATCACAAGAGTCTCAAGTACATCTTTACCCAGAAGGATCTGAATTTGAGGCAGCGCAGATGGTTAGAGTTGATCAAGGATTATGATCTAACCATTCAAGATCATCCGGTAAGGCCAATGTGGTGGCCGATGCTCGAGTCGGCGGCGACTGCTACCTGGATTGTTTGATTGCTGATTTTGATCGTATGGGGATATCTTCTTCGCTATGCGGTGCGGCCCGAGTGGAGACCCGTTGATCCTAGAGTCGGCTATACCGGCGAGTGCGGGAGGCTGTGATCGATCGGTTGCTTGAGGGTGATGAAACGGTTGGAGATGGGAAAAGAAGGGATTTCAGCTTGGATATGTCGGTGCATTGCGCTTTAAAGGCGTTTATGCGTCTGCATGAAGCGGGGTTAAGGATGACATTTTGAGAGAAGCTCATCGCACTCGTATCTGATTCATCCGGAGAGACTAAGATGTATCGTGATTTGAAGCAGAATTTCTGGTGGAAAAGGATGAAGGTGGATATAGCCAATTATGTGGCCTCGTGTGGTATTTGTCAGCAAGTGAAAGCTGAACATAAGAGGCCAGTCGGATTATTGCAGCCATTGGAGGTTCCTCAATGGCCGTGGGATGATATTTCTATGGATTTTGTGGTCGCGTTGCCTCGGTCGCCGAGAGGCAGGGCATAATTTGGGTTGTTGTGGATCGGTTCGATGAAGTCCGCGCACTTCATTCCTATCCGTACAACCAACTCGATGAGTGATCTGGCTCCTATATATGTTCGGAAATTGTGAGGCTGCATGGTGTGCCTAAGACCATAATTTCCGACAGAGATCTCAAGTTTGTTTCAAGTTTTGGGAGAGTTTGCAGAGCGCTTTGGGCACTCGGCTTCGTTTGAGTCTGACTTTCCACCCGCAGTGATGGACGGTCAGGCGGACTATCAAACTTTGGAGGACATGTTGAGATCTTGTGTCTTGTCTTGGAAGGGTAGTTGGGAGGATCAATTTCCTCTGCGAGTTTGCCTATAATATGATTATCACTCTAGTATCAAAGCAGCTCCATTTGAAGTGTTGTATGGCCGTAAGTGCAGTCGCGCCTTTGCTTTGGGAAGCGGTGGGCGGCGATCTTAGGACCGGATTGGGTCGAAGACCGTTGAGAGAGTGGTTTTGGTGAGGCAATTTGTTGGCTGCCTGAGTAGGCGAAGAGTTATGCTGATGTGAGAAGGAGGGACTTGGAGTTTGCGGTGCGAGATCGGGTGCTCTTGAGAGTATCTCCTACCAAGGGTGTGGTGAGGTTTGGTACCAAAGGAAGCTTAGCACGAGTGCGTTGGACCTTTCACCATATTAGCGCGGATCGGGAAATTGGCTTACCGTTTGGATCTTCCTGAGGCTATGCGCGGAGTGCATAACGTGTTTCACGTGTCCATGTTGAGGAAGTACTTGCGAGACCCAGAAGTTCACATCGAGCTAGAACCTTTGATTATTGAGCAAGATCTATCCTTTGAGTCCAACCAGTGCGGATTCTGGAAAGGTCAGAAAAAGTGTTGAGAAATAAGACTTTGCTGTATGTCAAAGTGATTTGGTCGCATCAGACCGAGAGGGAGGCAACTTGGGAGTTGGAGTCTCGCATGCGCGAGCTGCACCCGGCGTTGTTCACGTCAGGTGCGTGTTTTTTTCTAGTTGGTTGTTTTGTTTCCTGTTGTGGTTGCAGTTAGAATTCGGGGTCGAATTCTGTTTAAGAAGGGTAGAATGTAATACCCCGGAAAATGTTTTATTAGTTGCTTAGTTAATAGAGGGAGGGACTTAAGTGAAAAGATTTATTAAAAGAGTTTTGGGGGGGTTTTCTGGAAAGTTAAGATAACCTGGGCTTGGGCTTGGCCTAGGTGGGATTTCTAGGCCCAAGAGGGAGGGAGGCCACCACTTAAAACCACAGCAGCCCCCACCCTGCCTCCACCCCCTAGCCCCTGCTCCTGCAGCCGCCTCCTGCGCTTTGCCGCCGCCGCCGTCTTCTTTGCCGCGCCGCATGCCGCCGCCGCGCCCGCCGCCGTCGCCCCTGCTGCCGCGCCATCTTCTCCGTGCCGTGTCGTCGTCCTCGCTGCGCCGTGGTGCCTTCGTCTTCGTCGTCGCCTTCGTCGTCGTCGTCTTGTTCCCCGGAGCGCCGTCGTCGGCGTTAAATCGCTATACCGCGTGGATCCGGAGGAAGGAGAGGAGGAGATCGCGGCGTGTTCGTCATCGTTCGTCGTCGTGTTCGCCGACGTGTTAGCCCTCGTGTCGTCAAGGGTAACTCCGTTGGTCCTCTAGATGAGTTTTAATCAAGTTGGATTTCGTCTGTTTTCTGGACCGCCGTGACAGTTTGGGTTAATCGGCTGTTCTGGGTTAGATCCGTCAGGATTCAGGTCTGGACCTCTTCTATAAAATTGTAGAGGACTTCATTATCTTTCCAGGGAGTGCTAGAACGCATTATTCCGAGTTGTGTAGCAAAAGTTATGAATTTTCTAGTGCTGCTGTTCTGCAGATCGGAGTAGTTCTGGACAGATTTTAATAGATCGGTTTGTGCGACGGGTAATCGGGCGAATCAGAAATTATTCATGTTAGGAAAGTTTTAGATAATTTTCTTAGCTTTCCATAAAGATCCAGAAGTCCGGATTCCGAGTTTCTGGGCGAAAGTTATGCCTGTTTTAGTGCGCTGTCCAGAGAGTCCGACGTGAATTTGGATGCTTTAGAAAAGGGTTTGGATCGGTTAGTAATTGGCCGAATCAGAGAGTCTCCCCAACTAAGTTTTTGTAGATAATTTAATTATCTTTACAGAGAGTCCAAGAACGCTTAATTTGGAGTTACGTACTGAAAGTTATGATTTTTGGAAGTCGGCTGTCTGTGGTTGGGCAGATTTGGCCGAGGGGAGTTGGGGATTTAATTGAGATAAATTGTTGGGTTAATTGGGGTTGCTGTTATTTTATATCTAGAAATCCGCTACTGTTATGTTAGTAATTATTAATTAAATATTCAGGAGGAGAGCGGATTCCGGGGGTTGTGCCTTCTACGCGTTCTTCATTTTCTCGGTTGAGGCAAGTATAACCTTGCTATGATTAATCCGTGTGATTGAGTGATTTGGATGATATGAGTGGTGTTTGAGTTATGAATGCTTTACTTATGAATTTAAGTAATGTTCTGAGTTGTTAATGCTATTTATGTTCTGTTTACATTATGGTATTTATGAGATTTGTTGATCGTAGTATGGTGAATGCATTTTATCTTGTTGATACATTCACATATATGCATCATATTGAGAATTGTTGAAGTCTTGGTCATGTGGTGATCAAGCATCGAGGTCCCCACACTTGTGGAGTGTGGGCAATTGGTCCCTGTACCAGAGGGTACAGGCATGGGTGTGCATTGACGGATGCACACCCGCGTCACGGTAAAATGCGAAAGAGATGAGAAAGAGGAGTTTTTGATCATAATGCATAGCATGAATTTCATATGTAATATGTTTAACTTGAGAGTTAATGTTCATGCTTGCATTTGATACAATTATACTTGCTGAGTCGTTGGACTCACTCTTGTTGTTGTTTGTCTATTTTAGGTACCAATGTGAGATCAGCATACATGGGGACATGAATGGCTAGTTCAGATTCACGTGCACAATTCCTTCATTAAGAAATAAAGACAGTCATGATAATCTTGTTGGCTTGATAGCTTAATTGGTTCAGTTTATATTTCATCAGATTAAATGTAATAAAGACTTAGTACCTTTTGATATTATCTTTCCGTTCATTATTTAGAACTTGTGCTATTCATGTTTGTCGGAGCTGTTATTTCGTTATTAAACAAAGGAGGTCATGCCGAAATTTCTAGGTGATTTATATTAGTTGTTGTTATATTGTGGATAGTTAGTAGCATTTCAGGCCTATGTTAGGCTGGGGTGTTACAATGTGTTTTGCTGGATTAGCTCTTTTTGTATTATTTATAGAAAGAGCGGGAATAGTTAGAAAAATTAATAGTTGTAGGGGGAAAATATAATGTATAGGTAAGTTTAGAATGAGGAGGTAGCATGTGGTTTTCTTTGAAAGTATTGTGATGAGAGTGCGTTGTGTTAGTTGTTGGGTTGAGGTGTTGTCAGTATTCGTTTGTGTGGGTGTTTGTATATGTTTGTGTTGGTGGCTGTATATGTGGTAGGTATTTTGCAGGTAGTTGCGTAGTGTTTTTTGTATGTAAAATTAGTGGATGTGATATGCTGTAATGTAATGCAAAGAGATGAGGTTTTCGTAATGTGTACAGTTTGTTAAGGGAGGGCTAATTTGCGGAAGCTGTGTTTTCTGTGGAGGATATGTGTAAGGAAGGGACTGTAGTATGTTGGTTGTAAGGATTACTGTAGTTGTTGGCTGTAAGTTAGCGAAGTTTTTGCGTATAGAGAGGTAATTTGATACAGATTAAATGATTGAATCTAATGTAGTTACGCTAATAAAATGAAGGATATAATCTGAATAGAGTAATAGTAAGTGAAGATTAATATACTATGGTGAAACAAGCTGGGAAGAGTAAATTAGTAGACACTCAAATGTAGGACTGTAGGAAGCAGTATATGTTTTGGAATATGAAGAGAGCAAAGGGATTTCTGGTTATGCCTAGATAGGGAGTACAGTGTTAATTACATGAGAAGGTAATCTAGGTAAGGTAGTTTTGCTGGGAAGGGTAGTGTAGATGATGACAGGCCGTATAACAAAATAAGTCTAATCAGTTGGAATGAACTTCGTGGGAAGTGAAGAGCTTAGTCATATGAGCATATTCCAAAGTACCATCTGTGTGAATACTGGTAATGTGCTGGAGCAAAATGTGTGGTCTTCCTGAAAGAAACAGATTGAGAAACAGTAGTGTAGGTTAGTCTATGAGTTTGTTTTTAGTAATAAACAGTTGTAATGAGATGCAGATCAGTATGTACATAGTGCGGCGCTTTACTGCTTTGTAGGTGGGAATAATTCTTTTGCAGTTTTGCTCTTCTTTGTAGATCGCATTATTCTGCAAAGAAAAAGCAAGGATAAGAGTTGTAGGTCTGAAAATTTTTTTTGTAGTAGTGTTGGTAGTAATGTACTATATTGTAAAGAGGTACCTTTTGTTTTCTTCTGTAGATGAGGTGGGTAACTGAAGCTTTGCAGACATAGGTGTGTGATGTGGTGGTTCGTCATGATGCAACGTTGACGCAATCTTATAGTAGACGTGCGAATGATCAAACAGAAATAAATGTAGATAAGAAATTTTTTGTTTAGAAGTAGCGGAATGTATATAGGGCTTTGAGAAAGCAAGTAATGATGGTATTTGTTTTCTCACCTGTGGAGTTTGAGCAAATGTTGTTGGTAAGGGAGTAGCTATTTCTGCAGATGTTGTGCCAAGAGAGGGTGGTGTTAGTGGAACAGCAATAAGTTGTTGTTCATGCTGCGTAATAGTCTGTGCTTGTATGGGTCTTTATTGTAACTTCGGTTTGTCGATAGTAGCGACATGTTACGATCGGTTGGGGTACTACTGATCGCACATGAAATGTTGGAATGTCACTCTGGAGGGAGCCTTCTGACATTTGGACAATTAATTCGTATTTTTGGCCAACAATTGCTTTGATCTCATTTGGAATATGCTGTGCTTGGCCTTCAGTTGACACAATTAAAAGCATGAGAGGCTTTCCAATTAGTTCTTGACCTATGTCACCAAAAAACATAAACTGTACATGGAGGTCTGTGCTCTGCTGATTGTTTCCAGGATCAGTGCCGTACACATTGATTTTGTATCTGTTGCAAGATTTTGAAAGCGCAACATATATTAGTTTTGCTGATTATGTAGGAACGAATAAAAACAAAACGTTGAAGGCTATAAATGGGTAGGTAGTTGTGTACCTTGGTTCTGCTGTTGTACCATTACATCTTTTGCATTTGTATCCATCTCCATCTGGGAAAGTTCTTTTCTAGCATGTAGAGCATGATATGTACCACCATGATTGTGCTGGTACAAAGTCTGTGACAAGGATGGTAAGTCTGTAGCGTTGGCCCTGTGTAGCGTATTTAAGAAGTGTTAATCTGTGGACTATGTAAAAAGTGAGTTGCAAATATATGCTTGAAGTATGTATGGTTTTATTACCAAAACTTCGTGAGGTATGAGGCCCATTAATTCACGCACTGTTGTGGAGATTGGAGTAGTGTGATTTTGGGTACCTCCTTGCCACTCAATCTGGTGTGAATGGTTGGTGACCCTGTAGAGAATATTATAAAAGAAAGAGCGGTCTGAAATGTTGTCGATGATAATCGTGTTTCTTTGAATGATTGTTTGATTGGTTGGGAAAAATGAGAAGTAGTACAGGGTCTGTAGAGCGTGTATTTCTGGTATTGGTATGTTGATATACCACTTTGATGCAGAACTGCTCTGTAACGCGAGTTGGCCTGATTATGTATACGAAAAAGTAGCATGTGGTAAGAATAAAGGAATAATAAGTAAGGTAATAAGCTAGTATCTTTTTTGTTTGTAAGTGGTACATAAAGGAGAGTTTGTGTTGTAAACCTGAGTATGTACCGACAGACATGCCAACAAATAAAGCGATGACTGGTGCATCTTGAGAATTGGTAAAGAATAGTTCAGCATTAAATGATTCAGCATGATGGCCCCACAATGTAATGATGGTCGTTTCAACGTGAAGAAGTTGTAAGTTATATTGTTTTGGTAAAGGTGATGTAGTAATGATGTAGGTATAGATTATAAAGCAAATAATAATGTAGACAAAAAAAGATGTAGAGAATATATGTACCTTCCATCTGATATCTTTACAGTGAGTTTAACTATTGGGCCTAACTTTGTCACTGTTTCTGTGACTGGTGAAACAGCAGTTATGAGAGCAACAACATCTGATGTATATGAAAGCTAAATTAGAGTGGGGAAAAAGAGCCAATGGAAATGTGTAAGTTTTGTGCATAAAATGTGTAAGTATAGGTATGGTTATACCTGATAATAAAGTTTTTTTTCCAATGCGATTATGAAGAACAGAAAAAGGTACTGAATTGTACGCGTACAGAGGAAAACCATCTGGTTCTGGTAGAATTTCGTTAACTGTTGTGTATTTTGAAAACCGAGCAGAAATAGCATTGTCAACTGCTTTGTATGTCTGTTTTGTTTCAAGGACTTCGAAGTATTGAAACTCGTAAATAGATCCTTCTTTTAGCAAAGATGAAAAGGTATGAAACCATCTTTTGGGAACAATGCCTTCCATAGTATGGCCCTAAAAAAAGGTTGTAGGCTATGTTAGATGGTAAAGAACAGCAACAATATAGATGAAGGAAGAGATAAAGAACAGTACAAATGCTATAATGATGCTCTGTATAGTAAGAATAGAATCATTATTCTAGAAAGGAAAAAGTTTGTGTGAATCTAATAAGCGGAAAGATTAAGGATTAAATACTTGTTCATCAAGCATGACAAAGTCTAGGTGGTATACATCTGTTGGATCTTGTGGATTTTTAAATTCCCAAAGACGTGCTAAACGGACAAGGACTTTCCATCTATGCGAACTTTGGTTGATATGATTTAGCAATGTATACATCTTGTGGAATATGTGTAGAATATGAAGTTATACAACAAGTATTCTTGAAATAGGTATGAAATGTGAATTAGAAGAGTATGTTTGTATGGCACAATGATAACACTGTAAAATATAATGTTGAAAGAATAACTATAGGCGAATTTGTTTTTAAGTTATATTAGCGAAAGAATAAATGCAGCTAAAAATTGAGAATGCAAGAAGAAATAGATTAGTATGAGTAATGTATGTAGGTATGGGAAAAAGGAAGGGTTATAAGTGCGATATGTTTAAATGGATAGGTCCATATGGAGTGCGATAGCTAGTATGGAGTTATGTAAATGTGTGTAATAAATTTTTTTTACTGTTTGTTTTTTCCGCTTATGGAACATAGTAGAATAGGTTTAAAAAAGAACATAAAAATGGAAGGTGAAGCATGTATTTTATATATATGGAACAGAATGCTAAATATGTGTGAGAAGATAGAAGGCTAAAAAAGAGAAAGAATAGTTTAACGTAATAATGGCGGACATACAAATCGAGCGATGGTTGGATAATGTATGTAAGAAAGAGAAAAGAGAAATGTAATGTATGTAATATTTCTGAATAGATAGTTGGATATGTGATGCGCTATTTTATATGGGGTAATGTAAATCTGTTGAGTAAAGATCAATTGTGTGTGGGCTGTTTTTTGGAAGATCATAAAAAAAGGACCCGTGAGTAAAGCGGAGAAAAATTATCTTTCTTATATGCAAAACTAAAGCACAGGCAAGTATGCAATGGGAAGAATCGAATCAGAAAGCAAACTATGCAGGTGATGGTCACATGGGAGCTATAAAGTAAAGAGAATAAAAAGTGCTATGTATAAATGAATGAATTTTTATGTAATGTGTTTTTGAATAGAAGAAAAATAGTATTGCGTGTATTAGAGCCCACCTGTATTGAATTGTTTTAGAGATATACTGAACCAGTGGGAAAGCGCATATAGTATGGAAGACAGAGGATGTAATCTATATGTATGGGAAATCATATAGGTGTAGATTTGTAAGTGGATTACAAAAGGAGAGGCATATTTACTAAACATGCTTTGTATAACTGTTATGGCTAGTCTGTATGAAGAGATGTGAAGGAAATCTCTAAAGATGGAAAGCCGAATAAGGAAAGGTGGAAAATCTAGTAGAAGAACATATTAGATAGAAGTAAGCACTTCTTTATATACTATATTTTTGGTCTCAGTGCAAGGAGCACCCTTGTCATTTTCAATAAGTATCTTCAATCCTGAACGAGATGTAATGCGTGATACTGCCACACATAATTGCCCATGACAGAAGACCGGGTTTCTTAGATAAATCCCAACTTTGTTTAGAGTTTGGCCTTGACTTTTGTTAATAGTCATTGCATATGAAAGTCTGATTGGAAACTGTCGCCGTTCAAGTGTGAAAGGCCAGTGAGAACTTGTTGCATGTAGAACAATTCTGGGAATACAAACAGACTGACCAATATTGGTCCCAGTAATGATACATCCTTCAAGTGTTCGATCACCAAGTCTTGTGATGATGAGACGTGTTCCATTGCAAAGACCCAGAGATTGATTTATATTTCTCAGCAACATCACTGGAACGCATATTTTCAAGGAGACGATATGGTGGGGAAAATTATTGATTGCTATAGAGTTCAAGAATTCAGGTGGATATAGAAGATTAGCATCACCAATGTGATTATCAGATTGAGAAATGGAATCAAAACTGAGATATTCTTTTGTATGACCAGGTATTCTATTAAAGACAGCCTTGTTTAATTCATCAGCAACGGTATTAGTTGGGCAGATAATTGCACGCTCTGCAAGGTATGCACTATTTTGGTAGCAGGTATGTAATGAGTCATAGATAGCATCAATAATTGAATCCACATTGTTATTGGTTGGCAGTAACAAAAGATCATCTGGGATAGCTATCCAGGATGCATGAAGTTCTCCTTGTTTTTTTGTCATTGGAACCTGACCATCTCCAATATGAAGCACCCATTGAGCAAACGTTGAGAGAGCATGTCGTTCTGTAATTGAGAGGTCTGGATTATGAAGCCTCATATTGGTAGATAATTTTAGTATTTCAATGTGTTGCCAAAGCGAAGATCTAATAAGTGAAGCTTCAATAATTTCTGTTCTGGTGCCACCTTCAATAACTGATAAAATTTGTCGAAAGTCTCCACCAAGGATAAGAAGCTTTCCACCAAAAGGTATAGTCATGCGACTGGTGTCTTCAATAGACATAATGTCACGTAATGTTCTGTCCAGTGCTTCAAAGCAATGTCTATGTGTCATAGGCGCTTCATCCCAGAGAATTAAAGAAGTCTTCATAATAAGCTCAGCAAGCATTGTTCCACGTGGTATACTGCATAAGCTTATGTCGTTGATATTAATAGGTATTCTAAATCGGGAATGAGCTGTGCGGCCACTTGGTAATAAGAGTGAAGCAATTCGGATGAAGCTACTGACAAGAACTATCGACCTTTAGCTCTTAGAGTTGCTATAATAGCATTCCAAAGGAATGTTTTTCCAGTACCACCATGCCCTGATACGAAATAAAAGCCACCTTCATTATGAGAAATACATGATAGAATTTTGTTGTATATAGCAGATTGGTCAGCATTTAGTTTAGCACACAGTGTTTCAGCTTGTGCTGCTAGAACAGGTCTATCATATGCTAGCTCTTCGGTGACAAGTCGATTGCCAGAAGTAGGGTCACTGTGGGGTGATTCAGTGGTTATATTATATGTACCAAAATTGAGCCCGTTCCTTGAAAACATAAAGAATAATTCTTTTATTAACTGAGCCTGTAAGCAATCACTTGGTATAGGATATGTTGGATTCTGTAATCCTTGTCGTATTTTGTATGCTATGTCATCAGCAAAGAAGCACCAATACTTATCAAACAGATTCTGAGGGCTGACTACATTGCAGAAAGAGAGCACTACCATAAATACGTGCCTAAGCTGATGTGCTGTGGCCCAAACAATTGCTTCATCAAAGAGTAGGTACCATTCTGTATCATCACCAACTAAACCACGGGCTTTGCAAGCCTCTTTGAAGGTAGGGTAGCATACACCATCAAAAAATCTGATATCTTCGTAATTTTGTGCACCACAGACAACCATCAAAAGCATTCTTAGATAGAATAGCTCACCAGTACTGGGTGCACATTATATATTCGACCAATCTTTGATGTTGCAGGCTTTCTTTTTAGCCATTTTCTGTTAGTAATGTCCCATGTCCACTTTGATGGAAACTGATAATAAGTGAAAGATCTTGCGTCTTGGAACTGTTGATTAGCAGTAAACCATTCAGTTAACGTAGTTTTATAAGCTTTGGATCAACAATAACTTCTTGTAGTTTTGTATCTTCACGGTACATAACTTTGTTCATACCAGGCATATGCACAGATAATCGCTCGACAGAAGGCGTTCGGCCATGTATTTCGAATTCAAATAGTCGCTAAATTGCTTCACATGAAGATAAATATGTATATTTTCATGCAGGAAAGTATTAGGATAGAATAAAAAAAATTCGTATGAGAATAAATTAGTGTAATTTTATGTAAGGGAGCATTGGTATAAGATATGGAAAAAACAGAATTGTATATGTTAATGTAGAAAAGTATTAGGACAAAGTAGAAAAAATTCACATGAATATAAATTCATATAACTTTATGTAGGAAAGCAGCAGCATGAGACATGAAAACAGGAAATGGTAAATAATCTGTTCTAGCAAAGTGAAGTTTGCTATATGTATGAAGTATTACCTGCATTTAATATAATCAGCAATTTCGTCTATTCCTTGTTTAGGTTGTGGATCAGTTGAGCCTGATGGTTGGGCAGCACTGGAAAAGTTGACTTTTGCTCTATCTTGACCTTTGGTAAGGTATTTAAATAAATACTTCACAAGATTCATCTTGTTGCACCATTCAACATTGATGTGAGCCTGGAATTTTTTAAGCAAACTAATGTTGTATGGAACAACCCATCTGTTATCTAGCCTGATTCCATTCTTGATGACGAAATGACATCCGTCTTGTCGGCGATATATTGGGAATCCAGACCTATCTAGGGTTGTTTCTAAGCTGAATTGTTTAGGGTATCGTTTTGAACACAAGCTATCTTTCATGCATGGACATTTCCTATTAAGATCTCCGCATGGTCCATGCATCATAAATTAAATCAACAAGAGCGTAGCCAAGTGGATCAACAGTTGGATCCGGAATTTCAGCACATATAAGGTTGTCTATGTATTGAGCAGGTAGATTTGTATCATGATGAGCAAGCCATATAAGGGTGTGAACATGAGGCAACCCTCTTTTTTGAAATTCAATAGTGTATAGAACTGTCATAAATAGAAGAGATAATTTAGAAGAGGAAAAGAGTAGGATCAGTAAGCTAAAAAAAAGACTGACAGGAAAAAAAAAGTAGACTAACCTGCTTGGACGGGACCGAAAGTGTGTCCAGCTTTAATGTCAGAAATATACTCAGTAAGCTTCATGTGGAATACCCGAGTTACAATATCAGAACGGTCAATATATTTCTGACCAGATTCATATTTAAGTGCGTCGATAATTTCTGGCCATCGTGAATTGCATGTGAAGGTAGAAAATAGATCAGGAGCACCATACTCATGGCAGATAGCCATTGCGTCTTGATAATTGAGTGTATTATATCGAGGACCACCAGTAAAACTTGCAGGAAGCAATATTCTGACACCAATGTTTTTGCCTTGTGAAGTGCCTTGACCAAGTGCATCTGAAATGCCTTGGTATGTTTCTGATCTTACTACATCTTGATTAAAAAAGTGGAATGAAAGGCGGCTTGCTTCAAGACATGAATAGGAATCGACCTCTATCTGATTTGAAAGCCGGCCACAGCATGTGTAAGGATTTGGTTCATTTCTTCGGTAATGGCATTCGTAACAGTAGTACTCGAGCATAGATACTTCATCTCTAGCCGAAGATAGATTGACATCAGTTTCTTTATACTTAATACCAAGATGAAACCCTTTTTCTCCGTATGGAAATAATAACGGGTATTGAAGAGACATCAGAGCGGGATTCAGAGGAGAAACTTGTTTGAGCTCACTGCAGTGTCTTTCAACAAGT
The DNA here is from genome assembly GCA_036346245.1 of Bonia amplexicaulis. Lineage (NCBI taxonomy): Eukaryota > Viridiplantae > Streptophyta > Magnoliopsida > Poales > Poaceae > Bonia > Bonia amplexicaulis. The sequence continues at coordinate 836,386 of CM070749.1, read as the reverse complement.
ATATCAAATTTGTTATTTTCTAAAGATAATTCACCTACGACTAAAGCAGCTAATTCAGCAACAACTGGTAGGGAATATCTATCACCATGAGTATTAGCTGAACCAATAAGCCGAATATAAACCTCTGGGCTTTCTTGAGAAAATAAACGGTCACGTGCCATTCTGAATTCTTTGACTAACGGATTACAGTGTCAAGCATGGCAATCAAGTCAGCAACAATATTAGGATCTGCCTCATCGTGCGCATTATCTTCTTTACTGAAGACAGACAATCTGTTCCCAATTTCGTTGAATGTGTCATAAATGTATAGCTGAGCATACTGTGGTTTTCGCCCTGATGTGGGGACTAAGGAACCAATACGGTGATGAACAACACTATTTATACGGAAAACATAAGGACCTCCACCAGTGTTAATGGTTCTGTCAACATCTATGCCCAAGGAAGTGAATGCAAACAAGGAATTGTAATGACGTATTAGACGCGTAAATTCATTTGAGCGAGGGCCTTTGCTAAAACCAATAAGCTCTCGAAGTGGGTATGGGTATTCTTTATGCGGTGGAAGGGAAACTTTTCCACTCCGGCAACATTTATTATAAACAATTCGTTGATATCTAAAGGAACTTCTATGGCGAGATCTTTCTTGGAACCAAAAAATAGCACCACATTTACTACATTCATAATCTGGACCACCGTAGTATGATCGATTGGTGTACGTAGCTGAAATAATGTAGGAAAAGGCGTATTCAAGAAAGAAAGAAGAACAGAACAGCAGTGTGAAATACATGGTAAAGAAGTGATGAGGAAAAGAGAAATGAAAAATTACGTAAGCTAGAGCATATTGTTGAAGCGAACCTTTTAGGTAAGAAATTTATTCCTTAAAAAGAGGACCAACTGGTTCTCTAAAGGAATTTGGATTAAAAGACCATGCGCTACCTGAAATGTGTAAGAAATGTAGTAGAAACTATGACGCAAACGATGCTGAAATCTTCATACGTAGAAGTAAGGGAAAAATGAAAGAAGACGAAAAAATTGGCAAAGCAGTAGAAAATATGGAGTAAGACATGTTGATATCTGTAGAGGAAGGAAAGAATAAGAAAAGGAGAAAAAATCGGTGAAATAGCAGTAAGCATGGCATAAAACATGTTGATATTTCTATAACTGGAAGCAAAAGAAAAGGAAAAAGGTAGAAGATTAATGTAGGAAAAGGAAAAAAAATACTTAGGAAAAAGACAATCAAAGGAAGGCACCTGTTCTACCAGCATTACGGAGCAAATTGGATAATCTCCTTTTTTTCTATTATGACTTGCTTCAGCAGAACTAACCAATGGAGAAAAATGGTCTCCTATGATGTAGGTACATGGGGAAATAAAATGGTTAAAAATACAGATGTGAAGCAGAACTAATCGAAAAGAGGAAATAAATAGTTATGAAGAGTGTGAGCAACCACGATGACGCTTCCACGGAAAGGGTTCGTTAACATCTGTGCGAAGTGTTGTAAGATAATAAAGAAAAATGGAAATAAAAAACAATGAGGAACCAAAAGTATGTAAGAGGATTGGAAAATGGTCATACATGGCTGTGATGATGTCTGTGGAAGAAACGTTGGAAAAGCGGTAGACAAAGGATATCTAGAAGGCAGCGATGAAGCTACGGAGCCAGATGGCTGTTTTCCAAGCAAAATTTCTTCACGGTGGGTTTTAGTAGAGGGTGATAAATTCATAAGATCAAATAGAAGAAGCAAAATAGAAATAACGCAGGCACAAGCTTAGCACTGAAAGACAAAAAAGTATAATGATTAAAAACAGAGGACACAAAAAAGGTCAAAATATGAAAGAAGTTGTAAATATAGTAATAAATAAGATGATAAATGCAGAACTAAGGAAGCACTAATTAGAAAGGATTATTGTAGAACGTTCAGAAACAAGCATGTAAGCAAATATGTCGGCGCTGTGAGGAAAATTGGATAATCTCTTCTTTTTTTCTATTATTAGCTGAATCAGCAGAAACAACCAATAGGAAAAAATGTTGTTCTATGATATAGGTAGGCAGGAAGGCAGAATGGAAAAAAGCAAGGATGGAGCGTGCATGAAACGAAACTTGTACGAAATGTAATGGGAAAATAATTAAGTAGAAATAAGTAGAGTAGACTGGCAAACATAAATATAGCGATATTTCATCGTTGTTATATTGCAATGCAAGAAGGAAATAAACAGTAGGCAAAATTATTAAGAAATGATGGATATGGATAATGGGTAAAAATGGCAGGAACAATCAATGTAAGCTAAAAAATAGCACCACATTTACTATACTCAAAGTCGCTGAAGAAGTAATAGTAATAGTTTGACTGATGGACTAACAATTTGGAGAAAGGGCTAATAATAACACAGCCATAATAATTATTAAGTAAACGTGCTAAAAGGCAGAAGAAGTACCTTAGAAATAGGGAGCAGAAAGCTTTGATTCACAATAGGATGCAATATAAAAGCCTAGTGCTGAAAGAAAGGAACCTAATGGTCTGTAAATACGTCTGCAATGAAGACCGTAAACATGGAGAACTGTCGACGATGATGTATTGCAATTTCAACAGCGCTAGACAGTAAGTAAGCCTGTAAAAAAGAAGCACTAAGGAAAAATTATAGAAAGGTTTATAAATACAGTAGGCAATAAGACTGTAAACGTAGAAATCTTTCGACAATGACACATTGCAAATTGAACAGCATGGAGGTAACACGTAAAATTATTACAGAATGATAGACTTAAATAACAGGTAAAACTATCAAGACGAAACACTGTAGGCTATGCAGATAAAACTATTACGGAATGATAGACTTAAATAAGAGCTAAAACTATCAGGAAGAAACACTGTAGGCTATGCAGAGGCAAATCTGCAAACATATAGGTCTTGGAAGCGTAAAAGAAGAACAATAGTAGAATAGTAAAGGTAGACATGTAATCAAAACATGAGTCAGGAGAAGTACCTTACAAATAGGAAAAAGGAAGCACTAATTTGTAGGTAAATGCAAGACAAAAGGCTACCGCTGAAAGCAAGAGACTTGAAGATCTGTGAATACGGTAGTGTTTAAGATAACAAGCGTGAAGAACTTTTGTAAATCTGATGGGTAATAAGATTGTAAACATAGAGATTTTTCGCTGATACCACATTACAATCTGAAAGCGAACACGTGCGAGGGTAAAAGTAGTAAGAAATGACAGAAATAAACAACAGCTAAAGATATCAGGATGAACCATCGTAGGTTATGCAGAAGCGGATTTCCAGGCAAACATAAACGTAGAGAGCTTTCGGTAGTGGCATATTGCAATCTAAGCAGCATATAACCAATAGGTAAATCTATTTGAGAATAATGGACATGGACAATAACTAAAAGCGTCAACAATAACTAATGTAGGCTACCCAGAAGCAAGTAGGTACGTAAACCTGTAAGCTGTAAAATTGTACGAAGAAAACGTAGAGATCTTTCGACAATAGCACATTGCAATTTGAACGGCACGGAGGTAGCACGTAAAACTATTACAGAATGATAGACTTAAACAACAGCTAAAACTATCAGGAAGAAACACTGTAGGCTATACAGAGGCAACTTTCCAAACATGTAGGTCATGGAAGCATAAAAGAAGAACAATAGTAGAATAGTAAAGGTAAATATGTAACTAAAAGATGAGTTAGGAGAAGTACCTTACAAATAGGAAAAAGGAAGCACTAGTTTGTAGCTAAATGCAATACACAAGGCTACTGCTGAAAGCAAGAGACTTGAAGATCTGTAAATATAGTAGTGTGTAAGACAACAAACACGAAGAACTTTTGTAAATACAATAGTTAATAAGATTGTAAACATAGAGATTTTTCGCCGATGGTACATTACAATCTGAGTAGAACACAAGCAGTAGGTAAAAGTAGTAAGGAATGACAGAAATAAACAATAGCTAAAAATATCAGGATGAACCATTGTAGGCTATCGTAGAAGCGGTTCGAGGCAAACATAAGCGTGAGAGCTTTCGGTGGCGGCATATTGCAATTTGAACATCATATAACCAATAGGTAAATCTACCATATCGCAATTGAAACAACGCATAGATAATGACAATGTAAAGAGAATGTAGACAGTAGGTAAAACTAAAAAAAGAACCGCTACAGGCTATGCGTAAGCAAGTATGTAAGCAAACATATAAGCCGTGGAAGCGTATAAGCAAAGAAGCACTTTACCAGTAGGGAACAGCAAGCACCGATTATGGTAAGCAGCGATTTCTGATAAATGCGATAAGCAATCTAGAAGCACCCCTACATGACAAAGAAAAAGAATCACAAGTATTACAAGAATAATAGTTTTGGTAGCGACAAAAGCAGAGGTATAAAGAAACAAGAACGAGAATAGTCGAATTAATGTGAAAAAACACCGCAACTAAAACCATTAGCACAAATCTGAATTGGATAGCACCGCGTAAATCCAAAGAAGTACGTAGCCACCATTCCACAAATCATAAGAACAAATCTGAGCCAGATCCATAGACCGGAAAAACAAATCTGACACAAAACCCAGCTGTAATCGATAGTAGCTAACAGAAATGTAAAACGAAGAGCAGTACGTAGATTGTAGGAAGCATCTGGCGACCATTCCACAAACCGCAAGATAATCTGAGAAAAAAACACAACATAACTAAAAACAGCTAGCACAAATCTGAGATGGATAGCACTGCGTAAACTCTAAGTAGTATGTGATCACCATTCCACAAACCAAAAGAACAAATCTGAGCCACAAAGGCACACTTCCATCCAACCCGCCCAGCACAGAGCTGGAGTGGGTAAGAACGTATGAACCCTAAGAAGAATGCAAAAAATGCAAGAACAACAAGGAGGGGGAAAAGACGACACCAAAAGGGAACCCCGCTAATACCTTGAGGAAGAACGGAGACAGAACAAGCACAAGGAGGAAGAAAGCGCAAGCGCCGCAGGCAAGAAAAGAAAGAAATGCGCTGAGCAACAATGGAAGGAGAACCGAGAAGAAGCGAGTGGACGTGCTGCGGCGACGAAAAAGGAAATGAAAGCCGTCCAAAAGTCCGCAAATGATGCGTCAGTCTTCCTCTCGAACATTTCCACAGCACAGCCTGCAGCGAACGGGCTAGCCGCGCCGAACCCGCGGCTTGGTAACCAGCGTATGGAAGTGACCGAACTGCCTCAGTGCATAGCAACAGTGGCACGACGAAACCCACTCGCACGCACGCGTCAAAACATGAGCGCACAGGAACCACGTGGCAGGGGCGAGCGACGAGGAACTCCCACGTCTTTGATTTACGGAGTATTAGAATCACTACATTATATTCATGATTTTCTTGCCTGCGACATTGTTTTTTTTAAAAAAATTGCTATTAAGTCTATGTTGTCCAGAAAACTACATTGATAAAATACAGTAAGAGTATGTACAATAGTGTGACGCCATCTGTCTATAAGTTTTATTACATAGGACACTAGATGATGTGGTGGAGAGAGGGAGCATAACGAATTAGACCATCTCTTATACAACAGTTAATTGTAACATGAGAAACAAAACATATTGTGTTTTAGAAAAGCTATCTATAGAGATATGTAAAAATATAACCTATTGTAGGGGGCTATGTTTATTGCCATCTATAGATGACATCGAGAGTATTATAGACAACAGTTGTATATACTATTGTACATACCTTATAGGGTATTATAGCCAATAGCTTTCTATACTATTGTACATACCTTAAAGTGTTTCTGTGCTTTCCTCTATAACAAAGCTAACACTAATATCAAAACACATGAAAAAGAAAGTAATATATTTATTTATCATTTATCATATTTTAGAAAATGTACAAATCACTGTTGAAAAAAAACCATAGAATCACATTCCTTCCAAAAATGCATTTGAGACGATCGTATTTGATTTGTCGTAATTTGAGCCACACGGGAGCACATTTTTCTGATTTTCAGATTGTCGCGTACTCAAAGCTGTAATTTTGCAGGTAGAAATATGGACACTATATTCTGTCCATATGTGATAAAAGCGTGATATATTCTTATAGTAAATTAAACATATGAGTATGCGATGATTCATCTTTCTTTTAGTGCCGTTGGTTCTTCTGATTCGGCAACAACTAAAAAGTAAAAGCCCATAGCCGCATATCTTTGAATTTTTTGTACGGATAATCTATTTTTTATTCGAAATTTCATAAATATACCCGTGGCCAAATTATTTACAACAATAGGCTCCAGTCGCCCCTCCATTGGGCATCTGGAGCGTGTCGCCCCCCTCTGCGGCGACAGATGGGGAGTCTGGTAACCGTTGGGCGATTTAATAAAGTCGCCCAACGGTGGAGCGATTGTCATGCAGTCGCCGAACTGTTGGGCGACTGAACTAATATCGCCCAACCGTGTGGCGACTGTGAAAGGCTTATAAACCGCCCGCGCGGTCGCCGGCCGGCGTTAGCGACAGAGCAAGAAACCGATCAGCGCGAGAGAGCGAGAGAGCGAAAGAACAAGAGGAGGAGAGAAGAGAAGAAGAAGCAGAAAAGAAGAGGGAGGGAAAGCGTGATTTTTAGGTATATTTTGTTATTGTTAGAAATTTTAGTTTAGAAAATTAGTTTGGTAAGTTCAGAAAATTTAGTTTCGAAAATGTAGTTTACAAATTTAGTTTAGAAAATTTAGTTTAGAAGAAATTTAGTTTAGGAAATTGAATTTAGAAAATTCAGTTTAGAACAAATTTAGTTTAGAAATTTAGTTTAGAAGAAATTGAGTTTAGAAAAAAATTTAGTTTAGAAGAAATTTAGTTCCGAAAATATAGTTTAGAAAATTTAGTTTAGGAAATTGAATTTAGAAAATTTAGTTTAGAAGAAATTGAGTTTAGAAAAAAATTTAGTTTAGAAGAAATTTAGTTTCGAAAATATAGTTTAGAAATTATTGTTTAAAAGAGATTGTAGGTTAGGAAAATTTTAGGTTAGAAAATATAGTTAACAAATTTTAGGTTAGAAAATATAGTTAACAAATTTTAGGTTAGGAAACTTGACCCCCGTTGGACTGCCAGGTTTGCACTACGCAGTGTTTATTACGACCATAAGAACGTTCCGTGCTGACCGTCACATTTTTTGCAGGCTACGGGATGCAGGGCTACTCCCTCTTGCCCGGATGGTGCAGGCCACGAAGGAGGATGGAGCCGCCTTGGCCGCGGGCGGTGACGAGGCGGGCGTGGAGCGATCACGACGCTTCCCGTTCGACCGTTCCCTACTTCCGGCTTTGGTGGACCGTTGGCGGCCAGAGACGCACACTTTCCACCTCCCACTCGGGGAGATGACGCCGACCCTGCAGGATGTGTCCCTGCTCCTTGGCCTTCCGATCGCGGGAGGCGCTGTCTTCCTACAGGAGGCACCGGCCGACTGGCGCGTTGACCTACTCGGCAGATTCGATGGGGTCGTTCCACCGGCCGATCAGCACCACATCTTCGATGAGAGTCAGACCCACGGGCCGACGTTGAGGTGGCTCGCACAGTATCGGGTACGTGGTATTTAAATTCGACCGTGTCTTCGAATCTCATATTTGTGGTAATACGTACTAATAACAACTTGTTTGCACTCAGGTGGATCGCATGGTTGATGAGGCCTACGACTACCAGGTGTCACGCCACTTGGAGGCGTACGTGGTGTGGCTGTTTGGTTGGGTGCTTTTCACGACCAGCCACGGCAACTCGGTGGATGCGCGCCTTATCGTTTATGCGAGGGCGATCGCTGACGGCGAGCCCCAGTGGTGAGGGATCACCGTACTTGCCGCGACGTACTTCGCGCTGCGTGCGATGCGTGCACGAGGCGGCGAACTCCATCCTCACGGGCTGTCCCTGCTGCTGCGGTGTGGTCGTTCGGCGCTTGACCTCGGACGACACATGCTAAACGACATGGCTCCGTCACGGGGACGACATGTATCCGGGGGGAGACGTCGACCGGCCGACGATGGGTTCTATTTGGTGCCGTCGATGAGTAAGTATTACCACAGTTAAATATTTATCCCTTATTAATGATCGTCATATTAAGCAACTTTTCTTTTGCTTGCAGGTACAGTTCGCGCATGTGCAGGTCATGCGAGCGTACGTGCCATTTGTGGAGCAGTTCGATCGGCTCAGGGAGTCCGACGTCTTGGCGGGAGCGTCTGTGGATACGACAGTGCAGGCTCGTGCTCCTGACGGCCTTTCCGCACTGTGATGGCGTGATCGGGATTTCTGGCTCACCCGCCGGAAGCTCGTTTATCACATTTACGTGGAGGACTACGCACCCCAGCGAGTCATGCGCTAGTTTGGGATCCGGCAGGCGCTCCCTGTGCCACTCGGACCACCGCTTCCGCAGAACGTGCACGCGTGTGTGATCGCTAATGATAAATACGTACATACTTACTACTATTTTCGCAAGTACTAACATTTCTACGGCACTGCGCGCAGGAGTGAAGCGCGAACGAGGCGGTCTAGGAGGATGGAACCCTGGATTGCGCAGTGGGAGGGTGCGCTCGACGACCGCGTGGAGGAGAACCGCCCGTACGACAGTAGGGACTACGCGAGTACCGGCACGGTACGGTAGCGCGACACGTCTGAGGCTCGTACATGTCGTAGACCCACCTGCCGCACACGTCGCCGCTCCCACCGACACGTACCCCGGGCACCTCGCGCGCGACGCTCACATCGCGGTACGGTACATGTAATTTCAAATATTCCCAAATGGCTAAGTTGTTTTGATGATTGCTCATTTATGTATTCATGTACGGGCGGCGTCGGTTCGCCCTATGGAGCGAGTCCAGTTAGTCTTGTAGAGGTTCGCCACTGGTGCGGATCTTACCTGCGAGGAGACCGTCAGCTTCGCGCGTCGGATTCACGCGGGGTGTAGACGTACCGTTAGCCTGCTGTCCTGCACGAGGTTAGTGCTCCGACCCAGCGTCCACCAGTGCGGCTCCGACCAGCGTACCCCGGAGGTAGTGCGTGGACACGTCCTACCCACCTCCCGGGCGGTCGGGCGGTTCGGCTGGCACGCCTCCTCCGCACTTCCCCGGCTTCGACATGCAGGGCGTGTACCCCCTCCTTCCTCGATGGCGCCAGCTAGTGGTACGCATCGTCCGATACCGTGTTTATCTGAAGATGACATACAGCGAACTAACGATATGACTATTGCGGTACTTACCGGCGACGGTGTCTCCCGCCCAGGCGGCGTTGATCGGTTTTTGGAGTGGCGGTAGTGGTCCGACCAGTAGCGGAGGTTCTCACTGCCGGTGCCCTCCACGGTGCCGGAGGCACACGGCCAGTGCGGTGACTCCACCGCGCGGGCGGGTGCGACATCCTCCTGCACGTTTTACTATCTCGGAGCCTCGTCGTCACCCGTTGCACCGGAGGACGGCCAAGCGGGGTCGTAGGGGCGGACGTGGGCCGGTGACGGGGCACACGAGGGTGGCAGTGAGGGCACCATTTGTATTACTTGCATGTTACATCTCTTTTCTGTAATGTAGTTGGTGTTTATGCAATGTTGCGCAAATTATTTATATACTACTTCGTTGACACTTACATAGATCAACCGTCCAGCAGTACAACAAACGATAACAATAAACATAAGAAAGGAAATAGCACATAATATTAAATTACCACAACATCGAACATAAGTACTAAAATACGACACAACCTTAACCCTCGTTGACTACATGCCAAACGAGCCTCGTGGCACCCACATGGAGTATTGCTGAGGGGGCCGTCTCGGACATGCCTGGCCGTCGTGGTAGTGGCACGCACATGTGCAGCTGGGATTCGCGCAGCAACATGTGGGATCATACGAGCTTCCTATGTTCACGACCTCCTCGTTGCCCCTCTCGCATTGCATCTGTTGGCGGACGTCGTTGTTCTCCTCATTGAGGGTCTCGATTCGCTCCTCCAACTCAAATATTTGCTGCCATAATGTGAATACATAATTGACAATATACTGTTCGTGGGGAGGGTCGATCCACTGGGAGAACTCGCATTTCGCCATCTGCAGGAATGGAGGGTAAACATGCAGCCTGCATAAGAAATAAGAAAGTATTGTTACTAATTTTTACCCCAGATCGTGGGCATCGGAAGAAATGTCGCCCGCCATCGAACTGGCCTTCCAGGGCCTGCACAACTGCGTCCTCATTGTGTCGGCACTTTGGCCATGCTGGTTGAGCACGCCGACTTGGTATCAAGCGGTAGTGTGGACCAAATACCTCCCTCCTTTCCAAGGGAAGGTCTTCCTTCGGTGAACCATATCCGATCGGCCCCTCAGCTTCCGACATGTTATGTTTCACCACAGAAGAGAACACACTTCTTTTTTTGATTTGCACGGTTCGCTGCCTACAATATCATGGGACCCCAACCGTGCTATTTATACGAAACGAGAGAACTTACTTCAGTGACATGACAAAAGAGGCCACCTTTGCGTAGTGACATGACAAAAGAGGCCAACTTTGCGCAGTGACTTGACAAAAGAGACCAGCTTTGCGCAGTGACATGACAAAAGATGCCAGCTTTGCACAGTGACATGACAAAAGAACCCAGCTTTGCGCAGTGACATGACAAAAGAGCCCAGCATTGCGCAGTGACATGACAAAAGATGGCAGCTTTGCGCAGTGACATGACAAAAGATGGCAGCTTTGCGCAGTGACATGACAAAAGATGGCAGCTTTGCGCAGTGACATGACCAAAGAGCCCAGCCAGTGACATGACAAAAGAGGCCAGCTTTGCGCAGTGACATAACAAAAGAGGACAGCTTTACGCAGTGACATGACAAAAGAGCCCAGCTTTGCGCAGTGACATGACAAAAGATGGCAGCTTTGCGCAGTGACATGACAAAAGAGCCCAGCTTTACGCAGTGACATGACAAAAGGGGCCAGCTTTGCGCAGTGACATGATAAAAGAGACCAGCTTTGCGTAGTGACATGACAAAAGAGGCCAGCTTTACGCAGTGACATGACAAAAGAGGCCAGCTTTGCGCAGTGATATGACAAAAGAGACCAGCTTTGCGCAGTCACATAACAAAAGATGGCAACTTTGCGCAACGGCCACAAAATAAACACATGGCTACCCTTCGCCTTATAAATTGAGGTGCAATGCGTCTGCAAGAGAACACTACACAATCTAACACTACATCATACATTCCTTCTCCACGTCGAAATGAACAACAAGAATCTAAAGGAATGATAGAAATTCGCGTACAAGATAAATGAAGCTGAGCGGAAGGCTACGGAGGAGTCCCGCAAGAAGGCAGAATGGGAGGAGACACGCAACATAGCAAGGGCTGCGGCGGCTCGCGAGGAACAAGCAAGGTCTGCAGCGGCTCGCGAGGAACAAGCAAGGGCTGCGGCGGCTACGAGGTCAGCTCCCCGCAATGAGCGGCCGTGTCGCAACAACCCCATCCCAGACGTCCCCAACGAGCGTTCACCGCAACTCCCACCTGAGGGGGAGACACCCCCCTTTGTTGGTGCGGGGACACGTGCAAGTTCATCAAATTGAAAGAACGCATCACCCTGGGTATGCGTTACTGGGGTTGCGCAAACTACTCCAGTGAATACCCCAACCGCCGTTTTGACACCTCATCCTATCGAGAACCGGTAACGAACACATGCACCATTTTTTCCAACATTTTCTCCTTCACATCACGTACTAACAATCTCACCCCTCGTTTTGCAGTCTCCGGAGCCCCTATGTAGCTACCGCAAGTGGATCGATCTTGAGATCCACCCTGCGGACCAATGGACCCTCGACTTCGAGGACTGGAATGTCAAACAGGACAAGGAGTTGCTGCAGGAGGAGCGCCGCAGCCACGAGCACACCCTGCGTATACAACGCGAGTCGCAAGCCCATCTCGATGCGTGCACGTGGAGGGAGCGGGAAGCTCACGAGATGGAGCGCAAGAGAAAGAGGGAAATGACAGCTAAGGCAAAAGAGTCCGCGGAGGAGTTCAACGCCGAGCGGGCAAGGAAGGGAAAGTGGCCCCGGTCCACACAGTAGGTCGTACGAGCAGTTGGATGGATTAGTCGCATATCATGCTATATGTTATGCATGTAATAAAAATGTACGCGGCATGTTACTCCCAAATGTATTATGAAGTTTATTTCTATTACACATAAGGTTATTATCTTTCGCATCTAATAATTTAGATAGCAAGTCATTTAACAATATTAACAAACCAATTCTCAGTAACATTACAATATCACTTACCACTATATATATCGAACGTTCTACAGTCAATCGTTCTTTAAAAAAATTTCCCAAAATTTTTTACGCACCTACAACATCCAGTGAACATAAACTTTTATTACAACTACACCAAATTTTTTTCCAGTTTAAAACTACAAAATTGGCAAAACTCTAAAAAATCATGGGGTACGAGTGCACTCGCCCTCCTATTGAGCGACTGCACTTTCTGTCGCCCATCCATTGTGCGATAGCATTCTAGTCGCCCAATAGAACGGCGACTGCATGTACTCGCCTGGACGTAAGGCGACTACAATATAATCGCCTCTCGGTTGGGCGAAACGCTCCAGCCGCCCAATGGGGGGGCGACTGGAGCCTATTGTTGTAAATAATTTGGCCGCGGGTATATTTATGTAATTTCGAATAAAAAATAGATTATCCGTACAAAAAATTCGCATATCTTTTTTAGAGGCTTCCAACACTATTTTGACAGCTTCAGGTATTCCTAGATAAGAAGATAGCAAGACTAATAGAAATAACTTGAAGCTACTCCAGGAAGCAAACAAAGCCTAATGTTCTCCAAATTAGCGTATTGGCCACTGATGGTGATTTAAGTGAGAGAGAGGAAGAACTGCTCCAATTGAGCCATAGTGTGGAACCTTTATCTAGGTTAGAGCAAAGTGCGTGGTTCTCCACTGGGATTTTCTTTTACTTAAGGAAGCAACTGGTGTTGTTCTGACATCTTGTAGTGTCAGATGGCAGTGTATTTGGAAAATATACGTTACTCAGGTTTAACCCTCAGACTGGGTCCACTACAACTTGTCGTTCGAATCCCTTGGGAAAAATAAGAACAGCGTCCACATTTAACCTTTTTTCCCATTAGCAAGAACTTATTTCAGTTGCATATCATAATGAATTTAAAGAACTATCAGTGTAATTTGGTCACACCATTCAGTTGGTTTTTATTTTGCAGTCCATGTTTTTCTGTTGTAGAAGTAGGAAGTCAGTTATTCAGCATTCAGTTTGCTTTCTAGTTTTCGGTAGCTGACAGAGTTGTGAAGCTTGTGGAATGCCGCAAGTATTCCGGATTGTGTTTGGTTCAGAGCAAGACTCGGGCCGCCACTCCTCTGTAACTAATTCCTTGTTTGTTGCTGTGAATAAGAGGGAGAAAACTGAAAAGCCACAATCAGTTGTGCGGCACAAATCGTGAGTGTGATATGCTCTGTTAGCTAACTCTGAACTTTGCTGTTTCCCACTATTCATCATCGAAACGTTCCAGAATTCATATACTAGCATTCAGAGTAAACTGCAGAGCAATGTGCGGTTTGTGTCTGACAAGTGGAATCAGAGCGGTGATCATACGGATCCTGCGATGATGCCCCGGGTGCAAGATCGGCGTCTCCTCCCTCCGGAAGAACCATCGGCGCCAGTGGATACAAATACGAATACGAATCCATATTTAAAACGAATACGAATACGAATATTCTCAAATACGAATACGAATCGAATGTCATAACAAATGCGAATTCGAATCGAATATGTACTTAATCGGTCGGATACGAATATCCTCCTACAACTTTTGTAACAAATCTCAGTAGAACAAATTTCACCGGTTTTTGATCGGTTATCAGAACGGTTACCGGTTTCAAATCGACCAAATTCAAATTTCGAACCACAAAATTCGACTGGGTTTTCCCTCGGTTTCGGAAATGGATCGAATACGAATCGAATAGTCTTGAATACAAATACAAATATTCCCGAATATGAATGTAAATACAACTAATCTCAAATACGTATATGAATATTCCTGAATACAAATACGAACATTTTTTAATACGGATTTTGCTTACCACATTCGCGTTTTTTCGAATACGAATATTGGATAAAACAAATTATCTGTTACCGTTTCCCTCCCCTACTCTTGATGAGGGTGAACCTATAGGCTCAGGGAGTCTGGAAGGCTGTCGATCTAGGTGGCGCTGAGTACTGAGTGGATAGGATGGTGTTGGGCACCATTCTTCAAGCCATGTTGCCGGAGATGGTAGCGTCATTGGCCGCCAAGAACTCGGCCATGTTGGCGTGGGAGTCCATTCGCACCATGTGTATGGGTGTTGACTCTACGCCATGACATTGAGGACATCCAGATGAAGAAGACCAAGACAATTGATGATTTTTTCCCTGTGTCTCACCGGGCTTGTGAATAACATTCGCATTCTTGGAGATGAGCTGGAGGAAGGTAAAGTGGTCAAGAAATTCCAACCGGCTGTTCCACAGAAATTCTCCCACATTGCCATCTAAATTAAGCAACTCCTCAATCTCAATACCATGATGGTTGAGGAGTTCACTAGGCATTTGAAGGATGTTAAAGAACGGCTAGGATTTGGTGGTGGAGGAGAAGAAGGATGCCGTCTGCTCTTGACCAAAGAAGAATGGCTAGCACGGTCTAAGAGCAAGCCTCGTAATGAGTCATCCACATTTGGCATCAAGCCTCGATGGTCAGTGTAACACCCCAGGACCCACATTACCCTGGGATGCTACTAAAACCACTCCACAATTAACCAATTTACAAGTTAAAATAAAATGCCAACAAATACTAAACAAGATAATACAAGCAGAAGCATAAACAACTAAGAAATAACAGAATAGTGATAACAGTTCAATATATATAATCAACTCCAACATAACCAAACGAACAATTCTCCAATTTAACATTATTAAGATGAAACATTCATTAACAAGATAGCTAAACAAAAGACTAGGATTCTTTCAACATTATTTCAGCATTAAAATATAATCCAAGTGCATCAGAGTGGTGTCGCTCTACCCTTCCCATGCATGCTCAAAGTCCACCTGTAGGGAGGGGAAACAAGGGTGAGATAAAAATCTCAGCAAGCAAACAGTTTAACAGGCTACTCAAACTATAAACAATTATACATCATCATTTATAATTCCATACAATCACAACCACAATCCGTCTCCACAATTATTAAACCACCACAGACTTCCATGAGTCATACCTCTTCAATTTTATATTTATATGGCATATGCATGCAGTCATTTTATCCACAAATAAATGCATATGAATTCTTTCATACTATGCTCCATATCACTCTTTTCGGTAGGATAAGAGGTACTTAGACACTGACAATATACGATCTTTGTCTGAATGCGGTCGCGGCTAGAATGCGGCGACATCTACATATGCAAATGACATGATATGATATGAATGATATGATAATCAATAATCACATTAATCCATCCTCAAAGGAGCATTATCATGCTCACAACATATCCACATCCACCACATATTAATTTCATGTTCCGCAATATCACATTAAGCAATAATTCCACATGTCAACTAGCAGAATATCAACATATCAACTGATCAATACTGGCTACCATCTCCACAATTAAAATATCATGCAATTATGGCATAATATATCAAATAATGACAATAATGTAAATTGCAAGTAGAAGGAATAACAAGTTAAACGGTAGCAACCATCGCTACGTTTACTTGCCTCAACCGACGAAATGAAGCAAATCAAGAGCGCTCAGGGACAAGACCACATATATTTTTTTCGGATTTTTCTACCGTGGGATCTGGGAGATACGGAGTCGGTAATACCGCTGTCCGTCAGGCATACAGATTGGTACATTCCGACGGTAATTCAGAGTTTAAAAATAGTAAATGAATTTTCTGGTCATGGCCGTAATTTAGAAAGTTGTAGATAATTTAGAGATATAGCTTCTGTATAAATTTCAGAATTTTTAGACTTCTGTGCTGTTGTTGGCACACGTTTGAATACTGCTGTCCAATCTGCCAGAACAGAGTTCTTCCACTGTTTTGGGCATTAAATTACTCCTAGCTGTGATTAAAATAAAAATAGGTGTCATTTGCTTGATTTGGATCATTATTTTTAAAGATACGAAAAAGTGAAACAACACTGCTGCAAAGAGTAATTTGTTGAATTATTGAGCGGAGAGGAGATTGTGCGGGTTCGGGTTTCTAGTGATGTTTTATAGATTTATGTCGTGCTTGTATGCTGTGGTTGTGTGCTGAGAGTTGTCTTTTGGACAGGTGGTCTTGTCCACAGCTCTTGATCTCTGTTGTGCCGCTCGTCGGATTGAGGCAAGTGAACGTAGCGGTGGTTGCTACCGTTTAACTTGTTATTCCTTCTACTTGCAATTTACATTATTATCTTAATTTGATACATGATGTCATGATTGCATGATATTTTAATTGTGGAGATGGTAGCAAATATTTATCCATAGATATGTTGATATTATGCTAGTAGACATGTGGAATTCTTGCTTAATGTTATAATGTGGAACATGAAAATAACATGTGATGGATGTGGATATGTTGAGAGCATGATAATGCTCCTTGTGGATGAATTAATGTGATTAATGAGTTGTCATATCATTCATGTCATATCATGTCATTTGCATATGTGGATGTCGCCGCACTTAGCCGCGACCGTACCGGTACAACATCGTATATTGCCATGTCGATGCACCTCTTCGCCATGAAGCATCGTATATTGCCGTAATACGATGAACTACAATTCCTGCCCTAGCAAGAGTGATGTGGAGCATAGCATGAAATCTTTGTGGAAAGATTCATTTGCATACATATGCAATATATATTGTGGTGATGTTATTTTGTGGAATATACAACTTTCTAGTTGTAATGTGGAATTGGCCCATGTGAGCTATTTGTGGTATGAAGACTGTTGATGTGGTCGTGGAATGGGATTCGTCCCTTGTGTATGGTAAGAGTCGTGATTGTGGCATGAGATTCTTTTCACTTGTATTAATTGTTGATAGCAATTGTGGATGTGAGAATTATTGAAATAGTGGGATGATCATACATATGTTTTATTGTCTTTGATGGTGATTTGTAGTTGAGGATATAACATTGTTATTTGTTGAAAACTAAATGTTTCATATGTTTTAAATTGCTATTTAAATGACTGCATTCATATGCCAATTAAATCTGAAATTGAAGAGGTATGATTCATGGATGTTTATGGTGATTAATAATTATGGACATGAACTGTGGTTGTAGTTGTATGGAATTATAAATGATGATGTATAATTGTTTGTAGTTTGAATAGCCTGTTAAACAGTTTGCTTGCTGAGATTTTATCTCACCCTTGTTTCCCCTCCCTACAGGTGGACAGTGAGCATGCATGGGAAGGGTAGAACAGCACCACACTGATGCACATGGATCATGGTTTAATGCTGTAATAAAGTTGAAAGAATTCTAGACCTTTGCATAGCTTTGTTTACATTATCTTAATAATGTCAAATTTGTGAACTATGTTTTAGATTAAAATGTTGGAGGATGTTTTAATTAGTGAATTGCTATCACTATCCGGTTATTCCTTAGTTGTTTACGCTTCCGCTTATACTATCTTGTTTAGTAATTGTTGCCAGTTTAATTTATCTTGTAAATTGGCTAGTTGTGGAGTAGTTTTAGTAGCATCCCAGGGTATTGTGGATCCTGGGGTGTTACAATAAAATTCATTTACTACCCACGAACAACGGTATTCACGACCCTGTATCTCCTAGATCCCATGGCCAAAAATTCTGAAAAAAGTACAGCAGATGCATCTAGCAGTTCTCTACAACTTTCATTTTGGTAGAGTCCACAGGAAAATTCGTTTACTAGGTCAAAACCGTGAGGACAGACGCGCTGCGTGATTCAATCTACAGACAGACATCATCTATTCTTTAATCGGGCAATTAATCTATTGACTACCATCAAAATCCGTGCCAAGAACCCTAATTGTTCATAAAAACAGAGGGTTTGGGATGGGAAAAATTACCTAAATGAAGAATTATCCCACTTTTTTCCTCCTCTTCTTCTTCTCCTTCCTTCTCCTCTCCTTCTCCTTCCTTCTTCTCCTTCCTTCTCCTCTCCTTCTCCTTCCTTCTTCTCCTTCCTTCTCCTTGCTTCTCATCCAATGTCAGCAGCACTTGGGGTGATCACCTTGGGGAGGAGGCGGTCACCAAGGGAGAGAAAAGAGCAGGGGGTATGGCGGCTGTTGTGGGGGAGAAAGGGAGAGGGGAGAAGGGAGAGGTCTTGACATGGGGAGGGTGGCGCACCCGCTTGGGCCTTGGCCCAAGGGTGGTGCCCACCTCCCAGACAGCCCAATCCGAAAATTAAAAATGATTTTTAATATATTTTATTTGTTTTCTATTATTCTACAAGTTTTAGTTTTTCCTTCCCGCGATTTGCCGAAAAACCTGCGACTCCGCGATTGTTTTAAAAACTTACGCCGTAATGACGTTCAGGATATTACAGCTAGGTCTCAGGCAATTTCTATGTATCATATTTTAAAGGCAAAGCTATGGCAAATAAAATAACCCGAGCCTTTCCTTGATAAGCTAAGCATATTATCTACTTGTATCCTGTGTGTTGGCTCATGGGGCATGGTGGTTTGTGATCACCCTTGCTCACTCAATGAATCCAGAATCAGGAGTCAGATCGCTATGCTTCAGCAATACACCTAGACATGATGGTGAAGAAGATGAAGGTGTCAACAACTAGGTCGCGAACCCCTAGTTGGCTGCCTGTGGGCACGTCCTGAGGGTCCCTCCTGCGTGCTTCGTTTCTCCTGTTGCATTTTATTGATTTCAGCCTGATCGGCCTATGAGTAAGTCTACTATTATATTTACGCTTCCACATGATATGTATTTTGATGTTCAGTACTATATTTGTGAGCACTATCTACTGATCCAGAGAATAGTGCGGTGGAATCACAGAGGAATCCAGATTGTAAAATCTGGGTCTGATAGAGCTGGTATCAGAGCATATCGACTGTAGATCATGAACTATTTAGCCTGGCCGTTAGTTTCAAGACTAAAATTATTTCTTCAAAATTTATCTCCAAAAATACAGGTAGTATTGCTCATTCTCATCCCTCTTAGATGGTTACCTCCATCTATATGCTGCCCTTGCCATTTATACTTCCATAGCTCTCTTATCCCGAATTCAATTCCATATAATAAACAAGAAGTACTCCTCTTGTAAACTCTATTTGCAAACTTAATTTTAGTCAAAATCACAATGCGTAAATTGAACCTTATTTTGAAAACTTGTTTTATCCTTGGAGGATTGAATATCGAATCGTTGACAAATTTTGTTGTGGTTGTGAACTTCTATGCTATCGGGTGGAGTCTCACTTGTTGGTGTAGTCTCCGCCCCGCGTCGTAGATATAGTGTTGGGCGGGTTGTCGGAGCTGTCCTTGAGTGCGGGGCCCTTCGGTAGAGAAGCCGATGTCGAAGTGAATGCTGGCTGATGGTACAGACACGCCGGGGGGCGGGGCAGGTCAAACCCCACGCCTGGTGCCGGAGAGGCGGACGCGGGGGTCTTCGCGCAGAGACATGTCCAGAGGTAGCTCGTTGTTGAGGTACCTTCTGAGGTCACATTAAAGAGGCGTAGTCGGTGTGACCTGGCAACCTCGCGGTCCAGAGGCGATGTCTTAATGGCAGCGAGAATCGCTGGCCCCGATGTGCTGGGGGCATTGCGGCCGTATCGTTGTCCCGATGCGGTCCCCTTCCCAAGAAGTAGGGATGCGTGGGGGCACGTGGCTGGCGCGGATTGTGTTGTCACCACAAGATGGAATTGGACCATGCGTGGCGGTTCGGTTTACTGTTGTTCTCCGCGGTTCGTTTCCGGTGAGGGGGCGCGGAGTTATATATATGCTGTCATCTTCCTGCGCCATCCTTTATTGTGACGTGGCCAAGTATGGGTAGGGTGGTCTTGGTTCTCAAAAATAGGCCTGCCTCTGTTCCCCTACATTCTCCGAGAAGGCCGTTGCACAGCCGGATGAGCATTGTGAAAGCAATCGGCGAATGTTGGTGAACAGAAGGGGGACATGTTTTTGACTTTGATTAGGGCTCGTGCTGAACCCCCGGCCGCGGCGGCCAGTCGCGGTGGAAGGCGGATGGCTACATTTTCGCTGATCGGGGCTTCCTGCATGTGATGATCTTGTTCTTACAAGCAGGCCTACTTTGGTTAATCTGCGTTCTTTGATCGCGTCTAATGATGCTAACCATCAAAGAATGTTGATGTACGGAAGGGGGCCTGTTTATGAGAACAAGTCCAGACTTGCTGTATATTAGCGGCCGCGCTCCCCGCCTGAGGGGAGCGCAGATAGCTGTATCCCCGCCGGTTGGGGCCGCCGGGTCGTCGCACGGGCATTGAAATCAGGGTGGCCTCTGCCGTTGCTGCGCGGGTTTGCTCGGGACAGACTCCGGGATCTTCGCGCGGACCAGGGGCGGAGGGCGGAATGGCATCCCACGGCTCGAGGACGGTGCTTGGATGGCGCTGTAGGTTAGACCGGTGCTTGCTTGTCGGCGCACTCCGCCAGCTGGGGGCGTCCTATCAAGAGGCGTCTCGGAGGTTGGAGCGGCCGGTAGACGCAGCGGCGGCGGCGTGGGCGGGAAGGTGGCGGTTGGAGAGAGAGAGGAAGGAGGGGGATGGAGGTTGAAGATAATACTGACGGGTGGGGCCGGCGTGTTAGTGAGAGAAGGGAGAGGATGGAGAATGAGTGGCCGGATTCGCGACACGTGGCAAAGAAAGGACATCTCGGCCGCCGGATGGTTAAGTGGGTACGACGGCTAGGATTAAGGAAAAGGTGGATTTAATATGGGCGCGACACGTGTCGGCAAGAGATAAATCCGGATTTTAAATTCGGATTAAATTTTCAGAAAATACCAGAAATATTTATAAATACTTAGAAAATATCAAATAATGTTTAAAAATTTTAGAAAATTCCCAAAAATTCTATAAAATGTTTTAGACTTTCTAAAAATATTTTCAACTTAAAATAGTTCTTTTAGCTTTTACAAAAATACCCTTTTAAGTTTGAAATTGATTTTAAAATCTTTAAAAAATCTTAGGGATTACTATAAAATTTTGGGAAGCTTAGGAAAGGCTAAATAAATTCTTTTTAGCTTTAATAAAATATTTAAAATATATTTTCTTGCACTAGGCTTTGGAAATAAAATCCAGATAACTCCAAATAAATCCCAGAAAATCACAGAATAATCCAAATAAAAGCTAAATGTTTTTAAAATACTTAATTGAAATTAGTATTTTGCAAACATTTACAAATACCTTTTATTGGATAATAATTTTATGTTTTTAGTCAAATTACTTTTAAGAAAAACCTTTTTGAAAAGGCTAAAAACGGGCAAATACAATCTCTCAAATTTAGGCAAATACCTTTTAATTAATTTTTTTTACTGAAATTTTGAAAATAACTATTTGAAATTACACGTGGCGAGTAATCCTTGGCGGGCGTGGGCGGTCGGGGCGAGTCTCCTGCGACGGGGACCCGTCGAGTTGCGGTGAGGTTGGTCGCCCATGGCTGCCATTCTTGCATTGATGGCCCCAAGTCGTGACCCGACACGCACGGAAGATGTGCCACGTCGTGCGACCTGCATTCATTTCCGAAGGAGCGGACGCATGGCGGAACGCGATTGGCGCGTCGTGCGCGGTCGTGCGTCCGTTTCTGACGGGGCACGATGCGTGTTGGTGGCCGCGCCACCTCGACTTCAATTGTGGGGAGGCGAACGATTCGTTTCCCACCGGCGGTGCGGGAGGTGAAGAGACTTTAAATATCTCTTGTGGCACCATGTCCACGCTCTTCTCCTCACGCCTCCTAATCTCTTCTCCTGTGCCCTGTTCTCTTGGCTTCTTTGCCACCGGGTTGCCCCTGTCATCATGTGGTTCCCGGAGAGCAATGGCACATAGCAAAGACCACGCTCTGCAAGCCGATGATAATACGATCTCCCGATGGTCGTCGCCGCTCGAGGTGCAGTATACGCTCGAGGGCGCACGATTCACCACTAGTAGACAAGTCGTGGGTGGCGACGGAGAAACTGGAAGGTCCGTGCTCCCGCATCTTGGGCCCGACGTGTAATATCCCGAACGTCGTTACGGCGTTTGTTTTAAAACAATCGTGGAGTCGCCGGTTTTTTCAGCAAATCGCGGGAAGGGAAAAATAAAAATTCAGTTTGGGCTGCCTAGGGAGTGGGCCAACCGCCCTTGGGCCAAGGACCAAGGGGGCGCACCCCTCGATGCCGCACCCTCCCTCATTTAACCCTAGACCCGCACCCCTCTCCCCTTTTCTCCCCCAAACCAGCCGCCACCCTCCCTTTTGGTGCCCCCATTGCTACCCTTGGAGCCAAGGAGAGGAAGGAGAAGGAGAAGAAGGAGAAGGAGAAGAAGGAAGGAGAAGGAGAAGAAGGAAGGAGAAGAAGAAGAGGAGGAGAAGTGGGGGTAATTCTTCACCTAGGTATTTTTTTTCCATCCCAAACCCTCTGTTCTTATGAATAATTAGGGTTCTTGGCACGGATTTTGAAGGGGGATTATAGATTAATTACCTGATTAGAGATTAGCTGCTGTCTGCCTGTAGATTGATTCACGCAGCGCGTCTATTCGTGCGGATTAGACCTAATAAACGATTTTTCCTGTGGACGCTCCCAAAAGGAAAGTTGTAGAGGACTGCTGGACACGTCTCCTGTAATTTGTTTGGAATTTTGGCTTTAGTATCTGGGAGTTACAGGGTCGGGAATTCCGCTGTTCATCAGGCGAGCAGATTGGTACAGACCGACGGTAATCTGTGAATTTGAGGTAGTAAATGATTTTTATGCTCATGGCAGTAATTGAGAAAGTTGTAGAGAATCTGGTAATCTATTTGCTGTAGAAAGTTCAGATTTTTTAGGCCCCTGTAGTATTGCTGGGATGCATTTGAATGCTGCTGTTCAGTCTGCCAGAACAGAGTTCTTCCTCTGTTTTGGGCATTAAATTACACCTAGGTGTGATCAAAATAAAAAAATGTGTTCTACATGAAAAATGTTGGCTTTTAAGTAACGAATCCAGAGAGGTAATGTTTGCTGTAATTAGATCAATATTTTTAAAGATACAAAATTGTTAAGCAGCGCTGCTGCAGAGGGTATTTTTGCTGAATTGTTGAGCGGAGAGGAGTTTGTGCGGGTTCGGGGTTTGTCGGACCCGGATTTTTCAATCTGAAATCCTCTTTGATTATTGCACTAATCCCTGGATCAGTAGTTAGTGCACACAGTACTTTGCTGAATCATACATACATCGCATACATCAAATATTACAGACCATAGTTTGAATTATGCCACGTCGGGCAATAGTTTACAAAAGGGGCACTTCAGCCGAATGTTATTAGTATCAAAGTATCACAGCGGAACAAAAGTAAGCCAACGCCACGAACAGCGGTGGGGATATGTGTGCATTGTATATCACCCGGACTTAGATGATATCGTGCACACGACCTAAAGTCTAACTTATGCGGGCCCGAAAGCATAGCGATGCCTAATTCACGTCGTTGTTCCCTTCCTCCTTGACCGGAGCATCTTCGTGATCGTAATGACCCTGCGTCCCTGTCTCTGTTTGATATTGCGAGTGTGAGCACACTATCCACCGTGCTCGACAAGTTACCACCGAGAATCGATGATTTCATGCTAGGCTAGATCAAGGGAAGGCTGGGGTTTGGTTGTTTGCCAAAAATTGCATGTGAATACCATAATTAAAATCCCTATGATCTAGCAGCTTTTAAAAGGTAAAGTGAAGTACAACCTTTGTAATAGCGATACTGATTCCATCCACAGTTACATGGCATCGCACCATATTGCATCTTTCGTTATAGCCACTAACATACCCTTTGGGACAAAACCGAGGCCAAATCCAAACTAGGGCAGTCCATCGCCCTCTTCACAAATCATTTCTAAAATAGAACTATATCTAGTTAAGTATCCCGTACGCCCATGACCGTAGGCACGACTATTCGAATAGTTTTTGACTCTGCAGTGTGTACACTTTCACCTGGCGATAATCCACCTATTGCCCCACGATTCCTTGGTCGGTGGTCAAATAGATAACACATGAGTGTTGAATATCTAGCTCACTAGTCATCTCACCCTATGGGTTGTTCCCACTTGCGGTGGGTCCCATCGTTACGGGATGTTCACCACGGCTACTAGCATTATCGGGCTCCACTCCCCAATGCTAGTGCACGGTGAGCGTCACCCTCACTCGGTGTCCCTTTAGGCCTCCTCGCCCTTGCATAACCATGTCTATCCACTACTGATGAGATGAGTCGGGGTTTCGATCCCTTCTTAGCCAAGTTGTATTTCTGAGACATGTGGTTGTCTTTGTTTACGGGCTAACATGACAAGATTCAGTCCTTAGAGTTATCTGGGTGATTCTACCACATTCCATAATTTTTGTGCTCCCACCGCACCACATTCCAGCCCCCAAATCAGCCACCTAGATACTAAGCAAGTTTGGGGATTTTTGGGACATAAAATAATAGTTCCAAACATTTCACCCGTCATTCCCACCATGACTGCCCAAATCATTTTTCATATTGCATGTGTGAGTTTTTGAGACAACTAAGTGTCCCCGTTTAACTAGCATGACTAAGCAATACGCTACATTATACTCTATTTGGGGAAATCTATTTTATACTAGTTTTACTATGGCGACAAGGTTCACACATACCAAGATGTTTCAATGGGTAATACTAGCAAGCATAATAATGGGTGTATAACTATATTCTGTAAATCTGAACATAATATACCACATGAAATAAGGCATGCACATGGATAATTTAAAAGAAATTAATTTGCATAAATCTGGGTTCAATATGGTCAAAGTGATAACTCGCCTTGGTCACAAAGTTCTGAGGGTTGGACGCTGGGGTCTGCTGCTGCCTCTGCTTCCTCTTCTTGTGCCTCGTACGCTATTTTAACCGGGCGCGAAAATTTGCATAAAAGAAAAGCAACAAATCAATCCAAATAACACCAGAAATGCAAATGAACTCTAAAAATTATGATTTCAGTTTCATTAGATAGATCTTGAATTGAGACGAATTTAGAAATTTGTCTCACTCGATTTGGAGTTAAAATGAAGAAGTTATGACATTTCAAAGTTCTCTGTTTAAATAAATCCCTAAAACCTGCCAGTGACCACACAGAGGTGGTACCACTGACAGGAGGACCCCACCAGTCAGAGGCACAAACGAGAATAATAAAAGAAATAAAATATGCGAGTGGGCCCCACCTGTCAGAGTTTAATGATTTTGGGGTTTGTTTAGGCGGGAACTTTGAAATGTCATAACTCTTCAAATCAAATCAGTGAGACAAATTCTAAGTCGTCTAAGTCAGATCTGTCAATGAACTGAAATAATAATTACAGGTTCATTGAATTTCTGGTGTTGATTGATTGCTTTGCTGTGGGCTGAACAGGGGCGGCGGCTGAAAGAGGCAACCTGCAACCTCGGGACTGACCAAGCGGTTATCACTGACCGTGAACAGTGCTGAGTGTTTCTTTAAGTATCCGTGTGCGCTGCTGTCGTGTGTGTGTTGATTCTGAGATTATGCGCCGTTGCACCTGCTATATTTCGTTGGCTATCTTGGTATATGAACTTATGGCCATGGCTGGTATATGTAATTTCCCAAATAAGGTGTAATGTGGCGTGTCATGCTGGTTAACGGGGACATCTGAAACTCACATGTGTGATGATTTGGGCGATCATGTTGAATGTTTGGTGTGTTGGAACTGTTGTCCCAAATCAGGCAATGCTGGCTGTCTGGGTGGTTTGGAGGCTGGGATGTGCGGCTGAAAAGTGGATGAATATGATCGCGGATAACTGGGCTGAATCTTCGTGCCGTGTGCGCTGTGACCCATGTGCTGTGGCAACTGGCTGGTGTCAGCTCGGGCTCATCTCACCGATGGTGGATGGGCGTGGTTCTGAGGGCGAAGAAAGGTGGAGGTGGTTCACCGGTCGTGCTGGCGATGAAGATGAAACCGCTGGCTGGTGGCCGTGGTGGGACCAGTGCGGTGGGACGACCGCAATGGCGACGGTGGGCTGGGCGGTGCGGCGATCGTGTCTGTTGACCGCGACCAAGGCTCGGTGGGCAAATGGTTATCGCTGTGTGTGTGCACTGCGGTCAAACTGTTCGGTGCGTGCGGTCGTGGCGGGCATGGATAACTGAATATAGTTCTATTTAGAAATGATTTGTGAAGGAATGGGAAAATGAGGCGATGGGCGCCTGGTTTGGTTGGCACGGGTTTTGTCCCGATGGTATGTTCGATGGCTATAATGAAAATGCAATATGATGCAGATGCCATGTAACGATGGATGGAATCGATATCGCTATTACAAAGGATGTACTTCACTTTACCTTTAAAAGCTGCTGATCATGGGATTTTAATTATGGTGTTCACATGCAATTTTGACAAACAACCAAACCCGACCTTCCCGATCTAGCCTGGCATGAAATCTGCATGCGTGTCGTGGCGTCGACACGGTGGATAGTGTGCTCACTGCAATATCAAATGCGACAGGGACGCAGGTCATGCGATCGCGAAGATGCTCCGGTCGGAGGAAGGAACAACGACGAAATGGGCGTCGCTATGCTTCGGGCGAACACAGGGGACTTTAGGCTGTGTGCGTGTATCACCTAAGTGCGGTGATATACAATGCACACATATCCCGGTCGCTGCTGGTGGCTTTTTGTTCACTGTTCACTGTGATACTGATAACATTCGGTGAGTGCCCTCTGTAAACTATTGCCCGACGTGGCATAATTCAAACATGGTCCGTAATATTTGATGTATGCGATGTATGTATGATTCGACAAAGTGTGTGTGCACTAACGCGATCCGGATTAGTGCAATAATCAAAGAGGATTCAGATTGAAAATCGGTCCGACAGACTAATATCGAACATCTGACGTAGGGTAAAGGCCTTAGTATGGACGTTAGACAAGGGATAGGATTATAATCTTACAAAACTTATGAAAAGAGTTTCCAAAAATATAGCGTATTATTTCTTTTCCTATCCTCCTTAGTTCTGCTCTATTCTATCTTCATTGAATATTTTAAAATGTTACTAACACTAGTAATTCTTTCCACAAATGGCAGGATATGCAGCGGAGGGCAACTAGGACTTCCTGTCTCATGGCCTCCCCACGGGAGTTCGCTTGACCTCCTCGCAGAGCTTTTGCACCACACAGGCTATAAGGACCAGCCCATGTACCCATGGCCGCAAGGCGTGGCAGTGGAGTGGAAAGCTGGGTGGTTGAGGTGTGCATCTACGCCTAGTGCTAGAGAAACTAAGAGAACATTAGTTATATGCTAAGTACAGCAAGTGTGAATTCTGGCTATGTGACATCAGCTTCTTGGGACATATAGTGTCCGCAGAAGGAGTATCAGTTGATCCCGCCAAGATTGCAGCACTGACAGAATGGAAGCAACCCACCTCCGTTACTGAAGTGCGAAGTTTTCTTGGATTGGCAGGATATTATAGAAGATTCATAGAGGGATTCTCTAGAATAGCCAGGCCATTGACCAAGCTACTCAAGAAGGAACAGAAGTTTGAATGGACCAAAACCTGCGAAGGAAGCTTTCAAGAGCTTAAGACAAGATTGACTACCACCCCGGTGCTAGTCCTACCTGATGTACGCAAGGATTTTGAAGTATACTGTGATGTTTCCCATCAAGGACTGGGATGCGTACTGATGCAAGGAGGCAATGTCGTGGCATATGCATCTAGGCAACTTCGCCCTCATGAGGCTAACTATCCCACCCATGATCTGGAATTAGCATCGGTGGTTCATGCCTGAAAAATCTGGAGGCATTATCTGATTGGCAACCATTGCGATATATATACAGATCACAAGAGCCTCAAGTATTTCTTCACCCAATCACACCTTAATCTGAGGCAAAGGAGATGGCTGGAATTAATTAAGGATTATGACCTGAGTGTCCACTACCACCCAGGGAAGGCCAATGTAGTAGCAGATGCCTTGAGCCGTAAGGCCTATTGTAATACCCTCATGGTACAGGAGCAACAACCAGAGCTATATAGGGAGTTGATGACCTTGAACTTGGAGATAGTGGAAGAAGGCACCCTAGCAGCAATAGAGATACAGCCAAGTATAGAAGAGAAATCATTCTTTGCACAACAAAAGACCCAACTGCTTTGAGAATGAGAAGATTAATGGAGCGGAAGGCACCTAAAATATCGTAGATCAACAAGGGGTTTTGAGTGCAGGACACGTATCTTTGTACCCACCGGAAGGCCTTAAGGCGATACTCAAGGAAGCTCATAGCTCGGCATATTCTCTCCATCACAGGAGCACAAAGATGTATCGGGACATGAAGAAGTGAGTCTTGGTGGCCACGTATGAAAAGGGACATCGCCGAACATGTAGCTTTCTTGTGATGTGTGTCGAGAGTGAAGGTGAACATCGAAACCAGCGGATTGCTCTGACCATTACAAGTACCCGGTGGAAGTGGGAAGAAGTAGGGATGGATTTTATCACGGGGTTTCCCGAACAAGGTCGAGATACGACTCCATTTGGGTCGTGGTGGATAGCGACCAAGGTGGCCCATTTATCCTGTCAAGACAACTTACAAGGGGACAAATTGGCGAGCTATACATGTCCCGCATCGTGTGCTTACGGTGTGCCAAAGCAGGTAGTCTCGGATCGAGGTCCCGGTTTACCTTGCATTTGGGCTAGCCTACAAAGCCCTTAGCACCCATATGGATTTTAGCACCGCCTACCACCCCCAGACGGATGGTCAGACGGAAAGAGTAAATCAGATATTGGAAGATATGCTTCGGGCTTGTGCCCTGGATTTCTCTAAGGACTGGGATAAGTGTCTACCGTATGCAGAGTTCGCCTACAACAACAGTTACCAAACCAGCCTTCAGATGTCCCCTTTTGAGGCATTGCACGGAAGAAAGTGCCGCACCCCTTTACATTGGTCAGAAGTAGGGAAGGGTACATATTTGGGCTGATACTACGAAGCAAGCGGAAGAAAGTTCGCTGATCGAGAGATCGGTTATTGGCCGCCAGTCTGAGCAGAAGAGCTATGCGAGATAAAGGAGAAGGCCATTAAGTTTCGAGATCGGAGACCATGTCTACTTAAAGGTGTCACCCCTACGAGGAATCAGACGATTTAAAGTCAAAGGCAAACTTGCCCCTCTCTATGTTAGACCCTTTCCGATCATAGCTAAGAAAGGAGAAGTGGCTTATCAGCTTGAATTGCCTGCAAGTCTAGCAGATGTACCTAACGTCTTCCATGTGTCCCGGCTCAAGAAGTGTCTTGGTGCGGAAGATCAAACCCGATGGGCGGTGGAGCTCGAGTGACGACCTACAAGGCGTCAATTAAGATCTTGGACCTTTGTGGAAAAGAAGACCGGAATCAAACCATCCGCATCTGCGAGTGCAATGGGTCATCACTCAAGAAGGAGGCCACACAGGAGCAAGACCCGCTAAGGAGAGATCACCCCGAACTATTCACCAATTAGGTTGAATCTCGGGGTCGAGATTCTCTTTAAGGGGGGTAGGTTTGTAACATCCTAAAAATTTGGAAATTCGAAATATAAACATTTCTGTATTTATTGCTTTATATTTTTTTTGGAAATCAACTTTTAAAGCATTTCTTAAATTATGATTAAGGTCCCAAAGGCCAAAGAAATAAAGTATTAGAAAACAAAGATTTTAAAATAAAATTTGAAAAGATGATACGATGCAAAATGAATATAGTTGGTCTTAAAGGTTTGAGAGTAATAATATGGTTAAGTTTGGATAAAGTTATGAGAGGTGGGAATAGAATAGAAATAAATGCACATAAATATAAATGTTGCATATGAAAAGTGGGATTAACAAAAAGAGTTTTTAGTGAATGAATATGTGTAGATAAACTCCTCATAAAATTAGGATTAAAAATATATATACATATATATGTAAGTGCATATAAAAAGGAAGAAATTAAATAAAATAATAAAAAGGAAAAATAAAAATTTTAAGAAAATCGGGAATTCGAACCGTAGGCCCACGACCAACCGCCCAACCCCGCCCTTTACCCCACTCTGTTCTTCTTCTTCCCAGACACCCCTCCCTCGCGCCTCCTTCTGAGCCGCCCCCGTGCCAGTGCCCCGCGCCCCGCGCCCGTGCCCAGCGCCCGCGCCCCGTGCCCCAGCGCCCGCAGCGTTCGGACAGCGGATCTACGCCCTTCGGACAGCGGATCTCCACCCCGGCGGCGAACACTGCCGCCGTCCGGCGCCCGCGATCGGCCTGCCGGCGCCTCTTTTTCTCACCCCTCTGCGGCCTTGCACTCGGCGCCCTCCACGCATGTGGTGGCGGCTGTCATGCCCTACCGCCCCGGTTGGCGCCACCGCCCATGGTTTCTCTCAGCCGGTCAGTCGCTCGCCACGTGGCCGAGTCTTCTGCGTCCAGCGTCTGTGGCGCAAAGGCTGGAGCCAGCAGCGAGTTGTCACGCCGGGAATCTCACTTTGCCCGCCGCTGACGCCACCGCCTAGAAAAGTGATGGCACGGCCAACTTCTTGTTGTCGACCGCTCCGCCGCCTACAAAGCCGTCGGCCTCCATTGTCTTCCCACGCCTTCCTCTCCCTCTCCCATGGGTAAGTGAGCTCAAAAGCCGGTGCCGCCACCTCCTCTTCTCCCCAACTCCGTGACCTCCCTCCCGTCGACTCGGGCCACCCGAGCTCAATTCCTCGCTCATACACCACCCAGGAACCCCACAAACCCATCCCGGCCTTCCCGCACCTCCACTCGGCCGTACCTCGCCGGCGCAGAAACCTTCCGAGGCGCCGCGATCGCTCGCCGGCTTCCCTCGGCGCCAAGCGCATTCGGTGGACCCAGACCCTCTCAGGCCACTCCTCGGCGGCGACACAGCCCCTCACGGCCTCTGCACAGCTACCCGTAGCCTCCACAGCTACCCCAAAGGGTAAATCACCCTTAAGGGGTGGCAAAGCCTCCAGACCCCTTGGCTAGCAGTGGGTTCTCTTCTCCCCACAGCTCCCGTGGCGTCGAGCCTTTCTTTTATTTTCATGCCGACATGTGGGCCGCACCGACAACGGCTACCGACCGAGAGGCGGCCGAGCACGGTCCCACTGTCGAGGCGGGCCAGCGCAGTGGGTCCACAGACCGAAGGGACCCACCGCCGATGGCCGGACGAGGTGGTACCAGCAGCAGAGGACCCCGATCGAGGCATGGCGAGAATAATAAAAGAAATAAAATATGCGAGTGGGCCCCACATCGAGTTTAATGGTCCCTTGTGCATGGACCCACTCGCGATGCTTTGCTGGCAGGTGGGACCGTCTGTCGTGACCTCTCGATCAACAACCGCCGGTGGGGTCCACATGTCGTAGAAAATAAAGAAAGGCTCAACCTAGCGGCGGAGCGGGCTCGAGCAGCGGGGGGCCGGGGAGAAGAATCGGTGCGCTAGCCAAGGGGTCGGGGAGGCTTTGCCTACCCTTAAGGGTGATTACCCTTTGAGGTAGCTCGGGAGGCGGCCGGTGGCGGTGGCGAGGCCGGTGAGGGCTGCGTGTCGCCGGCGAGGAGTGGTCGGAGAGGTCGGGGTCCATGAAATCGTTCTTGGCCGAGGGAAGCCGGTGAGGCGTCGGCGGTCGGGAGCATCGGAGTGGCCGGCGGCGGCTGCTGCGGCTCGTGAAGGTTTCTGGCGGCGAGGCAGTGCCGAGGGAGGTGCGGGAAGGCGAGGATGGGTTTGTGGGGTTCTGGGGTGGTGTATGGCGAGGAATTGAGCTCGGGTGGCTGAGTCGGCCCAGGAGGAGGTCGCGGAGTTGGGGAGAGAGGAGGCGGCGGCAACTCGGGCTTTGGAGCTCACTTACCCGCGGGAGAGGGAGAGGAAGGCGTGGGGAAGACAATGGGAGGCCGTACAACTTTTGTAGGCGGCGGAGGCGGGGCAACAGTAAGGTGGCGTGCCATCACTTCGAGGCGGCGGTGGCGTCGGCGGCGGCAGCGGTGAATTCCCGGACGTGATAACTCGCTGCGCTCCGACTTTGCCGCCGCGGGACAACGAAGACTCGCGCCACGTGGCGAGCAACGCGACCGGCGGAGAGAAACCATGGGCGGTGGCGCCAACCGGGGCGATAGGGCATGATAGCGCTGCCACGGATCGAGGAGGCGTCGGCGCAGCACAGAGGGTGAGAAAAAGGCGTCGGCGGGGTGGCGGCCTTCGGACAGCGGCGGTGTTCACGTCGGGGGAGATCATTGTCGGAAGGGGCGAGATCCGCTGTCCGACAGCGGCGCGGGGCGCGGGGCACGGGGCGCGGAGGGGTGTCGAGGAAGAAGGCGAGCAGGCGGGGGTGTGTGCTGGTTGGGGGTTGGGCGGTTGGCGTGGGCGGCCGTCGACCGATTTTCTTAAATTTTTATTTTCCTTTTATTGTTTTATTTAATTTCTTCCTTTTATATGCACTTACATATATATGTATATATATTTTTAATCTAATTTTATGAGGTTTATCTACATATTCATTCACTAAAACTCTTTTGTTAATCCCACTTTTCATATGCAACATTTATATTTATGTGCATTTATTTCTATTCTATTCCACCTCTCATAACTTTATCAAACTTAACCATATTATTACTCTCAAACCTTTAAGACCAACTATATTCATTTTGCCTTCGGATCATCTTTTCAAATTCTTATTTTAAAATCTTTGTTTTCTAATACTTTATTTCTTTGGCCTTTAGGGACCTTAATCATAATTTAAGAAATGCTTTAAAAGTTGATTTCCAAAACAATTATAAAGCAATAAATACAGAAATGTTTATATTTCGAATTTCCAAATTTTCAGGATGTTACAGGGTTCTAGCGACGTCTTTAGTTATTTTAGTCGTGTTTGTATCTTTGTAGTGTGTGTCTTTGAGAGTTGCCTTTTGGACGGTGGTCTTGTCCTAAGCGCTCTTGATTTGCTTCGCTTCGTCGGATTGAGGCAAGTAAACGTAGCGGTGGTTGCTACCGTTTAACTTGTTATTCCTTCTATTTTCAATTTACATTACTATCGTAATTTGATACATGATGCCATGATTGCATGATATTTTAACTGTGGAGATGGTAGCAAGTATTGATCAATTGATATGTTGATATTCTGCTAGTAGACATGTGGAATTCTTGCTTAAAGTGATATTGCGGAACATGAAATTAATATGTGGTGGATGTGGATATGTTGTGAGCATGATGATGCTCCTTTGAGGATGGACTATTGTGATTTATGATTATCATATCATTAATGTCATATCATGTCATTTGCATATGTGGATGTCGCCGCACCTAGCCGCGACCGTACCGGTACAACATCGTATATTACCGTAATACGATGCACCTCTTATCCCGCTGGGAACATCGTATATTGCCGTAATACAATGCACCTCCTATCCCGCGTGGAAAGAGTGATGTGGAGCATAGCATGAAGCATTCATATGCATTTATTTGTGGATAAAACGACTGCATTCATATGCCAATTAAATCTGAAATTGAAGAGGTATGATTCATGGAAGTTGTGGTGGTTTAATAATTGTGGACACGAATTGTGGTTGTGAATGTATGGAATTATAAATGATGATGTTTAATTGTTTGTAGTTTGAATAGCTTGTTAAATTGTTTGCTTGCTGAGATTTTTATCTCACCCTTGTTTCCCCCTCCCTACAGGTGGACTTTGAGCATGCATGTGTAACACCCCAGCCAAAAGAATGACCTGAAATGCTACCAAACTAACAACATAATAAAGATAAACTAAATTACCCTACAAGTTTTCGGCAGAACCTCCTTTGTTTATTGTCTAACTCCGAGGTTCCAACAAGCATAATCAAAGGATATAATTAATCGAAAGCAATATAAGCTATACTAAGTAGAACACGACTATAAAACTTAATTAATGGCGGAAGCAAAATAAGCAAGTTCTAGTTCTTTGTTACAAATTAACCTCTTAGTCATAAGCCAAATCTCACTTGAGCTACTCAACAAATAATCTAATTTCTATATTCCTCCCATGGTGAATAATTCGTGCAAGTGCAACAACTCTAGTCTTCCTTTAATCCCATGCATGCCAATCTCATGAAGGTACCTAAAACAAACAACAAACAACAACAACAGCAAGAGTGAGTCCAACGACTCAGCAAATATAATAAGTAATTACAAGAACAACCATGAACATCATCTCACAATTTAACCATCAATCATATAATGAACCATGCTATGCAATATGATCAACAATCTCTTTATCTCTTCTCTTTAGCATTTTACGGTAATGCGGGTGTGCATCGTCAATACACACCCATGCACCACCATCGATACAGGGACCAATTGCCCATACTCCACAAGTATGGGACCTTTAACCCATCATGACATCAACATGGCGGGGACCTCGGCGCTTGGTCATCTCGTGACCAAGACTTCAATATATCGGCATGATGCATATATGTGAATGTCCCAATAAATAAAACTTGCATTCACCATATCCATGCATCATAACTTCTCATAAACAACTTCAATTGCAGCATAATGCATATATGTGAATGTCTTAATGAATAAAAACTTGCATTCACCATATCCATGCATCATAAATTCTCATAAACCACTTCAATTGCAAATACCATAAGCAGTACCAACATGTCATTATCCCAACCAAGATCGCATACACTCATAATACCGATCAAACATCCACAAACCATCATTCATCAACAATCACACTATAAAATTTCAACCATCATTATACTTGCCTTAATCGAGAATACGAAGAACGGCGAAGGTGCAACCCACGGAATCCGCTCTCCTCCTGAATAATAATTAATAATTACTAACGTAACAGTAACGGGTATTTAGATACAAAATATCAACAACCCCAATTACCCCAACAATTTATCTTAACTAAATTCCCAACTCGCACAAACTCCTCTCCGCTCAACAAAATGGCAAGAACCCTTCTGCAGCAGCGCTGCTTCACAATTCGTATCTTTATAAATAATGATCCAATATAGTAAACAATACCTCTCTGGAATCATGACTTAAAACCTACAATTTTCATGTAGAACTCCTATTTTATTCGGATCAGAACTAGATGT
This sequence comes from Bonia amplexicaulis, assembly GCA_036346245.1. Lineage (NCBI taxonomy): Eukaryota > Viridiplantae > Streptophyta > Magnoliopsida > Poales > Poaceae > Bonia > Bonia amplexicaulis. Next base: position 801,220 of record CM070749.1, on the reverse strand, counting down.
AATTTAATGCCTAAATAGAAAACTTTCTGATCTGGCAAACTGGGCAGCGAAACCAAATCGCGTCCCCACGACAGTAAAGAGGTCTAAAATCCCGAAAATTACACATGAACTAGAACTCTGAATTATCTACAACTTTCTCAATTACGACCCTAGCCATAAAATCATCTACTATTTTTAAAATTCGAATTACAGTCGGACTGTAACAAACTGCCCGCCTGACGGACAGCTATATTCCCGACACCGTATCTCCCAGATCCTACGACAGAAAAATCCGCAAAAATTACAGCAGACGCATCTAGAACTCCTCTACAATTTTACTTTCGGGAAGAACCACAGGAAAAATCGTTTACTAGATCAAAACCGCAAAACAAGACGTGCTGCGCGAATAGATCTAGAATCAGCCCATGAATAAACTCTAATCGGGCAATTAATCTATAATCCTCCATTAAAATCCGTGCCAAGAACCCTAATTATTCCTAAAACAGAGGGTTTGGGATGAGGAAAATTACCAATCTGAAGAATTTCCCAAAATTTCCTCCTCTTCTTCTTCTCCTTCCTTCTCCTTCCTTCTTCTTCTTCTTCTCTTTCTCTCCTTCTCCTTCTCCTTCTCCTAGGGATAAGGGGGTGGCCGTGGGGAAAAGAGGGAGAAAGGGCTGCATTAAGGTGGGCAAAAAAAGGAGAGGGGAAGGGAGGGGTTTATAAAAGGGTGCTAGGGTTTAGGAGTGGGTATGGGCCCCATTTGGTGGTGGCCCAAATCGGTCAGCCCACCCTTCCGGACAACCAAAATATTCAAATGAATTGTTTTAATTTATTTAATTTATTTTACAATGTTCTACAATTTATATTTTTCCTTCCCGCGATTTACCGAAAAACCGGCGATTCCGCGATTGATTTAAAATCTTATGCCGTAACGACATTCGGGATATTACAGCATGGGAAGGGTAGAGTGGCACCACACTGATACACTTGGATTATATTTTAATGCTGAAATAAAGTTGAAACGATTCTAGTCTTTTGCTTAGTTATCTTGTCGATGATTTTTTTTATCTTAATGATGTTAAATTTGGAACTGTTCCTTTGGTTATTATGTTGGAGTTGAATATGAATATTGAATTGTTTTTGCTAATCTATTTTTTCTTAGTTGTTTACGCTTCCGCTTATATTATCTTGATTAGTAATTGTTGCCAGTTTAATTTACCTTGTAAATTGGCTAGTTGTGGAGTGGTTTTAGTAGCATCCCAGGGTAATGTGCGTCCTGGGGTGTTACAGTTGGTATCAGAGCGGGCTTTAGGTCCGTGGTAATTAAACTATTAAATTGACACACTTGCACATGTAGGATGGGGAAGGGTTTGTATATTTTGCATATACCCTGTTGAATTCATTGCATTATTGCTTGTGCCTTATTGGCTTGTTGATATTGTTCTTGCTTAAATGTGGATTGTGGTGGCTGTAGGATGCCGCCTATGCGTAGAAACCGTGGCCGTGCAGCTACGCCAGTAGCGCGGCCAATGGTCGAGGAGGCCGAGGTTACTCAGTCGGCGGGTGGTAGTTAGGAGGAGCTGTTGGCCACTGTGAGGGCCATGCAGGAAGAGTTGAGTGCGTTGAGGCAGGGGCAGCTGGCCCCTGGTGTTCGTGCTGATCCGGTGCCAAAGGTTGCGACAGTTGGAGCAGTTAGCGGCCTCTCGCTCCGTGAGTGGGTAGGTTTGAGCTGGATAGCTATAGCGGTGTGGCCCCCCTGTTCAGGCCACAGACTGGCTGTCCTATGTGGTGGACAAGATGGAGGCATTTGAGGTGGTTGCCTCCGATCGTGTGCACTACGTGGCGCGACTTCTGAAGGGAGAGGCTCAGATCTGGTGGAAGGGAGTGCAGACTGCTCGTACGGCTGCACATGGAGCGCTGTCGTGGGCAGAGTTTGTTCGGCAGTTCGAAAGGAGTTTCTACCCGGAGACCTTTCTGGACAAGATGAAAATCGACCTGAGCAAGTACACGCAAGACAAGCAATCTGTGGCAGAGTATGAGGTGGGTTTCAACCAGATAGTCCGTTTTGTCCCGCATGTGGCTCGGGATGATGCGGAGAAGGCCAGGCAGTTTCGTCAGGGGCTCAAACCTTCGATCCACCACCTGCTAGGTGCTTTTCAATCACAAATTTCCGTACCTTGGTGGAGCAGGCTTTGGGGATTGAGATGCAGCAGGCTTACACAGATGACATCCGCAAGGCCACTAGAGGAGATCAGCCTTGAGGCCATAGCGAGAGGTAGGGGTGCAAACGGATCGGATTCGGACGGATATTATTGTTACCATATCCTAACCCATATTTTTTCTTCGGATTCGGTACCAATCGGATTCGGTGCCGGATCGGTCGGGATTAACCCGAGCCGTTTGCACCCCTACTTGTTTGTAAGGAATGCATGCAGTACAACAAATGGAGTAGGAGGACGTACTGTCAAGAACTTGATGTTACTACTTAATAGCTGATGTGGAAGATTTTATTTTACCATTGCAAAAGAAAATGAAACGTCAAATAGTAGCACTAGCCTGAAATCAAACTTGAAGACGTATCGGATTCGGGACGGATATTACTGTTACCATATCCTAACCCATATTTTTTCTCCGGATTCGGTACCAATCGGATTCGGTGCCGGATCGGTCGGGATTAACCCGACCCGTTTGCACCCCTAGCGAGAGGAAGGGCTTTTCTAGAGGCCCTGCGCACAAGAAGGCGAAGAGTCGTTGCCACCAGCCCTACCGTGGTAGTGCAGGCGATCTAGCTCTCTTGGAGGGAGCTCCTGCATCTGCGTGCCACCAAGGCCCGGCCGGGCTTGGTGTGTTTTCGTTGTGGAGATCCGCATAGGTGGAGTGACTGCACTTGGAGTGGACAGTGTACTATCTATGGTAATAACCACAAGGATGTGGTGTGCAGGCAGAAACCCAAGGGGAAGCTACAGTAGGAGTTAGCGCCTACACCTTCAGTAGGCTCTACCCGTCCTTACGGCACCGTGCAGATGATGGCAGTGGCTCCTACCCCGTAGTTCTAGCCCGCGGTGCCTCCACCTGGAGGATATTGGGTCCAGCATCCTGCTACCCCTGCGGCGCCTGTACCTCAGTGGACTGATGCGCCGACTTTCATGGGCGAAGGAGGTTCTTCTTCTCCAGCTGTTCCTGCGGCGTATGCCATGCCAGCGTCTAATGGTAGGGATCGTGGAGACGTGGTGACATGTACCTTATCTGTTGATTCTTTCGATGCTTCTGTACTTTTCGATTTAGGGGCTAGTTTCTCTTTTGTTTTGGAGGTTTTTGTTCAGCGGGCAGGTCTGTCCATGTAGTTTGTTGGGAGAGCTGTGGTTGTTAGTTCTCCCAGTGGGCTTATCTCCAGTGCCCATGTTTGCCCTGGTTGTGTGGTGGTTCTAGCAGATGAGGAGTTCATGGCGAACTTGGTGGTTATACCTCTGGAGCCTTTCGATGTGATCCTTGGCATGGATTGGCTCGCGCAACATCAGGCTGTTATCTCTTGCTTCTGGAAGACAGCCACTTTGTAGTCTCCGTCTGGACGTGAAGTTGTCTTCCAAGGGAGTGCCCCGCAGTACTCCCTCTCGTTGTTGTGCCAGTTGTTCCCCAATCGGCGAATGCAGAAGTCAGGACTTCTGTGGGCCATGGTTGAGGGACATGAGGCTATTTTGAGGCTAGAGGATATACCTGTGGCTTGCAGGTACCTAGGTGTTTTTCCTATTGAGCTTCCAGGTCTGTCACCAGAACAGGAACTGGATTTCCGCATAGACCTTGTTCTGGGTACGTGGCCTATCTATAAGTCCCTGTATCGGATGGCACCTGTGGAGCAGGTGGAGTTGAAGAAGCAGTTGGATGAACTCCTAGCTAAGGGGTTTATTAGACCGAGCACGTCACCTTGGGCTGCTCCGGTTTTGTTTGTGGGAAAGAAGGATGGCACCAAGAGGCTCTGTGTGGATTATTGAGCACTTAATCAAGTGACGATCAAGAACAAGTATCCATTGCCTCGCATTGAAGATCTCTTCGATCAGCTGAGAGGTGCCAAGGTATTCTCAAAGATTGATTTGCAGTCTGGTTATCATCAACTGCGGATCAGAGAGGAGGATATAGAGAAGACAGCTTTTAGCACAAGGTATGGGCATTTTGAGTTTGTCGTTATGTCTTTTGGACTAACAAATGCCCCTGCTGTCTTTATGGAAGCCACGAACATGATGCTCCATCAGTACCTGGACTCCTTTGTTGTGGTTTTTATCGATGACATTCTGGTTTATTCCAAGACGGAGGAGGATCATGAGTTGCATCTCAGTCTGGTCCTGGATGCCCTTCGGAGGAATAAATTTTATGCAAAGCTGAAGAAGTGTACTTTCTGGCTGTCCGAGGTTGGATTTCTTGGTCATACCATCAGTCAGCATGGTATTACAGTGGATTCGAAGAATGTGGCAGCGGCGATGCAGTGGCGAAGGCCATCTAATGTGTCAAAGATCCGGAGTTTCCTTGGTCTTGCCGGTCACTATCGGCGCTTTGTGCAGGATTTCTCTATCATCGTCAAGCCGATGACCCGACTCACGCAAAAGGGTGTTCCTTTTGTGTGGACAGATTATTGTGAGTCTGGCTTTCAGACCTTGAAGAGCAAGCTGGTGAATGCACCTATCCTATCCTTGCCCGAGAGTGGCAAGTGTTTCAAGCACCCTACTCATATGATTGACCTTTCATTCAGTGGATCACTCAGGCTAGGCTTTCTTCTTCCTCTCCGACCGGGACACCGTCATAAGCCTCTCTCTCTTTGGTGAGCCGTACCTTGAATCCATTCACCCATACCTCCGCATGCATGCATGTAAGCTCACGCGTACCCCTTTTTGTAGCTTCTCTATTGTCAGATTTCACTATCACCGAGAACCTCCTCTTTGCCATCGACAAAGTCTCCGACGCTAGCCTCCTCCGCTCCTCCTCAAGCACCACCCTTACCTCCCATAAGCTCCTCGTCCCTCATAGAGTAAGTGAAGTCAAAAATAGAACTAAAGTAGTTGAAGTCAAAATTAGAACTAAAGTAGTTGAAGTCGAAAAGAGAACTAAAGTAGTCGAAGTCGAAAAGATAACTAAAGTAGTCAAAGTCAAAAAGAGAGTCATAGCAGTCAAAGTCAAAAAGAGAGTCGTAGCAGTCAAAGTCAAAAAGAGAGTCATAGCAATCGAAGTCAAAAAGAGTACCGTAGAGGTCAAAGTTGAAAAGAGTATCGTACGGGTCGAAGTAGACAAGAATACCATAGTTGTCGAAGTCAAAGAGAGGACCGTAGCGGTCGAAGTCGTAAAGTGCACTGTAGCGGCCGAAGAGTGGTAGTAGTTGTAAGGTGCATTGTAGCTGCTGAGGAGTGTTAAAAGTTGTAAAGTGCATTGTACCAACTAAAGAGTGTTTGAAGTCGAAAAAAGCACTATAGCATACGAGAGGAGATAATTCAGACCTAACCAAAACTCAAACACTTATAACTATTACATACGAACTCCAAATTTAGTGATCTTTGTTTCTAAATATTTTTAAAATCATGATCTTTCTAACTATGCAAAAATATTTAAGTTTTTTCTTTGTTTAAGTTTATTTGGCTCTTATTTGTATTTATATGGATTTCATCAACTAGATGACATTGTGCCAGACAACTCGCACCCGAAATATTCTCTAAATAGGAAGAGAAAGGCAAGCACCCCTTTGACCATGTTAATCCCAGTATTTCAATTATTGTATATTATTTGCAAAATATTTTATGCATGCGTGTATGTCCCATTAAAATTGCTATATTATGGGTAATGGTAGTTACAACCACTTATATGCATTGAACCTCCTTATAGATTTGACATCCTCGCTATTGTAACCCTTAGGACATGGTTTGGCATAGCTAACGTCAAAATTTGGATATACTACATTGAGTACATGTTCTAGATGCTTAGCCACACACAAGTTTCTACTAAGTTTGAACTTTCGAACAAATTTTCACGTGGACTTGATGGTTTTAAAATGTTAGACCAGATGAGGAACCTCTGTTAGTTTGGTATAAAACAAAATGAAAAAACCTAGTTTTTGGATGCAGGCGAGTTATATGATAAACTGTCAGATGTGCGGAGGAACCTCACATGTGTATAGGGGGAGATTCTTGCCCTGGTCAATTAAGGACAGAACATCATTGCCGCACATCTATATCACACCATACAACCACATATGCTATATGGGCTCAGGCTTTAGCTAATTAAGTTGTCTAGGTCTAGCCTTTCATTGTGGTAAGCGTGGATGTAGTGAGGGCTCCATTCACCAAGGTGTTGGGACCAAAACTTGCTAATACAACAGTGAATGCCCACTTGGAAGACGGATCTAAGTAAGGGTCTTCGCTTAGGAGATGGACCTTAGAGAGGATTCGATTGCTCTCTTAGGAGATGGACCTAAGAGAGGTTCAATGTTCATTGAGCTTGTAACACCCCAGCTAAATAATGACCTGGAATGCTACCAAACTAGTAACATAATAAGGATAAACTAAATACGTCTCACAAAATTTCGGCAGAGCCTCCTTTGTTTACTGTCTAAATCAAAGGTTTCAACAGGCATAAATAAAAGAGCAATGCATAACATCAAGTAATATAATCAAGTCTAAGCAAATTGACTTAAGTCTAATAGAGCATCCATAGTTTTAATATTTAGAAAAAGAGCGGAATCATCATAAGAGAATTCTAATCCTTTATTATAATTTAAACACGACAATCAAAATCATCTACTACTTAAGTAATTCACGCAAATAGTAGCAGTTCTTATTCCTTTCTTCCATTGTGGATAGAACGTGCAAAGTGCATTAATTCTAATCTTTCCTTTTCCCTATGCATGCCGGTCTCATAAAGGTACCTAAAAATACACAACAACAGCAAGAGTGAGTCCAACGACTCAACAAATATAATAGAAGGCAACAAGAACATAGAATGAGCGTCACTTCACAATTCCATACATCAACCATATAAATAAGCCATACTATGCAAGATGATAAAAAATCTGTTTATCTCTTTCTCTTCTGCATTTTACCAGTAATGCAAAGTGTGCATCCGTTGATGCACACCCATGCCTATACCATTTGGTATAGGGACCAATTGCCCATACTCCACAAGTATAGGGACCTTTAGCCCGTCATGTCATCAACATGATGGGGACCTCGGCACTTGGTCATCTCGTGACCAAGTCTTCAACAAATCTACATGATGCATATGCGTGAATGTCTCAATAAATAAAACTTGCATTCACAATATCTATGCATCAGAAATACTCATGAATACTTTAAATTGCAATCGACCATAAACAGCACCAATATATCCTTACCATAACCATGAACACATATACTCATAATATATGTCAAACATCAACAAGCCATCAAACATCAACAATCCACACTATCAATTTTAAACCATCATCATACTTGCCTTAACCGCGAGAAAACAGGGGATGTGCAGAAGGTGCTGCCCCTGGGATCCGTCCTCCACCTGAATAATAATTATAATATTTGCTAAGATAACAGTAATGGACCTTTGCCCAAATAAAAACAATCACGAACTAATAAATTTGTCTAACTTGGTTCCAATCCCTGAATCCTATAGGTCATCCTACCTTCTCTGTGAATAGTCAACTTCAAAACTTCATATCTATTGGTACAGGAGTCCGAATAGGGTGTTCTTAGACTTTCTGGAAATATGATTAAATTATCTAACTAAATCAATCTGGTGAGCCTCCCTGATTCGACCATCTTCTATCCGTACGATCCAATTTTCTAAAACATCAATTTCACATCGGGCTCTCTGGACAGCGTACTAAAATTGCCATAACTTTCGCCCCGAGTGTCCGAATCATGATTTCTTGACCTTTCTGAAAAGCTAAGACAATTATATACAAGATTCATAATATGGAGATCCTCTGATTTTTCCAGTTTTCTAATCGCCCAAACCAATCTACTGAAACCTGACAGAAATCTCCTGATCTGCAGATCAGTCCTACTAGAAAAATCATAACTTTTGCTACAAAGGTCCAAATGACGCGTTCTAGCACTTCATGGAAAAATAATGACGTCCTCTACAACTCTATAGGAGATGTACAGACCTGAATCCCCACGAAACTACCCCAAAACAGCCGCACAACAAAATCTATCATAACAGTCCACAATACCGACATTGCTACCACAATTAAAATATACACTTAATTGGGGAAAACATGGATTACCCTTGATGAATCGCTGTAGAACACGAAGAACACCCCACGAACTCCTCCTCTTTTCCTTTACCCTTTTCCCTTTTCTCTTCCCTTCCTCCGGATCCAGTCGCCTTGCTGCGATTGATCTCCTTCCTCCGCTCGATCGACGGCGAATGGGGATCTTCTTCACCGCAATGGGGAGAGGGAGGGGAAGGAGCTGCTGCGGGGCGGCGCAAGGGGACAGAGGGGCGGCGCAATGGGAGACAGAGGGGTGGCGCAATGGGAGGTAGGGGCAGCGCAATGGGTTGGAGGAGGGGCGGTTAGGGTTGAGGAGGTGGGCGCCCCCCTCTTGGTCGAATCCCACAGGCCAAGGCCGAGCCCAGTTGCCGTGAAAATTCAGAAAACCCCCCTCAAAACTTGTTATTTAATTCTTTCCTTTAAGGTCCTTCTCTCCAATTAATCGATTATTTGTTGAATCACTTCCGATATTTTACAGGGCTGGTGCAAGGTTAGGACTAGATGACGTTCTGCCTCTTCCCCTTGTTACGCTATTATACGTTGTGCAAAAATTTGAATAAAAATCAGTAAACCAAATAAATTCTCACAAAAATTCAAACGAGCTCCAAAATTCATGGTTTCGATTCATTGGATAGATATTGAATTTGTATGAATTCTGAAATTTGTTTCACTCAATTGGAGCTGAGATGAATAAGTTATGCTTATTTAAAGTTCTCAATTCAAATATATTTGAAAAAAGGAAGAAAGAGAGACACTGACAGGTGGGGCCCTAGGCTATTTTAATTTTTCTGTTATCTTTTTCTTTTCAAACTCGCTGAGATGTGGGACTGGTTACTGTTTGGCTTAAACGATATGGGCCACATGTCAATGGGTGCTTAAGTTTAACTAATCATCATTAGCCCTAATTACGTGACTTAACCATTATTAGCGTTAATTAATCTTAGATTTAATCCTCACATCTTAGCTACAGGACCTTCTTCTACCTACCAAGATCGGCGAGCTCATTGCCGGTAGAGGGAACGACGGCCGGCCATGAGCATTTCAAAAGATGAGATGCTCATGCCTATGTGCACATTCGGGCTCGGTTAGGCCGACCAATTTGGTGGTGGTGGCTGTCGGCAGCGGCCATAGGCGGCGGCGGAACAGGGGAGGGGAAGGATGAGTGGAGAATGAGCTGGGTTTTATAGGCAGCGGAAGGGGCTAGCGACATGGGGGCGTGGCGCTAGTGTGACTATAAGGCCAGCGATTCGTGCTCGTGTTACAGTAGTGACATGCCACAGGGCATGGCTGTCACGCGGATGGCAGGGCGCGTGTGCCGAAGAACATGGGTGGTAGCATAGTTAGGCGGATGGCGATGCGATGGGGTGTTGCCAGGCAGGCTGTGGCTGATGGGAGCGGCTGCGGGGTTAGGTCATAGTGGTGTGGGCACGCACTGTGGCTAACTCCAGCGGCATGGCGCAGTGGTCTGAGCGGTGCCTCGTCGTCCTTCGGCCAGGTGGTGGGTCACAGAGGGGATGGTCGGACGCAATAGGCTCCTTGGTGACGCGGTGGCGGTGCTATGGTGGAGCAAGCACTGACTCAGCGTTATGGGCGTGGGGTATGCTAGTGACAGGTGGTCTGAGAGGAGTGCGACTGCAAGGCAACGGGCTGCCACGGTGGCCTGGTGGGGAGAAATCTCTACCATGGTAGAGATATCGGCTGGGGAAGATCCGACCCAGTGGCTGGCGCGGGCCAGGCCAAAAGGCTAGGAAATTTTCTTCTTTCATTCTTTTTCTCTTTTTTAGATCCCATGCATATTTCCATAGTTTTATTAATCCCACTTTAATCATCTTTATTAAATCTAGTTTTCCATATTTGCATATTTCCAAATTTCTGAATTTTCACTAACTGATTCTAAGTGAGTCCTCCTACCCAAATTTTTGGATTATCTCTTCAGATTCGCGTTGATTCTAAATTTGGTTTCTATTGGTTGCATCCTTCTTTCGGAATTCTGTTTTCATGATTTCTTAATTGTTGGAAACTCAAGCAAAATCCAAGGAAAATCCATTAAAAATCCAAATGCCACGAAGATACATTCCAAAATATTTGAAGAGTTACATATTTTTCAAGATCCAAATTTTAGGATGTTACAGTAGGGCATGAGGAGGGCTTGGAAGAAAAATTGTGGGTGGTGACACTGATTACTTGATAAACAGAGTATGGATATACATCAATGGGGGAAAGGTTGGATTATAATGCAAGTGATACTGGTGGATTTAAAATGTAAAAGATGTTGAATGGTACTGGTGGATTTTAAAACGTAAAAATATTGAAACCATGATACAAGCGGTATGGGTGGATTTTAAAAGTAAGGATTTGAAGTGATGCTTAGATATATAGTTGAATGGGGGTGTTGCATAGTGAATCAAAAATTGGATGTATGAAGTTAGGAAGGAAATTGAGATTCATGTGAGGAATAGGAGACCCTGATTTGGTGAATGAAACTACGGATAATGCTTTGGAAGTTAGATGATCTGTGGATCAGATAAATGATAACATTCACTGTTTGGAGTATTAGACAACAGTTGTGCTGTGACTAAGCAATGGAGGGAGATACCCTAGATTCAATCAAGTCGAAGCAGACCTTACAAGGCCTTGGATTAAAGCGCCCATGAATGGAAAGACTATGGGAGTAAATTAGTCTGTTGATATTGTGACCTTGGAGGATGCTAGGATACCTTTACAAAAGAAAGGGGTATTTTAAAAGTTCAAGTATTTCAAAACCATTTTCGAAAAATCAGTCTTGTTATAAAATTATGTATTAAATGTATATAGTATATCTTTGTTGCAAAAAGGGTTTGATTTTAAGTTACTTTGAAACCTGGCCCCCAGTGTCTAAAACCCCCCAAAAAATATTTAATTCCCAAGAACATGCTTTCAAAACCAAAACTTGGGAATCTACTTGCTCTAGAAGCTCTTGATGGGGCTTATCTTGGAAAAGCAAATATTTTCAACCACAGCATTTTTGAAAACTGTTTTCTAAAAAGGCGTTGTTTTCAAAATAATAATAGGAAGCATGAGCTTTGCTGCCAAAGCCCTTCTCGACACTTTCCTTCCTCTACTTCCATCCACAAAAAGGAAATTTGGTTTTTTCTTTTTCTTTCCCTTACTTCAAAGACTTAAGCTCGAAGACGTCAAGGATGTTCGTAAAGATTTGGTGGTCTCGCATCAACAAGCCTAGTGTTCGAAACCCTGTGCCCTCTTGTGTGTGTCTTCGATCATATGCGTTGCTTGGTCAAAAGATTTTTATTTGCCCCTATGCAATGCCTTCTTACTCTCGGGCACTGTATTTCGTAGTCACAGGAAACGTTTGATATCAAAAGTTTGGTCGTTCTGTGTGGTTGTGTGCCGCCCTAGCTTTCTGGGTGTGCCCTCCCTAGAATGGGTTAGAGTACCTCATCTCCGTGATTCTTTGCGTGTCTCATGGTATTTCCCCCTCATCTTATTGCTAAAAACCTCGTCAGGTCTACAGGTGAGGAGTGGCAGGTAGCCAAGTCAAGACGGTCAAAGCTCTGAAGTTGAAAGAGGCAACATTTTTTAAAAGACTCAAGTCTCCATCTCACAGTAGGCTCAATGATTGTCAGACCCGGATTTTGCAATCCAGACTCTGCTGTGCCTTACTGCATTATTCCCTGGATCAGTAGTTAATGCACACAGATACATTGCTGAATCATTTCATACATTGCGGAATTCACAACAAGCCATAATATTATTACATTGCAAATGCTAAGTTAGGCCTTCACAAAGGCGCAGTTGATACAGTAGGGCCAAGCCGGCCAAATATTTACATTACAAAAGTCTAGCAGCGGAAGAGATACAAAGTAGGCCTTTAAACCACAAGCAAAGACTGAGGGCAAAAGTGGTCACACAAATATTCTAGGGCTCTAGAATATCTGGATGAAACCACACCTTAGTCTAGATGCCTAGGGTTCTAAGCGCGGATTATCCGTCCTAATTCCCGGTGCGGTCTTCTCCATCTGCAGCAGTGCTTCCTCGTGAGGCATATGGATCTTGAGCTCCCGAATCAGATTCTTTGGTATTGCAGAGTGAGCACACTAATCACCGTGCTCATGAGTCAACACACGTAATGCGATGGGTAGTATGCAAGGCTTTTAACAAGGGAAGGCTCAAGTTGTTTTGTTTGCGGAAATATGCTTTTTGAACTATGATACTTAAAATTCCCTAGGACCTAGCCAGTTGAATTTTTAAACATGATACTTAATGACATATACATTTATTTTTATTGAATCAGAGACCATCCACCATTACATGGTCTCTGCTCCTCATACCATACCTTGATATAGATAGTCGCTACATTACCACCGGGCGACACCTGGACAACTCAAATAAGGGTCTTTCTCTCCCTCCACTTTTCCATTTCCATCCCAAAATTTTGGAAGCAGAACTATATCCATTAAGTTCCCATGTCCGCCCATGACCGTGGGCACGGCTATTCGAATAGTTTTGACTCTGCAGAGTGTGTACACTTTACCCACATGAGATAGATCTGCTCATTGCCCCACATGATTCCTTAGCCGTGCGGTTGAGTAGACTATCATAGAGCTTTTACGATGCATTTCCCTAGCAGAGTTACGACCGCTAAGGTTTCCACTTCCTCTGGGTACGACCACCCTTCCAGAAGCCCCCTCTTGCGCCATCACGTCGGAGGATGTGGCCATACTCTACCCGCCCGTGTTCACACCGACGCAATTCGTACTAAGTCCGTGCAAATTAGTTGGCCCTGCCTACACTTTGCCAGCATGTGGTTGCACATGTTGTACCGTGGGAGGTCATCACAAGATTTAGTCCTTAGAGGTTATCTGGGCGGTTCTACCACGCTCCCCCTTGTGCTATCACGGCACCACTTTATCACAAATCTGTGCTATCACGGCACCATTCAACACCCATGCCCTCATCCATCCGCCCAGATAATTAAGCATGTAAGGTTCTTTTGGACGAAAAATACACATATACCAACATAAACCACCATCATCACAATGATCGCCTAATCTCGCTTTCTTCGCAGTTTGCAAGATATGCTAGGTGCTCTCACACCCTTGTTTATCTAAACAACTCTAAGCATGCAGTTATAATTATAGACTTAGTTTCAAAGGAGTTGTAGCATTATTACTTTTACTAGGGTGACAAGGATCACATAGCCAAAAGTATCGCAAAGGATATATATACTAAACCAAGAGAACATGGGCATATATCTAAAATCTGAAATTAACATGTATTGCAACATAAATATAAGCATGCAAGTTATAATACTTAAACCAAAATACTTTATGGAAAACGTAGGCTCAAAATGATCAAAGCATTGACTCGCCTTGGATGCAAAGGTCGGGATTCGGGTGTTGGAGTCTATAGCGTGCAGCTTCCTCTTCTTGGGCCTCGAAGCTACGCTTTATATGCCGAAAGTTTAGATAAAATCATCACAACAATCAAATAACACAATAAAAATTTAAACAAGCTTCAAAAATGTTGGTTCTGGTTCCATTAAGTAGTCCTCGATTTTAGATGAATTTAGAAATTGGTTTCATCAAATTTGGAGCTAAAATGAATAAGTTATAAACATTTCAAGGCTTTCGGTTTAATTAAATCTCAAAATTAATAAATTCGACACCTGGGCCCACCGTCATGATCGCACTCACGCGGTGTCGACATCGGGGGCCGGGTGGCAGCTCATGCCCGCCTCAGCGTGGGCCCTCGACAAAGGGGCCCGGAGGCAGCGGTCGTCATTGTCTTGTGGCGGCAGGTGGGGCCCACCCGTCGACAGATTTTAAAAGAATGGCGCAACCTCAGCGTCTGCGAAGCGGGGCTCGAACGCCGAGGGAGCTGGGGGAGACAGTTGGCGCCGCTAGCCACCGGCTAGCAACAAGATCTCACCCTTAAGGGGTGATTTTACCTCTTAAGGGGTGCGCGGGTGGAACAGGCGGCCGAGGCCGGGAGGCGGTGGCCGTCGCCGGCGAGGGAGGCTCACCGAGGTTCGGGAAGTGGTGAAATGCGATCTTTGGCTCATGGGAAGCGGATGGCAACGACGAGGAGGGCCGGGGGTCACCGGAGGTGGGTCGGCGACGAGCAGCAGCGGCGGCTCGGGGAGGGCTCACGGCGCCGGCGAGCTACGGTCGGCGAGAAGCTCGGGGGAGGCCGGCAATAGCTTGGCGACGGTCTGGAGGTGGTGTGGGAGCAAGGGATCGAGCTCCCACAGTGAGGATCATCGGAATTGCGACGAGGGCCTGACGGCCGGAGTTGGGAAAGAAAGGGGCTCACCGCGCATCGAATGGCTTTTGGAGCAATTGCTACTGGGAATGGTCAAGGCGCCACGGCGATCCTTTAGGGCGCATCCGTGGCCTTTATAGCCGACCGAGTGGGCTGGCCACGGCGGACCCGCCGCGACATGGCGGCGCCGCGCGGCGGCGCTGTCGGCCATGATCGCAAGCGGCAGGGGTGTGGTGGATCGCTGGCGGCGCGTGGTTTTCCCCATGCCGCTGCCCCTCTCAAGGGATTCCCGCAGCGCGGTCGCGATCGGGTCGTGGCGGAGGGGTCCGGCGCTGGAGGAGGAGGAAGAAAGGGAAAAAGCGGCCACGACAGCGGGCCCGCTTGTCGGAGAGAGGCGCGGGTGAGGCGTCCCGCGCGGGCGGCCGAGGTGGCGCGCGGTGGCGACGTGGCGCCGGGACCGCACGCGTCAACCCGAGGGAGAGGGTGGGCGGCTCCGGGCGACGTATGATCCAAATCAGCCCACGCGTCGGCCGGGATGGGGTTTGGGATTTATTTTGATTTTGAATTTTCAGAAATGGTAGAGGGCATAATATAATTCGGAAAAATACTAAATTACCACCAAAAATTCTAGAATTTTCACAGAAATCCCAAAGACATTTTTGGGCTTCAGAAAATTATTTCCCTACAAAGTGGTTATTGCATTTAATATTCTTAGGCCTATAACTGACTACTTTTCCTTTTTCCTTTTTATTTTTCTCCTCTTTTCTTTTATAATTGGAGATATATTTACTTTGTGTAAAAGCATGCACATATATATATATATATACATACATATACATATATATATATATATATATATCTAAGCTTGCCCTACTTATTTCTAAAAGCTTTCATCGTGCACTTCGCCACTTCTACTTCTAAATTTTAAATCATTTTGGTTCCTTGAAAGCCTACTTATGTTACTTTTGAAGTTTTCTATGGATCATCTTTTCAGATTCGAATTCAAATTTAGAATTCTCTATTAGTTAAACTGGTGGGCTCTTCCTCGAAGTTCTTCAGAAAAATACTTTCAAAAACCCAACTCAACATAATGCGCTATGTAATATTTTACAACATTTTATTATACAGCCTCTAAGTTTTCGTGATGTTACAAACCTACCCCCTAAAAGAATCTCGACCCCGAGATTTTGGCTTAGCTAGAAAATAAAGCAGGGTAATCTTTGCGCAGCTGATCTTCACGCTCCCAAGTGGCTTCTTTCTTTGAATGGTGACTCCACTGCACTTTGCACAAGCGAATAGATTGGGTCCTGGTTTTCTTTTCCACGGTGACCAAAATTTTGATGGGACGTTCTTTGTAAGTTAAGTCCTCCTCGAGCTCGATTGCTTCTAATGGGGCTTGGTCTTCTGGCACTCGCAAGCACTTCTTCAGCTGGGACACATGGAAGACATCGTGAACTTCAGACATGTTTGGGGGTAATGCTAGCTGATATGCAACCTCCCCTTTCTTGGCTACAATAGGGAATGGTCCAACATAGCGCGGGGTGAGCTTGCCTTTGACCTTAAATCTCTTAACTCCACGCAAAGGCGACACCTTCAAGTACACGTGATCTCCAACTTCAAAACTTAGGGGCCTCCTCCTTTATCGTCAGAGCTCTTCACTCGATTGGGTGCCAAGAACGATCCCTAATCAGATGAACCTTTTCTTCTGCTTGCCTTAGAGTTTCAGGACCAAACATGTAGTTTTCTCCCACCTCGGACCAATGGAGTGGGGTCCGACATTTTCTGCCGTATAAAGCTTCAAAGGGGGACATCTTCAAGCTGGATTGGTAGCTGTTGTTGTAGGCAAACTCGGCATAGGGCAGACATTTATCCCATTCCTTTGAGAAGTCTAGTGCACATGCCCGAAGCATATCTTCTAGGATTTGATTTACTCTTTCTGTTTGTCCGTCTGTCTGAGGATGGTAGGCAGTGCTAAAATCTAAATGGGTACCTAGAGCTTCATGTAGACTTGCCCAGAAATGTGAGGTAAACTGAGAGCCTCGATCTGACACAATTCGCTTTGGTACGCCGTGAAGGCTCACTACGCGGGACATGTACAGCTCAGCTAGCTTATCTCCCTTGTACGTTGTCTTGACAGGGATGAAGTGGGCAACCTTGGTTAATCTATCGACGATAACCCGGATCGAGTCATAGCGACTTCGACTTCGCATGGAATCCAAAGATGAAGTCCATGCCAACTTCCTCCCATTTCCATTGGGGTATTTTCAAGGGTCAGAGTAATCCTGCCGGTCTTTGGTGCTCAGCCTTCACTCTTTGACAGACATCACAACAGGCGACGTGCTCAGCAATGTCCCTTTTCATTCCTGGCCACCAGTAATATTGCCTCATATCTTGGTACATTTTTGTACTCCCAGGATGAAGGGAATATGCGGAGCTATGTGCTTCACGGAGCATCAAATTCTTAAGGTCCTTTTGGTGGGGTACGAAAATACGGTTTCCGTACTTCAGAACTCCTTGATGGTCCAGAGTCATTTTAGGGTCCTTTCCTTCTTCCATCGATTTCTTCAACTTCAAAACAGTTGGGTCTCCTTTCTGTGCAGCTTCTATCATTTCTTCAATACTTGTTTGATTTTCCAGAGTGGTTAGGGCTCCTTCTTCTACAATCCCTAGGTTCAGGGCTAACAGCTCTTTATATAGTTCAGGCTGGTGTTCCTGAACCATCAGGTTATTGCAGTAGGCCTTCCGACTCAGAGCGTCTGCCACTACGTTAGCTTTTCCAGGGTGGTAGTGGACACTCATGTCATAATCTTTAATCAGCTCTAGCCACCTCCTCTGCCTCAAATTAAGGTGCGACTGGGTGAAGAAGTGCTTGAGGCTCTTGTGGTCTGTGTAGATATCGCAATGGTTGCCAATGAGATAGTGCCTCCGGATGTTTAAGGCGGTACTACGGAAGCTAACCCAAGTCATGGGTTGGGTAGTTGGCTTCGTGAGGGCGAAGTCGCTCGGATGCATACGCCACAACCTTGCCTCCTTGCATCAGCACACCCCCAAGCCCTTGATGTGACGATCGCAAGACACTTCAAAGTCCCGACGATATCGCAAGTAACCAAAGACTGGGTGGTAGTCAATCTCTTCTTCAATTCTTGAAAACTCCCTTCACATGCCTTGGTCCAGTCGAATGCCTGCTCTTTCTTGAGCAACTGAGTCATTGGTCGGGCAATTCGGGAGAATCCTTAAATAAACCGCCTGTAGTATCCTGCCAACCCGAGAAAGCTCCTCACCTCGGTGATCGAGGTAGGTCCGCCATTCTCATATCGCAGCAATTTTGGCGGGTCAACAGACACTCCTTTGCGCACACAATATGCCCCGTAAAGTCGATGTCCCGCAACCGTAACTCACACTTGCTGAATTTGGCATAGAGTTGATGTTCCTTCGCCTCTAGCACCAAGCGAGATGCTTAGCATGCTCGTCATGGTTTTGGAGTAGATGAGAATATCATCGATGAATACTACCAGAAACTTATCCAGGTAATCCATGAAGACCTTGTTCATGAGATTCATGAAATAGGCAGGGACATTGGTCAACCCAAAAGACATAACTGTAAACTCGTACATCCCATATCTAGTGGTGAAGGCAGTCTTCGGGATGTCTTCCTACTAATCTTCGCTTGGATAACTCGACCTCAAATCAATCTTGAGAATACTGGGCTCCCCAAGTCGATCAAATAGGTCATCGATCCTAGGCGGTGGGTACTTATTCTTGATGGTTACTTCGTTTAAAGCCCGATAATCTACACACATCATGGCGGTGCCGTCCTTCTTCTTTACAAAGATTACCGGGGATCCCCAAGGTGAGGAACTCGGCCTGATAAAACCTTTGTCCTGTAGTTCATGAAGCTGCTTTTTCAATTCTTCTAACTCATCTACGGTCATCCTGTATGGTCTCTTGGAGATAGGGGCAGCACCAGGCTTCAAGTTGATAACAAACTCGAGATCTCTGTTTGGTGGCATACCCGGCAGTTCCTCAGGGAAGACTTCAGTATAGTCTTGTACCACCATCATTCCTTCTAGCGGTACATCTTCACAATAATATATTTCTCGACCCCACCGATACGGTCGGTCCACCTTCACCACAATGGTCAATCCTGGGCACTTGGTCAACTTAACTTGCCTCAAGGCACAATCTAATATTCCTTCGTGTCTAGCTAACCAGTCCATCCCTAGTATAATATCCAAGGTCTGGGAGGTTAGCACGACTAAATCTGCTAGAAATATAAACCTTTCCATGACAATTTCTACCCCCGGACACACTAAGGTGGCCTTAATCATCCCTGCAGGTGAACTAAGCATCAATGCTTTCTTCAACAGTGGACAGCGCCTAAGTTTATCCACATACCCTTTTGCTATAAATGAATGCGATGCCCTGTAATCAAAAAGGACGCGTCTTTGGTAGTGTCTTGACAGAGAACGCACTCAGAGGGACTCAAAGACCTCTTCAGACTTCTTCCGGTGACATGATTAATCCTTCCACGATTTAGAGTTGATGCAGCCCTGTTGGATTGAGGGGCCTGATTCCCTCTGTGGCCAAGCTTGGCCTCAAGGGTAGTGCCCAAATTGAACTTCACCGAGTGGTCTCGCCACTGGTGGCGCGATAGGCGAATGCCCTTCTCTCCACAGCTTGAAGCAATTGAAGGGGTCGAGGATTTGTCCTGCAGCCCCGCCCGAGGGGCGAGGAGTCCGAATGTGCTACCACCGTAGGCGAGTGCCGGGTTTGGGCTCGAGACAGGGCTGTCCTGAGAAGGGGAATTGTTGAAGAACCTTGATGAATCTTCCTTGCGGTCGCCGAACCACCGCCTGCTTATGCGACTAGTCTCCGTGTTCTTCTTCTCATTTTCCAGACCAATGCCTTATTCACCACCGGTGAAAGTGGGAAGTCCTACGTGATGAGCTGCACACGGAGTTCTTCATTCATCCCTTCAAGAACCGGTCAATTTTCTCCTCTTCATCGCCCACATCCTTGGGGCGAACGGCCACCGATTAAACTTGGTGAGATACTCATTGACCGACAGCCACCGCTTTAAAGTTCTGAACTCATTTTTCTTTATTCGCATTACTCCAGCTGGGACGAAATTGGCCTTAAAGGCTGCCTTGAATTCTGTCCAGGTTATAGTTGCTGCGCTAGCTCCGGTGGGGGTATCCTCATATCCTTTGGTAGCCAGGTAATTCTCCCACCAGGCAGCCGCGGCCCCTTGGAGTTGATGGGTGGCAAAGAGCACTTGGTCATCCTCCGCAGATTTGGCCAAACGAAGCTTCCTCTCTGTGTCCCGCAGCCAATCTTCCGCCTCAAGGGGCTCATATGCCCCAATAAGGTGAGGGGTCGGGTCCCATGAAGTCGCCTGTGCCTGGAGGTGTGAACATTGGTGTGGTCTGGCGGCTGCGAGATGGCTTGCGATGATTTACGCTTCTCGGCCATCACTTGTGCCATGGATGGGTTAGCCGGTGGGGGTGGGAGATTCACCCCCTGACATGGGCCTCGACCTCTTCCCACGTGCTGCGCTTCTTGGCTGGCATCTACTTCCGCCTGTATGTCCGGGTTCGCACCAACTTGTGCGCGGGTGACTCTATGGCTGGCCATCTGCAGGTATTTTAGTATTCTGTCAAATTTTTGTTCTAACCCCATAAGACTACATCCCAAGTTCATCATACAAAAGAACCAAAGCAAACACCAACAACAGAAATATTTTAGAACACAAGGCCGTTTTCATTAAACATAGACAACACACCACATAGCCAGCTTTTTATGGCTTCACAAGCCAAGCTGGGCTTTACAAACATACACATACACGAACTAAGACACTGGCTCAAACTGCTACTAATAAGACGGGGATCTGTGCTTGCTAACATTAGCCAAACCACGCAAGCATCAGACGATCGAACCTCGACCGCCTTACTCCTCCATGTCACCAACACTGATCGGAGGGGTGTAGTCCGTACATCGAACGGGACCTACTACCACTAAACTCTGATGGGTCGGTGTCGGAGTGAGAGCGTGAACGGCTGCGGCGAGCCTCTCCTCGGCGCAGAGTGGACTGGGCCCGGGCCGCACGCTCTTGGTCGTGGAGCTCGGTGCGGAGTCCCCTAACCAGTGGAGGTGCCGAACCGAGTTTGTGTAGGTGTCTCGCCGAGTCCAGGTGCGTGCAGAACCGCCCGCTTTGGCCTCTGCCAAGGCTCGCTCAAGATCGGGCGAGCTGCTCGCAAGGAGTGCACCTCGATGTGGCGTGCAGGAGGCGCCCAAGTGCGGTGATCTCCTCCCGAGCCACCACATGGGCCGTATGCATGGCCCGAGTGAGGTCCACCGTGTGTAAGCCTCGGGTCGCCCTCCAACTCGTCACCGTCCCGCTGCACTCGCGTGCTCTGTCCGCAGTGGGTGGTAGGTGAAAGGAGACTCTAGCACCAACGTCGCGTGGATGTCACAAAGTTGGGCTGCGGCCAGACGAGCGGCATCCTGTAGTGCTGCTGCCACCAGGCTCCTCCGGTGGGTAGTTTGAAACACGTGGGACTGGTCTCCCTCGCGCCGGGGGTAGATGAAGATCTCCACCAACCAGGACTCGTCTCCTCCTATCCTGGTCCTCCGACCGCGGTAGATGGAGTAGTTTGCGAAGTATATCCGCAAACTCTCCCTCAGGCACTCTGTGAGCGAAGAAGTCCCAGTGTCCAACGTCTGCAGCTCCTGCCATCTGTAATTAAATAGTATCATTAGTAATTTTCAAAATAGTAACTGAAAAGTAGAACAGAGTAGAGCTAGGAAGGATGCGGGAAGAAATATTACGCTATATTTTTAGAAAATTCATTTTATACGTTTTTCAATATACACAAGCCTAAATACTATCGACCACCTAAGGTTTTTACCCTACAAATATATGCTCGATACCAGCCTGCTGGATCCGGATTTTGCAATCCGATCACTGCGTGCCTTATCGCATTATTCCCTCGGATCAAGAGTTAATGCACACGATACATTGTCAATCATTTCATACATTATGGAATTCACAACAAGCCATAATATTATTACATTGCAAATGCTAAGTTAGGCCTTCACAAAGGCGCAGTTGATACAGTAGGGCCAAGCCGGCCAAATATTTACATTACAAAAGTCTAGCAGCGGAAGAGATACAAAGTAGGCCTTTAAACCACAAGCAATGACTGAGGGCAAAAGTGGTCAGACAAATATTCTAGGGCTCTAGAATATCTGGATAAAACCACACCTTAGTCTAGATGCCTAGGGTTCTAAGCGGGATTATCCGTCCTAATTCCTTGCCATGTCTTCTCCATCTACAAAGCAGTGCTTCCTCGTAGGCATATGGATCCCGAGCTCCCTAATCAGATTGTTGGTATTACAGAGTGAGCACACTAACCACCGTGTTCGCGAGTCAACACACAGAATGCAGTAGGTAGTATGCAAGGCTTTTAACAAGGGAAGGCTCAAGTTATTTTGTTTGTGGAAATAAGCTTTTTGAACTATGATACTTAAAATTCCCTAGGACCTAGCCAGTTGAATTTTTAAACATGATACTTAATGACATATACATTTATTTTTATCGAATCGAGACCATCCACCATTACATGGTCTCGCTCCTCATACCATGCCTTCAACAGATAGTCGCTACATTACCACCGGACGACACCGGGACAACTCAAATAAGGGCCTTTCTCGCCTCCACTTTTCCATTTCCATCCCCAAAATTTTCAAAATGAACTATATCCAGCTTAAGTTCCCATGTCCGCCCATGACCGTTGGCATGGCTATTCGAATAGTTTTGTAATACCCCAGAAAATGTTTTATTAATTGCTTAGTTAATAGAGAGAGGGACTTAAGTGAAAAGATTTATTAAAAGAGTTTTGGGGGGGTTTTCTGGAAAGTTAAGACAACCTGGGCTTGGGCTTGGCCTGTGGGATTTTCTAGGCCCAAGAGGGAGGGAGGCCACCACTTAAAACCCCGCGCCCCCACCGCGCCCCACCCCCGCCCCTGCCCCTGCAGCTGCCGCCTCCTGCGCCTTTGCCGCCGCCGCCTGTGCCGCCGCCGCCGCGCCCCGCCGCCGTGCGCCCTGCCGCCGCCGCCTTCTCCGTGCCGTGTCGTCGCCCTCATTGCGCCGTGGTGCCTTCGCTTCGCCGCCGCCGCCTTGTTCCCCGGCGCGTCGCTCCGACGCTCGCCGCTATACCGCGTGGATCCGGAGGACGGAGAGGAGGAGATCGCGAGCGTGTTGCCGTCATTCGCCGTCGTGTTCGCCGACGTGTTCGCCCTCGTTTAAGTCGCTGTCCGGAGAGTCCGACGTGAATTTGGATGCTTTAGAAAAGGGTTTGGATCGGTTAGTAATTTGTCGAATCGAGAGTCTCCCCAACTAAGTTTTTGTAGATAATTTAATTATCTTTACAGAGAGTCCAAGAACTCTTAATTTGGAGTTACGCATTGAAAGTTATGATTTTTGGAAGTCGGTCGTCTGTGGTTGGGCAGATTTGGCCGAGGGAGTTGGGGATTTAATTGAGATAAATTGTTGGGTTAATTGGGGTTGTTGTTATTTTATACCTAGAAACCCGTTATCGTCATGTTAGTAATTATTAATTAAATATTCAGGAGGAGAACGGATTTCGGGTTGTGCCTTCTACGCTGTTCTTCATTTTCTCGCTGTTGAGGCAAGTATAACCTGCTATGATTAATCTGTGTGATTGAGTGATGATACGAGTGGTGTTTGAGTTATGAATGCTTTACTTATGAATTTGAGTAATGTTCGAGTTGTTAATGCTATTTACGCTTTTGTTTACATTATGGCATTTATGAGATTTGTTGATGCGTAGTATGGTGAATGCATGATATCTTGTTGATACATTCACATATATGCATCATATTGAGAATTGTTGAAGTCTTGGTCATGTGGTGATCAAGATCGAGGTCCCCACACTTGCGGAGTGTGGGCATTGGTCCCTGCATGCGAGGGCGAGTGCATGGGTGTGCATTGACGGATGCACACCCGCGTCACCGGTAAAATGCGAAAGAGATGAGAAAGAGGAGTTTTGATCATAATGCATAGCATGAAATTCATATGTAATATGTTTAACTTGAGGGTTAATGTTCATGCTTGCATTTGATACAATTATACTTGCCGAGTCGTTGACTCACTCTTGTCGCTTGTTTATTTGTTTTAGGTACCAATGTGAGAATGGCATATATGGGATCAAAAGGATTAGCTTGCACGTGCACTATTCCTTCAATAAGAAATAAAGACAATCATGATAATCTTGTTGGCTTGTTAGCTTAATTGGTTCATTTTATTTTCCATCGATTAAATGTAATAAAGACTTAGTATCATTGGATATTATCTTCCGCTCATTATTTAGAACTTGTGCTATTCATGCTTATTTAAACCGCCATCCGTGAATAAACAAAGGAGGTTATGCCGAAATTTTTAGGTAACCTATATTAGTTGTTGTTTTATTGTGGATAGTTAGTAGCATTTCGTGCCTATGTTAGGTCAGTGTTACAGCTTGGTATCGTGAGCGGTCAGAGGTCCGTGGTAGTGAAAATATTAAATTTGACACACCGTGCACGATGATGGGGATGGGTTTTGCATCGATCCAGATCATTGTCATTGCTTCGATAATTAATTGTGTGTCATGTGTGACTCTATATTTATTTATTTATGTTATATAGAGATGGCAAGGGTAGAGGCCGTGGTCGTGGTCGTGGCCGGCAGAGCGCGGACGAAGCCAGCCGTGGCCCCGCCAGCTTGAATGTAATCACGCCGAGAGGCCATCCGGTGGGATCGAGAGGAAGAGGTTGCTTCAATGGTTCAAGGAAACCGCCTCCACCCGCACCTGAGCCGCTACTGCGGTCATTCCTGCTGCCTTGCCTGCGGTGGGTGTGATGGGTCCGCATCGATGGAATGCGTTGAGGTTGGATACTGATGGACTAGGGACGCCGCTGATGATCGCTAACTCGGTTGCCACATAGAGAGACATCTTGAGGTGTTGGGGCTACCATCCGAGCAAAGCAGCTCGGTTTGTGGCCTTTCAGCTTGAAGGGCAAAGTGATCTCGGTGGGAAGGAGTCCTGTCACTAGATCCGCGCCTTAGGGCCGCCGACTTGGGAGGTGTTCTCGAGCGCTCAGAAGAGGTTCTATCCTGACTCATTTGTGGAGAGGATGGAGGTTTCATTGAATGATTACAAGCAGTGGCAAGATGTCAGTGTCAGAGTACGAGGTGGGATTCCACAACATAATCCGCTTCGTACCCTTTGTGGCTACCAATGAGGTGGAGAAGGCCAAGAGGTTCCGCAGAGGACTTAGGCAGGAGTTTCGACAGGTATTGGGAGCTTTGGAGCTCCGTGACTTTAGTTCCCTGGTGGAGCAAGCGAGAGGCATGGAGTTAGAGATGCAGCTTGGGAGGAAGAGTTTTGGCGGTGGTGGGTCGCTGCCAAGCTTTGCTCACAAGAAGTTCAAGGGTCGCAGAATTTTTCAAGTCTAAGTTCAACAAGTCCCGTGCGCCTTCCACTTTTCGTCCTTCACCGGTGTTCCGATGGTACGTCCGTCCCGGTCGTGGGATGAAATGTTTCAAGTGTGGTGAGGGACATCGTGCGGCAGAGTGTGTTTGGTCGGGAGCTTGTCGCCATTGTGGTCTGGAGGGCCACAAGGCAATGGTCTGTAAGCGTAATCCCGCCAAAGATCATCAAGTGGGAGCCGCTTCAGTAGCTCGATCGGCGCCGGCACTTTCTTCCCGGGTCGGTCAGATGCTAGCAGCTGCCCTACTGCACTTGGCGCCACCCGCCTCACTACCCTTCTCCCGGAGGGATGCCTCCAGGTACTTTTGGCCGCCTCCTCCTCGGCGTTGTTTCCAGCAAGGGCGCCTTCAGCTCCTCCTGCAGTGGCGGCTCCGCCATATCCGGTGTTGCGGCGCCGGCACTCCAAATCGGGCCTCCCACGCCTTGCCGACTACCGAGCCAAGCAGTCGTCCCGATGTGGTGACAGTACGCTTTTGGTGGACTCGGAGGCTTATGTTCTGCTTGATTCCGAGCTACTTTCTTTTGCTTCCATAGAGTTTGCTAGTCGGGCCAGTTGAGTTGCGGTCTATAGCTCACTGCTTTGGTTCATTCACGGTGGAATTCTTTCTAGTTCAACAACCGTCCGGGTTGTACGATTACCATAGATGGAGAACATTTTGTTGCTAACTGATGGTTATGAGGATGGAGCCGCTTGATGTTATTTTGGGAATGGATTGGTTGCATAGTTACCGTCTTGTCATATCTTGTTTTTGGAAGACAAGAACTTTGCAATCGCCGTCGAACCAAGAGTTAGTGTTTGTGGTAGTGCACCCTCCTGTACACCCAAAGTGTTGGCTAGTCTTTTTCTTGGTAGTAGAGCAAGAAGAGTGGATTTCTTTATCCCTTGTGGAAAAGCCAAATTCCTCTTTGATTGCAGAGCGATTCCGTGGTCCGGGAATTGTGGACGCTTTTCAGCAGAGTTGCCGTGGATGCCACCTCCGCTCGGTGGAGTTCAGACTGACTTGGTGCCGGAGCACCACCAGCTTCTATAACTCCGCACTGCTTGGCTCGACTGCCCAAGAAGAGTTAAAGAAGCAATTGGATGATCCAAGGCAAAGGATCTTATCCGTCCGAGTGTGTCTCCGTGGGGAGCACCAAGTTATTTGTCAAGAAGAAAGATGGAGTTGGCGCATGTGTATTGATTACCGTGTTTCAATCGCTAACCATCAAGAATAAGTATCCTTTACCCGTGACGAGGATTTGTTTGATCGCTTGAGGGAGCTAAGGTATTTTCAAAGATTGATCTCCGCCGGGTACAATCAAATTCTGTCCGAGAGGAGGACATTGAGAAAACGCGCTTCCACGAGGTATGGGCATTTTGAATTTAAAGTTATGTCTTTTGACTAACAAATGCCCCGCCGCTTCATGGAGACAATGAACAGGATGTTACATGAATATTTGGACGACTTTGTGGTCGTATTCATTGATGATATCTTGATTTATTCCAAGAGCGAAGCAGATCATGAGCAGCATCTGAGGCAAGTGTTGGCAACACTAAGAGAGCATAAGTTTTATGCGAAGCTCAAGAAGTGTGAGTTCTGGGTGACCCAGGTGGGGTTCTTGGGTCACATCATCAGCGATAAAGGAGTCTCCGCTGATCCAAGTAAAGTTTCTTCGGTGGATTGGGAGAGGCCGACCAATGTCAAGGAGGTGAGGAGCTTCCTCGGATTGGCGTGTTATTATCGGCGCTTTGTGCAAGATTTCTCCATCATCGCCAAGCCCTTGTCGAAGCTTACTCGAAGGACATGAGGTTTCATGGGACGATGATTGTGAGCGCAGTTTTCGGATTTTGAAGGAAAAGCTGGTGACCGCCCCTGTTCTCACCGTTCCAGAGCCAGGGAAGCGATTCATAGTTTTCTCTGATGCATCAAGAGTTGGGCTGGGTTGTGTGCTTATGCAAGATGGTAAGGTTTTGGCTTACGCATCGAGGCAGCTGAAAAAGCATGAACAGAATTACCCTACCCATGATTTAGAGTCGGTCAGTAGTTGTGTTTGCATTGAAGCTTTGAGGCACTATTCAGACGGTGAGACTTGTGACGTGTTTACCGATCACAAGAGTCTCAAGTACATCTTTACCCGTATGATCTGAATTTGAGGCGCACAGATGGTTAGAGTTGATCAAGGATTATGATCTAACCATTCAAGATCATCCTGTAAGGCCAATGTGGTGGCCGATGCTCTGAGTCGCAAGGCGACGCCTGCTACCCTGGATTGTTTGATTGCTGATTTTGATCGTATGGGGATATCTTTCTGCTATGCGGGTACGGCCCGAGTGGAGACCCAGTTGATCTTAGAGTCAGCTATACCAGAGCGAAAAGGGAGGCACAACATCCGACCGCTGTTTCGAGGGTTATGAAACGGTTGGAGATGGGAAAAGAAGGGATTTCAGCATGGATATGTCGGGGCATTGC
The DNA here is from genome assembly GCA_036346245.1 of Bonia amplexicaulis. Lineage (NCBI taxonomy): Eukaryota > Viridiplantae > Streptophyta > Magnoliopsida > Poales > Poaceae > Bonia > Bonia amplexicaulis. The sequence continues at coordinate 773,735 of CM070749.1, read as the reverse complement.
GCTTTAAAGGCGTATGCGCGTCGCAGAAAGCGGAGGTTAAGGATGACATTTTGAGAGAAGCTCATCGCACCAGTATACCGCTCATCCGGAGAGACTAAGATGTATCGTAATTGCTGCACTTCGTGGAAAAGGATGAAGGTGGATATAGCAAATTATGTGGCCTCGTGGTATTTGTCGCCAAGTGAAAGTCGAACATAAGAGGCCACCGGATATTGCAGCCATTGGAGGTTCCTCAATGGCCGTGGGATGATATTTCTATGGATTTTGTGGTCGCGTTGCCTCGGTCACCGAGAGGCAAGGACGCAATTTGGGTTGTTGTGGATCGGTTCAAGAAGACCGCAAGACTTCATTCCTATCCGCACAACCAACTCAAATGAGTGATCCGCTCCTATTTATGTTCGGAAATTGTGAGGCTGCATGGTGTGCCTAAGACCATAATTTCCGACAGAGATGCCAAGTTTGTTTCAAGTTTTGGGAGAGTTTGCAGAGTGCTTTGGGCACTCACTGCTTGAGCACGCTTTTCCACCAGATCGATGGACAATGAGCGGACTATCCAAACTTTGGAGGACATGTTGAGATCTTGTGTGTTGCCTTGAAGGGTAGTTGGGAGGATCAATTACCTCGCAGAGTTTGCCTATAACAACAGCTTATCACTCTAGTATCAAAGCAACTCCATTTGAAGTGTTGTATGGTCAGAGTGTAGGTCGCCTTTGCTGGGAAGCGGTGGGCGAGAAAGCGCCTTAGGACCGGATTGGGTCCAAGACCGCTGAGAGAGTGGCTTTGGTAAGACAATTTGTTGGCGCCCGTAGTAGATGTAAGAGTTATGCCGATGTGAGAAGGAGGGACTTGAGTTTGCGGTGGGAGATCGGGTGCTCTTGAGAGTATCTCCTACCAAGGGTGTGGTGAGGTTTGGTACCAAAGGGAAGCTTAGTCCGAGGTACGTTGGACCTTTCACCATATTAGCGGATTGGGAAATTGGCTTACCGCTTGATCTTCCCGAGGCTATGCGCTGAGTGCATAACGTGTTTCACGTGTCCATGTTGAGGAAGTACTTGCAAGACTCGTAAGTTCACATCGAGCTAGAACCTTTGATTATTGAGCAAGATCTATCCTTTGAGTCCAAGCCGCGGATTCGAAAGGTCGAAAAGTGTTGAGAAATAAGACTTTGTCAGTATGTCAAAGTGCTTTGGTTGCATCGCATCGAGAGGGAGGCAACTTGGGAGTTGGAGTCTCGTGATGCGTGAGTCTGCACCCGCGTTGTTCACGCCAAAAGCGTGTTTTTCTAGTTGGTTGTTTTGTTTCTTGTTGTGGTTGCGCTAGAATTGGGTCGAATTGCTTTTAAGGAGGGTAGAATGTAATACCGGAAAATGTTTTATTAATTGCTTAGTTAATAGAGAGAGGACTTAAGTGAAAAGATTTATTAAAAGAGTTTTGGGGTTTTCGAAAGTTAAGACAACCTGGCTTGGGCTTGGCCTGTGGGATTTTCTAGGCCCAAGAGGGAGGGAGGCCACCACTTAAAACCCCGGCAGCCCCCACCCTGCGCCCCACCCCCTGCGCCCCTGCTCCTGCAGCCGCCGCCTCCTGCGCCTTGCCGCCGCTGGCTGTGCCGGCCGCCGTCGCCCGCCGCCGTGCGCCCCTGCTGCCGCCGCCTTCTCCGTGCCGTGTCGCCGTCCTCGCTGCGCCGTGGTGCCTTCGTCGCTCGCCGCCGCCTTCGCCGTCGCCGTCTTGTTCCCCGAGCGCCGCCGCCGACGTCGCCGCTATACCGCGTGGATCCGGAGGAAGGAGAGGAGGAGATCGCGAGCGTGTTCGCCGTCGTCGTCGTCGTGTTCGCCGACGTGTTCGCCCTCGTGTCGCCAAGGGTAACTCCGCTGGTCCTCTAGATGAGTTTTAATCTGTTGATTTCGCCTGTTTTCTGGACCGCCGTGATAGTTTGGGTTAATCGGCTGTTCTGGTTTAGATCCGTCAGGATTCAGGTCTGGACCTCTTCTAGAAAATTGTAGAGGACTTGATTATCTTTCCAGGGAGTGCTAGAACGCGTTATTCCGAGTTGTGTAGCAAAAGCTATGAATTTTCTAGTGCTGCTGTTCTGCAGATCGGAGTAGTTCTGGACAGAGTTTAGTAGATCGGTTTGTGCGACGGAAATAGTTGCGAATCAGAAATTCTTCATGTTAGGAAAGTTTTAGATAATTTTCTTAGATTTCCATAAAGGTCAAGAAGTCCGGATTTCGAGTTTCTGGGCGAAAGTTATGCCTGTTTTAGTGCGCTGTCCAGAGAGTCCAACGTGAATTTGGATGCTTTAAAAAAGGATTTGGATCGGTTAGTAAATGGCCGAATCAGAGAGTGTCCCCAACTAAGTTTTTGTAGATAATTTAATTATCTTTACAGAGAGTCCAAGAACGCTTAATTTGGAGTTATGTACTGAAAGTTATGATTTTTGGAAGTCGGCTGTCTGTGGTTGGGCAGATTTGGCCGAGGGGAGTTGGGGATTTAATTGAGATAAATTGTTGGGTTAATTGGGGTTGCTGTTATTTTATACCTAGAAACCCGTTACTGTCATGTTAGTAATTCTTTACTATTATAAAAGAAGGAGTTGGTGGTTGGTACGGCCTCTCACCCCTTCTCAGAGAAAACCTGACTGACGTGTGGGCCCACCTCCTCACGAAGCGCCCGCCGCCTCCCACGCTGCCTCCCCACCAAATTTCCGCCCGCCTCCTCCCCACCCCACTACGCCGAGTCCTCCGCCTCCCACGCCAACGCCTCCCTCCCTCCCATCCCGCCGATGCCTCCTCCCTCCCTCCCACCCCCCCGCCCGCCTCCCCGCCTCCTCCGCCACCGCCGCCTCCTCCCTCCTCCCACCCCCGCACTGCCTCCCCGCCTCCTCCCGCTCCTCCTCCGCCTCCTCCCCGCCACCGCTGCCTCCTCCTCCCCACTCCTCCGCCTCCGCCTCCTCCCCCTCCCCACCGCCGCCTCCTCCTCCCCACTCCTCCCTCCGCCCGCCTCCTCCTCCCCTCCTCCACAGCGCCTCGCCTCCTCCTCCTCCCTCCCTACCCGCCACCTCCTCCTCCTCCTCCCCCCCGCCGCCTCCTCCTCCTCCTCCCCCCCCCCGCCTCCTCCCTCCCCACCCCGCCCTCCTCCTCCCCACCCCGCCGCTGCCTCCTCCCTCCTTCCTCACACAACCGCCGCACCCTTGCGCTTGCCTCCTCGCAACTGCTGCCCCACCTCTTCCCGCAACCTCTCGCTCCCTCCCTAATCCTCCCTTCTGTTTTCCTCCTCCCTCGCCTCCTCCCCTAATCGCACCACCGCCGCCTCCTCTCACCGCCCATCTCCCGCCTCCTAGGGCTTCCTCTCCGTCCCTAGGCGCGCGGCGAAGTCCAAGTCGGCGGCAGCCACAACGGAGTTCCGCGATGGGCGACGAGAAGGAGAGCGCCGACCACCGACCGCAACACATCCTCCCCGCCGCCACCGCCGTAACTTCCACGCCACCGAGCCGTATTCCCCCCTTATCATTTCCCTAATCGATCAGTATTCTCGCACGGTTTGCCTACGCCTCTCCGCAGGAGAATCCGATGGACCCGGCGGGAACAGGATCGCCGGTGAGGGAGGAGTCGAAGTCGAGGATCCCGTCGTCGCCGGTGCTATCTGGCATGTCGACGTCGTCATCGCCGCCGCATCACGCATCAAGCAAGAAAAGCACGTCCGGACCGGCAGCTTCCAAAGGGTTTCGGCAGAGATGCAAGCGTGGAAGTGGGGACCAATTGAGGTGGAGGAGGTGCCGATAGAGCCCTGTGAGCGCTTCTCATGACGACAAGGAACATTGAGGCTATGGCGAACCGTAGCGGCTCGTATCAAATCCACTCCAAGGCACAGGTATCGAACTCGTCTGTTTTGTTCAATCCTGATCTTGACACTTGTGTATTTGTATGCAAATTTTGCCTTGCAGATGACTTGAAACTGATTTGAATGGATAACTGTGAACTGAAATCGGTAAATCAATGCAAATATCCTGATAGTTTTGGTGTTACCTAGAAATGGAAAATAGCGTGACAAAGTGAGTTCTAACACTTCCTCTCCTATTTCACATTTTCACTGCTTTGTCGTATTCGCTCAACAAAGATAAGTCACTACTCGATTGGTAAAGCAAATGAGCAAATTACTATACGATCTTGCCTTTGTTTGAGGTGCATTGAGATGTTTTTCGTACCCTTAGGAAAGCAGTTGATGCAATCTGATGTTTTTCATGAGTCATAACCTAACAAGCTTGGTAGATGAATCGTATGCTTAAATGTGAGCTAATTTCTTAAAATTTATTTAGGATCATAATACACTGTTGATTTCCTTTCAAATTCAGCCTTGTTGTTGTGCAGTGTATTCCTTGTGTTATGCGTCGTAGTTGATAGGAGCCATGCAAGTTTTGTCAGTTTGTGATTCTTACATTGCTATATTCATTATGTTGACTAGGAACTAAAAGGAGAGAGGAGGTGCAGATGAGGTAAATGTTCATCCATTTTCTTTCTTTGATGACACAGTAGTTCTCCCTTATAATAGATCCTTTTTTCTATTTGCTCTGAAGAAAATGAAAGAATAACATAGTAATGCTCCAGTTAGAGTTTTGTAAAACAAGCATATCTACTGAGCGTCAGAACAACTGATGTATTAAAATAACTTTGGATTGTTCCCTTGAGTTATAGATTGTTGTATCCCAAGTTCAAACTAAACATGTAACTTTTTCTTATGTCGCTTTTGCTTTGCTTTTCTCTCATTAAATGAAAGAGTAATTTATCCGACCATTATGTTTTTAAATGAAAGAGTAATTTGGTAACGACACTTGGTAGAGTTATGTAAAACAAATATCAATACTAAACATAAGAACATTTAATGTCTTAAAATGAACTCGAAAAGTCATTATAGTCAAGTTGTACATTCTGTAATTTTTTTTTCTCAACAGGGCATCCATAGGAGATATTATTTTATTTCACAAAGATCACATTTTCAGCTAGTTAAACTTTTTTCTGCGTGGGGTATGAACCAGCTGTAAGATGGGCAAGGAATTTTGTTCAAACTTCAAGGCATGGACGCTGAAATAATCTGTCACGTGTGTTTTACATTATAAAGGATATAATTTGATAGTTTAGATGCATTTCTTCAGTTGTCAGCCATAGCATAACTAAACATGTTGGCAGAGGCAATTGTTAATGTCATTAAGGGTTATATTGTTGTATGCCTGCATTACCGGGATTAGAATGTATGTTAAATGAGGTTTCTAAAAACAGGTATTTTAGTTTCAAATTTTATGAGGAGCTAATGCCATTCCAATTCTATCATTTTTTTAAGGTAGAAATGGGAGGCCATAGTGAGAATAAATCTTCCTCCTATATTGCGTATAAATCTATCGGCTGTTTTATTTCATTATCAGCAAAGCTAAGAAAGCTTTCTCTGGCATTGAATAGGGTTGGTTTGCTGTCTCTTCTGGAACATCATTGCAGTTACTTCAGCTTGGATCAAGGGGGAAGGGTTCCTGGTGCATATGTGTTATGGTATCGCCCTCTTTATAATGCTATGAGGTATATATACTTGCATTTGATACAAATGGCTTTTTCTATGATAATGTCAGTGAGACAGTAGCATGAATTGTATGTTGTTGCGCATTTTGATGCCCCTGTAATAACACAATAAACTTCGTAGATGAGCATTGTGAAACAAAGCTCCACTGTGCAGTTTCCACTATATTGCATAGACCCCATTTTTGGGCTCACCTTAATCGAGTCCTTGAATTATATGCATCCTTGATTTCTTCCATACAAACATAACATGTTTCACTTCCTCATAATATGGGATTTCATGTTCTCATGATCAATGCGCATAAAAAGGCTGTGATTCAGAAGATTACTGAACTATTCATGTGGCACTGTGTGGTGGTTCTTCCATGAACTTTTTCATGGACTGACTTTTCTTATGCTCTTGTAGAGGAATTTTACCAGCGATTGATCTTATCGGCGTGAATGCTTTGGTGGGGGTAAGTGCAGCACCTTATTGTTAATCAGCTACATTTGTGTCTAACTTAGATACACAGTTTTGAACTTTTGATGAAAATTACCAGCGTAGCTTTCAGATTTCTGATGCCAAAGAGTTCTTTGGCTGGCCAAGTAACTCATATAATTCTTTTTTTTTAATTCATATAATTCTTTGTGCAGATATTCTACTTTGTTGGATTTGGATTGTTTTGCCTCGAGTCGTTGCTCAGCTTCTGGGTTATCCAGGTCAGTCTTCTGACGAGCAATCGATCTGAATTTCCGAATTAACTAAGTGAATTATCTGAGCCCTTTTGGAATTATGCATGCAGCAAGTGTACATGTACTTCCGAGGAAATAGGAAGGATGCAGAGATGAAGCGTGATGCAACTAGGGGCGCTATATGATAGCAGCAATTTAATTGTCACATCTCAGATGATAGGTCTCAAGCATAATTCCATGGATAGATCGAGCCATAAACAAATGAATATGTTTTCCTTGGTTCTGACTATAGATCGTAAATTGTTAGTAGGTTGCTGTGATGTTACAAACTTGTCTCCTTTTTATTAACTAGTCGAATGCTCGTATGCTGCTAAAATTTTGTTAGTAGTATGATAAAATTTTAAAATTCGTAGCAACGCACGGGCATTCAACTAGTATTAATTAAATATTCAGGAGGAGAACGGATTTCGGGGGTTGTGCCTTCTACGCGTTCTTCATTTTCTCGCGGTTGAGGCAAGTATAACCTTGCTATGATTAATCTGTGTGATTGAGTGATGATACGAGTGGTGTTTGAGTTATGAATGCTTTACTTATGAATTTGAGTAATGTTCTGAGTTGTTAATGCTATTTATGTTTTGTTTACATTATGGCATTTATGAGATTTGTTGATGCGTAGTATGGTGAATGCATGATATCTTGTTGATACATTCACATATATGCATCATATTGAGAATTGTTGAAGTCTTGGTCATGTGGTGATCAAGATCGAGGTCCCCACACTTGCGGAGTGTGGGCATTGGTCCCTGCACTGCAGGGTAGGCATGGTGTGCATTGACGGATGCACACCGCGACACCGGTAAAATGCGAAAGAGATGAGAAAGAGGAGTTTTGATCATAATGCATAGCATGAAATTCATATGTAATATGTTTAACTTGAGGGTTAATGTTCATGCTTGCATTTGATACAAGATTATACTTGCCGAGTCGTTGGACTCACTCTTGCTTTGTTTATTTGTTTTAGGTACCAATGTGAGAATGGCATATATGGGATCAAAAAGGGATTAGCTTCGTTGCACGTGCACTATTCCTTCAATAAGAAATAAAGACAACATGATAATCTTGTTGGCTTGTTAGCTTAATTGGTTCATTTTATTTTCCATCGATTAAATGTAATAAAGACTTAGTATCATTGGATATTATCTTCCGCTCATTATTTAGAACTTGTGCTATTCATGCTTATTTAAACCGCCATCCGGTTAATAAACAAAGGAGGTTATGCCAAAATTTTTAGGTAACCTATATTAGTTGTTGTTTTATTGTGGATAGTTAGTAGCATTTCAGGCCTATGTTAGGCTGGGGTGTTACAAGTTTTGACTCTGCAGAGTGTGTACACTTTACCCACATGAGATAGATCTGCTCATTGCCGTGCGGTTGAGTAGACTATCACAGAGCTTTTACGATGCATTTCCCTAGCAGAGTTACGACCGCTAAGGTTTCCACTTCCTCCTGCACGACCACCCTTCCGAAGCCCCTCTGCGCCATCACGCCGGAGGATGTGGCCATCCTCTACCCGCCCGTGTTCACACCGACGCAACTCTTACTAAGTCCGTGCAAATTAGTTGGCCCTGCCTACACTTTGCCAAAGATGTGGTTGCACATGTTGTACCGTGGAGGTCATCACAAGATTCAGTCCTTAGAGGTTATCTGGGCGGTTCTACCACGCTCCCCCTTGTGCTATCACGGCACCACTTTATCACAAATCTGTGCTATCACGGCACCATTCAACACCCATGCCCTCATCCATCCACCCAGATAATTAAGCATGTAAGGTTCTTTTGGACGAAAAATACACTTATATCAACATAAACCAGTCATCATCACAATGACTACCCAATACTGCTTTCTTCAGTTTGCAAGATATGCTAGGGTGCTCTCACACCCTTGTTTATCTAAACAACTCTAAGCATGCAATTATAATTATAGACTTAGTTTCAAAGAAGTTGTAGCATTATTACTTTTACTAGGGTGACAAGGATCACATAGCCAAAAGTATCGCAAAGGATATATATACTAAACCAAGAGAACATGGGCATATATCTAAAATCTGATATTAACATGTATTGCAACATAAATATAAGCATGCAAGTTATAATACTTAAACCAAAATACTTTATGGAAAACGTAGGCTCAAAATGATCAAAGCATTGACTCGCCTTGGATGCAAAGGTCGGGATTCGGGGTGTTGGAGTCTATAGCAATGACTTTCTCTTCTTGGGCCTCGAAGCTACGCTTTATATGCGCGAAAGTTTAGATAAAAATCATCACAACAATCAAATAACACAATAAAAATTTGAACAGGCTTCAAAAATATTGGTTCTGGTTCCATTTAGTAGTCCTTGATTTTAGATGAATTTAGAAATTGGTTTCATCAAATTTGGAGCTAAAATGAATAAGTTATAAACATTTGAAGGCTTTCGGTTTAATTAAATCTCAAAATTAATAAATTCGACACTGGGGCCCACTGTCGGATCGCACTCACAGCGCCGACACGTGGGGCCGGGTGGCGGGCTCACGCCGCCCGCGTGCCCTCGACAAAGGGGGCCCGGAGGCGGCGGTGGTGTTGTCTTGTGATGGCAAGGTGGGGCCCACCGTCAATGACAGATTTAAAAGAATGGCTCAACCTCGGCTGCGTGAGCGGGGCTCGAACGCCGAGGGAGCCATGGTGGAGAGGGTTGCCGCTAGCCACCCAAGCTAGCTAGCGCATCTCACCCCTTAAGGGGTGATTTTACCTCAAAAGGGGTGCGGGGTGGAACAGGCGCCCGAGGCCGGGAGGCGGTGGCCGTCGGCGAGGGGGCTCACCGAGGTTCGGGAAGTGGTGAAATGCGATCTTGGGCTCGCGGTGAAGCGGATGGCGACGACGAGGAGGGCGGGAGTCACCGGAGGTGGGTCGGCGACGAGCAGCAGTGGCGGCTCGGGGAGGGCTCACGGCACGGCGAGCTACGGCCGGCGAGAAGCTCTGGGAGGCCGGCAATAGCTTGGCGACGGTTTGGAGGTGGTGGGAGCAAGGATCGAGCTCCCACGGAGGATCAGCGGAATTATGCGGCGAGGGCGGCGGAGTTGGGGAAGAAAGGGCTCACCGCGCACGGGTGGCTTTTGGAGCAATTGCTACCGGGAAAGGTCGAGGCGCCACGGCGATCCTTTAGGGCGATCCGTGGCCTTTATAGCCGACCGGAGTGGGTCAGCCACGGCGGACCCACCATGGGACATGGCGGCTGCACATGGCTGCTGCTGGCCGCCACCGCGGCGGCAGGGTGTGGCGGATCGTGGGCGGCGTCGTGGCCTTCCCATGCCGCCGCCCCTCTGCGGGATTCCCGCAGCGGTCGTGGCCGGGTCGTGGCGAGGGGCGGTCCGGCGCGCGAGGAGGAGGAAGAAGGGGAAACGGCCACGACAGCGGGCCCCGCTTGTCGGAGAGAGAGGCGCGGTGGAGCCGTCCGCGCGGCGGCCGAGATGGCGCTACTGTGGCGACATGGCGCCTTGGGACCGCACGCGTCAACCCGAGGGAGAGGGTGGGCGGCTCCGGGCGACGTATGATCCATCCGTCCACGCGTCGGCGAGGATGGGGTTTGGGCTTTATTTTGATTTTGAATTTCGAAATGGTAGAGGGCATAATATAATTCGGAAAATACTAAATTACCACAAAAATTCTAGAATTTTCACAAAATCCCAGAGACATTTTGGGCTTAAGAAAATTATTTCCCCACAAAGTGGTTATTTCATTTAATATTCTTAGGCCTATAACTGACTACTTTTCCTTTTTCCTTTTTATTTTTCTCCTCTTTTCTTTTATAATTGGAGATATATTTACTTTGTGTAAAAGCATGCACATATATATATACATATATACATACATATATATATATATATCTAAGCTTGCCCTACTTATTTCTAAAAGCTTTCATCAGGCACTTCTGCCACTTCTACTTCTAAATTTTAAATCTGTCTTTGGTTCCTTGAAAGCCTACTTATGTTACTTTTGAAGTTTTCTCTATGGATCATCTTTTCATATTCGAATTCAAATTTAGAATTCTCTATTAGTTAAACTGGTGGGCTCTTCCTCGAAGTTCTTCAGAAAAATACTTTCAAAAACCCAACTCAACATAATGCGCTACAAAATATTTTATGACATTTTATTATACAGTTCCTCTAAGTTTTCAGGATGTTACGATGATCCAGTCATCATGAAGACAGTGTCAATGGCCAAAATCAAGGATAGAAGCAAGAAACATGAGCCAGCAGTTTCTACTCAACACCTGCACAAGCCAACACTCAGATCCACTCTGCAAAGACTACTAAGGAAGAGCTGTCACATGATGGATACATGTACCACTACGTCAGGCAGACCCCGAAAGAATACCATCTGCTTTAATTGCGGAAGGAGGGGACATAATATTCGTAGATGCCCTGAGAAAAGAAACGGTAATGGTGCTTATTCCCTTTACAACAACAAAGGATGTTGCGTGATCAAATGTCCCCAATGGAATATAGAAGGATTAGTATGGGATGTCGTCACCACCAACCTTAGCTTCAGCACGGAAGAAACCATCAACATCAAGTACCCCATCAAGGAAAGGACTGCCCGTGTCAGAATTTGACTATCTGGTTCAGAAGCTTTGCCAACTACTGCATGCGCTGAATGCGGCAAGATAGGACATGACACCCAATCATGCCCTCCACTACGACAGGTTACATGTTTTGCCTACGGACAAATAGGACACTACAACTACAATTGTCCAGTTCCTTACTACTATCCTTATTGCAAGGAACACCATCTACCAGGAGGCTGTCTCAAGAACCTAGTGGTATGTACACGCTGTGGAGAAAAAGGACACCAAGAAGATCAATGCACTACAAGCTGCCCCAACTGTGAGGAAGACCATCAACTTGGAGAATGCCCAATGCACAAAGTCACATGTTTTCTCTGTGAATGATAACATCACTGCCCCAAGGATTGTCCCATGAACCTGTTGCTGACCAAAATAGCTGAGATACAGAGACTGAGCCTTCAATCTACCATCAGACTCGTCATGACTAAAGCTGACAAGAGCAATTAGTATCGGTCACCCGTTATTTTAAGGGGGGTAGCCAGAATCAACCAGAAGTACCAAAGCACCTCGATGTTAGGCCCTGTTACCACTCCAGCATAAAGGGAAGTCAACAACTAGCATTGAAGAATAGCAAGCCCCAGGAAATATCAAATGATAAAGTGAAGCCAGTTGCAATCTATCTAGAAGAACAAGGTTTCTCCTGTGTGGCGTTTTCTCCAAGTGTTGACCCACTTTTGTGTGGATATCCTCTCTCCGGTGACTCCAAGGAAAGGACGTAATATCTCCAAGGAAAGGATGTGATATCAAGCAAAACCCTGGAAACCATTGCTAGCCAGCTTGTCCTTACCTCCTTCTTTCAACTCTACCCGAATCTCGGGGACGAGATTCATTTTAAGGGGGGTAGGATATGTAACATCTCAAAATAGGAACTATTGTAATTTCAAAAATTATAAAATCTTTAATCATTTTCCAGTGTGTCTCAAAAAAAATTGGCGTTATTCAAATTTCTTAATTTGGTTTCTTGCCCAAAAACTCGTATAATAAAAATCCAAACCATGGAATCAAGAACCAAGACTAAAACTTAAATTAAGAAAACTCATATTTCCTGGGAAGCCTCAATTTCAAACTCTAAATTTGAAATCCGAATATCCAAAAGCAAGAATTGAAATTGAAACCAATATAAAATCGTTCTATCCAATTTTCATATATAAACTCAAATTATGAAATTTAAAATTTTTCTCTCAAAACCTGTCGATCTTAAAAATTAAATTGTCGAATCAAAAAATTTGACCCAAGTTTTCAAATTCAAAACCTAATTACAAATTTAAATCTGAAACCCAAAATTTGGAAATTCTTAAAATTTCTGAAATTCCTCTTGGGCCGGCCCGTTTTTATCTCCCCGGTCTGCTTCTCCCGCCCGGCCCGCTCCTTCTTTTCTCCTGTCCGCTGGCCCAGCCGTCTTCGTCTTTCTCCTTCCCCCGTTTCTTCCTCCTTCTTCCTCTGCCTCGCACCACCGCCTGTGCCAACAAATTTGACCTCACCTTCGTATGCCTAGCTATCACACCTACCACCGACCTACCCCCCAGCGCCATTCCCCTATGCTCTGCTCCGTCTTCAATGGCGCCCATGCCGGCGTTTACTCCTCCGCGCTCCACCACTGTTCGGCATTACTCCGTCTTCACTGAAGCTCAACCACTCCCCCTTACTCACCTATAAGAAGCCCTGGGCTCGCCTCCTTCCCACTCCTCCTTCTCCTCGCACCGGCTACCGCCACTTCGTGTCGTTCTGTCGCTTCGGCCATCCCCTCCACAAATTGACTGCGTCATGGCATGCCCCCAAACATCTACTGCCTCCCCTCACGGTTAATTGGACAATCGTCGCCTGAGCACGCCACGCCCTTTCCGTCTTCGCTTCCGGCCGGCCACCGCCATTTCCGCCGCTGTCTCTCCCTCGATCGGCCCCAACCCGATTTCGCATGGTGAGAGTAGCCCATCGGTGCCCTTGAGCTTCCCCAACTTCCAGCCAATGCTCTCCCCAGCCGGTGTGGCCCCTCCACATCAGCCTCCCCGCATCGCCGCCCGTGCACGTCGCCATCTCACCTCAGCCTCCCTCCAGTCACTTCAACCACTCAGGTGAGCTTCTGGCACCCCACTTGTGCTCATGCATGCCCCACCTCCATCCATTTCTCTTCTGACCGCTGGTGCCCCAATTCCCCCTCATCACCGGCTGCCTAGAGTCACGGCCAGCTTGTCTGGGCGCCACCCCAGCCAAAGTTGTTGCCTCCTCATCGCCTGAGCAATCCATTTTGCTGGTCGCCACCGCCTCCCCGGCCGTCCCCTGCCGGCGACGCCTCCTGGCTCTAGCGCCACCCTGCCTCCCCTGTTTCCTCCGCTTCTGCCCCAGCTCTCTCCTCTGTCTCTCTCTCTCTTCTGTCAAGTGGGCCCAAACTGGATAAATTGTAAAACTTTTCACCCTTTTGGCTATATGATAAATTCTTGTGTGAGAAATATTCATGCATACAAAAAATAAATTATAAATAATAATAGGAATAAGAAATTTCTTGTGAGTTCATAATGAAAAGATTTATGCAATTAAATTAAAAACTTAACATGTGTTAGTTATATGGCAATAGAGATTAATACATTAATCCTCATGTAAAACTAAGACAAAAATATACATGATCTATTTTCAGATGACAAGAAATTGACATGGATTAAATGGGTGTTGAGTATTAAAATCTAATATGTGAGTCTAACTAAAGAATTCTCTCATTATAAAGATAACTTCAACACTGTCAAATTCCACTTTCAAACAAATCAGATACTAATATCACATTCTATTGAAAGCTCATGTAGTCTAAATATTACGCCATGTCTTTATCTCTATATCTAAATCTATTAAGGAGATTAAAGATAATTGTTATAGTAAGATTTTGCCGCATAAAATATTAATCATAAATTGCTCATCCCTAAAACATGAAAACTACCTTTTGAAAAGCACATAAACTAATCGTAATAAAAACTTCAACATTTACCTTAAAATAGTAAGATTTAAACTGACAGATGTTTATGATTAAGAATTCTTAAACGAGAAAGAGTAACCATTAATCTTGGTCTCACATCCAAATCTCTAGTCGTTATCTCAGGATTTAAATTTAATGGTCGAGAATAATTAATAATAAAAGAAATAGCTTTATCAAGAAGATCCTTGTTAAATCATAACTCCCCTTTCCAGTAAAGCGTAGCCGTTGGCCATTTCTAATAACGTTGTCAATCAAGCAGAATAATTAACTTTAAAAATTGGACTAAAATAACCAACTCCGTATTTTAATTAAGTGATTAAAAATAATGGTTCATTAATTTGGTAGTTGTAATCTCAGACAAGTATTGCCTCATGAAATATCAACGTTACATCGAGTAATTAAAATTATGCTCATCTCATGTAAAACCCCCGCATCCCAAGATCACTGAGTTCTGTCCCTCTTGAATATCTCTGATAGCCTCTCCCATCTGTCCATAGGTCCTACCTAACTCATGTAACTTCCTTGATAAATGTAAATCGATAAAAAGAGAAGTCATCAAATAAAAGATCAAGCCTTACCTTTCCCCGATCGTCTATATTCGGCCACTTTCTTTCCCAAAGTGGATAATTCCTATAGATACTTCTTCGCTTCTGACCCCTTCTTATTCAAATTTTCCCTCACAGTAAAGCTACGCAGCCATCTCATTCCTTCGCCCAATTCATCTACCGTGGTGTTTACTACACACAAACTCGGATCATCTTTCCACTCCCAAATCGTAATGAATTTATAATTTAAATTTAATTGGGTAGTTAAAGTGTTTGGATTTATTTGGTCTTTCGTTTATTTGTCGCATATTAGAATATGAAGACTTGGGTAAAAGTGAAGGCCAAGAATGTAAGATCACTGACTGAGAAGGCTTTGAATTAGATCAATCAGGGCCCCGTGGTAAACCAAGCAATGCAAGTCATCACTTTGATCATATTGATCCTCCATTTTATGCAAAAATTTATGTTCCTTTAACTTATCAACTTGTATGCCTAATTTATTATGCAAATATATGTCCAAGCTTAAGGTAGTTACACGCCCACTTGATGTATTAATTTTAATATGCCATTCCTTGACACTTGAATCATCTGACCATTGTCACCCTAGATGTTAATGATAACTCTACTAGTTATAGGTATTATTAAAATGCCATGCTAGTCTTGTCAAATCCAGGGCACTAGTTGCCTTGATTATCAATTTTTAAAAACATGAGAACTTGTTTTGGGACAATCACGAGATGTACGTGGCTGAATATTTTGTGATAACTTAATTTATGCTTCTCAAAACCTCGAAACCTGCTATACATGTCTGGGCGGATGGTAAGAGTGGCGGGTGCGAAGGTAGCACGAGAATATGTGGTTTGTGGATTGAACCGCCCAGACGCATTAAGGACTTAATCCTGTGATGACCCTCCATGTAAAACAGTACTACCACAAGCTGGCAAACTATAGGCTGGGGGTGCAGGCGGATAATAAAAATCCAGTTGGAATGGGACACCAAGTAAATGTGACGTTGCCAAGACTAGCGTTCGAGGAGAGTGGAGTCTGTCTGCGCTACTCTGTGGTGGACATCCCACACAATGTATGGGCCCACTCGATATGGGGCAACCCTATATGGATGCTAAAGGACGAGGTATTGTAAAGGCCTCGTGATGATCTCTCGATCTGCGTGACTAAGGAATCGCGCGGGCCAGTTGGGTTGATTGTCTCTTATGGGTAAAGATGTACAAGCTCTACAAAGTATACAACTGTTCGAACAGCCGTGTCCATGGTCAAGGGCGGACATGGGAACTTCCTCAAGTTAGTTCTATTTCAAAACTTTAGAGGGTGGGAAGGAAACTGTCAGGCGGATGTAAACCTGACTTTTGAAATTTTCCTGGAGGGACATACTCCAGCGTTGTTGATAAGGTGGAGGTGAGCTACTGATCAAAAGCTAGCATAGCTGGATGGAACCATGTAATCAGTGGATGGAACCTACACCGCTATAAATATTGCACGATTTCAAACTCTTTAAAGCATGTTTGTAAAATGCCAAGTCATAGAAATTTTAATTATGATTATTGATGTAACACCCCAGGATCCACAATACCCTGGGATGCTACTACAACAGCTCCACAACTAGCCAATTTACAAGATAACATAAACTAGCAAGAATTATTAAACAAGATAATACAAGATAATACAAGCGAAAGTATAAACAACTAAGGGATAACAAAATATCCATAACAATTTAATATTCATAATCAACTTCAACATATTAACCAAAGGAACGGTTCCGAATTAAACATTAATGAGATGAAACAGTCATCAACAAGATAGCTAAGCAAAGACTAGAGTTCTTTCGACTTTATTTCAGCATTAAAACAAAATCCATGTGCATCAATGTGGTGCTGCTATAAAAATCTCAGCAAATAAACTGCTTAACAGGCTATTCAAACTACAAACAATTATACATCATCATTTATAATTCCATACAACTACAACCACATTTCATGTCCACAATTATTAATCACCATAAACTTCCATGAATCATACCTCTTCAATTTCAGATTTAATTGGCATATGAATGCAGTCATTTTATCCATAATTAAATGCAAATGAAACATTTAATCTTCCACAACTACAATAGATTAATCATCAATATTTAATCCTCCACAAATAACAATGTTATATCCTCAACTTCAAATCACCATCAAAGACAATAAAACATATGTATGATCATCTCACTACTTTATTAACTCTCCCATCCACAAATACTATCAACAATTAATGCAAGTGAAAAGAATCTCATGCCACAACCACAAACTCTTACCATACACAAGGGACGAACCTCATTCCACGACCACATCCACAATCCTCATACCACAAATAGCTCAAATGAGCCAATTCCACATTACAACTAGAAAGTTGTATATTCCACAAGATAACATCACCACAATATATATTGCATATGTATGGAAATGAATCTTTCCACAATGCAATGCATTTGAATACTTCATGCTATGCTCCACATCACTCTTGCCAGGGCAGGAATTGTAGTTCATCGTATTACGGTAATATACAATGCTTCCGCAAGAGAAGAGGTGCATCGTATTATGGCAATATACGATGTTGTACCGGTACGGTGGCGGCTAAGTGCGGCGACATCCACATATGCAAATGACATGAATCATATGATAATTCATTAATCACATTAATTCATCCACAAGAAGCATTATCATGCTCTCAACATATCCACATACATCACATGTTATTTTCATGTCCACATTATAACATTAAACAAGAATTCCACATGTAAATACTTGCTATCATCTCCACAATTAAAATATCTTGCAATCATGGCATAATGTATTAAATGAAGATAATAATGTAAATTGCAAGTAGAAGGAATAACAAGTTAAACGGTAGCAACCACCGCTACATTCACTTGCCTCAATCCGATGAAGCGAAGTAAAATCAGGAGCGCTCAGGGACAAGATCATCTGTCCAAAAGACAACTCTCAGCACACAACCACAGCATACAAACACGACTAAAATAATTAAGATGTCGCTAGAACCCCGAACCCGCACAAACTCTTCTCCGCTCAACAATTCAGCAAATTACCCTCTGCAGCAGCGCTGCTTCACAATTTTGTATCTTTAAAATAATGATCCAAATACAGTAAATGATACCTCTCCGGATTCATGACTTAAAAACCTACAATTTTCATGAACAACACATATTTTTATTTTGATCACAGCTAGGGGTAATTTAATGCCCAAAACAGAGGAAGAACTCTGTTATGGCAGATTCGACAGCAATGTTCAATCGCGTCCCAGAAACACTACAGGCGTCCAAAAATTATGCAATTTATACAGAAGCTAGATTACTGGATTATCTACTATGCGTAATAAAATCATTTACTACCTCAAATCTCTGAATTACCGTCGGTCTGTACCAATCTGCTCGCCTAGCGAACAGCTGTATTCCCGACCCCGTATCTCCCAGATCCCATGGCAAAAAAATCCGAAAAAAATATAGGAGAAACATATGCAAGTCCTCTACAACTTTCCTTTTGGGAGAGTCCACAGAAACATTCGTTTACTAGGTCAAATCCGCGAGGACAGCCACACTGTGCGAATCAATCTACAGGCAGACAACAGCAAATCTCTAATCGGGCAATTAATCTATTAACTACCATCAAAATCCGTGTCAAGAACCCTAATTGTTCATAAAAACAGAGGGTTTGAGATGAGAAAAAAATTACCTAGAGGATCCCTTGGGATCATCCCTCTTCTTCCCTCCTCTTCTTATCCTTCCCCTCTTCTTCTTCCTTCTCTTCTTCTTCTTCCTCTCCTTCTCCTTCCTCTCCTTGGCTTCAATGGCTGCAGCAAGGGGATGTTGGGGGGCGAAATTTGGGAGTGGGGCGTGTAACACCTGAGAGATCATGTGGAGATGATCCCATCTTTATGATGAGTAATTGACTCTTGGTTGAAGGAAAATTGAGTTTGTTTTGGGCTCTTATTGCAAAGTCTTAATTCTGGTCGAAATGAAGTCGTGTACGACTTGTCCCCGCTCGCACGACCATGTAGGATGCCATACGACCACGCTTGGTCGTGGTCGAATTTCGCTCAGAGCGCACGACCACGCTGAGGTGTTCTCGGCAAAACTGACAGTGGTCGGAAGGCGTTACGACCACGTTGGCGCATATCGGGTGGCGTCGACCAAGTTGCCGAGTATCGGAAGTCAGCCGGACGGCGTACGACCACGCTGTGGCGTCCCCAGCGAATTTGAACGTGATCGGAAGTCTATCGGGTAGCGTACGACCACGTTGGTGGTAATCGGGTTGCGGTCGAGCAGCGTACGAGTGATCGGAAGCTTATATGACCACGTTGCGGAGCCCTCGGAAGATTTGACCGTGGTCGGCACTCGGCGCTAGGGTTTACGACCACGCCAGGGATCGGAGCCTCGACCACGCTGGGCGGTCGGGCGGTCGACCACGCTACGCTAGGGTCTTCGACCACGCCAGTGTCGATGCATCGACCACGTTAGCGCGGGTTTGAACGTGGTCGGCGATCGTGACTTGGGTCTCGACCACATTGTATCGCTAGCGGTACGACCACGCTGGTCGATCGAGCCACGACCACGCTTAGCACGGGTCCGAACGTGGTCGGTAGTCGTGGCTATGGTCTTCGATCACGCCAGTGCGGTCGAGTGTTCGACCACATTGTCGGCAGATTGACCGTGGTCGTGCGGGTTCATTCAAACCGGTCGTGTGGGCTCATATGGTGTCCGATTACGGTGAGGCTTGGTCGGTTGGGTTCCTTGTGAAGTCATGGACCTTGTGGACTGGTTTGTTCACTATTTTGACAAGGTTTGGTAAAGTCTATTTTCTGTGGAAAAGACTTGAGCTCGGTTTGAGCTGAGCAGTTTGTGTTTTGCAGTATGGATCAGTGCTATGTGATGGTTTTGTTGTCTTTGTTGGTTGCAGGAACCAGGAGACAGTCTTGGTGAGGCTTAGGAGGTCGGGACTAGACAAGGGAGTTGTTGAGGTCCAGAACGACGTGGAAAAGCCGAAGAGGACGTGTCGTGCGGTGGGGTCGACAAAGATGGATAGCAAAGCGGTGGAGGAAGCTTCCGGAAGGCGCGGAGGGGCATTTTGGAGAAATGTCAAAGTCGGGGAAGCCGCCCACCGGGAAAGCACTGTGACCACTGGAGAGGCTCTGTGAGAGCTCTGTGGAGTTGGTGGCGCTAACGGGCAAAGCAGTGGAGCCGTTGCCTGAGAGGAACGGGTAAAGCACTGGAGGCCTGCAAAGCTTAACCACTCGGTTAGCGGGTTGTCTCTGTGTGGAGACCCGTTAGTGAGACTATAAATAGAGAGGTTAGGTCTCGTGAGCAAAGGGAGGTTGTCCCCGAGTGCTCGAGTGTTCCTCTCTATCTTGTGTGAGTTGTCTCGGTAAGAGCATGGATGCTCGTGTACCTCCGATGGAGTGGTCAGAAACCTCCATGTGCAATAGAAAAGATTGGATTCATCTCTCGTATCTTTCTCGCTTTTGTTCTTGAGATGATTTGTTTGATCTGCTTGCCCTCTCTGTGTTCTTTCGATCATATGTGTTTTGTCCGAGAGTTGGCTTGTGCTTCACTTGCTCAGGACTGGAAATTGTTTTGAGACCTTCTGGTCATTTCATTCCCGAGAGCAAAGTCGAAATCAGAGAAGTCTCTGTGATTCTTATTCTTCCGCCTCAAAGGTTCGCTCGTTTTTCGACTTTGCCTTCTTTGCCGACCATCGCTTAGATCTCTTTTTCTTGGTATATTCACTTCTAGAGATCTTATACGAGCTAGAGTTCAAGTTTCTTCGGTTTTGACCTCGGAGCAAAAGTTCTTCAAAATCTTGCTTTCGGCGGTCGTCGCCCGACAAAACGTATTCTTCGTGTTGCCTCTGCTGGTTTCTCTGTTGTCGGTTCGGCAACCGATTCGACCACGGCTCTTTACGCTCGGTAGTCGCCGCAGCTTGTGTGTCGGTGATCTCGGTGATCCTCCGCTCAACCACGGTTGTCGTTCGGTTTGGTTTATGACCTACCGGTCGCACGACTTTAGTCTGTTTTCTTCCCAAAGCCGTTGATCGCATTCCGATTGTCGCTGATTGAACGACTACGAGTTGGCGTTCGACCACGCAATCTTCTGTTACGACTTCTGCTTTTGGTTTTATTTGCTGCTGCGATCTGCTAAGCTTTGAGTCTTCACAGCTTATATATCTAGTGGAGAAGAAGAAAAAGCTTGAATTCATTGGGGGCTATTTTAAGGCACCATTCACCCCCCCTCTGTTGCCATTTCGGTCCTTCAATTGGTATCAGAGCCGGTTAGCTCTTCTTCATAGATCTTAACCGGTCTCAAAGAGCCATGGCAACAGACAAGTATTCCACCAAGCCGCCTATTTTCGATGGCCTGGATTACCCTTCCGAAGAGCCGAATGGAAACATATATCCGTGCTCGTGGTTATGCTATTTGGCGGAAGGTGAAAATACAATTTGTTGTTCCCGCCGATGAGAACATCAATGCCGGGAACATGGCTGATGTTGAGGCAAATGCAAAGGCAAGGAACATCATCATACGAGGATTGAGCGAAGCGAATTTGATCGCATCTTCACCGTCGTCCGCTCACGACATCTGGGTGACCCTCGATGCATACCATGAGGGCACCTCCCAGATCAAGACGGTTCGACAGGACCAGTTCAAACGCGAATACAAAGAAATTCGAGATGCTTGCCGGAGAGTCCCTTGACGAGTGCTTTTCACGTTTTCACAAGATTTTGAGCAACCTCCGAGCCGTCGGTCTCACATACTCCGACTCGGATAACGCTCGACAGATGCTTTCAGCACTCGATCTTCGGGTTTGGGAGATGAAGGTGACTACCATCAAGGACACCACGGACCTCTCGACCTTGACTCTTAATGCGCTTTACTCGCGCCTCAAGACTCACGAGATTGACATAGTCTCTCGTCGGTCGAAGTCACAATCGATGGCTCTAGTCACGGATCCCACTTCGGCTTCTGGTTCTTCTGCCGATTCTCTTTGCGGGTTCTCCCTAGCTGCTCTCTGTGACGTAACTGATGATCAGTTAGAGCAGCTAGAGGATGAACAACTGGCCCTCCTAGCTCGGAAGTTCTCCCATGCTTACAAGAGAA
The DNA here is from genome assembly GCA_036346245.1 of Bonia amplexicaulis. Taxonomy (NCBI): domain Eukaryota; kingdom Viridiplantae; phylum Streptophyta; class Magnoliopsida; order Poales; family Poaceae; genus Bonia; species Bonia amplexicaulis. Next base: position 752,169 of record CM070749.1, on the reverse strand, counting down.
GGAGGGACGGAAAAAGAAGAGGACCAGTAATTTGCTTTGAGTGTGGTGGCCCCAACCACATTCGGGCAAACTGCCCCAAACTGGAGAAGGGCAAAACTGACGTTGGCGGTTCCGGCAAGAACGACTACATCGACAAGAACCGCAACAAGAAGCCTCCAGCTCAGACGCAAGGCAAGAAGAAGTACCGCGACTTTGGGAAGGCCAAAAGTCGTTCCACCGCGTCCTCACCGCGTTCGACGACCTCGACCTCAGCGAGGTGGAGGGATGGAGCGACGACGACGGGACGGGTGATCAAGACCCCAAGAGCGGCGACGACTTCTCCGGCATGTGCTTCATGGCCCTCGAGGGCTTAATCGAGCGACAATGAGTGCATCTCGACTCGGATGAGGTATGCCCCACCTATGACCAGCTCAATCATGCTTTTCTTAAGCTAGGTGGATTTCATGCTAGAGCTAAGGCTAGGTGTACTGAGTTAGAGAAGGAAGTAGCTAGATTGTCACGAGAGCTTACTTCACTTACATCTGCTTCCTCTCGTGACGAATGTGATACATGCCCTGCCTTGATTGGTGATATGGAAAAACTAAGGACTTCATATGATAGTGTGACCTCTGAGCTAGATATTCTTAAGGTGGAGAATGTTAGTCTGCTCGCTGAACTAGAGATGTCTAGGATTGTTTTTCCTTCATCTACCGTTGAGACTACTTCTTGCACCTCATGTGAGGATAAGGATAATGCTTTTAGAGGTCTTTATACATTGCTTCTCGATCTGCCCGAGACTTGTGAAAGTTGTAACAATTTGAAGATGAACCTAAAACGGACGATCATAAAATTGCTGAATTACAAGCTTTTCTACTTGAGCCTATTGCTTCATGTGTGAATTGTCCTAAATCGATCACGAGCTTGAATCGCTTTCCAAACAGCTTTCAAGAAATGATTGATCATGATAAGAAGTTGGCTCGCTTTGCTTCTAAGGACCTGTTAGCTCACCATGCATTAGTTGTAACAAACTAAAATCTAACTTGATTGCATTGGATGAGAAATGTGAAGCTAACTAAGGACCTACTAGAGAAGCCACCTTATGCTTGTAATGTGATTGTGAAGAAGGGGAGAAGCCCCTGTAAGGTAGAGACGCCTAGCGATGCGAACCAATCTGCTAGCGAGGGACCGTCCCTTCTACGCCGGTACCGTGCGTGCACAAGCCGCCTTCCTCTGCTGTTGGTCGTTCTCCTGCTCCCTTACCTTCTGCTGTTTCTCCTCCTCCTTGCTCTTCTTGCACCTCTCTTTTCGGGAGTGTCGGTGCCTTATGAACACTCTCGAGAAATTTGTAGGAGGCAAGAAGGATCTCAATCTTATTCTAGACCAATCAAAAATTTGCAAGTTCAAACAGGTCTAGGATATAATTTCCGTGAGGATGTGAGAAAACATCCACCGTCGTGCTCGCACCCATAGCCGCAGTGTGATCGAGGTCAAGCCCAAGAACAAGAAAGTTCAATTTAGATCGGGGGCTTTGTCCAAGGGATTTCGACGACAGGTGATTTCACCGCAGCTTGACCTCTCGGCGGCCATCTCATGCTACTTCAGCCCCTCGGAAGGCGAAGTATCATTGCACCTTCGGTCAGAAGGATGGGCATCTGATTGACCAATGCTTCAAGCACGCCAAGATCGCGCGAAGAGACCGTGCTGAGTCTCTTAGGCGTATTCAGGGTCAGCCCCAGACCTTGAGTGCACCTAAGACCAACACGAGGTCTAGGTTTGCTACTGTTGGTAGCTTTGGGCAGCACCGAGGACTTGGTTTTCGGAGTTTTCTGGTTTTCGTCCTCGTGCTCCCCTCTGGTCGTGACTTCCGCCGTCCTGAGGGTAGATCTCGCTTCCATCGAGATAGCTACCCGCGGCGTGATCGCGTCGGTCGCCGGTGCTCCAACTCGCCTCCGTAGTAGTCGGACCCGACAATGCCTTCAGTGTCGCACATAGACCTTCTGCTTCTTTGAGCGACGGAGGGCGTAGGGTAGTTAGAGGTCAGTCGTGTGTGACTACTTCTTCGCCGACGTGTGACTCAAGATTGGGTGCCAAAATCTATGTTGATTTATCCCAAGATCGAGACTTTGCTCTTTGTTGACTCGTGTTCACGGGCGGTGGAAGGAAAGGTTTGGCTTGTAGACTCGGGTGTTCACGACACATGACCGGAGATTCCGTTGGTTTTCTTCCTTGCCCGAGCTCCGGTGATGAGACGATCACCTTCGAGACGCCTCTTCCGGGCGAGTCATCGCCAAAGGTACAAGGCGCATTAATGATTCATTTGTTTTAAAAGACGTTGCCTTGGTTAGTAAGTGCAGACAATTTGCTTTCGCTCTCACCACCGATGACGATTTCGAGGTGAGTTTTAAGAAAACAACCGCAAAATTCTTGATTCTTCTGTAGTCCGGTTTATGGATTTCTCGCTTTGGGAGGATCTTTCGTGCTGATTTTTCCGAGTCTTCCGTGATCCTCTCCGTTGTTTGCTTGCTTCTGAGTCCCGCGATCTTTCCTTCTGGCATAGGAGACTTGGTCATATTGGATTTGACCATTTGACCCGAGTTAGCGCCACGATCTCATCGTGGTCTCGCGAAACTCAAGATGGTCAAAGATCTTGTTTGCGCCCATGCCGCACGGCAAGATGGTTGCCGCTTCTCATCCTCCCACACACAGCACTATGACCGATGCACCGGACGCTTGCTCCATATGGATACGGTTGGACCAGCTCGAGTGCAGTCAGCAGGAGGGAAGTGGTACGTTCTTGTTGTGGTCGATGACTATTCGAGGTACTCTTGGGTGTTTTTCTTAGCCTCGAAGGATGAGACGTTTACATATTTTCGAGGTCTTTTCAGTAGGCTTTCTGTTGAGCTTCCAAGTGTCTTACGAGCGATCCGCAGTGACAATGGCACGGAGTTCAAGAATTCCTACTTTGAGAGTTTCTGTGGTGAGACAGTGTAGAGCACCGCCTCTTCTCCATACGCCCCCAGCAGAATGGCGTTGTGGAGAGGAAGAACCGCACCTTGGTCGAGATGGCGGGACGATGCTTGATGAGTACTCTACACCGCGGAAGTTTTGGGCTGAGGCTATAGCCACCGCGTGCCATGTTTCCAATCGAGTTTTTCTTCGGGCACACTTGCACCGCACTTCTTATGAGTTGAGATACGGGCGAAAGCCCAGTGTTTCTCATTTTCGTGTGTTTGGTTGCAAGTGTTTTATTTTGAAGTCCGGGAACCTAGATAAGTTCGAGTCACGTTCTTGTGATGGACTTTTTCTGGGCTACTCGACTTCTTCGCGGGCCTATAGGGTCTGGAACTGCGAGTCTAGCAAAATGATAGAAACCTGTGAGGTAACTTTCGATGAGGCCAGTCCGGGGACTAGGCCCGATATCTCAGGTTCACTAGAGCAGTCCGAGACCATCTTTGTGGATGATGAGGATGATGGAGATGAGGGTTGTCTACCCGATCCAGTCCCTTCTCCACCCCTTGAGGTGCCTTCTTCCACTGCACCTCGAGGCGATCAGCCCTTACCTTCTGCTTCTTCTGGAGCTAGTGGCTCTGTTCCTACCCCGTCAGGTAACGAGGTAGAGGCCACTTCTTCATCTCATCCAGGACCTCCAAGACATATCCAAAATCTCATCCTTCGAGCGGATGATTGGAGATCTATTTGAGCGAGTCACACGCTCCAAGTCTCGGCGTGTCGCTTTTACATCTCCACTGCCTTCGTAGCTTCTTTTGAGCCCAAGGACGTTTGTCATGCTTTATCGATGAGTCTTGGGTCAATGCTATGCATGAGGAGTCGGAGAGTTTCGAAGAAACAAGGTCGGACGCTTGTTGAGCCCCTCGAGATCACAATATCATTGGAACCAAATGGGTGTTCAAGAACAAGCAAAGTGAGGATGGGGTAGTCATTCGAAACAAGGCTAGGCTGGTTGCAGGGTACTCCTGTGTTGAGGGTCCGGATTTCGAGGAGACCTTTGCCCTGTAGCTCGCCTTGAGGCCATTAGAATTCGCTTGCCTTTGCAGCTTCTAAAGGTTTCAAGCTTTACCGATGGACGTCAAGAGTGCCTTTCTCAATGGCTTCATTGAGGAAGAAGTCTATGTCGACGACCTCCGTGTTTCGAGAACCCCAAATACCCTAGTCATGTCTTCAAGCTTTCCAAAGCATTGTATGGACTTAAGCAAGCCCCTAGAGCTTGGTATGAGAGGCTTAAGTCCTATCTATTGAGACATGATTTTGAGATGGGTAAAGTTGACAAGACTTTGTTCATTCACGGCTTGGCAATGACCTTCCGTCGCCTAAATTTATGTCGATGACATTATCTTTGGCGGCTCTTCTCATGCTCTAGTTTCACAGTTCTCGGATGTCATGAGCACCGAGTTTGAGATGAGCATGATGGGTGAGTTGACTTTCTTCCTTGGCTTCCAAATCAAACAGACTCGGGAGGGTACCTTCTTGCATCAAGGCAAGTACACCCGAGATCTCCTAAGACGCTTCGACATGAGTGATGGAAAGCCGGTGTCGACTCCGATGGCTTCTACGGCCACACTTGACCCAGATGAGGACGGCGAGCCAGTTGACCAAAAAGAGTTCAGAAGTATGATTGGCTCTCTCTTGTACCTCACTGCCTCGAGACCGGACATACACTTTTCTGTGTGTCTTTGTGCCCGGTTTCGAGCTTCTCTCACAGATCTCACCGCCAGCGGTGAAGCGCATCTTCGGTACCTTCGAGCTACCATTGACTATGGTATTCGGTACTCTTCCTCATCCTGCTCATCCCTTAGAGCCTATTCGGATGCGCACTTTGCCTACAGAGGATAGATAGGAAGAGCACTTCGGCACCGCCACCATTGGCACTTCTCTCGTTTCTTGGTCTTCGAGGAAGCAGTCCGGTGTTGCACAGTCCACCGCAGAGGCCGAGTACGTTGTCGCAGCCCGATGTCGTGTAGCCAAGTGCTTTGGATGGTCTCGACTGCGGGACTTTGGGTTAGCTATCGATCGTGTTCCGCTCTTTTGCGATAACACGTCTGCGATTAGCATTGCTAAGAACCCGCAAAAGCACTCTCGGACCAAGCACATCGATATCGATATCATTTTCTTCGAGACCATGTAGAGAAGGGTGACATCGTGCTCCGCCAGGAGAGTGACCACCGCTTGGTGATATCTTCACCAAGCCTTTGGATAGCACGAGGTTTTCACTCTGCGGGAGAGCTTGGGGTGGTTTGTCCTTACGGACTATTGTGAGGGGAGCTTTGGGCTTTATCGCTTTATCTTATTAATTGTGCTTCAGATCCGTCTCGTTGCATCGCATTTTCGGTGCATTGGGTTTAGTACTTCTAGCATAGGTTAGAGTGTGTCTCTTCTTTGAGTTGCTTAGACTTCTTGCTCTTATCTTGTGCTTTCGGGATAGTGTTTCTTATCTCACTAGGTTGAGCTCACTCACTTCTTTTAGGTTCTAGCGAGGGTTGGGCCACCCTCGCAGACAGGTTCGTGTTTGCTCTCTAGTGTGCGTTTTCTCGACAAATGTTGTCCCGAGACATATAGGGTAGATGAGAGTCATCGAGCCATAGTATCCTCTATATCTTATCTATGCTTTAAGGACTGCTGCTTTTCTGATTTATTTGCCGACTCTTGATTTTTATTGCTTTGGTTGGGGGAGTTCATTTGGGAACTTCTAGACTTTAATTTTGACTTAAACTCAACTTGAACTAAAAGTCGCATCACATGTTGAGGGGAGTGGATTTTCGCATTGCATTCGCATTGTAATATAACCACATTGAGCCTTGATTATTATCCGGTTATGACATGCTTTCAATGCTTTACACATTGCCATGATTTGTGCTCCATTGCTAATCTGATCATGACTTTATATGTGTAGTCAAGTCTTTGCCATGATAGGTTAATTAAAATGCCAAATTTGACCTAATTCATGTCTTGTTCATATTTGAGACTAGTCACCTTGTGTTATCATTTTATGATTCTCGCCATGTCAAATAGGTCGAGTTGAGTCTTGAATCTTAGTTGAGCAATAGATTGAGCTATACAGCTTTCTTGATGACACATAAGTTAGTACAATCTATTAAAAGCAAAAGATCTCTTTGTGCGAAAAACCGATCTCACCAATTCTTTCTCATGAGACGGCTTGCCATTGCACAAGGCATGAACTCGGGGAGTTTTGATGACCAAGATCATTTCCTTAAGCTTCTCGCTTGGAATGATCGCATAAGGCTTGAGGTCTAGCACATGACAAAAATTATGATTGAAAACAATCATGAGATCTCAAAAAAATGTCAAAAGTGCTCAATTTAAAAAAATCAAAGTACTTCAACAATTGTATCATTCTTGAACGCAAAGACTCTAGTTGGCTCAACACTAGCTTCTTGATTCCATTTAGCTCATTGGCATGGCTTGCATCATTTGTGGATATCATTAGCTAGACTAAAATCTTGTTTGACTTGACTTGCTAAGCACTTCAAATTAAAAAAATCAGATTATACCATCTCGTTAGCTTAGCTTCTCTTTACATACATAGTCATGATCTTTGTAGCATACTTGTATGTTATGGCTTGGTGTAATACATTTGGTCATTTTGGATAATTCTCATGGCTCGCATACTTTGAATAATCAAATCAGCCATTCCATCCATCATTTTGACTTATTCTCTCTTGCATACTTGATGTGTTTATTGCCAAAGGGGAGAATAGATTAGAGAAAAGAGAAAATTTCTTTTTGGGAACTTGCTAGAGCTTTGGAGATCAATTTGCTCTTTATTCCTTTACTCTAGTGTTCTCTCTGTCGACATGGTCATAATTTTATTTTCATTCTTTGGACCATGTCGTCTTCTACAAACTCAACTTCTTATTTCACGGTGTTTGTCAATATACTCATCAAGGGGGAGATTGAGAGATCATGTGGAGATGATCTCATCTTTATGATGAGTAATTGACTCTTGGTTGAAGGAAAATTGAGTTTGTTTTGGGCTCTTATTGCAAAGTCTTAATTCGGTCGAAATGAAGTCGGTACGACTTGTCCCCGCTCGCACGACCATGTAGGATGCCATACGACCACGCTTGGTCGTGGTCGAATTTCGTTCGGAGCGCACGACCACGTTGAGGTGTTCTCGGCAAACCGGCGGTGGTCGGAAGGCGTTACGACCACGCTGGCGCATATCGGGTGGCGTCGACCATGTTGCCGAGTATCGAAGTCACCGACGGCGTACGACCACGCTGTGGCGTCCCCGGCGAATTTGAACGTGATCGGAAGTCTACCGGGTAGCGTACGACCACGTTGGTGGTAATCGGGTTGCGGTCGAGCAGCGCATTTGTGATCGGAAGCTTATACGACCACGCCATGGAGCCCTCGGAAGATTTGACCGTGGTCGGCACTCGGCGCTAGGGTTTACGACCACGTTGTGGGATCGGAGCCTCGACCACGCTTGGGCGGTCGGGCGGTCGACCACGTTGGGCGCTAGGGTCTTCGACCACGCCAGTGTAATCGCGCATCGACCACGTTAGCGCGGGTTTGAACGTGGTCGGCGTCGTGACTTGGGTCTCGACCACATTGTATCGCTAGCGGTACGACCACGCTGGTCGATCGAGCCACGACCACGTTAGCACGGGTCCGAACGTGGTCGGTAGTCGTGGCTATGGTCTTCGATCACGCCAGCGGTCGAGTGTTCGACCACGTTGTCGGCAGATTGACCGTGGTCGTGCGGGTTCATTCAAACCGGTCGTGTGGGCTCATATGGTGTCCGATTACGGTGAGGTTTGGTCGGTTGGGTTCCTTGTGAAGTCATGGACCTTGTGGACTGGTTTGTTCACTATTTTGACAAGGTTTGGTAAAGTCTATTTTCGTGGAAAGACTTGAGCTCGGTTTGAGTGAGCGGTTTGTGTTTTGCAAGATGGATCGCTATGTGATGGTTTTGTTGTCTTTGTTGGTTGCGGGAACCAGAGACGGTCTTGGTGAGGCTTAGGAGGTCGGGACTAGACAAGGGAGTTGTTGAGGTCCGAACGACGTGGAAAAGCCGAAGAGGACGTGTCGTGCCGTGTGGGTCGACAAAGATGGATAGCAAAGCGGTGGAGGAAGCTTCCTGGAAGGCAGCGGAGGGGCATTTTGGAGAAATGTCAAAGCTGCGGGGGAAGCTGTCCACTGGGAAAGCACTGTGACCACTGGAGAGGCTCTGTGAGAGCTCTGTGGAGTTGGTGGCGCTAACGGGCAAAGCGGTGAGCCGTTGCCTGAGAGGAACGGGTAAAGCACTGGAGGTCTGCAAAGCTTAACCACTCGGTTAGCGGGTTGTCTCTGTGTGGAGACCCGTTAGTGAGACTATAAATAGAGAGGTTAGGTCTCGTGAGCAAAGGGAGGTTGTCCCCGAGTGCTCGAGTGTTCCTCTCTATCTTGTGTGAGTTGTCTCGGGTAAGAGCATGGATGCTCGTGTACCTCCGATGGAGTGGCTGTAGAAACCTCCATGTGCAATAGAAAAGATTGGATTCATCTCTCTGTATCTTTCTCAGTTTTTGTTCTTGAGATGATTTGTTTGATCTGTTTGCCCTCTCTGTGTTCTTTCGATCATATGTGTTTTGTCTGAGAGTTGGCTTGTGCTTCACTTGCTCAGGACTGGGAAATTGTTTTGAGACCTTCTGGTCATTTCATTCCCGAGAGCAAAGTCGAAATCGAGAAGTCTCGTGATTCTTATTCTTCCGCCTCCAAAGGTTCTCGCTCGCTTTTTCGACTTTGCCTTCTTTGCCGACCATCGCTTAGATCTCTCTTTTTCTTGGTATATTCACTTCTAGAGATCTTATACGAGCTAGAGTTCAAGTTTCTTTCGGTTTTGACCTCGGAGCAAAAAGTTCTTCAAAATCTTGCTCGGCGGTCGTGCGCCCGACAAAAACGTATTTACTGTGTTGCCTCTGTTTTCGGTTTCTCTGTTGTCGGTTCGGCAACCGATTCGACCACGGCTCTTTCTCGCGGCTAGCTGCAGCTTGTGTCTTTGGTGATCTCGGTGATCCTCCGCTAACCACGGTTGTCGTTCGGTTTGGTTTATGACTCGGTGGTCGTATTTACTTTAGCTGTTTTCTTCCGACCGAAGCCGTTGGACTGTACTCCGATTGCTGTTGATTGAACGACTACGAGTTGGCGTTCGACCACAGCAATCTTCTGTTACGACTTCTGCTTTTGGTTTTATTTGCTGCTGCGATCTGCTAAGCTTTGAGTATTCACAGCTTATATATCTAGTGGAGAAGAAGAAAAAGCTTGAATTCATTGGGGGCTATTTTTAAGGCACCATTCACCCCCCCTCTATTGCCATTTCGGTCCTTCAACACCCCAGCCAAACAATGGCCTGAAATGCTACCAAACTAACAACATAATAAAACTATGCTAAGGCATTCTAAAAAATTTCGTGAGCCTCCTTTGTTTATTGATAAAATGAAGTTCTAACAATATTATCAAAAGGTATGAATAACATAAGCAAAGTAATTTGGCTACTAAGCGAAACATCTATAAAACTTAAGTAAATCACGGAAGCAATATGAAGATGTTCTAATCCATTATTACATCTTAATCTGAAGGTCATAATCAAATACCACTTGAACTAATCAACAAATAATAATTAGAGTTCTCTATCTTCTCCATGGTGAATATTTCGTGCAAGTGCAACAATACTAATCCTCTTTATTCCCATGCATGTTGACCTCATGAAGGTACCTAAAATAAACAAACAACAACAACAAAACAACAAAGAAGAGTGAGTCCAATGACTCGGCAAGTATAATCGTAACAAATGCAAGCATGAACATTAACTCTCAAGTTAAACATATTACATATGAATTTCATGCTATGCATTATGATCAAAAGCTCCTCTTTCTCATCTCTTTCGCATTTTACCGTGACGCGGAGTGTGCATCCGTCAATGCACACCCATGCCTGTACCCTCGGTGCAGGGGACCAATGCCCACACTCCGCAAGTGTGGGGACCTCGATCTTGATCACCGCATGATCAAGACTTCAACAATTCTCAATATGATGCATATATGAATGTATCAAAAGATAACGAGCATTCACCATACTACGCATCAACCAATCTCATAAATGCCATAATGTAAACAGAACATAAATAGCATTCTCAATTCATCACTTACTCATACTCACAATTTAAACAGTCATGATTCAACCATCATCCAAACAATTCAACAAATCCATAAACACACAGATTTTCACATCACAAATATACTTGCCTCAACCGAGAAAATGAAGAACGCGTAGAAGGCACAACCCCCGGAATCCGCTCTCCTCCTGAATATTTAATTAATAATTACTAACATAACAGTAACGGGTTTCTAGATACAAAATATCAGCAACCCCAAATTCCCCAACAATTTATCTCAATTAAAATCCCCAACTCCCCTCGGCCAAATCTGCCCAACCACAGATAGCCGACTTCCAAAAATCATAACTTTCAGTAAGTAACTCCAAATTAAGCGTTCTTGGACTCTCTGGAAAGATAATTAAATTATCTACAAAAACTTAGTTGGGGAGACTCTCTGATTCTGCCATTAACTAGCCGATCCAAACCCTTTTCTAAAGCATGCAAATTCACGTCGGACTCTCTGGACAGCGCACTAAAACAGGCATAACTTTCGCCCAGAAATTCGGAATCCGGACTTCTTTACCTCTATTGAAAGCTAAGAAACTTATCTACAAATTTCTCAATTTTAAGGACTCCTGAATCGCAACTATTTCCGTCGCACAAACCGATCTACTAAACTATGTCCAGAACTACCCCGATCTGCAGAACAGTAACACTAGAAAATTCATAACTTTCGCTACACAAATCCGAATCACGTGTTCTTATACTCCCTGGAAAGATAATTAAACCCTCTACAACTTTCTAGAAGGGGTCCAGACCTGAATCCCGACGAAACTAGATCAAAACCGCCGAGAAACAACTACTGTCCTAGCAGCCCAGAAAACTGACGAATCTAACTTGATTAAAAACCAATCTAGAGACTACCAGGGATTACCCTTGACGACACGACGACGCACACGTCGACGAACACGACGAACACGGCGACGAACACGCCCGCGGTCTCCTCCTCTCCTTCCTCCGGATCCACGCGACACGGCGATTTAACGGCGGCGGGCGCTCCGGGAGGAGACGACGACGAAGACGGCGGCGGCGGCGGCGACGACGAAGACAGAGGCACCACGGCGCAGCGAGGACGGCGACACGGCACGGTGGAGACGGCGCGGCAGCAGGGGCGGCGGCGGCGGGGCGCGCGGCGGCGGCGGCGCGGCGCAAAGACAGGGGCAGCGGGGAGGCGCAGGGAGGCGGTGGCGGCTCCTTGGGGTGGGGCTGCCTAGGGTTTTAAGAGGTGGCCTCCCTCCCTCTTGGGCCTAAAAACCCACAGGCCAAGGCCTAGGCCCAGGTTGCCTTAGATTTTCGAAAACCCTCAAAATTCTTACAAATTTAATTATTTCACAAAGACCCTCTCTATTAATTAAACAATTAATTAAATAATTTCCGGGGTATTACATTCTACCCCCCTTAAACAGAATTCGACCCCGAATTCTAACTGCAAACACAACAGAAATCAAAACAACCAACTAGCAAAAACACGCACCTGACGTGAACAACGCCGGGTCTTGCTTTCATGCGAGACTCCAACTCCCAAGTTGCCTCTCTCTCGTCTGCTGCGACGAGCACTTTGACATACAAGAAAGTCTTGTTTCTCAACACTTTTTCGACCTTTCTAGAATCCGCGACCGGCTTGGACTCAAAGGATGATCTGCTCAATAACCAAAGGTTCTAGAGCGATGTGAACTTCTGGGTCTCGCAAGTACTTTCTCAACATGGACACGTGGAACACGTTATGCACTCCGCGCATAGCCTCAGGAAGATCCAAACGGTAGGCCAACTTCCCAATCCGCGCTAGTATGGTGAAAGGTCCAACGTACCTCGGGCTAAGCTTCCCTTTGGTACCGAACCTCACCACACCCTAGGTGGGAGATACTCTCAAAAGCACCTGATCCCCCACTTCAAATTCCCGATCCCTTCTTCTCACATTCACATAGCTTTTCTGCCTGCCCTGGGCAGCCCAGATTCTATCTCACCAAGTCCACTCGTTCAACTATCTTTTGGACCCAAAGCGGTCAACATCCGAATCCTCGCAACTAACCGAAGCAATTAAATACACAGCGGGTTAACATTCCCTTTGGTATCAACCCACACAATCTGCACAACACAAAAAAAAATATCGTGCTTTGCACTCTCAATCGTTCTCTTTACCTTAGCAATGAGTACTTCCTTTAACTATGGATGCACAAAAGTGCTCAAGGTAAACAAACTCTTTTACACACAGAATACAGCTGAAAATAAGGGATTCTTACTGCAATCACGCATCACCCACTCCCCACCAAAGGGTCAAATCATAAAAGAAAATCGAGGATTCAACATAAGAACCTCTCCACCTTCCAAGTAGGTGGTTTGCAAACAAACAACACATACGTCAAAGGGGAAACACTCAAATATCAAACCCGTCCATTTTTTTAGGAATAAACTTCCTCTTGAATCACGAGGTTCCAAATCATCCCATACCCTACTAGCTCAATTCTCTTAAATTGGCGTCATCAACTCTATGTTCAAACCGAGTGCATCCAACACACTTTTGTAGAGGGACTCTACTATTCTCACAATAACATACTCTAGTCAACTCCTCTACCCACATGTTACTTTAACGAATAATTTCTAATGCATCTCATCGTTATTCTCACCCACCATCACTTTACCACATATCTTTAAGGATAATCAACATGAAATTCTCGGCTCGCACACTCATTTACTACATCCAAAGGAACATCATAATATTCAGAATCCACTCCTTCCACTATTCTCACGCAATAACATTAGCCTCCAAGGTTCTAGCATAGATCACCAACCAAAATTTCCCATCTCCAAGGCTTCTATACATATACTTCGATATATTTAATACAAAGACTCTTAAATTCAGCGACTAAAATTTCCACAATCAACCATACTCAATCCTTCACAACCATATGAAAACATAATCTCAACCCGATTATCTCAGAAGAAGATTCTAACTCCGTGAGGGTTACTTTACAAGCCAAGTCATACATGGCAATAATTTTCAACAATCCTTACTATCCCAACAATTCTCAGTAACGGTTGGGCTTCTTCACAGTTATATACTCATTAACTACACCATCATAATCATCCTACTAGTCCTTGCAAAGTACCCAATCATGATGCTCCACTAAAATTGATCAAGATTCCCATACTTACAATAATTATAACGTTCCAACAAAATGAACGTAACACTCATGAACCATAACTAGGTTCTTCTAGTTGCGACAATATAACTAGTTAGCCCCAAGGACAACATCTTCTTTTGAATCAAATCCTCACCGAGAATTATTCGACGTAATCAATTTATCACTCCATGAATCTCAAACGACTTGACACCCACAATTCCACCAAAATCGATCACATAACCACACTAACCAGTGGCCATACACCTCTTAAAGGTCTTTGCAACCCAAACTGCTTACCCCTTTCTTGGAGAAGCAAAAGAAGGAAATTTCAGCACAAAGTCCATCTGCAATAAACACAAGACCAAGGAAAACAAAGATCTTGGACAACAAAGGATAAGACCACAGTTGAAAGCACATGCCTCCTTAAGAAGAAAACATCAAATCTTAACTAATACGAATACAGTATTGTCATCTGAGCCCAAGAAACTCTTAAGCGGCGAAAATAAGAAGTCAAACACACTTCACAAAGATTACACAACTTGACTTCAACCTCCAAAACTTTTATCAAACTTTTCCTTTTAACAAAGAGAACAACCTTCTTTGATTACGGTATCACCTCAACAATTCCAACAAAGAAGAGTTGAAGACCACAACACATTAATTCTTTAAGAACTAATAAAATCCCTCAACACGACACTTGGCTTAAAACAATTTCAGCTACCACATAAATCATGAGATCAAAGATCGCATACACACTATCAAAACTTCGATTTAAATAGTACCAAGGAATTTATTCAAATTCTTCTATTTAATGAACCTTCAACATTACCATCATAACCACAAATGGACCAACATACTAACATCAGAATAATACATTCTTAACAAGCATCATCATATCCTCAACTCCTTCATAAACTTTTCCAAAAGAAACATAAGAAATCACTTCATCATGTTTCTAATATCTAAATAAGGTTGCAACTACTTGATCTAGGAGAACCTAGTGCATAAGCCACATAAATAGAATAAAGCTCTTAAACAAGATGATACTAGAACATGACAATCTCACAAAACATACTAGCATAAATCTCTTACTAGATTTCATATATTCAATTCTTATGGATGCTCAACTTTAATTTAGCACAAATTAATTGTACTCTAGTCATTACCGGCAATAATTGATTATTATTTTATCGCAACGGCATTCATGATCCTAACTTCGTTTTACAATCATAAAACAATCATGAACATAGATTCAGTATCCTACCTTACATTCAGAAACTAGAACGGAAATGACTTTAATCTTAAATAATACCAGCTTGTAAGACAAGTTCCTACTAGTCAATACCTCAACCCTCATCTATTTCTTTATACATTCTTCAACAATCTAGCATGCTAAAAGATAGATGAAACTAGCAATTGTGCATGCTCATAAAGCATCTAAATAAAAGATATATTAAGGGTCAATATTACCAAGGTAATATTCTAACACCTCCTTACTTAATCATTCCAAACGGTCGGATTAATTACTAAAGACACAGATAATTCAATTTATCCAATCATGATAGACATTTTAACAATCATAATAATCATTCCGGTTCTTATTACACACTCCTCAATAACTCCATGAGTTACTATCATGAGTAAACAAATTCTTAATCATAGTTCTTCTAAAAACTATTACAGGGGCAATATCAAATTAAACAACTACACTTCCAAGGATACTAGTAAAAAATTTAATTATACACTATGCTAACATATCAACCTGATAATTCAACCTTATGAATTAGTTTATACGACTACCACCTTCCACTTAAGCATAGCAAAACAACATAAAGGATTTTAACACTCTCTTTCAAAAGGAAAAGGAACAATAAACTTCAACGCTCGAGGTAAAGAGAAAACATAGATCCAAAGCTTTCACATAACAATGAGTTTTGCAACTCAAAATTCGCATTAATAAAAGAAAACACCAAGCGAACAATGAGCCATGATTCGCAACAAGACAAACTCCCACGAAGGAACTAACCTTACAAATCAACAAAAAGCACGGTAGCAAATTATCTCGAGAGTCCTGAAAGAAACAATAATCGCTTCAAGGAATGTGAGACCAATTGCATACCCTCAACTGCAAGAACCACAATCTCAAAAGAAATTCATTAACTGCAATCAGCCAAGAATTGGCCGAAATCAACTTAAGGATAATAACAACTTTTCTAATAAATTCACCAACACACCGCAATTAAGTTACCCGAGATAACTACATTGCTAATCCTCATACTACAAACAATGATATAATCGGCAATACCAAGGTAGCACATCACAACATCTACATCATATCATTGACTATTCTCGGTCATAATATCATAGGAGCAAATCATAATCATACAAGATTATCAATAAGCATACAAGATTATCTCATAATGTAAATCATCAATATAACATGTCAAAAGCATAAATGCAATGCTTGACCCATCCCATCCTATCGTGCACCAAGTGTCAATTTAATAGTTTAATTACCACGGACCTAAAGCCCGCTCGATACCAATCAGAACACCCGGCCAAACAATGGCACGAAATGCTACCAAACTAACAACATAATAAAACTATGCTAAGGCATTCTAAAAAATTTCGAGAGCCTCCTTTGTTTATTGATAAAATGAAGTTCTAACAATATTATCAAAAGGTATGAATAACCGCAAGCAAAGTAATTTGGCTACTAAGCGAAACATCTATAAAACTTAAGTAAAGCACGGAAGCAATATGAAGAAGTTCTAATCCATTATTACATCTTAATCGAATGTCATAATCAAATACCACTTGAACTAATCAACAAATAATAATTAGAGTTCTCTATCTTCTCCATGGTGAATATTTCGTGCAAGTGCAACAATACTAATCCTCTTTATTCCCATGCATGCTTGACCTCATGAAGGTACCTAAAATAAACAAACAACAACAACAAAACAACGACAAGAGTGAGTCCAATGACTCAGCAAGTATAATCAGTAACAAATGCAAGCATGAACATTAACTCTCAAGTTAAACATATTACATATGAATTTCATGCTATGCATTATGATCAAAAGCTCCTCTTTCTCATCTCTTTCGCATTTTACCGTAACGCGGTGTGCATCCGTCAATGCACACCCATGCCTGTACCCTCAGTGCAGGGACCAATGCCCACACTCCGCAAGTGTGGGGACCTCGATCTTGATCACCGCATGATCAAGACTTCAACAATTCTCAATATGATGCATATATGTGAATGTATCAAAAGATAACGAGCATTCACCATACTACGCATCAACCAATCTCATAAATGCCATAATGTAAACAGAACATAAATAGCATTCTCAATTCATCACTTACTCATACTCACAATTTAAACAGTCATGATTCAACCATCATCCAAACAATTCAACAAATCCATAAACACACAGATTTTCACATCACAAATATACTTGCCTCAACCGCGAGAAAATGAAGAACGCGTAGAAGGCACAACCCCCGGAATCCGCTCTCCTCCTGAATATTTAATTAATAATTACTAACATAACAGTAACGGGTTTCTAGATACAAAATATCAGCAACCCCAAATTCCCCAACAATTTATCTCAATTAAAATCCCCAACTCCCCTCGGCCAAATCTGCCCAATCACAGATAGCCGACTTCCAAAAATCATAACTTTCAGTACGTAACTCCAAATTAAGCGTTCTTGGACTCTCTGGAAAGATAATTAAATTATCTACAAAAACATAGTTGGGGAGACTCTCTGATTCTGCAATTAACTAGCCGATCCAAACCCTTTTCTAAAGCATCCAAATTCACGTCGGACTCTCTGGACAGCGCACTAAAACAGGCATAACTTTCGCCCAGAAATTCGGAATCCGGACTTCTTTACCTATATTGAAAGCTAAGAAACTTATCTACAACTTTCTCAATTTTAAGGACTCCTGAATCGCAACTATTTCCGTCGCACAAACCGATCTACTAAACTCTGTCCAGAACTACCCCGATCTGCAGAACAGTAACACTAGAAAATTCATAACTTTCGCTACACAAATCCGAATCACGTGTTCTTGTACTCCCTGGAAAGATAATTAAACCCTCTACAACTTTCTAGAAGGGGTCCAGACCTGAATCCCGACGAAACTAGATCAAAACCGCCGAGAAACAACTACTGTCCCAGCAGTCCAGAAAACCGACGAATCTAACTTGATTAAAACCAATCTAGAGACTACCAGGGATTACCCTTGACGACACGACGGCGCACACGTCGGCGAACACGACGAACACGGCGACGAACACGCCGTGGTCTCCTCCTCTCCTTCCTCCGGATCCACGCGACACGGCGACGAGCGGCGGCGGCGGCGCTCCGGGAGGAGACGACGGCGAACCCACGGCGGCGGCGGCGGCGGCGAAGACAGAGGCACCACGGCGCAGCGGGGACGGCGACACGGCACGGTGGAGACGGCGGCAGCGGGGGCGCGCGCGCGGCGGGCGCCGGCGGCCGGCGGCGGCACGAGGCAGCAGGGAGGCGCGGGGAGGCGGGGGTGGCGGCTCCTTGGGGTGGGGCTGCCTAGGGTTTTAAGAGGTGGCCTCCCTCCCTCTTGGGCCTAAAAACCCACAGGCCAAGGCCTAGGCCCAGGTTGCCTTAGATTTTCGAAAACCCTCAAAATTCTTACAAATTTAATTATTTCACAAAGACCCTCTCTATTAATTAAAGAATTAATTAAATAATTTCCGGGGTATTACAGGCGGCCAAGGGTGGGGAGGGGTGGAGGGGTTTATAAAGGGGTGCTAGGGTTTGGGAGGGTATGGGCCCCATTTGGGTGGGCGGCCCAAAGCGGTGCCCACCCTCCTGGATAGCCCAAAATATCTAAATTAATTATTGTAATTTATTTAATTCATTTTACAATGTTCTACAAATTTTATTTTTCCCTTCCCGCGATTTACCGAAAAACCGGTGATTCCGCGATTGTTTTAAAAACTTATGCCGTAACGACGTTCAGGGTATTACAATTGCAAATGTCGCATTAAGCAAATAAAAGAACCTCAAACCTCACTTGACAGCTGTAACATCCTAAAACTTTTAAATTTGAAAATACGAAGCTCTTGAAATTGTTTTGCAATATATTTTATTGGAGTTTGGATTTTGATGGTGTTTCTTTGAATTTTGGTTGTGGTTCCAATAATTGGGAATTTGTGAAAAATAAAAAATAACAAAAAAAAGCCATAAAGAAAATATGGAAGTAAAAGAAACCTATAGTTTTGAATTCAAATCTGAAAAGATGATCCATTAAAAGAGGAGTACAATTTGAACCCAAAAATTTGGAAATTCTATTTTAGGGTTGCAGTAATAAATAGATAAGTGAAAAAAAATAAAAATAAGTAAAATATAGAAAAATAATAAAAAAGAAGGAATATGTGCAAAGAAATTCTTCATACAAAAATGTGTATAAAAGTAGGCTTGGAAATATATATATACACACACACACATAAAAAATAATAAAAAAACAGAGAGGGGCTTTGCAGCCGGCCAGACCGGCCCAGCCAGCCCAGCTGACCCGCCCTCTCTCCTGCCTTCCTCCTCCTTCACGCAGTGTCCCGACAGGGCCGAAGGCCGCTCCACCGCTCGGGCAGCCCGCCTCCCCGCGACGCCCGCTTCAGTCCGATGGCCGCCGGAATCTCTCTGCACGCGTCACCCAGACCCACCGCCATCCAGTCGCGGTCACCTCCCCACCGAAGCCGCACCGCGTCATCCTCTGCAGCCACCAACACGGGTGTCGCCGCCCATGCCGAAGGCGCGGCTCCGGTCAGCAGCTCACGTCGGCTACAGGGTCGCCGTAGCACGGCGCTGTCCGCGCTTGTCACCCCACGCCAGCCACACGACTCCGGTTGCTCATCCTGACGTTTTCCCTGTAGCTACACCGAAGCCAATGTCGCCGCTATACCCCGGCCAACCACCCTCCTGCCGCCACGGCTTTTTCCCCAGCTTTAAAAGCCCGCCCGCAGCTCTAACCGCATCGCCATCTTGCGCTCTAGCTCCTCTAGCCCACAATTGGGCCCCCGTGCCCTCCTTCTTGTCGGCGCCCCCTTTCTTCCCCACAGCCGGTCGGTGAGCGCGCCATTGATTGAGGCCGCTCCAGTTCGATTCCCTCTCCCTAGGCCCTCCTCAGAACACGGCAGTGCCGACGCCACCTTCCTTCGAGCTCCTCTTGGCCTGCACCTCACCGGCGTCGAGATTCTTCTGAGCCCGCCGCCGCACATCGCCGACCCATCTCCAGCGTTCCCCGGCCTCAACCGACACTTCGATCAGGTTCCTAGAGGTGCCAGCATTCCGTTTTGCCCACCGCCGGCACCTCTCCGGCCTTCCCTCGTCGGCAACCCCGCCGCCCGTACGCCGCCTTGGGGTTCCTCTATTTCGAGACCTGCAACCTCGGCTTATCAGCTACTCATCTCCTTTAGAGTCAGGTAACACCCCGAGAGCGATTGGCTAGCAGCGCTGCGTTCGATACCGAGACCCGGGTTCGATTCCTTCCGGCCGCAATATTAGATGTAGGTTTTAAATATTTTTGCTAGCACATCCAGTGGAGGGAAAAAGGCAAATAAAAATCGAAATATAATTTATAAAAGATGCAAAAATTTATTAGGATATAAATGAGATTATTTAAGATTTAAATTTTGATTAGTTCATATATGATTAATTAATATGGTTTGAGCAATTATCTAAAAGGTTAATTATTAAATTCAAAGCAATAATAAATAAATATGACTTTGGTTAAATATTCAAACATAATAAAGATCACCCTTAATTATAATTTGTGCACTAATATTCATCATGCCGCCATTAAATAAATCCCCATGGTGGATTTAAATAAATAGCGATATTGAATTAAGAATCCGTATGACAAGCCTTGCTAGATAGATAATATTTGAACTAGAAATAAAGTTAAGCTTAATAATAACTAAGTATATATAAAATATCATACCACAAAATGTTATAAACCAAGACTAAAATATTAATTCGGTAAACTAAAAATTGTATACATTGCTTATTAAGCCATCATATTCTATCAACGACCTTGCCTCAAATCACCCGCATCACCCGTTAATTCGAAATAAAACTAAATTAAGTTTATTCGGATCTTTTGAGTTATTTGCATTTATTTGGGTTCAGTTGCTTAGCACGTAATTAGAATTGGAAGTCGTGAAGATTCAATGGATCAAGCGAGATCAAGATCATGGTGAAGAAAAAGACCAAAAGCTCAAGACCATCAAACGAGAAATCCTTGAGTGAACTCAAGACCGCGGTAAACCGCGCAAGACGAGTCAATACTTTGATAATATTGAACCTACATTTTCTGCAAATTATTTTTATTTAAATTATCAAATTGCATGTTGTTATTTTGTATACAATTACATGTTTAATTTAAGATCCTAGTTATATGCCCATGTTTACCTTGATTAATATTACACCCCCTTTTGAGTACTTGATTATGTGAACCTTGTCACCCTAGCAAAATTATGATAGTAACCTTTCAAAAATAAGTCCATAATTATATACCATGCTTAGTATTGCTTAGATATTCATGGGCGTGAGAACGCCCATGCATCACTTTTAAATATGAGAGAATTTGGTTGGGCAGTCATGGTGGTAATGACTGATATGTGATGGATATGATTATTTTATGCTCCCAAAAATCCCAACTTGCTTGAATATCTAGGCGGATGGTTCGAGGGTGTGTGTGTGGTGCAGTGGAAGCACAAAGTGGTTAGTGGTAGAACCGTCCAGATACCCCTAAGGACCGAATCTTGTCATGATCTCACACGTAAAATAGTACAACCACAAGTCTGTAAAGTATAACTTGGCTAAGTAAATTTATCAAAACTCCCGGACTCATCTCACTGGTAGTAGATAGAAATGGATACGCAAAGGGCAAGGAGGCCTAAAGGGACACCAAGTGGAGGGTGAAGTTTCCCAGCTGTTCTAATCGTTGCGGGAAGTGGAGCCCGGCTAAATTAGTAACTGTGGGGAACATCCCGTGCATAGATGGGACCCACCGCAAGTGGGCAGTTTCCCATATGGTGAGATGACAAAAGGAACTAGATACTTTGAAAAGTCACTGTGATGGTCTGCTCAACTGAATGACTAAGGAATCATGTGGGGCAACGAGTTGACTGTCTCTTGTGGCGAAAGTGTACAAACTCTGCAGAGTCAAAACTATTCGAATAGCCATGCCCACAGTCATGGGCAGACATGGGAACTTAACCAGATATGGTTCTATTTCAAAAACTTTGTGGGTGGAAATGGAAAAGTGGAGGGCCACGGAAAGCCCTGATTTGTGTTGCCCTGGGTGTCGCCCCAGTGATAGGTTAAGCGGCTATAACGCTGAAGGATTAAGCATATGGTGCAGCTGCCATGTAACGGTGGATGGAATCTGAATCGCTACTATTATTGCATTCTCATACACATTATATTTTTGTTTAAACTGGTATGTCTCAGGAAATTTCTATGTATTATATTTCAAAAGCAAATAAAGATGATATTTCTCATAAAATAAAATGCCAGGAAGAATAAATAAGAGTTGTAAGAAAAGAAGATGAATGTGGTGGTAAATACATAACGATGTTAGTGGGTTCATGTCGATTACATAAAGGGAACGATAGAAAGGATTCTAGGAGAAATAAATTGGTGGAGTCTAAATGAATAGATAGGCTAGATAAATGATTTAAATGATTTTTGGAGAATTAGAGAGTGCAAAGCTAATTGCTGGATTTAAGGAGATTAATAGGATTTGATCTAGATTGATGAATTGAATTTGTGGAAATTGGGAGATATGATAATTGGAGTATAAATTTGATCAATGATATTCTTGGTGGAGAAATACTGATGAATTAGTTAGAGATAGATAATGGAAAACATGGTTGATTATGGGAAGAGCAAATCATGGTTTTGGATCATTAGCAGAAAGGATTGAATTGTTAGAAAGTTCTAATATGAATGGTTTCGGTGGATTAAAAAGGTAATCATGTTAGAGAATTATTAGAATTCAGAAGTGAGGAGTTGGTGAATAGCGATTACAAGATTGGAATACCGGGAATTCGGAATACAAAAGATATTGGTGGATTTGAAATAAATATATAGAAAATGTATGATTTGTGGATTAACTAAATGATGACACTTGCTGTTCGGAGTCTTAGACAACAATCAGTAAAGAAAGTGTATCTTTGGTGGATTAAGTCAATTATGGTAAATTGTCGTGTGGAGTCCTAGGTAGCAACTATAACATAATGATTTAATAATGATAATGCTACCAAAAGCAATTTCTGGCAAATAAAACAACCCGAGCCTTTCCTTTGATAATCCATGCATACTATTTTTTTGCATTCTGTGTATTGGCTCGCGGAGCACGGTGGTTAGTGTGCTCACACTCGCTCTCACAACAAATCCAGAATCAAGAATCAGATCGCTACGCCTCAGCAACTCTATTGGTCGTGATGGCAAAGAAGATAAAGATGTCAAGGGCTATGTCGTGAACCTCCAGTTGGCTCCCTGTGGGCCCGTCCTGAGGGTTCCCCCTATGTGCTTCGTTCTTCCGCTGCTGCAACTTAATGATTTCGGCCTGATCGGCCCATGAGTAAGTCTATTATTATATTTATGCTTCCGCATGATATGTATTTGATGTTCATTTATGTAATCTGTGAGCACTATCTACTGATCCAGGGAATAGTGCAATAAATCACAGAGGATTCCGGATATTAAAATCTGGGGTCTGACAACAGCCTTGCATCTATTATTATTGCATCTTATATGGTTGCTTGCTGAGTACTGTTGTACTCATTCTTACTTAATCACCATTACTCAGTCATACAGAAAAGGAAGTTAAGCCCTGCGATGCTTAAAAAGGGGTCGACAGAGCAAGAAGACGAGGTGGCCATGAACTAGGTCGCGAACCCCAGTTGGCTACCTGTGGGCAAGTCATGCAGGTCCAACCTGTGTGAAGTTTCTGCTGCTACATTTTATTGATTTCGACCTGATCGGCCCATGATTAAGTTATTACTGTATTATCTATGTTTCTACATGATATGTTTGTCATATACAGTTATGTATCTGTGAGCAGTATCTACTGATCCAAGGAATAGTGCGGTGGAATCACAGAGGATCTGAGTTTGCTAACCCAGGGTCCGACAGTAAAACAACAAGCCATTCTAGTAAGAGATCATGGATGGTTACAACTAAATGCGCAGTGTAGCAGAAGTAAAATTGAAGTAATTGGTTCAACGTAGAGTGCGTCGGCATAGTATAAGTAGTTGATTGCCTTCTGGCCAACCGTCTTCTCCTTGCAATCATCACGATCAGCACCACAATCACAATAACACTTCTACTAAGCTCCACACATCCAAGGATGAGATGTCGTGTATTGGTGTGCTAGCACCAGCACACACGGTAAGGGTTTTGTGTAATACTCTGAACGTCGTTACGACGTAAGTTTTTAAAACAATCGCGGAATCGCCGGTTTTTCGGTAAATCGCGGGAAGGGAAAAATATGAATTGTAGAATATTGTAAAATAAATTAAATAAATTAAAACAATTAATTTGAATGTTTTGGGCTGTCCGGAGGGGTGTTATTTGGCGTATTTGGATCATTATTTTTGAAGATACGAAATTATTGAGCGGAGAAGAGTTTGTGCGGGTTCGGGGTTCTAGCAACGTCTTAATTATTTTAGTCGTGTTTGTATGCTGTGATTGTGTGCTAAGAGTTATCTTTTGGACAGGTGGTCTTGTCCCTGAACGCTCTTGATTTTACTTCGCTTCATCGGATTGAGGCAAGTGAATGTAGCGGTGGTTGCTACTGTTTAACATGTTATTCCTTCTACTTGCAATTTACATTATTATGTTAATTTGATACATGATGCCATGATTGCATGATATTTTAATTGTGGAGATGGTAGCAACCATTTATCCATTGACATGTTGATAATATGCTAGAAGACATATGGAATTCTCGCTTAATGTTATAATGTGGAATATGAAAAAAACATGTGGTGGATGTGGATATGTTGAGAGCATGATAATGCTCCTTGTGGACGAATTAATGAGATTTATGAATTATCATATCATTCATGTCATATCATGTCCTTTATGTATATGGATGTCACCGCTTATAGCCGCGACCGTACCGGTACAGCATCGTATATTGCCGTAATACTATGTGATGAGGACATCACTTCTTCGGATATACACAACACTCCTCCACTTGATATTCAAGGACCAATCACTAGAGCTCGCCCCGACAATTGAATTTACATGTGAGCTCGTTTCTAAGTACTTCTTTTGGTTCATTTGAGAATCGATTGCTACCTAATGATTTAATTATGATTAGGAACCATGGAGAGGATCAAGAAGTACTTGGAGAAGGGCTACGAGGCGCACAAGTCCAGCAAGGGCGGACGAATCATGTTGGATGTCCAACTCAAACCGACTTCGAATCCAATTCGGGTCCAGGACCAAACTGCAATAAAGCGGACGCCCAGATCGCATCCGGACTCCGTTTTGGACGTTCCACATATGTATGGAAAGCTGAGAAGATAACCTTTCCAATGGATCTGGTCTCATATCAAAATTCCTTCTGAGTCAACGGGAATCGTCGAAACAAGTGGACATCCAGAATCTGTTAGGGTGCTGCGACACCGTCTTTTGGGCCGTTCGGCTTTGTATCGTGTTGGAGTCCATTAAGGACGCGTCCAGGGGTTTTGCACGCCCCTTACTCCTTTATATACAGCCGCCACCCCCACCATTAGGGTTGGGTTTTGCTTAGATTAATTCTGTCTTTGAACAGTTTCGCGTCATCGGTTTGTGAGACCCCAATTTTCGAGTGCTTCATCAATATATCTGCAATTTGGTTGTGTTCTTCCTTGTTCTTGCTTGTGTTCTTCGATTCGCAGGCGAGGATTAGCCTTCTTGGCAAGGTCAACCGGGCAGCGCACGGTTGATAACCTGAGGAGACGTGGTGCTGCGATTGCGGGGTTCGGGACGTGTTGTTCGGAAGCCGGATCGATTTGTGTCGCGACTCCACCAAATCGAATTTATCCAGAACCTGTTGGAAGATCGGGACCCCGTTCCCATCAAGTGGTAATCAGAGCTTCAGGTGTTCCTTCAGGTTCGCGTTACCCCTCTTTTGTTATTTTCGGTTTCGTCCTAGAGTCCATGAAAAGCCCTACAAAAATTGTAGTCATAGGTTGTTTCTGTCCTAGACCTCGTTTAGCCTTTGCACAAGTTGATTCCGAGTCCGTAGTGTTGAGTTTGTGTCCTTAGTCGAGTTGTGTTGCTGGTTTAGATCGTGTTTTGTTCGAGTTGTATTCCTTCCGCTACCACCCTTCAAACCCTAGCCGTCATCCATCGCGTTTTCCACCCTCTGTTTTTGTTTTCCCACCCATATCCCACCCTCTGTTAACCCTCTGTTTTCGTCATCCATCACGTCTCGTGATCACACCGAATCATCCCCCACCTTTCCCGAGCTTCCGCCACCAGATTCCACAAATTCCCTCCACCCGATCTTCGTTTTCACCACAAAGAACCATAACTTGGAGGTCCATCTTCAAACGGCCATAACTTTCGTGATCTGGACTCGAAATTAGTTGCTTTTTTTGAAATTGGGTGAAATTAAATTTTCCACAAATTTATTTTCCCGAAATTCGGCCTGGAAAGTGTAGTACTCGCGCTCCGAAATTGAATCACCGAATTGACAAAGACATTCATTATTTTCAGAGGCCACTCCTTACATCCGATTGAGTTGCAACTTTGTGTGGTTCCTATTTCTGTGCTCTGCTCTGTGAAAAAAATATAAAAATACAAAAAAGAAAAATTTCGGCTATAGTAGAGAGGAGAGAGAGTACTATCTGTGGCCGCAACAAAAAAAAAAAGAGAAGAGAGAAAAAAAAGAAAAACTCCTGACAGAGCACAGTTTTAGGTGCCAATAATTTATTTGTTTTGTGCTTATGCTGAATTGAGCTTCTCAGTGCCTGGCCATCTTTCTTGCTGTCGTTGCTTTCATATTCTGTTCTTGACTCCTTGTTCATCATCTCATATTTGATATAGGACACATTTAAACCAGCAACTAGGACCATACTTTGGACATTTATTCAGCATTACTATCTGTTATTGATTTGTGTTCCACTGACATATTTGGCCTTCCAAACTCCATATATCTACTTCTGGATAGCACAGTTTTGACCTTGCAATCGTACCCACGCTCGACAAGGTATCACGAACCAGCCACCGGTTGTACCACCCGCTGCTTTGGTAAGCACACTTGTAAGAGCTTGGTAAGCCACTTCCTTTGCGGGTTTCCACTTCCCTTCCTTTGTAGTTGATAGGGATCATCCTTTTGTTTTCCCTGTATTTCCACTAACCATGGCGAAGCGAAGAGGACGGGACACCGTCGATTTCAACGAGTGTGTTAGTCGCGGCCGGCTACAAGCTGCGCCGACAAACAAAACGCTTCACTCACCGATCTCGGCGAGATTGGACACCATCGTCGCCGCCATTACCCAGTTGAACACCACGGAAGGCATTGAGCGGGTGGAGCGGCGGATGGCTGACCTCACTGGTCGGATGGACACATTGGAGGCACGTCTACCACCTGTCAATGATGGCCATCATCATGATGATGCCACAGAGTATGATGCAGATGGCAACATTGATCGTGGCGACACAAGATGCACGACTACGTCGTCGTCTTCAAAAAACCGACATGATATGGGAGGTAATAACCGAACCGTCATGGTAACGACGACCCTTTGCTAAAGTCAAGTTTACCATTCCATCT
Source organism: Bonia amplexicaulis (assembly GCA_036346245.1). NCBI lineage: Eukaryota > Viridiplantae > Streptophyta > Magnoliopsida > Poales > Poaceae > Bonia > Bonia amplexicaulis. The sequence goes on along the minus strand of CM070749.1, from coordinate 725,061 downwards.
TTTCTCGGTCTTTATGATGCTGAAATATATCTTGATTGGGAGATGACGGTAGAGCAGAAGTTTAACTCTCACTTAGTTCCTGAGCAACATAGAGTTAGACAAGCTACTAGTGAGTTTAAGGACTTTGCTATTATCTAGTGGAATGAACTAAGTACCATGCGCTTACAACCTGATACATGGGAGCGCTTAAAAGAAGCTATGCGTAATCGTTTTGTTCCTCCCTCATATAAACTTGAATTGAGAAAAAAATTGCAGCGCTTAGAACAAGGTGATAGTTCTGTTCAAGACTATTATGTTGAGCTTCAAAAGGGTATGGTGCGTTGTGGGGTTGTTGAGGACACGGAGGATAAGATTTGTCGTTTCTACGGGGGGTTACGGCGTGAAATTCAGGACATTGTTGATTATAAAGAATTTACTACATCAACCGGTTGTTCCACCTTGCTATGCTTGCGAAAAAGAATTGCGGGGCGCACAAAATCAGCTAAGGCACGCACCGGACGACCCTTCTACACGCCGAACGACTACATCGACGGACCGCCCGATCTTCTTGAGTTTCGTTCTCCTCCACGACACTGTGAACAAGATGGCAGCAGCGCCACCAAGCCACCTTCCACGACACGCCTTGCGATTCTTCAAAAATTCTTTGCGGGTCCACCCAAGAGTTCTTCTTCCGTGGCTTCAACGGGCGCTCCTCCGGCATTCGGTGCCACCGCTGCCATGGGCTTGGTCATGTGCAAAAGAATTGCCCTAGCCAGCGGGCATACATCGCCACGTAAGATGGAGGCTACATCGCACCGGATGTCGAGGAGGATGATGATGTTGCTGCTGCCTCGGACGACAATGGCGGTGGTGATGACGACCTGACCTTGGTGGGGCGTCCACAGCGACGCTACGGAGCATCATTGTGCAGCGAGTCCTCAGCACGCAGGTACAACAACCCGATAAACTTCAACGCCATAATTTGTTTCAGACCTTCTTTGCAATCAAGAACCGGCATGCACGTGTCATCATTGATGGAGGAAGTTGCAACAACTTGGTGAGTTCGATTTGGTCAAGAAGCTTGGCTTGACCACGCGACCGCATCCACATCCATACCATATTCAATGGTTAAATGACTCGAAAAGCTAAGGTAACACAAACATGCCGAGTCCATTTTTCCATTGGTGCTTATGTTGATCATGTTGATTGTGATGTGGTTCCCATGCAAGCATGCTCTCTTTTATTGGGTCGACCTTGGGAATTTGATAATGATGCTTTACACCATGGTAGTAGTAACACATACACTTTTATGCATAAGGGAAAGAAAGTTACTTTCTGCTTTTGACCCCAAATGAGATTATAGAGGCCGATAGGGCGAGAGTCTGCTGCTAATGATCCAAAGGAACATGATAAAACTGAAAACAGCAAGTACTCCATTTGAAAAATTCTGTTATGCTTGCCACAAAATCAGACCTTGCTGCAATTGATGATGTTAATGATACATGCTATGCTTTTGTGTGCAAAGATGCTTTATTTTCTCTTGATACTATGCCTTGCACTTTGCCTGCTCTCGCCACTAATCTTTTGCGGAGTTTATAGATGTTTTCCCGATGAGATACCTCCAGACTTCCACCCATTCGAGGGATTGAGCACCAGATTGATTTGATTCCTGGAGCGAGCTTGCCAAACCGTGCGGCGTACAGGACCAATCCCGAAGAGACTAAGGAGATTCAGCCAAGTCCAAGACCTTTTGGACCGTGGGTACGTCGTGAGAGCCTTAGTCCTTGTGTTGTTCTGTTCTTTTGGTTCCCAAAAAGATGGTTCTTGGCGTATGTGTGTAGATTGTAGAGCCATTAACAACATTACTATACGGTATCGTCATCCTATTCCTAGGCTAGACGACATGCTTGATGAGTTGTGTGGTGCTATAATTTTCACAAAGATTGACTTGTGTAGTGGATACCACCAAATAAGAATGAAACTTGGCGATGAATGGAAAACGCTTTTAAAACTAAGTTCGGCTTGTATGAGTGGTTAGTCATGCCTTTTGGTTTAACTAATGCACCTAGCACTTTCATGAGATTAATGAACGAGGTTTTACGTCCTTTCATTGGCAAATTTGTGGTCGTTTACTTTGATGATATCTTGATTTATAGCAAGTCCATGGATGAACATTCGACTCACTTACGTGCTGTTTTAATGCTTTGAGAGATGCACGTTTGTTTGGTAACCTTGAGAAGTGCACCTTTGCACGGATCGAGTCTCTTTTCTTGGCTATGTTGTGACTCCACAGGAATTGAGGTTGATAGAGCCAAGGTGGAGGCGATATGGAGTTGGCCCACGCCCACGCAGCCTCCCAAGTCGCGGAGTTTTCTTGGCCTTGCAGGATTTTATCGCCGCTTTGTCAAAGAATTCAGCACCATTGCGACACCGTTGATTGAGTTGACAAAGAAGGGTGTCGTGTTCCATTGGGGGCCATCACAAGAGGAGTCCTTTAATCATTTGAAGGACAAGCTTACGCACGCACCATTGCTCCAACTTCCGGATTTTGGTAAGACTTTTGAACTCGAATGTGATGCTAGCGGAATTGGTATTGGTGGTGTTTTGATGCAAGAAGGCAAACTGTTGCCTACTTTAGCGAAAAATTGAATGGTCCTGTTCTTAATTATTCCACGTATGATAAAGAATTGTATGCTCTTGTTCGTTCTTTAGAGACGTGGCAACACTATTTATGGCCTAAAGAATTTGTCATTCATTCCGATCATGAATCACTTAAGCATATTCGTAGTCAAACCAATTTGAATCGTAGACATGCTAAGTGGGTTGAATTTATTGAATCTTTTCCTTATGTCATTAAACACAAGAAAGGGAAGGATAATGTGATTGCTGATGCTTTGTCTCGACGCTATACCATGTTGTCTCAACTTGATTGTCGCATTTTTGGTCTTGAAACTATTAAAGAACAATATGCTTTTGATGTTGATTTTAAGGATGTCTTGTTGCATTGTAAAGAGGGTCAAGCATGGAATAAATTCGTGATCAATGATGGTTTTTGTTTAGAGCTAACCGCCTATGCATTCCAGTTGGATCCGTTCGTCTTTTGTTGTTGCGGGAGGCGCATGGAGGCGGTTTGATGGGACATTTTGGTGCTAAGAAGACGGAGGACGTTCTGACCACACACTTCTTTTGGCCAAAGATGAGGCGAGATGTTGAGCGGTTTGTGGCTCGCTGCACTACATGTCAAAAAGCTAAGTCTCGCTTGAATCCACATGGTTTATATATGCCACTTCCTGTTCCTTCTATTCCGTGGGCAGATATTTCTATGGACTTTGTTTTAGGGTTGCCCAGGACTAAGAGGGGAAGGGATAGCATTTTTGTTGTTGTGGATCGTTTTTCTAAGATGGCTCACTTTATCCCATGTCATAAAACCGATGATGCCGTTCATATTGCTGACCTCTTTTTCAAAGAGATAGTTCGTTTGCATGGTATGCCTTCTACTATTGTTTCAGATCGTGATGCCAAGTTCTTGAGTCACTTTTGGCGTACTCTATGGAACAAGTTGGGTACAAAGTTGTTGTTCTCTACCACATGTCACCCACAAACTGATGGCCAAACCGAGGTGGTGAACCGCACATTGTCTACCATGTTGAGAGCTATTTTGAAGAACAATTTGAAGCTATGGGAAGAGTGTTTGCCGCATGTTGAGTTCGCATATAATCGAGCGGAACACTCCACCACCAAGGTAAGTCCTTTTCAGGTAGTGTATGGATTCAATCCCCGTGCCCCTATTGATATTTTACCTTTGCCTACTAGTGAGAGAGTTCATAATGATGCTAAGGAGCGTCTGATTTTATTCTCAAAATGCATGAGACTACTAAGGCAAACATTGAAAAGATGAATGAAAAATATAGGATTACTGGTAGTAAAGGTAGAAAGGAAGTTAAACTTGAACCGGGTGATTTTGTTTGGTTGCACTTGCGAAAGGATAGATTTCCTGAGTTAAGAAAGTCAAAATTGATGCCTAGAGCTGCTGGTCCTTTTAAGATAGTTGAGAAGATAAATGATAATGCATATAAACTTGAGTTGCCTCCCGAGTTTGGGGTTAGTCCCACCTTTAACATTTCAGATTTGAAGCCATGCTTGGGAGAAGAAGATGAGGCGAGTTGAGGACAACTCCGCTTCAAGAGGGGGAGGATGATGAGGACATCACTTCTTCGGATATACACAACACTCCTCCACTTGATATTCAAGGACCAATCACTAGAGCTCGCGCCCGACAATTGAATTTACATGTGAGCTCGTTTCTAAGTACTTCTTTTGGTTCATTTGAGAATCGATTGCTACCTAATGATTTAATTATGATTAGGAACCATGGAGAGGATCAAGAAGTACTTGGAGAAGGGCTACGAGGCGCACAAGTCCAGCAAGGCGGACGAATCATGTTGGATGTCCAACTCAAACCGACTTGAATCCAATTCGAGTCCGGACCAGTCGCACTAAAGCGGACGCCCAGATCGCATCCAGACTCCGTTTTGGACGTTCCACATATGTATGGAAAGCTGAGAAGATAACATTGAAGCTGAGAAGACTCCGCCCAGAAGTAAAATTGAAGTAATTGGTTCAACGTAGAGTGCGTCGGCATAGTATAAGTAGTTGATTGCCTTCTGGCCAACCGTCTTCTCCTTGCAATCATCACGATCAGCACCACAATCACAATAACACTTCTACTAAGCTCCACACATCCAAGGATGAGATGTCATGTATTGGTGTGCTAGCACCAGCACACACGGTAAGGGTTTTGTGTAATACTCTGAGCGTCGTTCTGACGTAAGTTTTAAAACAATCGCGAATCGCGGTTTTGATGAATCGCGGAAGGAAAAATATGAATTGTAGAATATTGTAAAATAAATTAAATAAATTAAAACAATTAATTTGAATGTTTTGGGCTGTCCGGAGGGGTGTTATTTGGCGTATTTGGATCATTATTTTTGAAGATACGAAATTATTGAGCGGAGAAGAGTTTGTGCGGGTTCGGGGTTCTAGCAACGTCTTAATTATTTTAGTCGTGTTTGTATGCTGTGATTGTGTGCTAAGAGTTATCTTTTGGACAGGTGGTCTTGTCCCTGAACGCTCTTGATTTTACTTCGCTTCATCGGATTGAGGCAAGTGAATGTAGCGGTGGTTGCTACTGTTTAACATGTTATTCCTTCTACTTGCAATTTACATTATTATGTTAATTTGATACATGATGCCATGATTGCATGATATTTTAATTGTGGAGATGGTAGCAACCATTTATCCATTGACATGTTGATAATATGCTAGAAGACATATGGAATTCTCGCTTAATGTTATAATGTGGAATATGAAAAAAACATGTGGTGGATGTGGATATGTTGAGAGCATGATAATGCTCCTTGTGGACGAATTAATGAGATTTATGAATTATCATATCATTCATGTCATATCATGTCCTTTATGTATATGGATGTCACCGCTTATAGCCGCGACCGTACCGGTACAGCATCGTATATTGCCGTAATACTATGTGATGAGGACATCACTTCTTCGGATATACACAACACTCCTCCACTTGATATTCAAGGACCAATCACTAGAGCTCGCGCCCGACAATTGAATTTACATGTGAGCTCGTTTCTAAGTACTTCTTTTGGTTCATTTGAGAATCGATTGCTACCTAATGATTTAATTATGATTAGGAACCATGGAGAGGATCAAGAAGTACTTGGAGAAGGGCTACGAGGCGCACAAGTCCAGCAAGGGCGGACGAATCATGTTGGATGTCCAACTCAAACCGACTTCGAATCCAATTCGGAGTCCAGGACCAGGCTGCAATAAAACGGACGCCCAGATCGCATCCGGACTCCGTTTTGGACGTTCCACATATGTATGGAAAGCTGAGAAGATAACCTTTCCAATGGATCTGGTCTCATATCAAAATTCCTTCTGAGTCAACGGGAATCGTCGAAACAAGTGGACATCCAGAATCTGTCAGGGTGCTGCGACACCGTCTTTTGGGCCGTTCGGCTTTGTATCGTGTTGGAGTCCATTAAGGACGCGTCCAGGGGTTTTGCACGCCCCTTACTCCTTTATATACAGCCGCCACCCCCACCATTAGGGTTGGGTTTTGCTTAGATTAATTCTGTCTTTGAACAGTTTCGCCGTCATCGGTTTGTGAGACCCCAATTTTCGAGTGCTTCATCAATATATCTGCAATTTGGTTGTGTTCTTCCTTGTTCTTGCTTGTGTTCTTCGATTCGCAGGCGAGGATTAGCCTTCTTGGCAAGGTCAACCGGGCAGCGCACGGTTGATAACCTGAGGAGACGTGGTGCTGCGATTGCGGGGTTCGGGACGTGTTGTTCGGAAGCCGGATCGATTTGTGTCGCGACTCCACCAAATCGAATTTATCCAGAACCTGTTGGAAGATCGGGACCCCGTTCCCATCACTATGCGCCTCTTCGCCCGCGAGAAGCACTTGTATATTGCCGAAATATGATACATTGCACTTCCTGCCCTGGCAAAAGTAATGTGGAGCATAGCATGAAGCATTCATATACATTGCATTGTGGAAAGATCGTTTGCATAAATATGCATCATATTGTGGTGATGTTATTTTGTGGAATATACAACTTTCTAGTTGTAATGTGGAATTGGCTTATGTGAGCTATTTGTGGTATGAAGATTGTTGATGTGGTTGTGGAATGGTATTCGTTCCTTGTGTATGGTAAGAGTTGAGGTTATGGCATGAGATTATTTTCACTTGTATTAATTGTTGATAGCAATTGTGGATGTGAGAATTAGTAAAGTAGTGAGATGATCATACATATGTTTAATTGTCTTTGATGGTGATTTGAAGTTGAGGATATAACATTGTTATTATGGAAGATTAAATATTGATGATTAATCTATTGTAGTTGTGGTAGATTAAATGTTTCATTTGCTTTTAGTTGTGGATAAAATGATTGCATTCTTATGCCATTTAAATCTGAAATTGAAGAGGTATGATTCATGGAAGTTTATGGTGATTAATAATTATGGACATGAATTGTGGTTGTAGTTGTATGGAATTATAAATGATGATGTATAATTGTTTGTAGTTTGAATAGCCTGTTAAACAGTTTGCTTGCTGAGATTTTTATCTCACCCTTGTTTCCCCCTCCCTACAGGTGGACTTTGAGCATGCATTGGGAAGGGTAGAGCAGCACCACATTGATGCACATGGATTTCGTTTTAATGCTGAAATAAAGTCGATAGAACTCTAGCCTTTGCTTAGCTATCTTGTTGATGAATATTTCATCTCATTAATGTTTAATTCGGAACCGTTCCTTTGGTTAATATGTTGAAGATGATTATGAATATTAAATTGTTGTTGCTATTCTGTTATCCCTTAGTTGTTTATGCTTCCGCTTGTATTATCTTGTACTATCTTGCTTAGTAAAGTTGCCAGTTTATTTTATTTTATAAATTGGCTAGTTATAGTGTAGTTTTAGCAGCATCCCAGGGCATTGTGAGTCCTGGGGTGTTACATTTGGTATCAGAGCGGGCATTAGGTCCGTGGTAATTAAAGTATTAAATTGACACACTGGTGGACTGTAGGATGGCATTGCATTTATGCTTTTGACATGTTGTATTGATGATTTACATTATGAGATAATCTTGTATGATTATGATTTTGCTCCTATGACTGTAATGAGTGAGAATTGTCAATGATAACACTTAGAGATTGTATTTGCTGCCTTGGCATTGCCAGGTTATACCACTGTTTGTAGCATGGGGTTTAGCAATGCAGTTATCTCAGGTAACTTAATTGCAAATGTTGTGAGTCAATTTCTTAAGAAAAATTGTTGTCTTTCTTGAGCTGATTTTGGCCAATTCTTGACCTATTGCAGTTAATGAATTTCTCTTGAATTTGTGGTTCATTGCAATTGAGGGTTTTGCAATTGGTCTCTACCTGTTCTTTGAAACAATTATTGTTTCTTCTCGGAATATTTGAGACACTTTTGCTCCTTGTGAATATCGTTAATTGGTCTCTACCTGTTCTTTGAAACAATCATGACTCATTGGTTCGCTTGGTATTTTTTTAATGAAATTTTTGTGTTGCAAACTCATTAATATGTGAAAACCTTAGATCTATGTATTTCTTTTAGATCATTTTGAATGTTGAAGCTTAATTCCTCTCCTTTCTAAAAGAGAGTGTTAAAACCCTTTGTGGTGTTTTGCTATGCTTAAGTGGAATGTGGTAATCATATAAACTAATTCATAAGGTATGAATTATCAAGTTGAGATGTTAGCGTGGTGCATAATTAATTTCAACTAGCATCCATGGAAGTGTAGTTGATTAGTTTGATATTGCCTTGTAATAGTTTTAGAAGAACTATGATTAAGAATTTATCTATTCATGATTGAAACTCATGGAGTTATCGAGGAGTGTGCAAAAAAAAGAATTGGAATGATTATTATGATTGCTTAAATTTCTATCATGTTGGATAAATTGAATTACTTGTCTGTAGTAATTAATCTGACCGCTTGGATTTATTAAGTAAGGAGGTGTTGGAATATTGCCTTGGTAATATTAACCTTTAATATGTCTTTTATATAGATACTTTATGAGCATGTACAATTGCTAGTTTCATCTATCTTTCATCATGCTAGATTGTTGAAATATGTATAAAGAAATAGATGAAAGTTGATGTATTGACTTGTAGAATCTTGTCTTACAAAGCTGGTATTATTGAAATTTAAAGTTATTTCGTTCTAATTTCTGAACTTAAGGTGAGATACTGAATCTATGCTCATGATTGTTTTATGATTGTAAAACGGAGTTAGGATCATGAATGTTGTTATGATAAAATAATAATCAATTATTGCCAGTTATGACTAGAGTACAATCAACTTGTGCTAAATTAGAGTTGAGCATCAATAAGAATTGAATATATGAAATTTAATAAGAGACTTATACTAGCATGTTTTGTGAGATTGCCATGTGCTAGTATCAGCCTGTTTAAGAGCTTTGTTCTATTATGTGGCTTATGCACTAGGTTTTCCTAGATCAAGTAGTTGCAATCTTGTTTAGATATAAGAAACATGATGAAGTGATTTCCTGTATTTCTTTTAGAAAAGCTTATGAAGGGATTTGTGGATATGATGATGCTTGTTAAAAATGTATTATTCTAATGTTAGTATGATGGTCAGTATGTGGTTATGATGGTAATGTTGAAGGTTCATTAAATAAAAGAATTTGATAACTTCCCTGATATTATTTAAATCAAAAGTTTTGATAATTACGTACGCGATCTTTTGATCTCATAACTTATGTGGTAGCTAAAATTGTTTTAAGCAAAGTGTCGTGTTGAGAGGTTTTATTAGTTCTTAAGGAATTAAGGTGTTGTGGTCTTCACTTCTCTTTATGGAATTGCCAAAGTGGTACCGTAATCAAACAAAGTTATCCTTTTTATTAAAAGAAAGAGTGTGGTAAAAGTATTGGAGGTTGAAGTCAAGTTGTGCACTTTTTTGAGGTGTGTTTGACTTCTTATTCTCGCCGCATAAGAGTTACTTGAGCTCAAATGGCAATATTTTCGCCTCATAAGAGCTTCTTAAGCTCGAATGGCAACACTGTATTCTTAATGGTTGAGATTTGATTTTTTTCTTCTTGAGGAGGCATGTGCCTTCAGCTGAAATCTTACCTTTTGTTGTCTAAGTTCATTGTTTTTTTCTTCTGGTCTTGTTGAGAGACCATGTGGAGGTCATCCCGTGTGTATGATGAGTAATTGACATCGGTTTAGGAAAGTCGAGTTTGAGTTGGTTGGTTCGGACCTTGATGTTGCGTGGTGTAACGGGCTCGGTCGGACTTGGCCAAACTTGGTCGTATGGGATTAGGATGCATATTCTGATGATTCGACGGGTTTGGACTTTATTATGCTTACATGTTTCGTGCGGTGCTATGTAACGGTTTGCTTGTCTATGTGGATGCAGGACTTCGAAGCTAGGTCATGGTGAGGTGTGGGAGGACCGGGACTAGGCAGAGGAGGTGCTGAGGTCCAGACGGTTGGAGACGTCGAAGATGATCGAGGCTGGTGAGGTGGTTACGAGCCAGGAGACGAGGAACCAGAGCTAGAGCTACCGGAGGTGGCACGACGGGCAGCGGCGAGGTAGACCGGGACTACACTCAGGGAGGAGTCGAGGTCCAGACGGTCAGGGTACCGGCTGCAGGAAGCTTCCCAGAAGGTGCAGTAGGGGCGTTTTAGGAAATACGCAAGACTGCAAAAGCGGAAGCGGATTCGGTTGGCGCTAATGGATAAAGCGCAGAGTTGTTGAGAGATAATGGATAAAGCAAAGAGAAAACCCACTAGTGGAAGGCTATAAATAGAGAGGTTGTTCTCTAGAGCCACTTGAGGGTTTTGCTTTCCTCTCCATGTGTGTGAGTCTATTTCTTTGTTCTGGTGTGAGTTGGGAGTGCTGACGGCTCATATGTGGTGTTCTTGATTTTCTGTTATGCGTGTTCTTCTCAGGGTGTGAGAAGGTGTGTTGAATGGATGTAGAACTCTCTTTTAATTCAATCATTCATGTCTTTGCTTCAAGCTTTGAGTTGTCCTCCTCGGTGACATGATGCAGGCTTCTGTTGTTCTATCTTATGTTCTTCTTCTTTTCGTAGTTGAAGCTTGAGCTCTGTTCTTCTAGTCTTTGGTTTGATTGAGATACTGCTTTGAACTGGGATTATACTGTAACACCCCAGCCTAACATAGGCCTGAAATGCTACTAACTATCCACAATATAAAAACATCCAACATAAATTACCTAAAAATTTCAGCATAACCTCCTTTGTTTATTAACTAGATAGCAGTTCCAGTAAGCATGAATAGCAAATAATTCTAAATTAGTGAACGGAAATAATATCAAATGGTTCCAAGCCTTTATTACATTTAACATGATGAATAATAACCAAAGAATATCAAGCTAGCTAACCAATAAAATTTATTGACTGTCTTTATTTTGTAAAGCATGAATAGTGCACGTGCAACGAAGCTAATCCCTTTTTGATCCCATGCATGCCATTCTCACATTGGTACCTAAAACAAATAAACAAACAGCAAGAATGAGTCCAACGACTCAGCAAGTATATCAACATCAAACAAACATGATCATTAACTGACAAGTTCAACATTTAACATAAGCACATCATGCTATGCAATATGATCAAAAGCTCCTTTTTCTCATCTCTTTCGCATTTTACCGGTAATGCGGAGTGTACATCCGTCAATGCACACCCATGCCTGCACCCTCTGGTACAGAGACCAATTGCCCATATTTTACAAGTATGGAGACCTTTAGCCCGTCATGACATCAACATGACGGGGACCTCGATGCTTGATCACCACATGACCAAGACTTCAACAATTCTCAGTATGATGCATATATGTGAATGTATCAACAAGATAACGAGCATTCACCATACTACGCATCAATAAATCTCATAAATGTCATAATGTAAACAGAACATAAATAGCATTATCAATTCATCACTTACTCATACTCACAATTAAACAATCATGATTCAACCATCATCCAAACAATTCAAGCAAACCATAAATCATACAGACTTTCACATCATAGATATACTTGCCTCAACCGCGAGAAAATGAAGAACGCGCAGAAGGCGAAACCCTCGGAATCCGCTCTCCTCCTGAATAATTAATTAATAATTACAAACATAACAGTAACGAGTTTCTAGATACAAAATATCAGCAACCCCAATTACCCCAACAATTTATCTCAAATAAATCCCCAACTCCCCTCGGCCAAATCTACCCATCCACAGACAGTCGACTTCAAAAATTCATAACATCCAGTACGTAAATCCAAATTAAGCGTTCTCAGACTCTCTGGAAATATAATTAAATTATCTAAATAAACTTAGTTGGGCAGGCTTCCAGATTCGGCCTTTTTCTACCAGAACCAAACTCTTTTCTAAAACATCAACAATCACGTCGGACTCTCTGGACAGCGCACTAAAAGGATCATAACTTCCACCCAGAAACTCGGAATTCGGACTTCTTTACCTCTCTGGAAAGATAAGAAACTTATCTACAACTTTCAAAATTTGAAGGACTCCTGAATCGTCACAATTCCCATCACACAAACCGATCTACTAAAATCTGTCCAGAACTACCCCGATCTACAGAACAGCAGCACTAGAAAATTCATAACATTCGCTACACAAATCTGAATCACGTGTTCTTGTACTCCCTGGAAAGATAATCACGTCCTCTACAATTTTCTAGAAGGGGTCGAGACCTGAATCCCGACGAATCTACCCCAAAACTGCCGACTAACAACTTCTGTCCCGGCAGCCCAGAAAACCGACGAATCTAACTCGATTAAAAACTCATCTAGAGATTAGCAGGGATTACCCTTGACGACACGACGACGAACACGTCGACGAACACGACGAACTCGATGAACACACCCGCGATCTCCTCCTTTCCCTTCTTCTTCCTTGGTCTCCCGATCCCATAGCGCAACGGAGAGGAGGCGGCGCTGCAGGGAGACACCGGGGCGGCGCGGCGCTGCAGGGAAACACCGGGGCGGCGCAGCAGCAGCAGGGCGGCGCTGGGGTGGCGTGGCAGCAGCAGGGCGGCGGCTGCAATGGGGTGGAGGCGCATGGGGGGTGGAGGCGCAAGGGGGAGGGCTTTAGGGTTGGGAGGGGGCTCCCCTCTTGGGCCAGAAAAATCCCACCTGGGCCATGGCCCAGGCCCAGGTTGTCCTAATTTTTCAGAAAACTCCTCCTAAGACTGGTTATTTTAATTCCTTTCGAAAAGGTCCCTCCCTCCAATTAATAGACTATCTCTCGAATCGTTTTCGTGGTATTACATATACTCAAGGTCATTTGGCTACTTCATTCCCAAAAGCATAAATGTGAATCAAAGATTCTATTCATTTTTCTGTCATGCGCCACTTTTACTCTGTCTTCAAAAAATCTAGGGTTCACTGTTTTGGCAAACAGAAGAGTCCTCGAGTTCTTGTGTTTCTCGGTGAAAGAATGATTTAGCTTGAGTTTTCTAGTTGCGAGATTTTTCTTTCTGTGGTCAAGAGTCTAATGATCAATGGATATGAGAGTCTTACGCTCATTCAGATTTCAAGTTCAAGGCTTCAGCTTGATCTCTGTTTTTGGTTCTAAATCAGTATGTACTGTTTCGATTTGTTTCGTTTATTTTCTTTTGCTCTCGGTGCCTCCTTTGCTTTCTGAAATCTGAGCAGACATCTGTGCTCTTCTCAGTCTACGGGAAAGAGCTTTTGCAGCAGCAAGTCTGTTCAGTTTCTCGGTACAAAAGTTCAATTGTATGCTTCTCTCTTTTCTGCCTAACAGCTCTTCATCTCAGTTCATATTCTCGGCCAGATTAGTAAAGCATCTTCAGTCTGCTATTTTTGGTAGTATCCTGCTAGTAATTTGTGTCTCTCGGCTGCAGTTAGGTTTACAAAGCTTCATTATGTGCAGCAACCTTTTTGGTTTTCAGTTCATATGTTGCCCTGCCGAAACTACTACTTAGTTTTCAGTCTGTACAATCTGTGTCTCGGCAGTAGTATTTTACTGTTTACAGCCTGTTATCATTGCTGTCTGAATTGCAGCTTGTCGCTATTCTTACTACGTCCAGATTCTCTGCTGCTTCAAGTTTTGTTTTTGTCTGAAGAACACTGCAGTATCATTTCAGTTGCCACTTTCTATCTTGACTATTTGTCCCGATGAACTCATGAATCGGTCAATCAATTCTCTGTTCGGCAATTGAAATCAGAATTGCACTTAGCCATTTAGTTCAATTTAGTTCAGATTTTCAGATCTCTGCTTTGAGAAGCTCACCCCTTTTTGGTTGATCCTCTTTGTGTTTTCTGTCAGCTGCATGTGTGCTAGTAAGCCTTCCCTCTCAGTTCAGTCTGCAGTTCTTGATGCTTCTCTCTTTTGGCAGTCAGTTTCTTTGGCCAACAGTCTGTTTCCTTTTGCTTTGTGACTTTTCAGTTTGGGCAGCCTTGAAAGGTTCAGCTGTTTGTATTGTTTCTCTTTTCTGTGTTTTGCTTTTCCTTTTGGACAGTCTTCTGTGTATCTCTCAGTTCGTTGTTTTCAGCAATCTCCTCTTCCGTTCTGTGTTCTTCTCTTTTGTCTCCGGTGAGCACTCAAACATGCTGCTTCGTAGCCTTTTCGACCGAGCCTGTTCTTAGCTCTTTTGTCGATCGGATTGTGGCCTTTTAGTAAGCATCCATTTTTTATCTTCGTAGCTTCTGTAGCTATTGGAGTAGAAGAGTTGTGCGTGAATACTCGGGGACGAATTTTTAAAGGCACCATTCACCCCCCTTTGTTGCCATTTCTGGTCCTACAATTGGTATTAGAGCGAGGTTGGCTCCATATATGATCTTAACCGATCTTGAGCATGGCAACTAGTAGGGAATCCTGTGAGCTTTTTCTTTGTATCTTGTTGGGGTGTTTTTGCCAATGATGTCCTTTGCGACAAGAGACTTGATTTCGGCGAGTGGGTGATTTTATTTGCAAGAAACCACAAGTACGAACTTTGTGGTACATTCTTTACCTTTGATTGTTCAAGTGTCAGGAAGGAGGAAGTCTTGGAGAACACACGGATGATGATAAGAAGGACGTACGACGACTCATCATGAGCAAGGTAAAATCTCAACGTGACCTTGGCCTTGTCCAAGATGAAGATACTTCCTCTTAGAGACAATGCGAGATGTCTAGTGTTAAAATTGCTAGATTGATCATGCTAGGCTAGAATCTCACTTATGTTATGTAAGTTGTGAGTCTTTTCTTGTAGACCGTGAAAATTTAATTTCTCTTCCTGCATGCTAAAAACTGAAAATGAGAAATTAAAATTGATTCACTACACATGTGTAGAAGAGCTTGAGTTTTGCTAGGGCTGAGGTTAGAAGGCTATTTTCTTCTATTCTAGCCTCTCTTGTTTTATGTTTGTACTAGCCATGTTGCTCTTGTTTATCCAATTTGTTTGAATTTCCTTCTCTAGTTTATATTGTGATTCTGTAAGGGGTGGTGTAAATGCTTTGAGGAGAGAGCACGATGATATGAGTGCTGCATCTTGCGACTTAGCCTCCTTTGTTCTTTTGGATTGGGAGCCATTTTGTAGTGAGCATAAATCTTTCTGTTTTATAGCCTTTGCTCCTACTTTAGTTAGTGCATTTCTTGTTGGCTCTTCCCGTGAGGTCCAAGGGACTTCTTTTTGAGCAAGAATTGTGCTTTATCCTTTTGGATCTTGTCTCGTAGTAAACGTTTGCACCATTGCTCATTTTTGTGAGAAAGATGGACATCATTTGCTCATTTTTGTGTTACAATAGTAACAGTTATTGTTTGTGCTTCAAGTAATGTTATGAGTGGAATCTGTGGTTGAATTCTTTAGAAGGGGTACAATGTATTATCCCGATTATAATATCTAGAGGAGAATATTCTAAGAAGGAGTATGGTTTTAGATAGTGGCTTTATATTTTTTTTGAGAACGGCAGGATCTGTTGGCCGCTCAGAGCCGACAAAAGAATTGCGGGCGCTCGGCGTTGACCGGCGCGTGTCGTGGACTCGTCAGAGTTGGACATGAGGAAGAGAGCCACCAGAGATGCGGAGGCCCTCTTGACGAATCAGTTCGAGCAGGAGGTGACGTGGTGCTTGAAGTTCAAATGTAGAAGAAGGACCC
Organism: Bonia amplexicaulis; assembly: GCA_036346245.1. Lineage (NCBI taxonomy): Eukaryota > Viridiplantae > Streptophyta > Magnoliopsida > Poales > Poaceae > Bonia > Bonia amplexicaulis. Next base: position 709,363 of record CM070749.1, on the reverse strand, counting down.
GAGTTCTTCGAGGGCGGGTGAGAATCCGTAGTTGTTGTTCCGTTGGGATGTTCTTGTAATACTCCGGAAAAATTTTGCATTTAATCGATTAATCGGGGAGAAGGACCTTTAAAGAAAAGAATGAATTAGTGTTTCGGAGGGTTTTCGAAAAAATAGGACAACTGGGCTGGGCTTTGGCCTGTGGGAAGTTTGGCCCAAGGGGAGGGGGCGCCCAACCCTAAGCCTCCTTGCCCTTCCGCCTAGCAACCGCCCCTCTCCTCTTTCCCCAATTGCGCCCACCTTCCCTGGCAGCCGCACCCCTCCTCTCTTCCTCTTGCGCCGCCCCCACCTCCCCATCTCCTCCATGTGTGCGCCCCCTTGCCTTCCCCTTGCGCTTAGCACACCTCCTCTCCTCCTCTCCCCTCCATTGGTGCAAAGAAATCAAGCGGAGGGAGGAGAGCATTCGGATCCGGAGGAAGGGAAGATCAAGAGAAGAAAAGGAGGAGAAGAACTTCGGGAGGAGTTCATCGTGTTCGTCTTCAATTCGTCAAAAAGTAATCCTTGTTCCCCTTTTAGAATAATATTTTTGATCAAGGTAGCAATATCGTAAATCTGGACCTTTTAGAACAGTTCGGGTTAGGAGGCTGTTTTGTGTTAGATCCGTGGGGAATCAGGTCTGGACCTCTTCTAGAGAATTGTAGAGGACGAAATTATCTTTCCATGAAGTCCTAGAACGCATCAATCGGAATTGCGTAGAAAAGTTATGATTTTTATAAGTTGACTATTTTGCATCTAGGAGGGTTTCCCGACGGGTTTCGGTAGATCGATTTTAGAAATTAGTAAACGGGAGAATCAGAGGATCTTCATATTAGGAAAGTTGTAGATAATTTTCTTAGATTTCCAGAAAGGTCAAGAAGTCCAAATTCCGACTTTCGGGGTGGAAGTTACGGCATTTTTAGTGCGCTGTCCAGAGACAAATATAGATTGAGGAAAACTGGTTTGATCGGGTAGAAGATGGCCGAATCTGGAAGGCTCCCAAATAGGTTTAGTTAGATAATATAATTATCTTTCCAGATAATCTGAGAACTCCTTATTTGGACCTTCGTATCAAAAGTTACGAATTTTTCAAGGTGACTGTCTGTAGAAGGCAGGGGTTGGCCGAGAGAAGATTTGAGTTTGGGTCAAGTTAAATATGTTGGGTTAGTTTAAGGGTGTTTTTATCTTATCCAAAGATCTGTTTCTGTTGTCTTCGAAAATATTATATTAATGTTCAGGAGGAGGACGGGTTCCCGGGGCTGCACCTTCTACTCATCTGTTTCGCGTGGTTAAGGCAAGATCTGTTTCGCGTGGTTAAGGCAAGTACATGTGTGGCTTTAAAATGATAGTGCAGATTGTGTGTGATTGATGCTTGTTTATGATTTTTTCAATGTTATGGATGTGTATGCTCATGAATACGTTAATGATTTGTTGTTATAGCTTATGGTCAATTGCAATTATTATGTTCATGAGAATTATGATGCATAGTTATTGTGAATGAAAGTTTATTTATCGAGATATTCACATACATGCATCATGCTGAATATTGAAGTCTTGGTCACGAGTTGATCAAGCGCCGTGGTCCCCGTCATGTTGATATCATGACGGGCTAAAGGTCCGCATATTTGTGGAATATGGGCAATTGGTCCCTGTACATGATGGTACAGGTATGGGTGAGCATTGACGGATGCTCACTCCGCATTACCGATAAATGCGAAAGAGAAGAGAAAAAGAGATTTTTGATCATTTGCATACCATGGTTATTATTATGATACAATGTTGTTCATGGTTGATTATGTTATTATCTTATCATACTTGCTGAGTCATTGGACTCACTCTTGCCGTTGTTTTTGTTGTTGTTGTTTATTTATTTTAGGTACCTTCACGAGTTCAGCATGCATGGGAATAAAGAGGGATTAGTATTGTTGTACTTGCACGAAATATTCACCATGGAGGAGATAGAGAACTCTAATTATTATTTGTTGATTATTTCAAGTGGTATTTGATTATGACCTTCAGATTAAGATGTAATAATGGATTAGAACTTCTTTATATTGCTCCCGCGCTTACTTAAGTTTTATAGATGTTTTTGCTTAGTAATAAAATTACTTTGCTTGCGGTTATTCATACCTTTTGATAATACTTGTTAGAACTTCATTTTTATCAATAAACAAAGGAGGCTCTACCGAAATTTTATAGAATGCCTTAACTTAGGTTTATTATGTTGTTAGTTTAGTAGCATTTCAGCTCCAAGGTTGGACTGGGGTGTTACAGTTCTATCCTTGGGATGCTCCGTTGTTTGGTTGTTCTTTCCTTGATTGTTCTTTGTTCTTTGTCTCATGGGTTGAGGAGCGAGATTCGAGGACGAATCCTTTTAAGGTTGGGAGAATGTAATACCCTGAACGTCATTACGACGTAAGTTTTTCAAACAATCGTGGAATCGCCGGTTTTTCGGTAAATCGCGGGAAGGGAAAAATATGAATTATAGAACATTGTAAACTGAATTAAATAAATTAAAACAATTAATTTGAATGTTTTGGGCTGTCCGGAGGGGTGGACCAGCCGCTTTGGGCCAGCCAGCCCAAATGGGGGCCCGTACCCCCTCCCAAACCCTAACACTGTAACACCCTAGGACCCACCTTACCCTGGGATGCTACTAAAACTACTCTACAACTAGCTAATTTATAAAATAAAATAAACTGGTAACATTACTAAGCAAGATAGTACAAGATAATACAAACAGAAGCATAAACAACTAAGGGATAACAGAATAGCAATAACAATTTAATATTCATAATCATTTTCAACATATTAACCAAAGGAACGGTTCCGAATTAAATATTCATGAGATGAAACATTCATCAACAAGATAGCTAAACAAACACTAGAGTTCTATCGACTTTATTTCAGCATTAAAACGAAATCCATGTGCATCAATGTGGTGCTGCTCTACCCTTCCCAATGCATGCTCAAAGTCCACCTGTAGGGAGGGGGAAACAAGGGTGAGATAAAAATCTCAGCAAGCAAACTGTTTAACAGGCTATTCAAACTATAAACAATTATACATCATCAATTATAATTCCATACAACTACAACCACAATTCATGTCCATAATTATTAATCACCATAAACTTCCATGAATCACACCCCAGGACCCACATTACCCTGGGATGCTACTAAAACTACTCTACAACTAGCCAATTTACAAAATAAAATAAACTGGCAACATTACTAAGCAAGATAGTACAAGATAATACAAGCGGAAGCATAAACAACTAAGAGATAACAGAATAGCAATAACAATTTAATATTCATAATCATCTTCAACATATTAACCAAAGGAACGGTTCCGAATTAAACATTAATGAGATGAAACATTCATCAACAAGATAGCTAAACAAAGACTAGAGTTCTATCAACTTTATTTCAGCATTAAAACAAAATACATGTGCATCAATGTGGTGCTGCTCTACCCTTCCTAATGCATGCTCAAAGTCCACCTGTAGCAAGGGGGGTAACAAGGGTGAGATAAACCCCTCCTTGGCCCCTCCACCCCTCCCCACCCCTTGGCCGCCCCACCCCCTTGGCGCCTCCCCTCCCCTATTGCTGCCATTGGTGCCCGAGTGCTGCTGCCATTGGAGGAGAAGAAAAGAGAAGGAAGGAGAAGAAGAAAGGAGAAGAGGAGAAGAAAGAAGAAGAAGAAGAAGAGGAGGAAAAAAGTGGGGAAAATCTTCATCTTGGTAATTTTCCCCATCCCAAACCCTCTATTTTAATGAATAATTAGGGTTCTTAGCACGGATTTTGATGTAGTTAATAGATTAATTGCCCAATTAGAGATTAGCTGTTGTCTGCCTGTAGATTGATTCGCGCAGCGCGTCTGTCCTCGCCGATGTAACCTAGTAAACGAATTTTCCTGTGAATCTTCCCAAAGGGAAAGTTGTAGAGGACTTCCAGATGCATCTCCTGTATTTGTTTCGGATTTTTCTACTGTGGGATCTGGGAGATACGGAGTAGGCAATACCGCTGTCCGTCAGGCGGATAGATTGGTACAGTCTGACGGTAATCCGGAGTTTAGAAATAGTAAACGAATTTTCTAGTCATGGCCATAATTGGGAAAGTTGTAGATAATTTAGAGAGCTACTTATGTATAAATTGCAGAATTTTTAGACCTCTGTGCTGTTGTTGGCACGTGATTGAACACTGCTGTCCAATCTGCCAGAACAGAGTTCTTCCCCTGTTTTGGGCATTAAATTATCCCTAGCTGTGATCGAAATAAAAATATGTGTTCTACTTGAAAATTGTAGGCTTTGAAGTCATGAATCCAGAGAGGTATCAATTGCTATATTTGGATCATTATTTTTGAAGATACGAAATTATTGAGCGGAGAGGAGTTTGTGCGGGTTCGGGGTTTGTCGGGACCCGGATTTCCGAATCCGGACCCTCTGTGTATTACAGCACTAGTCCCAGATCAAAGCTAGTGCACACAGTCAAACAGTGATGATTACATTAACCAACGACGCTTTATTACAATAATAGAGAGTACAGACCAAAAGGCCTCTTTATTACAAATGAGGTTTCAAGACCTCACACACACACAAAACAAAAACAAACACAGCAGGAGCAAAATAAATCCAGCGGATGAAGACCCATCAATACGCCACGTGCAATTGGTGGGAGCGCAACCTAGTACTCGGAAAGCCTTCGTCGAATCCATATGCATCGTAGTCGAAGTTTCCTTCTTGAGCTTCATATTCCTCTGTATTATTTTAAGTGTAGCATGTGAGTACATAAAGTACTCCATGAAGTCTTGGGAAAATGCAATAGATGCAAGGCTTAACAAAGGAGGGTCATATGGTTCTTTTGCACAAAGCCACATTTTATTTCAAATACCATTAATTATTTTTAAAGGCATCACTTTAGCAAAGTGATTATTTTTACAGAATCTATCAATAATTTTATAGTGAAGGTTCCAACTACCAACACTTGATTACTGGCTCAACCCGCCAAAACTCAAAACCACGGGTTAAACCACCCACACTAAACCATCAGCTAACCGCCAAAGTTCAAAACCACGGTTAAACCACCCACACTAAAGAACTGGCTAACCGCCAAAGTTCAAGAAAACGGGTTACACCACCCACACTGGCTACAGCCGCCAGGACAACTCCGGGAGTTCCAACCACTCCCGGTTTCCAAAACATTCGTTTTAAAAACCAAAACCAAAGATCTACCATGTGAATACATTCCTTGCCCGCCCTTGACCGTGGGCACGGCTATTCGAATAGTTTTACACTCTGCAGAGGTTGTACAGCTTTACCCACAAGAGATAAGTCATCTTAATAGCCAACATGCTTCCTTAGGCATGAGACTGTCGGGACCCGGATTTCTGAATCCGGACCCTCTGTGTATTACAGCACTAGTCCCAGATCAAAGCTAGTGCACACAGTCAAACAGTGATGAATACATAACCAACAACACTTTATTACAATAATAGAGAGTACAGACCAAAAGGCCTCTTTATTACAAATGAGGTTTTAAGACCTCACACACACACAAAACACAGCGGAAGCAAAAAGATAAAACCAGCGGAAGACCCATCAATACGCCACAGGCAATTGACTGGGGAAGCGCAACCTAGTACTCCAGAAAGCCTTCGTCGAATCCACACGCGAAGTAGTCGAAAGTTCCATCTTGAGCTTCATACTCTTCTGGGTATTATTTTAAGTGTAGTATGTGAGTACATAAAGTACTCCGCAAGTCTTAGAAAAATGCAATAGATGCAAGGCTTAACAAATGAAGGTTTTATGGTTCTTTTGCACAAAGCAATATTTTATTTCAAATACCATTAAATATTTTCGAAGGCATCAGTTTAATAAAGTAATTGTTTTAACAGAAACTATTGACAACTTTATAGTGAAGGTTTCAACCACCAACACTAAACAACTGGCTAACCGCCAAAGTTCAAAACCATGGGTTAAACCACCCACACGGGCTACATTCTCTAGGACAACAACTCCGAGAGTTCCAACCACTCTCGGTTCTCAAAACTTTTATTTTAAAAACCAAAACCAAAGATCTACCATGTGAAAGCATTCCTTGCCCGCCCTTGACCGTGGGCACGGCTATTCGAATAGTTTTACACTCTGCAGAGGTTGTACACTTTATCCACAAGAGACAAGTTATCTTAATAGTCAGCATGCTTCCTTAGGCATGAGACCCAGATAATTCATCACAAAGCCTTTACCTTACTCTAGTCTAGCTAGACACCACCCGCTGAGGTTTCACCGCTGAAGGGTTAACCACCCAGACAGAAGCCCCCTCTTGCGCCGTATGAGTACAGTAACCCTGTCCCTCACTGTGAATAACCAGTAACCCTGGTATCCACTTTCCACTGGTGGTACCTAAACTAGTCTATTATAAGTTAATCAGCTAGGTCGTACCCATATAGACATGTGGTTGTACGGTAGTGCTCAGACTGGACAAACACAAGCGTCGGTCCTTAATTGACTAGGGCGGAACATACACTTTTCAAGATCTCGTGCTAACCGCACCAATCCAAACCAACCATCCGCCCTGGTCTAAAACAATTTTCACAATTTAATTCTTTTCACATGAACAGAGGCAACACCATTTGCCATTCGATTCTGAATAACCAGAAGTCTAGATCATTGAAGTAACATTTCTCATTCCAAGGTTACCAAAGGTTATAAAGCATGTCTAAGCATTTTACTACCGCTACAACATTTACTATAGTTTTATAATAATCTCATTATTGAGACAAAGGTAATCCTAGGGTTACAAGGGTACATGGTATTCAAAGTTCAATCGAGGGCATAACAATAATTGGGATATCTAATACCTTAAGACAGAAATTAACATTTTATGTAACATAGCAAATGCAATAAATTTAAAATATTCAAAAACATTTCGCAATCATAGGTTCAAGATGGTCAAAGGAGACTTGCCTTTTTTTGCACGTTGTCTGAATCTTCTTGCTGCTGCTTAGAATATTCTTCTGCGACGTTGAGTTCTACGCGCGAAACGACAAATACAAAAGAATAAATAAATACAAATAAAATCACAAAAATATAAAATATATACTGGAGGAAAGGTTAAGATTTTAGATGAATTTAGGAGAAAGAATCAACGGATTCGGAGTTCGAATGAGGGAGAACGAGTAATTGGAAGTTTTAGATATCACATGAAATGATAACAAAATCCGAGAATTCCTTTTAAACGAACGGGTCGAATGGTTGCGAAGTGGTGGCGAACGGACCAAATGGAATAATGGAGACGAGGCAAAGGTAGTGACATGGTTACGGCGTCGGGGAACGACGGCAATCACTGGCGGTGAGGGGAAACGGCAGTGATGGCGATGTTGCGACAACGGCAGATTGGAGGGAGATAGTACCGGGTAAGGAACGTGGAGATGTAGGGTGAGCACGGGCTAAAACGCGGCTTGGAAAAGCTAGGAAAATTATCGTCTCAGCCGGAAACCCATCGGAGACGGCGCAATCGACGATTGAACGATGTCGGGAAGGGAAAAGGAAAATCTTGATATCTTGATGCTCGGTGAGGCGAATCCAAAACCATTTGAAAGGTGGCTACCTGGGATGGTTTGTCACGATATGACGCGAACGGATTGGTGAAAAACGCTACCGGATGAATGGGGACACGAGATGCCATTGGTGGCCACGGCGAGGTGTCGGGGGCAAAAATTTGTGAAGGCTTTTCGGGGAAACGGAAGGAAGCACGGCGTAGAACGCGGCGAGGCAAGTCTAAGAAAAATTACGGCACGAGGCTAAAACTCAGCAGAGACGATTTAATCGGCGTCCGGAGTCAAAAAGACATTTTCGCGGAAAGTTCAATTTCTGACAATTGGCTCCACAAAAAATTAAATAAAATGGTAGATAAATTGCTTGGAGGTTAGGACACAATATGACGCGAACAAAAATCAAAGCGCTTACCAAAAAGTGGTGTACGCGAAGGCACAGCCAGTCTGCTCGACCAGGTCGACATGGACTCGGGGAATCTTCGAGTGAAGGCGATGGTAGCATGGCGTAGAACACGTCGAGGCAAACTCAACGGTACAGACGGCTCGGCCAACGGGCATCGGATGGTGGCAGAACACGGCGGAGAAGACATTTGGCGTCCGGCGGGTTGGCATCGGCATTCCGGGCAAACGGAGAGGAGTTAGAGGGTGAGATTTGCGGCGAAACGAAGAGGAGAACGTCGGGAACACAATGCTCACCTCGGTTTTGACGGAACACCCACGGTCGGCGCGCAGCAAGGAGAGAAACGACGGCGCGGTTTGGCCACGGTGGTCCGGCGATGCTCCGGTGATGCTCCGGTGAAGGCGAGGGGAGCACCGCGTGAACGCGAGAAGACAAAGCCAATGGTGTGGTCAAAGTGACCGGACTCCACAGAGTGGGCGAATCGGTAGAAGAACGCCGGTTGGTTCACAAAAGAAAAATGGTGATTGTGGAGAGAAGAAAGGGAGAGAGCACTTGAGATTTTCGGGGGTGAATGAGGATGAGAAATGGCACCCGGTGCTCCCTTTCACAGGGGTGGAGGTGGACCGGAGAGGGAGATCAAACGAACGAATGTCTTTCGGTGGCGGTTCGTTTTCTCGTGAAAATGCACATGAAGGAGTGGGGAAACAGTTGGGAATGGAATGCTCTAGATGAGAGGAAGTTAATGCACTTGATTTCACGAAAAACGGTTGAGAAAATCAAAAGTTATCAAAGGTTGAAGAGGAACGGCCTGGCGGCGTGCGTGCGCGCGAACCGATGCCCTCGGAAGATGAACGATGCTTGGCACTGTTCATTCTCTCTTCCGTTTTTTTTTTTTTTTTTTTGAAAATTTTAAATTTGAGCTCAAACAAAATCCGAAAAATCTAAAAACAATTTCGAAAATACCTTGAGACTCAAAGAACTCAAATAAAATATTTTTAACAAATATTAATTTTAATTTTATTTTATTAAATAAAAATCTAATTAAGATTTAGTTTAAACCAAATAAATTCAAAATTTCAAAAATTTGAAACTAGGGTATAAATGGATAGATTACAATTTTAGAAGAATTTAGAAATTTAAATGGGTTCAATCGGAGTTAAAACGAAAAAGAACGGGCTCTCGGAAGTTTGAAAAGAGAGAAAAGAATAAACCGATTTTCTGGAATTATTTTGAACCGAAAAATCAAATTATGACGTCATCAAGGAAATGATTTTCAAATGAATTATTTTCTGTGGAAAAGAAATTTATGACGTCAGCAAGGATTTGATTTTCTGGCCGAATTATTTTTGTAAAGGAAAATAATTTTATTCACTGACAGGTGGGACCGATTTAACAACGAGAGAGAAGAGAGAGAGGAAAGAGCGGTCGATCGGATGAGCGATGTGGCGCAAGGAGGAAATCGGGATCGTCGGATGGAGAGCGAAGAGGGTTAGGTGAATATGGACGCACGAGATTAGATCGGGCGGCGGAGGATTAAATTTGATTTAGATTTTCAGAAAATACCAGAAAATTCAATAAAGCTCAGAAAAATATAAAATTAATTCCAAAAGTTCCAGAAATATTCAAAGAACTTCCCGGAGACATTTTGGACTTAATAAAAATATTTCCAACTACTGTTGGTATTTTAATTTTCATACTTAAAATACTTTTACATTAAAATATATTTTAAAACTCTAGAAAACTCGAACACCAAATAAAGGACAACTAAATCCAATTAATTAATTTGAATTAGGATTTTATAGAAAATCAAAATATCATTTTATTTAATAATATTTTAAGTTTTTTTAACCTACTTTTCAAATCTAGCTTTCTTAGAAAGCAAAATCGGGGCAAAACGAAATTCAAATTTTACACAAACAAAACTCTTATTTTTATTTTAAACCAAATTAATTTAATTTTAATATTTTAAATTTTTTATCGAAAATTTTGAAATAAACAGTGGTCATTCGAGAGACCAGATAAAATATCACAAAGCCTTTACCTTACTCTAGTCTAGCCGATTACCACCGAGAGGTTTCACCGTGAAGGTTAAACCACCAGTCGAAGCCCCTCTTGCGCCGTATGAGTACAAGAAAACCTGTCCCTCACTTGTGAATAACCAGACACCACGGCACTCACTTTCCACCGGTGGTACCTAGACTAAACTATCGTAAGTTAGTCGACTAGGTCGTACCCATATAGACTTGTGGTTGTACGGTAGTGCTCAGTCTGGACAAACACAAGCGTCGGTCCTTAATTGACTAGGGTGGAACATACACATTACAAGTTCTCGTGCTAACCGCACCAAACCAATCTTACCATCCGCCCCAGTCTAAACCAACTCTCACATTTTATTTTATTTTAAAGAACGTTGGCAACTCAATCACCACTAAATTCTAAACAAAATCCAGTTCCACAAAATATAATTTCCCATTTCAAAAGGTACCAAAGGAGTATATAGTATGACTAAGCATTTTACTACCGATACAACATTTACCAAAGTGTTATAATAATCTCATTATTGAGACAAAGGAAATCCTAGGGTGTCAAAGGTACATGGTTGTCAACGTCAAATGAGGGTATAACAATTGTCGGTTTAACTACTATCACTAAAACTTGAATTATCATTTTATGTAACATAGCAATGCAATAATTTAAAATAATCAAACATTTCTCAAACATAGGTTCAAGATGTTCAAAGGAGACTTGCCTTCGTGTGCGATATCTTGACTTTCTTGCTGCGGGTTAGAAAATTCTTCGGCGACGTCGGGTTCTACGCGCGGAACGATAAATACAAAAGAATAAATAAAAACAAATAAAATCACAAAAATACAAAATATATACTAGAAGAAAGGTTAAGATTTTAGATGAATTTAGGAAAAAGAATCAACGGATTCGGAGCTCAAATGAGGAGAACTAATATCCGGAAGTTTTAAAGATCACATGAAATGATAACAAAATCCGAGAATTCCTTTTGAGCGAGCGGTGTCGATAGGTTGCGGTGGCGGCGAATGGACAAAATAGAACCCGGTGACGAGGGTGATGACATGGAGTGCGGCGTCGAGGCGGCGGCAATCACTGGCGGTGAGGGAAAAACGACAGTGACAGCGTGGTAGCGACATCGACATGTTGGAAAGAGATAGTACCCAGGTATAGAACATGGAGATGTAGGGTGAGCACAGGGTGGAACACGACATGGTGAAGCTAGGAAAATTATTGGCTAAGCTGAAACTTCATCGGAGACGATACAATCGACGTTTGAACGACGACGGTGAGAAAAGGAAAAACTTGATATCTTAGTGCTCGGTGAGCGAATCCAAAACCATTTGAAGGTAGCTACCGGGATGGTTTGGCACGATATGACGTGAACGGATTGCAGAAAATACCACTGGATATTTGGGGACACGAGATGCCATTGGCGGCCATGGCGAGGTGTCGGAGGCAAAAATTTGTGAAGGTTTTTTGGGGAAAAGGAAGTGAGCACGGCGTAGAACGCGGTGAGGCAAGTCTAAGAAAAATTACGGCACAGGCTAAAACTCAACAGAGACGACGAATCGACCTCGGGAGTCAAAACGGCCATTTTTGCGGAAAGTTCAATTTCTGATAATTGGCTCCACGAAAAGTTAAATAAAAATGATAGATAAATTGCTTGGAGGCTAAGACATGATATGACGCGAACAAAAATCAAAGCGCTTACCGAAAAAGTGGTGTACGCTGCGAGCATGCGGTTTCGATCGGCTCGACCAGGTCGACGAGGACTCGGGGAGTCTTCGTGTGATGGAGATAGAAGCATGGCGTAGAACGCGTCGAGACGAACTCAACGGTACCAGCTGGCTCGGCCAACGGACATCAGATGGTGACGAAACATGGCGGAGAAGACATTAGGCGACCGGCGGGTTGACATCGGCTTTCCGGACAAACGGAGAGGAGTTAGAGGGTGAGGTTTGCGGCGAAACGAAGAGGAGAATGTCAGGAACACAATGCTCACCTCGGTTTTGATCCAACACGCACGGTCGGCTCGCAGCGAGGAGAGGAACGACGGTGTGGTTTGGCCACGGTGGTCCGGCGATGCTCCGGTGATGCTCCGGCGAAGGCGAGGGGAGCACCGCGTAGAACGCGAGGAGGCAAAGCCAACGGTGTAACAGCCCAGCTGTTTATTCCAAAATTTTAGAGAAAAAAAATTAAAATATAAAATTAAGTTAATTTAGTTTAAAATAAAAATAAGAGTTTTGTTTGTGTGAAATTTGAATTTTGTTTGCCCTGATTTTCTTCTTTTAGAAAGCTGGATTTGAAAAGTAATTTATAGTAAAAGTTAAAAATATTATTGAATAAAACGATATTTTGATTTTCTATAAAAATCCTAATTTTGTTGGCTTCGTCTCCTCACGTTCTACGCGGTGCTCCTCTCGCTTTTGCCGGAGCATCACCGGAGCATCGCCGTCGTTTTTCTCCTCGTTGCGAGCCGACTGTGCATGTTCCATCAAAACCGAGGTGAGCATCATGTTCCCGACGTTCTCCTCTTCGTTTCGCCACAAATCTCACCCGCTAACTCCTCTCCGTTTGTCCGGAACGCCGATGTCAACCCGCCGGTCGCCTAATGTCTTCTCCGCCATGTTTCGTCACCATCCGATATCCGTTGGCTGAGCCGCCTGTACCGTTGAGTTCGCCTCGACGCGTTCTACGCCATGCTCCCATCGCCATCACTCGAAGACTCCCCGAGGCGTCGTTGACCTGGTCGAGCCAGACGCGGAAACCGTGCCTTCGCGCGTACACCACTTTTTCGGTAAGCGCTTTGATTTCTGTTCGCGTCATATCGTGTCCTAGTCTCCAAGAAATTTATCTATCATTTTTATTTAATTTTTCGTGGATCCAATTATCAGAAATTGAGCTTTCCTCGAAAATAGCCGTTTTTGACTCCCGACGTCGATTCGTCGTCTCTGTTGAGTTTTAGCCTGTGCCGTAATTTTTCTTAGACTTGCCTCACCGCGTTCTACGCCGTGCTTCCTTCCGCTTCCCAAAAGCCTCCAAAATTTTTGCCTCCGACACCGCCATGGCCGCCAATGGCATCTCGTGTCTCCGCTATCCGTTGGTGTTTTCCCCAATCCGTTCGCGTCATATCGTGCCAAACCATCCCAGGTAGCTACCTTCCAAATAGTTTTGGATTCGCTTCACCGAGCATCAAGATATCAAGTTTTTCCTTCTTCTCTACCGTCATCGTTCAAACGTCGATTGTATCGTCTCCGTTGAATTTTCCGCCTAGCCAATAATTTTCTTAGCCTCACCATGTCGTGTTCTACCCTGTGCTCACCCTACATCTCCATGTTCCACACCCAGTACTATCTCCTTCCAACTTGTCGTTGTCTTTTCGCCGTCACTGCTGCATTCTCTCACCGCCAGTGATTGCCGCCGTTCCTCGACGCCGTACCCATGTCATCACCTTCGCCTCATCACCGGGGTTCCATTTTGTCCATGCGCCGCCACCTCACAACCTATCGACACCGTTCTGTTCAAAAAGGAATTCTCGGATTTTGTTATCATTTCATGTGATACCTAAAACTTTCAAGATATTCGTTCTCCTTTGTCTGAACTCCGAATCTGTTGATTCTTTTTCCTAAATTCATCTAAAATCTTTACCTTTCTTCCAGTATATATTATATATTTTTGTAATTTTATTTGTATTTATTTGTTCTTTTGTACTTATCGTTTCGCGCGTAGAACCCGACGTCACCGAAGAAATTTCCGACCCACAGCAAGAAAGTCAAGATATCGCACACGAAGGCAAGTCTCCTTTGAATATCTTGAACCCATGTTTGAGAAATGTTTTGATTATTTTAAATTATTGCATTGCTATGTTACATAAAATGATAATTCATGTTTTGGAGATAATAGTTAAACCGACAATTGTTATACCCTCATTTGACATTGACAACCATGTACCTTTGACACCCTAGGATTTCCTTTGTCTCAATAATGAGATTATTATTAAACTTTGGTAAATGTTGTAACGGTAGTAAAATGCTTAGTCGTGCTATATACTCCTTTGTTACCTTTTGAAATGGGAAATTATATTTTTGTGGAACTAGACTTTTGTTCAAGATTTCGTGGTGATTGGAATTGCCACAGTTCTTTTAAAATAAAATAAAATGTGAAAATTGGATTTAGACCAGGGCGGATGGTAAGATTGGTTTGGTGCGGTTAGCACGAGAACTTGTAATGTGTATGTTCCGCCCTAGTCAATTAAGGACCGACGCTTGTGTTTGTCCGGCCGAGCACTACCGCACAACCACAAGTCTATATGGATACGACCTAGTGACTAACTTACGATAGTTTAGTCTAGGTACCACCGATGGAAAGTGGGTGCCGGTGTCTGGTTATCCACAAGTGAGGGACGTGGTTCTTGTACTCATACGGCGCAAGAGGGGGCTTCTGACTGGGTGGTTTAACCCCTCAGCGGTGAAACCTCAGCGGGTGGTGTCTGGCTATACTAGAGTAAGGTAAAGGCTTTGTGATATTTTATCTGGGTCTCATGCCTAAGGAAGCATGTTGGCTATTAAGATGACTTATCTCTTGTGGGTAAAGTGTACAACCTCTGCAGAGTGTAAAACTATTCGAATAGCCGTGCCCACGGTCAAGGGCGGGCAAGGAATGCATTCACATGGTAGCTCATTGGTTTTGGTTTTAAAATAAAAGTTTTGAAAACCGGGAGTGGTTGGAACTCTCGGATTTGTGTCCTGGCGGATGTAGCCAGTGTGGGTGGTGTAACCCGTGGTTTTGAACTTTGGCGGGTTGAGCCAGTATTCAAGTGTTGGTGGTTGGAACCTTCACTATAAAATTATTGATAGATTCTGTTAAAACAACCACTTTGCTAAATTGATGCCTCTAAAAATAATTAATGGTATTTGAAATAAAATGTTACTTTGTGCAAAAAGAACCATATAACCCTCCTTTGTTAAGCCTTGCATCTATTGCATTTTCCCAAGACTTACGGAGTACTTTATGTACTCACATACTACACTTAAAATAATAACCAGAGGAATATGAAGCTCAAGAAGGAAACTTCGACTACGGCGCGTATGGATTCGACGAAGGCTTTTCGGAGTACTAGGTTGCGCTCCCCAGTCAATTGCCTGTGGCGTATTGATGGGTCTTCATCCGCTGGATTTATTTTGCTTCCGCTGTGTTTGTTTTTGTTTTGTGTGTGTGTGAGGTCTTGAAACCTCAGTTGTAATAAAGAGGCCTTTTGGTCTGTACTCTCTATTATTGTAATAAAGCGTTGTTGGTTATGTAATCATCATTTGTTTGTTGTGTGCACTAGCTTTGATCCGGGACTAGTCTTTGTAATACGGAGGGACTGGATTTGGAAATCCGGGTCCCGACAGAGATGGTATCAGAGCCAATTTGACTGTAGGACGTAACCTAGTTAGAATGGTCGTTAGTAGAAGAGCTTCAAAATTTATTTTATAAAATAAAAATTTAATAATGTGCTATCCTCATCTTTTCTCTTCTTTCTGTCCTTACCTTCGTCATGTTATTCTTCCTTCTCTATCTGCTTATTCACCTTTTGGAATTAGATCTACTTTCCTCTGTAATTTCTATAGTTGGCTCAATGAAGTTGCGTCTGAGAAGCACCTGAAGAAGCGCGTCATCATGAAGGAACGAGGAATAGTTCTTTAGTGGTAGTGCCCAAGTAAAGTGCTACGATTTTAGAACGCTTATATACTACTTGTTTGTGTGCTAGATGCATTGTACCAAGTCTTTGTATACTTGTAGTACAGTCATCCTTAAAAACTATTTTAATTTCAAGCTAAGTTTCGTCTAAGCTGGTGTTTAGTCGTTCCCCTGATCTCTTATCTATGCTACTTCCCTCTTACCTTGTGCTAACCCCGTTACCACAACAAAGGCAAGCTCAATTCTTTCACTGCAATCCAAGTTTGAAAAAAAATTTGGAGACCCAGATATAGGGAAGACAATAAACTTATGGAAAGTACTCTTGTCGGGGAAGCTACCTTAATCAGTAGATGTCAATTTAGGTAATTTGGAGAATTTTTGGTAGCGTGATATATTTGGTTGTAGAATTGGCAAGATTGGATAATATTCAAGAGGATTGAGATAAAAAGGTATATTTGTGGATACTGATTGATTTTAAATAAATCTAAAGAGTGTCATCTTTGTGGATTGATTAGAGAATAAGTACAAAGTTGAACTTGGAGGAGCTAATTAGATCTTGGGAATTAAATTTTGCCTTGGATTTATTATCTAGGATTGAAAGGAGCAATTGGATGTAAAACAAGATTTTTGTTGAAGGGATTATTTCTGATCGTTGGAGGATTAGTAGTAAGAGAATGATCCAGTAAAGGGAGAGATTAAAAGATTAAGAAGTTGAATTATCATAAACAATTCATGATATCTATTTTGGGTGATTTGATTGAATCATGAAGATGAGATGAATTTTGTGGAGTTAATTGATTATCAGAGTTTGGTGGACCTATTGATGATGAGTGGATACTAGTAGAATTCTAGAAGATAATACACTTACATATCTTGGTGGATTAATTTTATCATTGCAAAGTGGACCTTGATATGTCAATTTGAATTTGGTGGATTTAATAGATCATTGCTAGATAATCGGATTTGAATTAATGAGATTAACTAGATCATTTAAGGATGTTCAAATAGATAATCTGGAGGATTTAAATTAATTATGAGATATGGATTGCCGGATAAGAATTAATTGAGGTATTTGGATTCATTCAAATTTGGTGGAACCGAAATGAGCATTTTCAAGAGATTGATGTTGGTGGATTATTGAATATTAAATTATTACTGAGATGATCTTAAAATTGATTGGTGATAACTAGAAGGTTGGATTATTTGATCAGAGTTGTGGATCTGTTGGATTAGATAATGATCATAAAACAATTGGTGGAAATGACAAATTACAATGTTATTGGATTCTTGTTAGAAAAATTCTGTGGTTTGTCGTCAAATCAAATTAGAGCAAAGAATAAAAGTTTATGGGATTTTTTTGTCGAAATCAATAAGGTGCATTTGTGGTATATGATATTGGAATCAAGCACTTTTGAAAAGTTGAGATAATTATGTCTTTCTCGGAAGAACCCTTGCGGAAGTTAAGCCCTTTTGGTGGAATTCTGAATTAATCAATAGGATACGGGCAATTGAGGTTAACCCAGAGCTTGCAGTCGACTAAAGATGTACCACTCCGATTTGTTGTTGTCTTCCGTATTTCTCAGTTAAAGAAATAATTCAGAGCATCGAAGAACAAGTTAGAACCATGACGGAAGCTGAATATGATACAAGAAGCAAGACCATCAAATTCTCTAAAGTGCAGCGGAGCAACCATACAAAATCAGAAGCTGCTTGAAGAGTACAATAAGGAACCAAGAGCAGCATTTCCCTTTCCTTTCTTTTTCCTAGTCCGTCCGAATCTCGGGGACGAGATTCTTTCTAAGGGGGGTAGCTTGTAACAGCCCAGCTGTTTATTCCAAAATTTTGGAGAAAAAAAAAATTAAAATATAAAATTAAGTTAATTTAGTTTAAAATAAAAATAAGAGTTTTGTTTGTGTGAAATTTGAATTTTGTTTGCCCTGATTTTCTTCTTTTAGAAAGCTGGATTTGAAAAGTAATTTATAGTAAAAGTTAAAAATATTATTGAATAAAACGATATTTTGATTTTCTATAAAAATCCTAATTCAAATTAATTCCTTGGATTTATTTGGCCTTTATTTGGTGTTCTGAGTTTTCCTGGGTTTTAAAATTTATTTTAAAGTTAAAAAGTATTTTTATTATGAAAAATATAATACCAACATAAGTTGGAAATATTTTATGAAAATCCAAAACATCTCGAGGAAGTTCTTTGAATTTTTCTGGAACTTTTGGAAGTAATTTCATATTTTTCTGAGCTATATTTAATTTTCTAGGCTTTTCTGAAAATCTAAAATAAAATAAAAATAAAATAAAAATAAAAATCCTCAACTTCTCTCCTAAGGCTGACAAGTGTCAAGCCCTTGCTCAATCCATCCTCGCCCGATTTAATCTTAGCCCTCCCTCTTTACTTACCCGTTCGCTTCTTAGCCGACAGCTTGGATTTAATCCTCCGCCGTCCGATCTAATCTCGTGCGTCCATATTCACCTAACCCTTTTCGCTCTCCATCCGATAATCCCGATTTCCTCCTTGCGCCACATCGCTCATCCGATCATCCGCTCTTTCCTCTCTCTCTTCTCTCTCGTTGATAAACCGGTCCCACCTGTCAGTGAATAAAATTATTTTTCTTTACAAAAATAATTTGGCCAGAAAATCAAAATCCTTGCTGACGTCATAAATTTATTTTCCACAGAAAAATAATTCATTTGAAAATCATTTCCCTTGATGATGTCATAATTTCATTTTTCAGTTCAAAAATAATTCCAGAAAATCGGTTTATTCTTTTTCTTTCCTTTCAAACTTTCGAGAGCCCGTTCTTTTTCGTTTTAACCCCATTTGAGCCCATTTAAATTTCTAAATTCTTCTAAAATTCTAATCTATCCATTTATACCCTATTTTAAAATTTTTGAAATTATTTGGTTTAAACTAAATCTTAATTAGAATTGTTATTTAATAAAATAAAATTTAATATTAATATTTGCTAAAATATTTTATTTGAGTTATTTGAGCCTCAAGGAAGTTTCAAATTTTTTTTTAGAATTTTCGGAGTTTGTTTGAGCTCAATTTCAAAATCTCAAACAAAATTACAAAAGAAAAAGAAAGGGGAGAGAGAATGAACAGTGCCGAAGAACGCAGAGGAGCGCCGACGCCGCTCGCCATGGCCGTTTTCTCAAATCTTTGATTCCTATTGATTTTCTCGACCGTTTTTCGTGAAATCAAGTGCATTCAAATCCTCACATCAAGAGCTATCAATTCCCCACCGTTTCCCCTCCCATTTATGAGTATTTACACGAAATTTAAACCGTGCTCTAAATGGCATGCACCGTTGATCTCCCTCTCCGGTCCACCTCCACCCCTATAAAAGGGAGCACCGGGTGCCTCTCCTCATACTCATTCACCACCGAAAATCTCAAGTCCCCTCTCCCTCTCTTCTCTCCACAATCTCCGTTTTTCTTTTGTGAACCGAGAGGTGTTCATCGGCCTTTTGCGCCTCCAACAGTGGAGTCCGGTCACTTTTGACCACACCGTTGGCTTCGTCTCCTCGCGTTCTACGCGGTGCTCCTCTCGCTTTTGCCGGAGCATCACCGGAGCATCGCGGGACCACCGTGGCCAAACCGCGCCGTCGTTTTTCTCCTCGTTGCGAGCCGACCGTGCGTGTTCCATCAAAACCGAGGTGAGCATCATGTTCCCGACGTTCTCCTCTTCATTTCGCCACAAACCTCACCCGCTAACTCCTCTCCGTTTGTCCGGAAAGCCGATGTCAACCCGCCGGTCGCCTAATGTCTTCTCCACCATGTTTCGTCACCATCCGATGTCCGTTGGCCGAGCCGCTTTGTCGCTTGAGTTCGCCTCGACGCGTTCTCGCCATGCTCCCATCGCCATCACTCGAAGACTCCCGAGGCGTCGTCGACCGGTCGAGCCGCACGCGAAACCGTGCCTTCGCAGCGTACACCACTTTTTCGGTGGCGCTTTGATTTGCTTCACGTCATATCGTGTCCTAGTCTCCAAGAAATTTATCTATCATTTTTATTTAATTTTTCGTGGATCCAATTATCAGAAATTGAGCTTTCCGCGAAAATGACCGTTTTTGACTCCCGACGTCGATTCGTCGTCTCTGTTGAGTTTTAGCCTGTGCCGCAATTTTTCTTAGACTTGCCTCACCGCGTTCTACGCCGTGCTTCCTTCTGTTTCCCCAAAAAGCCTCCAAAAATTTTTGCCTCCGACACCTCGCCATGGCCGCCAATGGCATCTCGTGTCTCCGTCTATCTGTTGGTGTTTTCCCCAATCCGTTCGCGTCATATCGTGCCAAACCATCCCAGGTAGCTACCTTCCAAATAGTTTTGGATTCGCTTCACCGAGCATCAAGATATCAAGTTTTTCCTTCTTCTCTACCGTCATCGTTCAAACGTCGATTGTATCGTCTCCGTTGAATTTTCCGCCTAGCCAATAATTTTCTTAGCCTCACCATGTCGTGTTCTACCCTGTGCTCACCCTACATCTCCATGTTCTGCACCCAGTACTATCTCCTTCCAACTTGCCGTTGTCTTTTCGCCGTCACTGCTGCATTCTCTCACCGCCAGTGATTGCCGCCGTTCCTCGACGCCGTACCCATGTCGTCACCTTCGCCTCATCACCGGGGTTCCATTTTGTCCATTCGCCGCCACCGCGTAACCTATCGACACCGTTCTGTTCAAAAAGGAATTCTCGGATTTTGTTATCATTTCATGTGATATCTAAAACTTTCAAGATATTCGTTCTCCTTTGTCCGAACTCCGAATCCGTTGATTCTTTTTCCTAAATTCATCTAAAATCTTTACCTTTCTTCCAGTATATATTATATATTTTTGTGATTTTATTTGTATTTATTTGTTCTTTTGTACTTATTGTTTCGCGCGTAGAACCCGACGTCACCGAAGAAATTTCCGACCCACAGCAAGAAAGTCAAGATATCGCACACGAAGGCAAGTCTCCTTTGAACATCTTGAACCCATGTTTGAGAAATGTTTTGATTATTTTAAATTATTGCATTGCTATGTTACATAAAATGATAATTCATGTTTTAGAGATAATAGTTAAACCGACAATTGTTATACCCTCATTTGACATTGACAACCATGTACCTTTGACACCCTAGGTTTCCTTTGTCTCAATAATGAGATTATTATTAAACTTTGGTAAATGTTGTAACGGTAGTAAAATGCTTAGTCGTGCTATATACTTCTTTGTTACCTTTTGAAATGGAAAATTATATTTTTGTGGAACTAGACTTTTGTTCAAGATTTAGTGGTGATTGGAATTGCCACAGTTCTTTTAAAATAAAATAAAATGTGAAAATTGGATTTAGACCAGGGCGGATGGTAAGATTGGTTTGGTGCGGTTAGCACGAGAACTTGTAATGTGTATGTTCCGCCCTAGTCAATTAAGGACCGACGCTTGTGTTTGTCGGTGAGCACTACCGTACAACCACAAGTCTATATGGGTGCGACCTAGGCGACTAACTTACGATAGTTTAGTCTAGGTACCACCGATGGAAAGTGGGTGCCGGGTGTCTTGGTTATCCACATGAGGGACAGGGTTTCTTGTACTCATACTGGCGCAAGAGGGGCTTCGATGGGTGGTTTAACCCCTCGGTGAAACCTCGGTGGTGGTGTCAGGCTATACTAGAGTAAGGTAAAGGCTTTGTGATATTTTATCTGGGTCTCATGCCTAAGGAAGCATGTTGGCTATTAAGATGACTTATCTCTTGTGGGTAAAGTGTACAACCTCTGCAGAGTGTAAAACTATTCGAATAGCCGTGCCCACGGTCAAGGGCGGGCAAGGAATGCATTCACATGGTAGCTCATTGGTTTTGGTTTTAAAATAAAAGTTTTGAAAACCGGGAGTGGTTGGAACTCTCGGTTTGTGTCTGGCGGATGTAGCGGTGTGGGTGGTGTAACCCGTGGTTTTGAACTTTGGCGGGTTGAGCCAGTATTCAAGTGTTGGTGGTTGGAACCTTCACTATAAAATTATTGATAGATTCTGTTAAAACAACCACTTTGCTAAATTGATGCCTCTAAAAATAATTAATGGTATTTGAAATAAAATGTTGCTTTGTGCAAAAAGAACCATATAACCCTCCTTTGTTAAGCCTTGCATCTATTGCATTTTCTCAAGACTTGCGGAGTACTTTATGTACTCACATACTACACTTAAAATAATAACCAGAGGAATATGAAGCTCAAGAAGGAAACTTCGACTACGGCGCGTATGGATTCGACGAAGGCTTTTCGGAGTACTACGTTGCGCTCCCCAGTCAATTGCCTGTGGCGTATTGATGGGTCTTCATCCATTGGATTTATTTTGCTTCATTGTGTTTGTTTTTGTTTTGTGTGTGTGTGAGGTCTTGAAACCTCAGTTGTAATAAAGAGGCCTTTTGGTCTGTACTCTCTATTATTGTAATAAAGCGTTGTTGGTTATGTAATCATCATTTGTTTGTTGTGTGCACTAGCTTTGATCTGGGACTAGTGCTGTAATACACAGAGGGACTGGATTTGGAAATCCGGGTCCCGACAAACGGTGTGGTCAAAAATGATCGGGCTCCACTGTTGGAGGCGCAAATGGCCGAAGAACACCACTTGGTTCACAAAAGAGAAATGGCTATTGCGGAGAGAATAAAGCGAGAGAGGCTTTGAGATTTCGGGGGTTGAGTGAGGTTGAGAAGGGGCACCCGGTGCTCCCTTTTATAGGGGCGGAGGTGGACCGGAGAGGGAGATCAAACGGCCATGCCATTTAGAGCACCGGTTTCAATTTCGTGTAAATACTCATAAATGGGAGGGGAAACGGTGGGGAAATGAAAGCTCTTGATGAGAGGATTTCAATGCAATTTATTTCGTCAAAAACGGTTGAGAAATTAGTGAGAAATCAAAGTTTTGAGTAACGGCGGCCATGGCGCTGCTGGCGTCCTTCGGTCTCACGTCCATTGGAAGATGAACAGTGATTCGGCACTGTTCATTCTCTGTACCCTTTCTTTTTTTTCTTTTTTTTGGAAAATTTTAAAATAGAGCTCAAACAAACTCCGAAAAATTTGAGAAAATTTCAGAAGATCCCTTGAGACTCAAGGAACTTAAATAAAATATATTTAGCAAATTTTAATATTTAATTTTATTTTATTAAATAAAAATCCTAATTAAGATTTAGTTTAAACCAAATAAATTCAAAAATTTCAAAAATTTGAAAATAAGATATAAATGGATAGATTAGAATTTTAGAGGAATTTAGAAATTTTAATGGGCTCAATCGGAGTTAAAACGAAAAAGAACGGGCTCTCGAAAGTTTGAAAAGGGAGAAAAGTATAAACCGATTTTCTGGAATTATTTTTGAACTGAAAAATGATATTATGACGTCATCAAGGGAAATGATTTTCAAATGAATTATTTTTCTGTGGAAAATAAATTTATGACGTCAGCAAGAATTTTGTTTTTCTGGCCGAAATATTTTTGTGAAGAAAAATAGTTTTATTCACTGACAGGTGGGACCGGTTTGTCAACGAGAGAGAAGAGAGAGAGGAAAGAGCGGACGATCGGATGAGCGATATGGTGCAAGGAGGAAATCGGGATCATCAGATAGAGAGCGAAGGGTTTAAGTGAAGATGGACGCACGAGATTAGCTCGGCGCGGAGGATTAAATTTGATTTAGATTTTCGAAAAACACCGAAGATTAAATATAGCTCGAAAAATATGAAATTACATCCAAAATTCCAGAAAAATTCAAAGAACTTCCGGAGACATTTTGGATGTAATAAAAATATTTCCAACTACTGTTGGTATTTTAATTTTCATACTTCAAATACTTTTTATTTTCAAAATAGATTTTAAAACTCCAGAAAAATTCAGAACACCAAATAAAGGCCAAATAAATCCAAGTAATTAATTTGAATTAGGATTTTTTATAGAAAATCAAAATATCATTTTGTTTAATAATATTTTTAAAGTTTTACTTTAAATTACTTTTCAAATCTAGCTTTCTTAAAAACGAAAAAAAGCGAGCAAAACAAAATTCAAATTTCACACAAACAAAAACTCTTATTTTTATTTTAAACCAAATTAATTTAATTTTAATATTTTAAATTTTTTTTATATCCAAAATTTTGAAATAAACAATTTGGTCACATTACTGGGGTTCTAGCGACGTCTTAATTATTTTAGTCGTGTTTGTATCTTTGTGATTGTGTCTTGAGAGTTGTCTTTTGGACATGTGGTCTTGTCCCTGAGCACTCTTGATTTTACTTCGCTTCATCGGATTGAAGCAAGTGAATGTAGCGGTGGTTGCTACCGTTTAACTTGTTATTCCTTCTACTTGCAATTTACATTATTATCTTAATTTGATACATGATACCATGAATGCATGATATTTTAATTGTGGAGATGGTAGCAAATATTTATCCATTGACATGTTGATAATATGCTAGAAGACATGTGGAATTATTGCTTAATGTTATAATGTGGAATATGAAAAAAATATGTGGTAGATGTGGATATGTTGAGAGCATGATAATGCTCCTTGTGGATGAATTAATGAGATTTATGAATTATCATATCATTCATGTCATATCATGTCCTTTGTGTATGTGGATGACTCCACGTATAGCCGCGACCGTACCGGTACAGCATCGTATATTGCCGTAATATGATGGAATTATAAATGATAATGTATAATTGTTTGTAGTTTGAATAGCCTGTTAAACAGTTTGCTTGCTGAGATTTTTATCTCACCCTTGTTTCCCCCTCCTTACAGGTGGACTTTGAGCATGCATTGGGAAGGGTAGAGCAGCACCACATTGATGCACATGGATTTCATTTTAATGCTAAAATAAAGTCGATAGAGCTCTAGTCTTTGCTTAACTATCTTGTTAATGAATATTTCATCTCATTAATGTTTAATTCGGAACCGTTCCTTTGGTTAATATGTTGAAGATGATTATGAATATTAAATTGTGTATTGCTATTCTGTTATCCCTTAGTTGTTTATGCTTCCGCTTGTATTATCTTGTATTATCTTGCTTAGTAATGTTGCCAATTTATTTTATTTTGTAAATTGGCTAGTTGTAGTGTTGTTTTAGCAGCATCCCAGGGCATTGTGGGTCCTGGGGAGTTACATTTTGTGAGGTGGAGGCTAGGGTTCCAATGAGAATGTCTTAGGACCCCCCTTTAGCCCGCGCCTCTCTTAATATATAACCTCCGATCAGCTCCTTATCCGACATGATTACATATGGTATCCAACTCAAAAATCCTCTGACCGGATCTTTATCCAATACGAGTATAGATCATATCCCACTCAGAGAGCCTCCAACTGGATCAAATATGTGTAAAGATCGTATCCCACTCGGAGTCTCTCATCTGGACCCTTATCGTTCTAGCCCATTAAGTATGTAATCCTATAGGTTCATGTATATTCGCCCATGGGCCAAAAACTACTTTTTGATCTATATGTCGGTAGCGGTTCCTAGCAAGACATAACGACTCCTAAATATACATAAAGATCATATCAAATGGACCTATATAGTGTTTATGTACCAATCCATTTGCCTCACGATACCATATCAAACTCAAGAGGAGAATCTTACCATCCTATGATAGCTTGATCCTTCAGTCAAACTTATAGTGGATTACTTAGTTGTTATTGACTCCACAACCATATTCAGCATGGTCATGTACTTCCGTAATCCAACCACATCAAGGAGCCCAGAGATATCTCTCCCATTATATAGGAGGGGCAAATTTCATGTTGATCTTTCACATTCCTTGGCGTGTTTTATAGTAAACCCGAAGGTTACCTTTATAACCACCCAGTGACGGAGTAGTGTTTGGCAACTCGTAAGAAAACTATTACACATATAGAAAATTATGATGATCTTAGGTATAAGGATTGTACATACACTATTTATAAGACCAACTGATGACACTTAAGAATATAATAATTCCTACAGTGCCTCATGATAGGTCAATCCAAAATCATGTTCTTTATGTCTACATTATTAATTTAATATCTCCATTTCCATGATCCGTGAAGCATGATCATCGATCAATACATGTGCATCTATAAATCATAATTATCCCACATAATGGTATAAGATTACGGATAATTTAGAATAATATCAAAACCTTAATAAAAAAGTTCCACTAGCAAGTCATATGCTTGTTGATCAATATGAAGACATTTATTCAAAAGACAAAATAACATATTATTCAAAAGATTATAAACATAAAAGTGATACAATCATCTCCATAATCAGCTTGCTCATCAATGCTTTTCAGGTTAAGAGTAGAAGGTAGCACCATCCTGCACATAATGAGCCATAGCAACTTCATTGTTTCCAGGCTTATCCAAAATGGTATCCCTAGCAACATTGTGATGACGCAGGGATGTTGGCATGGTACACAGCCCACAATTCATCATAACTTCACCTCTGTTAACTTGTAATTTCCCTTCTTCCGTTTCGCGAGGGGGCAGATTTCTTTTTCATCGGTAGACTGCTCTGGCTGCTCAGCAAAGAGAGACACATCTGCATTATGAGGTTTTTCATGTAACGCTTTGATGATATTATTTATGGGTGAACCAGGTAGTTCATCTTTGTTTGCAGAAGGTTCTAGGTTTGTCTCCAAATATTATAGAACTCCTTTATAGGATCCCAACCAATCCAGTCACCAAGACTGAATTTCGTTGAATTCAATTGTTTCATTGTAGAACTGTTTCTTCCTCAGATCCTTCGAAACCAATGACTTGACAATGAACAGAGAGCATAGCATTACATCATGATTCATGCTAAAAATAAAGAAAGTTGCAAAGTAAAACGATATAACAGTTGGTTGCAAGTTGCAATCACAGAGCTGAAACTAGAGAAACTAAAAGTTGTCTTCCCCTAAAACCATGTGACAATGAACAGAGAGCGTTCTTGGACTTTCTGGAAAGATAACTAAATTATCTAAATAAACTTAGTTGGGGAGCCTTCCAGATTCTGCCGTTTTCTACCCGATCCAAACCCTTTTCTAAAACATCAATAATCACGACGGACTCTCTGGACAGCGCATTAAAGCGATCATAACTTCCACCCAGAAACTCGAATCCGGACTTCTTTACCTCTCTGGAAAGCTAAGAAACTTATCTACAACTTTCCCATTTTGAAAGACTCCTGAATCGCCACAATTCCCATCGCCCAAACCGATCTACACAAAAGTGTCCAGAACTACCCCGATCTGCAGAACAGCCGCACTAGAAAATTCATAACTTTCGCTACACAGATCCAATAATGCGTTCTAGTACTCCCTGGAAATATAATCACGTCCTCTACAATATTCTAGAAGGGGTCCAGACCTGAATCCCGACGGATCTACCCCAAAACTGCCGACTAACAATTTCTGTCCCGGCAGTCCAGAAAACCGACGAATCTAACTCGATTAAAAACTCATCTAGGGGACTAACAGGATTACCCTTGATGACACGACAAAGAACACGTCGATGAACACGACGGCGAACACGATGAACACGGCGAACACGCCCGATCTCCTCCTCTCCTTCCTCCGGATCCACGCGGTGCGGCGGCGGACGAAGACGGCGGCACACGGGGAAGGAGACGACGTCGAGCAGCAGCGGCGCGATGCCGGCAACGACGCAATGCAAGCGGACGGCGGCGCAGCGTGGCACGACACGCCAGGCGGCCATGGCGGCGCTGGCGCGGCAGCTTACCACGGCGGCGGCGGCGCGGCGAGGAGGCGGGCAGGTGGCTGGCGGGCAGCTCGCAGATGGGGCACGGCGGGGCTCCGGCAGGCTGGCGCGGCAGGGCAGCAAAGGTGCCGGCGACTAGCTGCGGCAGGCGGCGCGGGGCACTAGGGGGCGGCTGCATGGGGAGGGTGAGGGCTAGGTTAAGAGGTGGCCTCCCCCCTCTTGGGCCAAGGCCTAGGCCCAGGTTGTCTCGCATTTTCAGAAAACCCCTCAAGACAAGCATTAAATTAAACTTTCTCCCCACGTCCTCCGCTTTAATTTAATTAAGTAATTTAATAAACATTCTGGGCATTACAGGCAGCACATGGAGCGCTGTCGTGGGCAGAGTTCGTTCGGCAGTTCGAGAGGAGGTTCTACCCAGAGACCTTTCTGGACAAGATGAAGATCGATCTGAGCAGGTACACGCAAGACAAGCTATCTGTGGCAGAGTATGAGGTGGGCTTCAACCAGATAGTCCGCTTTGTGCCACATGTGGCGCGGGATGATATGGAGAAGGCCAGGTAGTTCCGTCAGGGGCTCAAACCTTCGATCCTCCACCTGCTAGGTGCTTTTCCGATCATGGATTTTCGTACCTTGGTGGAGCAGGCTTCAGGGATCGAGATGCAGCAGGCTTACACAGATGACATCCGCAAGGCCACTGGAGGAGATCAGCCTCGGGGCCATAGCGAGAGGAAGGGCTTTTGTGGAGGCCCTAAGCACAAGAAGGCGAAGAGTCGTCGCCACCAGCCTTACCGTGGTAGTACGGGGTAGTCCAGCTCTACCGGAGGGAGCTCTCTGCAGTACCGTGCCATGGCGAAGCCCGGGTTGGGCTTGGTGTATTTTCATTGCAAAGATCCGCATAGGCAGAGCGACTGCACTTGGAGTGGACAGTGTACTATCTGTGGTAATAGCCACAGGGATGTGGTGTGCAGGCAGAATCCCAACGGGAAGCTGCAGTGGGAGTTAGCGCCTTCACCTTCAACAGGCTCAACCCGTCCTGACGGCACCGTGCAGATGATGGCTGCGGCTCCTACCCCGTAGTTCTTGCCCGCGTCCCAGCACCACGATACTTCAGCACCTTCGTCGCTCGTCCCGGCACCTCCACACGAAGGATACTGGGTCCAGCATCCTGCTACTCATACGGCGCCTGTACCTCAGTGGACTCATGCGCCGACTTTCGTGGGCATGGGAGGTTCTTCTTCTCCAGCTGTTCCTGCGGCGTATGCCATGCCAGCGTTTGATGGCAAGGATCGTGGAGACGTGGTGACATGTATCTTATCTGTTGATTCTTTCGATGCTTCTGTACTTTTTGATTCAGGGGCTAGTTTCTCTTTTGTCTCGGAGGTTTTTGTTCAGCGGGCAGGTCTGTCCGTGCAGTTGGTTGGGAGAGCTGTGGTTGTTAGTTCTCTCGGTGGGCTTATCTACAGTGCCCGTGTTTGCCCTGGTTGTGTGGTGATTCTAGCAGATGAGGGGTTCGTGGTGAACTTGGTGGTTATACCTCTGGAGCCTTTCGATGTGATCCTTGGCATGGATTGGCTCGTTCAGCATCAGGATGTTATCTCTTGTTTCTGGAAGATAGTCACTTTGTAGTCTCCGTCTGGACGTGAAGTTGTCTTCCAAAGGAGTGCCCCGCAGTACTCTCTCTCGTTGCTGTGCCAGTTGTTCCTCAATCGGTGAATGCAGAAGTCAGGTCTTCTGTGGGCTATGGTTGAGGGACATGAGGCTCTTTTGAGGCTAGAGGATATACCTGTGGCTTGTAGGTACCCAGATGTTTTCCCTGTTGAGCTCCTAGGTCTGCCACCAGAACGGGAACCGGATTTCCGCATAGACCTTATTCCGGATACGCGGCCTATCTACAAGTCCCCGTATCGGATGGCACCTGTGGAGCAGGTTGTAACACCCCAGGACCCATATTACCCTGGGATGCTACTAAAGCTGCTCTACAACTAGCCAATTTACAAGATAAATTAAACTGACAATAATTACAAACAAGATAGTATAAGCGGAAGCATAAACAACTAAGGAATAACAGGATAGTGATAGCAATTCAATATTCAAAACATCCTCCAATATTTTAATCTAAAACATAGTTCACAAATTTAGGATTATTAAGATAATGTAAACAAAGCTATGCAAAGGTCTAGAATCCTTTCAACTTTATTACAGCATAAAAAAATATGATTCACGTGCATCAGTGTGGTGCCACTCTACCCTTCCCATGCATGCTCAAAGTCCACCTATAGGGAGGGGGAAACAAGGGTGAGATAAAATCTTAGCAAGCAAACTGTTTAACAGGCTATTCAAACTACAAACAATTATACATCATCATTTATAATTCTATACTACCACAACCATAATTCATGTCCACAATTAATAAACCACCACAAACTTTCATGAATCATACCTCTTCAATTTCAGTTTTAATTGGCATATGAATGCAATCTTCAACAACAAATAAATGCATATGAATCATTTAATCTTCCACAAACCACAATAGATTAATCGTCAACATTTAATCTTCCACAATTGACAGTGTTTATATCATCAACCTCAAATTACCATCAATGATGGTAAAGCATTAGCAAATAAATCTTGTTTGACTACTTTAAAACATCAACCACTATCACCATCAAAGACAATAAAACATATGTAATGATCATCTCACTACTTTAATAATTCTCGCATCCACATTTGCTATCAATAATTACTACATGAGGAAAGAATCTCACGCCACAATCACAACACTTACCATACACAAGGGACGAATCCCATTCCACGACCACATCCACAATCTTCATACCACAAATAGCTCACATGACCCAATTCCACATTACAACTAGAAAGTTGTATATTCCAAAAAATAACATCACCACAATATATTGCATATGTATGCAAATGAATCTTTCCACAATACAATGCATATGAATGCTTTCATGCTATGCTCCACATCACTCCTTCGAGGGCAGGAATTGAGGTGTATCGTATTACGGTAATATACGATGCTTCCCGAGGGATAAGAGGTGCATCGTATTATGGCAATATACGATGCTGTACCGGTACAGTCGCTGCTAGGTGCGGCGACATCCACATATGCAAATGACATGATATAACATGAATGATATGATAATTCATACATCACATTAATTCATCCACAAGGAGGATTATCATGCTCTCAAGATATCCACATCCACCACATATTAATTTTATGTTCCACGATATCACATTAAGCAATAGTTCCACATGGCTACTAGCAGAATATCAACATATCAATTGATTAATACTTGCTACCATCTCCACAATTAAAATGTCATGCAATCATGGAATAATGTATAAAATTACGATAATAATGTAAATTGCAAGTAGAACGAATAACAAGTTAAACGGTAGCAACCAGCACTACGTTTACTTGCCTCAATCCGACGAAGCGAAGTAAAATCAAGAGCGCTCAGGGACAAGACCACCTGTCCAAAAGACAACTCTCAGCACACAACTACAGTATACAAGCATGAATAAAATAATTAAAGGCGTGGTTAGAACCCCGAACCCGCACAAACTCCTCTCCGCTCAACAATTCAGCAAATTACCCTCTGCAGCAGCGCTGCTTCACAATTTTGTATCTTCGAAAATAATGATCCAAATACAGCAAATGATACCTCTTTGGATTCCTCACTTAAAAGCCTACATTTTTTATGTAGAACACATATTTTTATTTTGATCACAGCTAGGTTGGCAGATTGGACATCAGTATTCAATTGCGTCCCAGCAACAGTACAGGGGTCTAAAAATTGTGAATTGTCTACAGCAGCTAGATTACCAGATTCTCTACAACTTTCTCAATTACGTCCATGAGCATAAAATTCATTTACTACCTCAAATTCACAGATTACCGTCGGTCTGTACCAATCTGCTCGTCTGATGAACAGCAGTATTCCCGACCCCGTAACTCCCAGATCCCCCGGCCAAACATTCCGATAAAATTACAAGAGACGCATCTGGAAGTCTTCTACAACTTTCCTTTTGGGAGAGTACGCAAGAAAAATCGTTTACTAGGTCTAATCCAGCGACGAAGTCTTTGCGAATCAATCTGATGTGACAACGTTAATCTCTAATCGGGTAATTAATCTATTAACTTCCTTCAAAATCCGTGCCAAGAACCCTAATTGTTTGTAAGAACATAGGGTTTAGGATGGGAAAAATTACCTAGATGATGGATCACCCCTTTTTTCCTCCTCTTCTTCTTCTCCTTCCTTCTACTTCCTTCTTCTCTTTCCTTCTCCTTTCTTCTCCTCCAATGGCAGCAGCACTTGGGGCACCAATGGCAGTAAAGGGAGGGGAGGCGCCAAAGGGGTGGAGAGGGAGGGTGGCGGCTGTGGGGAGGGAGGGAGGAGTTAGGGTAAAGGGGAGGGTGCGGTTTGGGGTGGTGCGCCACCCCTGGGCTTCAGCCCAGGGCGGTCGGCCCACTCCCCAGGCAGCCCACTCTGGGTTTTTAATTTAATTTTTAATTTATTTTATTCATTTTACACTATTCTACAATTTATATTTTCCCCTTCCCGCGATTTACCGAAAAACCGGCGACTTCGCGATCGTTTTAAAAACTTTCGCCGTAACGACGTTCGGGATATTACATTCTCCCCACCTAAAAATGATTCATCCTCGAATCTCGCTCCTCAACCTACGAGACAAAAAAAGAACAATCAAGAAATGAACAACCAAAGAATAAAACATCCCAAGGATAGAACAACCCAAGGGGACAACAATTACGGGTTTTCACCCGCCTCGAAGAACTCGGGTCCTTCTTCTACATTTGAACTTCAAGCTCCACGTCACCTCCTGCTCGGACGGATTCATCAAGAGGGCCTCCACATCGACTCCGTCGAGTCCACGACATGCGCGGGACAAAGCCGAGCACCCGTAACTCTTCTGCCGGCTCTGAGCGACCAACAGATCCTGATAATACCATACTCCTTATTAGAGTATTCTCCTCTATATATTATAATCGGGATAATACATTGTACCCTTTTAAAGAATTCAACCACAGATTCCACTCATAACATTACTTGAAGCACAAACAATAACTGTTACAAATGTAACACAACCACAAGAAGAATGAAGCATTCTCAAGCAACACACTAGCAATCATCTCTCCTTCAAAGGACCACGCTCCAAATCAAAGGATTCACAACAAAACCATTCACACTCTCCAAATAGACATTTGGAGAATCCACACTGCACAAGCCAAGAGTGAAAATCACTCGACAGACCAAAACAATCATTTTCTTTTCCTAACTGAAAAAGAATACACTACAACATATAACAACTCAATTTGCAGATGACCACTACTATAAACGCACAGTTTAAACAAGAATCAAGAGAGCATATTACAGCTCGAGATATTATTAATTTTCCAATCCATTCCCAAAAAAATTAACTTCCATGACCAAGGATTTTCAAATCATCGCCCAACACACCAACTGTAATATCCCGAACGTCGTTACGGCGTAAGTTTTTAATCAATCGCGGAATCGTCGGTTTTTCGGTAAATCGCGGGAAGGGAAAAAATATAAATTGTAGAACATTGGGAAATGAATAAAATATATTAAATTTTTTTTTAAATTCATTTGGGCTGCCTGGGGAGTGGGCCGATCACCCTTGGGCCAAGGCCCAAGGGGTGCGCCCCTCCCCTTAACCCTAAAGCCTCCCCTTTTCCCCTTTCTTCCCCAGCAGCAGCCCCCTCCCTCTTTTCCCACAGCCACCCCCTTGTCCCTTGGTGCTAGGAGAAGAAGGAGAAGGAGAAGAAGGAGAAGGAAAAGAAGGAGAAGGAGAAGAAGGAAGAAGAAGGAAGGAGAAGAAGAAGAGGAGGAAATTTTTGGGGAAAATCTTCACTTATGTAATTTTTGCTCATCTCAAATCCTCTATTTTATGGATTAATTAGGGTTCTTGGCACGGATTATGAAGGTAGTTAATAGATCAATTGCCCGATTAGAGATTAGACGCTGACTGCTTTTAGATTGATTCGCGCAGCGCGGCTTGTCGCGCGGTTTCGATCTAAAAAACGAATTTTTCTGCGGGTCTTCCCAAAAGGAAAGTTGTAGAGTACTTCCAGATCTATCCTCTATATTTGTTCAAATTTTTCGACCATGGGATTTGGGAGATACGGAGTCGGCAATACCGCTGTCCGTCAGGCGGACAGATTAGTACAGTCCGACGGTAATCCGGAGATTAAAAATAGTAAACAAATTTTCTGGACATGGCCGTAGTTGAGAAAGTTGTGGATAATTTATAGATCTAACTTCTGTATAAATTTCATAATTTTTAGACCTCTGTGCTGTTGTTGGCACGTGTTTCAATACTGCTGTCCAATCTGCGAGAACAGAGTTCTTCCTCTGTTTTGGGCCAGAACAGAACAGAGGGTATTATGTTGGTTTGTTGGGCGGAGTAGAGATTGTGTGGGTTCGGGTTTCTAGCGATGTTTTATATATTTATGTCGTGCTTGTATGCTGTGGTTGTGTGCTGAGAGTTGTCTTATGGACAGGTGGTCTTGTCCCTTAGCGCTCTTGATTTTTGTTGATCTTCGCTTCGTCGGATTGAGGCAAGTGAACGTAGCGGTGGTTGCTACCGTTTAACTTGTTATTCCTTCTACTTGCAATTTACATTATTATCTTAATTTGATACATTATACCATGATTGCATGATATTTTAATTGTGGAGATGGTAGCAAATATTTATCCATTGATATGTTGATATTATGCTAGTAGAGATGTGGAATTCTTGCTTAATGTTATAATGTGGTCATGAAAATAACATGTGGTGGATGTGGATGTGTTGAGAGCATGATAATGCTCCTTGTGGATGAATTAATGTGATCAATGAATTATCATATCATTCATGTCATATCATGTCATTTGCATATGTGGATGTCGCCGCACTTAGCCGCGACCGTACCGGTATAGCATCGTATATTGCCGTGTCGATGCACCTCTTCGCCCGCGAAGCATCGTATATTGCCGTGTCGATGAACTACAATTCCTGCCCTGGCAAGAGCGATGTGGAGCATAGCATGAAGCATTCATATGCATTGCATTGTGGAAAGATTCATTTGCATACATATACAATATATATTGTGATGATGTTATTTTGTGGAATATACAACTTTCTAGTTGTAATGTGGAATTGGCTCATGTGAGCTACTTGTGGTATGAGGATTGTGGATGTGGTCGTGGAATGGAATTCGTCCCTTGTGTATGGTAAGAGTCGTGGTTGTGGCATGAGATTCTTTTCACTTGTATTAATTGTTGATAGCAAGTGTGAATGTGAGAATTAATAAAGTAGTGGGATAATCATACATATATTTTATTGTCTTTGATGGAGATTTGAAGTTGAGGATATAACATTGTTATTTGTGGAAGATTAAATGTGGATGATTAATCTATTGTAGTTGTGGAAGACTAAATGTTTCATATGCTTTTAATTGCTATTTAAATGACTGCATTCATATGCCAATTAAATCTGAAATTGAACAGGTTTGATTCATGGATGTTTATGGTGATTAATAATTATGGACATGAATTGTGGTTGTAGTTGTATGGAATTATAAATAATGATGTATAATTGCTTGTGGTTTGAATAGCCTGTTAAACAGTTTGTTTGCTGAGATTTTATCTCACCCTTGTTTCCCCCTCCCTACAGGTGGACATTGAGCATGCATAGGAAGGGGTAGAACGGCACCACATTGATGCACTTGGATCATAGTTTATTGTTGTAATAAAGTTGAAAGAATTCTAGACTTTTGCATAGCTTTGTTTACATTATCATAATAATGTCAAATTTGTGAACTATGTTTTAAATTAAAATATTGGAGGATGTTTTAATTAGTGAATTGCTAGCACTATTTCAGTTATTCCTTAGTTGTTTACGCTTCCGCTTATACTATCTTATTTACTAATTGCTGCCAGTTTAATTTATCTTGTAAATTGGCTAGTTGTGGAGTAGTTTTAGTAGCATCCCAGGGTATTGTGGATCCTGGGGTGTTACACCAACCAGTTGCCATACACCTCTTAAAATGTAACACCCCAGCCAAACAATGGCCTGAAATGCTACCAAACTAACAACATAATAAAACTATGCTAAGGCATTCTATAAAATTTCGGCAGAGCCTCCTTTGTTTATTGATAAAAATGAAGTTCTAACAATATTATCAAAAGGTATGAATAACCGCAAGCAAGGTAATTTGGCTACTAAGCAGAAACATCTATAAAACTTAAGTAAAGCACGGAAGCAATATAAAGAAGTTCTAATCCATTATTACATCTTAATCTGAAGGTCATAATCAAATACCACTTGAACTAATCAACAAATAATAATTAGAGTTCTCTATCTTCTCCATGGTGAATATTTCGTGCAAGTGCAACAATACTAATCCTCTTTATTCCCATGCATCTTGACCTCGTGAAGGTACCTAAAATAAACAAACAACAACAACAAAACAACAGCAAGAGTGAGTCCAATGACTCAGCAAGTATAACTGTAATAAATGCAAGCATGAACATTAACTCTCAAGTTAAACATATTACATATGAATTTCATGCTATGCATTATGATCAAAAGCTCCTCTTTCTCATCTCTTTCGTATTTTACCGGTAATGCGGAGTGTGCATCCGTCAATGCACACCCATGCCTGTACCCTCGGGTACAGGGACCAATTGCCCACACTCCGCAAGTGTGGGGACCTCGATGCTTGATCACCGCATGATCAAGACTTCAACAATTCTCAATATGATGCATATATGTGAATGTATCAAAAGATAACGAGCATTCACCATACTACGCATCAACCAATCTCATAAATGCCATAATATAAACAGAACATAAATAGCATTCTCAATTCATCACTTACTCATACTCACAATTTAAACAGTCATGATTCAACCATCATCCAAACAATTCAACAAATCCATAAACACACAGATTTTCACATCACAAATATACTTGCCTCAACCGCGAGAAAATGAAGAACGCGTAGAAGGCACAACCCCCGGAATCCGCTCTCCTCCTGAATATTTAATTAATAATTACCAACATGATAGTAGCGGGTTTCTAGATATAAAATAACAGCAACCCCAATTAACCCAACAATTTATCTCAATTAAATCCCCAACTCCCCTCGGCCAAATCTGCCCAACCACAGACAGCTGACTTCCAAAAATCATAACTTTCAGTACGTAACTCCAATTAAGCGTTCTTGGACTCTCTGGAAAGATAATTAAATTATCTACAAAAACTTAGTTGGGGAGACTCTCTGATTCTGCCATTAACTAGCCGATCCAAACCCTTTTCTAAAGCATCAATATTCACGTCGGACTCTCTGGACAGCGCACTAAAACAGTCATAACTTTCACCCAGAAACTCGAAATCTGGACTTCTTTACCTCTATTGAAAGCTAAGAAACTTATCTACAACTTTCCCAATTTGAAGGACTCCTGAATCGCCACTATTTCCGTCGCACAAACCGATCTACTAAACTCTGTCCAGAACTACCCCGATCTGCAGAACAGTCGCACTAGAAAATTCATAACTTTTGCTACACAGATCCAAATAATGTGTTCTTGTACTCCCTGGAAAGATAATCAAACCCTCTACAACTTTCTAGAAGAGGTCCAGACCTGAATCCCGACGAAACTAGATCCAAACCGCCGAGAAACAACTACTATCCCAGCAGCCCAAAAAACCAACGAATCTAACTCGATTAAAAACCAATCTAGAGACTATCAGGGATTACCCTTGACGACACGACGACAAACACGTCGACGAACACGACGAACACGGCGACGAACACGCCCACGATCTCCTCCTCTCTTTCCTCCGGATCCACGCGGTACAGCGATGAACGTCGGCGACGGCGCACCGGGGGAGGAGACAACGACGATGAAGACGCGGCGGCGCGCACGGAAGAAGGCGTCGGTGCAGCAGCGGGCGGCGGCTGCTGGGTGGGCGCGGGGGTGGGCGCGGGGTGGGGGCTGCCTAGGGTTTTAAGAGGTGGCCTCCCTCCCTCTTGGGCCAAGAAAAACCCACAGGCCAAGGCCTAGGCCCAGGTTGTCTTAAATTTTCATAAAACCCCTCAAAACTCTTATAAATTTAATTATTTAACAAAAGTCCCTCTCTCTATTAATTAAACAATTAATTAAACAATTTCCGGGGTATTACAGTTATTATTTATTTAAATCTAACATTAGGATTCCACTAATTAATAGTTCTTGAAGATCCAAGTGGTTTGCCAACCTCCCGATCCTTGCTCCTTACATCTGCATAACTTTTCAGCCCGCTCTGGGCGACCAATGATTCGACTCACCAAGGCCACTCGTTGAACTTACGCCCCTACAACACTTCGAATTGTGTAGCTTTAATTCTTGAATGGTGGCTGGTCTTACTCGTTGGTCAACGGTTTTAATGAAGCCCACGCTCCAGATCTTTCAAGTTCTCCCTCGATACCGAGTCATACAAAGCGCTGTGTATCCCACACTAGAACCCAAGGTAGTCCTAGTGATACACAAACCCCTAAAACTTCGCAATTAACAAAAGCGATTAAATACACATCGGGTTATCATTCCCTTTAGTACCAACCCACACAATCTGCACAGCACATATATCTCATGTTTCCATTCTCAATCGATCTCTTTACCTTAGCAATGAGCACCCCTTAAACACGGGCACACCACGGGGTCAAGGTAAACCCACTCTTTCACACAGAATACAACTGAAAATAAGGGATTCTTATTGCAATCACGCATCACCCACTCCCCACCAAAGGGTCAAATCATAAAAGAAAATCGAGGATTCAACATAAGAACCTCTCCACCTTCCAAGTAGGTGGTTTGCAAACAAACAACACATACGTCAAGGGAATCACTCAAATGTCAAACCGTCCATTTTTTTCCTAAACCGGAAAAACCACACAAGCCAACAAAAAGTCAACTTAAACCACAAAAGACTTCTCTCATCACGTAGCTCAAACAAGAATCAGGGGGCATTTTACTACCGATTTTTTTTTATTAAACTTCCTCTTGAATCACGAGGTTCCAAATTATCCCATACCATACTAGCTCAATTCTCTTAAATTGGCAACATCAACTCTATGTTCAAACCGAGTGCATCCAACACACTTTTGTAGAGGACTCTACTATTCTCATAATAACATACTCTAGTCAACTCCTCTTCCCACATGTTACTTTAACGAATAATTTCCAATGCACCTCATCGTTATTTTTCACCCACCAACACTTCACCACAAATCTTAAGGACAATCAACATGAATTTCTCGGCTCCCACACTCATTTACTACACCCAAAGAATACTATCAATGAGCATCAACTATTTAGAATCCACTTGTTGCACTATTTTCACACCACATCATTAGCCTCCAAGGTTCTAGTATAGAACATCCACCCAACTTTTCCATCTCTAGGACTATTATATATATATGTACTTGATATATTTGACACAAGGCTCTCAAGTTCGTGACTAACATCTCCACAATCAATCATGCTCAACCCTTCACGACCACATGAAAACATAATCTCAACCTCGATTATCGTAGGAAGATACATGACGATAATTTCAACAATTTACGCTATCCCAAAAATTCCCATAACAATCCGACTTCTTCATAATTATAATCTCATCACTATACCATCATAATCGTCCTTCTAATCCTTGCAAAGTACCCAATCATGATGGTCCAATAAAATTGATCAAGATTCTCATACTTTCAATAATTCCAACGTTCGACAAAATGAGCGTAACACTCATGAACCATAACTAGGTTCTTCTAGTTGCGACAATATAACTAGTTAGCCCAAGGATAACATCTTCTTTTAAATCAAATCCTCACCGAGAATTAGTCGACGACATCAATTTATCACTCCAAAATCTCAAGCATCTTGATACCCACAATCTCACCCAAACCAATCACAAAACCACACCAACCGGTTGCCATACATATCCTAAAAGGGCTTGCAACCCAAATCGGTTACCCTTTCTTAAAAGAGGCAAGAAGAAGTAAATTCAACACATGGGAAGGTGTTACCAATCGCAATAAACACTAGACCAAGGAAAGAGCAAAGATCTTGGACAACAAGCGTTAAGACCACGGTGAAGGCGCATGCCTCCTCGAGAAGAAACCATCAAATCTCAACCAATACGAATACATTATTATCATTTGAGCTCAAGAAACTCTTAAGCGGCGAAAATAAGAAGTCAAACACACTTCACAAAGATTACACAACTTGACTTCAACCTCCAAAACTTTCATCAAACTTTTTCCTTTTAACAAAGAGAACAACCTTCTTTGATTACGGTATCACCTTAACAATTCCAACCAAAGAAGAGTTGAAGACCACAACACATTAATTCTTTAAGAACTAATAAAACCCCTCAAACACTTTGCTTAAACAATTTCAGCTACTACGTAAGTCATGAGATCAAAGATCACATACACACTATCAAAACTTTTGATTTAAATAGTACCATGGAATTTATTCGAATTCTTCTATTTAATGAACCTTCAACATTACCATCATAACCACAAATTGACCATCATACTAACATCAGAATAATACATTCTTAACAAGCATCATCATATCCTCAACTCCCTTCATAAACTTTTCCAAAAGAAACATAAGAAATCACTCCATCATGTTTCTAATATCTAAATAAGGTTGCAACTACTTGATCTAGGAGAACCTAGTGCATAAGCCACATAAATAGAGCAAAGCTCTTAAACAAGATGATACTAGAACATGACAATCTCACAAAACATACTAGCATAAATCTCTTACTAGATTTCATATATTCAATTCTTATGGATGCTCAACTTTAATTTAGCACAAATTAATTGTACTCTAGTCATTACCGGCAATAATTGATTATTATTTTATCACAACGGCATTCATGATCCTAACTTCGTTTTACAATCATAAAACAATCATGAGCATAGATTCTGTATCCTACCTTACATTCAGAAATTAGAACAGAAATAACTTTAATCTTCAATAATACCGACTTTGTAAGACTAGATTACGCAAGTCTATACATCAACATTCATCTATTTCTTTATACATATTTCAACAATCTAACATGGTAAAAGATAGATGAAACTAGCAATTGTGCACGCTCATAAAGTATCTAAATAAAAGGCATATTAAAGATTAATATTACCAAGACAATATTCCACACCTTCTTCTTAATAATTCCAAGCAGTTAGATTAATCACTAACGACAAACATAATTCCATGTATCCAACAT
The DNA here is from genome assembly GCA_036346245.1 of Bonia amplexicaulis. NCBI lineage: Eukaryota > Viridiplantae > Streptophyta > Magnoliopsida > Poales > Poaceae > Bonia > Bonia amplexicaulis. The sequence goes on along the minus strand of CM070749.1, from coordinate 668,659 downwards.
GATAGAATTTTATTCAATCATAATAATCATTGTAACTCTTTTGCACTCTCCTCAATAACTACATGGGTTCCAATCATGTATAGGCAATTTCTTAATCAACTGTTCTTTAATAAACTATTACAAGCAATATCAAAATTAATCAACTATACTTCCAAGGATGCTAGTTGGAATTAATTATGCACCACGCTAACTTCACAACTTGACAATTCATACCATACGAGTTAACTTAGATGACCACCACCTTCTACTTAAGCATAGCAAAATAACATAAAGGATTTTAACACTCTCTTTCAAAAAGAAGAGGGACAATAAACTTCAACGCTCGAGATACAGAAATACAAAGATCCAAAGCTTTCACATAACAATGAGTTTTGCAACTCAAAACTTGCATTAACAAGAGAAAATACCAAGCGAGCCAATAAGTCATGATTCACAACAAGACAAAAGTCCCACGAAGGAACTAACCTTACAAATCAACAATAAGCACGGTAGCAAAGTATCTCGGTGAGTCAGGAAAGAAACAATAAGCGCTTCAAGGAACAAGTAGAGACCAATTGCATACCCTCAACTGCAAGAACCACAATCTCAAAAGAAATTCATTAACGCAATCGACCAAGAATTGGCGAAATCAACAAGGATAATAACATCTTTCCTAAGAAACTCACATAACACACGCAATTAAGTTACTTGAGGTAACTACATTGCTAATCCTCATACTACAAACAATGGTATAATTTGGCAATGCCAAGGCAGCACATCACAACATCTACATCATCTCATTGACTATTCCAACTCATACAGATCATAGGAGCAAAATCATAATCATACAAGATTATCAATAAGCATACAAGATTATCTCATAATATAAATCATCAATATAACATGTCAAAAGCATAAATGCAATGCTTGACCCATCCCATCCTACTGTGCACCAGTGTGTCAATTTAATAGTTTAATTACCACGGACCTAAAGCCCGCTCTGATACCAATGTAACACCCACCAAACAATGGCACGAAATGCTACCAAACTAACAACATAATAAAACTATGCTAAGGCATTCTATAAAATTTCGTGAGCCTCCTTTGTTTATTGATAAAATGAAGTTCTAACAATATTATCAAAAGGTATGAATAACATAAGCAAGGTAATTTGGCTACTAAGCGAAACATCTATAAAACTTAAGTAAAGCACGGAAGCAATATAAAGAAGTTCTAATCCATTATTACATCTTAATCAAGGTCATAATCAAATACCACTTGAACTAATCAACAAATAATAATTAGAGTTCTCTATCTTCTCCATGGTGAATATTTCGTGCAAGTGCAACAATACTAATCCCTCTTTATTCCCATGCATCTTGACCTCGTGAAGGTACCTAAAATAAACAAACAACAACAACAAAACAACGACAAGAGTGAGTCCAATGACTCAGCAAGTATAACTGTAATAAATGCAAGCATGAACATTAACTCTCAAGTTAAACATATTACATATGAATTTCATGCTATGCATTATGATCAAAAGCTCCTCTTTCTCATCTCTTTCGCATTTTACCGTGTCTGGTGTGCATCCGTCAATGCACACCATGCCTGTACCCTCGGTGCAGGGACCAATGCCCACACTCCGCAAGTGTGGGGACCTCGATCTTGATCACCGCATGATCAAGACTTCAACAATTCTCAATATGATGCATATATGTGAATGTATCAAAAGATAACGAGCATTCACCATACTACGCATCAACCAATCTCATAAATGACATAATGTAAACAGAACATAAATAGCATTCTCAATTCATCACTTACTCATACTCACAATTTAAACAGTCATGATTCAACCATCATCCAAACAATTCAACAAATCCATAAACACACAGATTTTCACATCACAAATATATTTGCCTCAACCGCGAGAAAATGAAGAACGTAGAAGGCACAACCCCGAATCCGCTCTCCTCCTGAATATTTAATTAATAATTACCAACATGACAGTAGCGGGTTTCTAGATATAAAATAACAGCAACCCCAATTAACCCAACAATTTATCTCAATTAAATCCCCAACTCCCCTCGGCCAAATCTGCCCAACCACAGACAGCTGACTTCCAAAAATCATAACTTTCAGTACGTAACTCCAAATTAAGCGTTCTTGGACTCTCTGGAAAGATAATTAAATTATCTACAAAAACATAGTTGGGGAGACTCTCTTATTCTGCCATTAACTAGCCGATCCAAACCCTTTTCTAAAGCATCAATATTCACGTCGGACTCTCTGGACAGCGCACTAAAACAGTCATAACTTTCACCCAGAAACTCGAATCGGACTTCTTTACCTCTATTGAAAGCTAAGAAACTTATCTACAACTTTCCCAATTTGAAGGACTCCCGAATGGCCACTATTTCCGTCGCACAAACCGATCTACTAAACTCTGTCCAGAACTACCCCGATCTGCAGAACAGTCGCACTAGAAAATTCATAACTTTTGCTACACAGATCCAAATAATGTGTTCTTGTACTCCCTGAAAAGATAATCAAACCCTCTACAACTTTCTAGAAGAGGTCCAGACCTGAATCCCGACGAAACTACAAAACCGCCGAGAAACAACTACTGTCCCAGCAGCCCAAAAAACCGACGAATCTAACTCGATTAAAAACCAATCTAGAGACTACCAGGGATTACCCTTGACGACACGACGACAAACACGTCGGCGAACACGACGAACACGGCGATGAACACGCCCGCGATCTCCTCCTCTCTTCCTCCGGATCCACGCGGTGCAGCGATGAGCGTCGGCGGCGGCGCGGGGAGGAGACAACGACGATGAAGGCGACGACGGCGCCGGGAAGAAGGCGTCGGGGCAGCAGGCGGCTGGCTGGGGTGGAGGCGCGGGGTGGAGCGCAGGGGTGGGGCTGCCTAGGGTTTTAAGAGGTGGCCTCCCTCCCTCTTGGGCCAAGAAAACCCACAGGCCAAGGCCTAGGCCCAGGTTGTCTTAAATTTTCATAAAACCCCTCAAAACTCTTATAAATTTAATTATTTAACAAAAGTCCCTCTCTCTATTAATTAAACAATTAATTAAACAATTTCCGGGGTATTACATAAAAGTCTTTCCAACCCAAATTGATTACCCCTTTCTTGGAGAGGCAAAAAAAGAAGTAAATTTCAGCACAAAGGAAAATTTACCATCTGCAATAAACACAAAACCAAGAGAAATAGTAATGAACTTGGACAACAAAAGATAAGATCACAGCTAAAGGCACATGCCTCCTCAAAAAGAAAATATCAAATCTCAACCAATAAAAATACAGTATTGCCATTTGAGCTCAATATACTCTTATGCGGCGAAAAAAAGAAGTCAAGCACACCTCAAAAAAAATTGCACAACATGACTTTAACCTTCAATACTTTTACCACACTCTTTCTTTTAACAAAGAGAACAACTTTATTTGATTACGGTATTACCTTAACAATTACAACAAAAGAGTTTTAAAGACCACAACACATTAATCCCTTAAGAACTAATAAAAGCTCTCAACGCGGTACTTTACTCAAAACAATTTCAGCTGCCACATAAGACATGAGATCAAAAGATCACGTACCTAATTCTCAAATTTTTTGATTTAAATAGTATCATGGAAGTTATCAAATTCTTTTATTTATAAAACATTCAACATTATCATCACAATCACATACTGACTATCATGCTAACATCAGAATAATACATTCTTAACAAACATCATCATAACCTCAAATCCCTTCACAAACTTCTCCAAAAGAAACACAAGGAATCACTCCATCATGTTTCTATTATCTAAATAAGATTACAACTACTTGATCTAGGAAATCCTAGTGCATAAGCCACCGTATTAGAACAAAGCTCTTAAACAAGATGATACTAGAACATGGCAATCTCACAAAACATGCTAGTGTAAATCTCTTATTAGATTTTATATATTCAATTCTTATTGATGCTCAACGCTAATTTAGTACAAATTGATTGTACTTTAGTCATTACTAGCAATAATTGATTATTATTTTATAATAACAACATTCACGATCCTAACTCCATTTTACAATCATAAAACAATCATGAGCATAGATTCAGCATCTCACCTTAAGTTCAGAAATTAGAATGGAATAACTTTAAACTTCAATAATACCAGCTTTGTAAGACAAGATTCTACAAGTCAATATATCAACCTTCATCTATTTCTTTATTCATGTTTCAACAATTTAGCATGGTGAAAGATAGATGAAACTAGCAATTGTGCATGCTCATAAAGTATCTAAATAAAAGACATATTAAAGGTTAATATTACCAAGGCAATATTCCAACACCTCCTTACTTAATATATCCAAACGGTCAGATTACTTACTAAGATCAAAAATTATCCAATTTATCCAACATGATAGAAATTTAAGCAATCATAATAATCATTCCAATTCTTTTTTGCATACTCCTCGATAACTCCATGAGTTCCAATCATGTATAGAAAAATTCTAAATCATAGTTCTTCCAGAAACTATTACAAGGCGATATCAAATTAATAAACTACACTTCCGAGGATGCTAATTAAAATTAATTATGCACCACGCTAACATCTCAACATGATAATTCATACCTTATTAATTAATTTATATGATTACCACCTTCCACTTAAGCGTAGCAAAACACCACAAAGGGTTTTAACACTCTCTTTCAGAAAGGAGTGAAAATAAACTTCAACACTCAAAATAATCTAAAAGAAATACGTAGATCTAAGGCTTACACAAAACTTTCATTAATAAAAAATACCAAGCGAACCAATGAGTCATGATTCACAACAAGACAAAACTCCCGAAGGAAACATCCTTACAAATCAACAATATTCACAAGGAGCAAAAGTGTCTCAAATGTTCCGAAAAGAAACAATAATTGTTTCAAGGAATAGGTAGAGACCAATTGCAAAACAACAACTGCAATGAACCACAAACTCAAGAGAAATCCATTAACTGCAATAGGCCAAGAATTGGCCAAAATCAACTCAAGGAAGATAACAATTTTTCTAAAGAAACTCACTCACAATATTTGCAATTAAGTTACCAGAGATAACTGCATTGCTAATCCCCATGCTACAAACAGTGGTATAACCTAGCACTGCCAAGGCAGCAAATACAATCTCTATGTCTTATCATTGATAATTCTCACTCGTAACAGTCTTAGGAGCAAATCATAATCATACAAGATTATCTCATAACGTAAATCATCAATACAACATGTCAAAAGCATAAATGCAATGCTTGACCCATCCCATCCTACTGTGCACCAGTGTGTCAATTTAATAGTTTAATTACCACGGACCTAAAGCTCGCTCTGATACCAACTGTAACACCCCAGGACCCACATTACCCTAGGATGCTACTAAAACTGCTCTACAACTAGCCAATTTACAAGATAAATTAAACTGGCAACAATTACTAACAAGATAGTATAAGCGGAAGCATAAACAACTAAGGAATAACAGGATAGTGATAGCAATTCAATATTCAAAACATCCTCCAACATTTTAATCTAAAACATAGTTCACAAATTTAACATTATTAAGATAATGTAAACAAAGCTATGCAAAGGTCTAGAATCCTTTCAACTTTATTACAGCATAAAAAAATATGATTCACGTGCATCAGTGTGGTGCCGCTCTACCCTTCCCATGCATTCTCAAAGTCCACACAGGGGAGGGAAACAAGGCGAGATAAAATCTCAGCAAGCAAACTGTTTAACAGGCTATTCAAACTACAAACAATTATACATCATCATTTATAATTCCATACTACCACAACCACAATTCATGTCTACAATTAATAAACCACCACAAACTTCCATGAATCATACCTCGTCAATTTCAGTTTTAATTGGCATATGAATGCAATCTTTAACAGCAAATAAATGCATATGAATCATTAAATCTTCTACAAACCACAATAGATTAATCGTCAACATTTAATCTTCCACAATTGACAATGTTTATATCCTCAACCTCAAATTATCATCAATGACGGTAAAGCATTATGAAATAAATCTTGTTTAACTACTTTAAAATATCAACCACTATCACCACCAAAGACAACAAAACATATGTAATGATCATCTCACTACTTTAATAATTCTCACATCCACAATTGCTATCAACAATTACTACATGAGGAAAGAATCTCATGCCACAATCACAAACCTTACCATACACAAGGGATGAATCCTATTCCACGACCACATCCACAATCTTCATACCACAAATAGCTCACATGACCCAATTCCACATTACAACTAGAAAGTTGTATATTCCACAAAATAACATCCCCACAATATATTGCATATGTATGCAAATGAATCTTTCCACAATGCAATGCATATGAATGCTTTCATGCTATGCTCCACATCACTCATTCCAGGGTAGGAATTGAGGTGCATCGTATTACGGCAATATACGATGCTTTCCGCGGGATAAGAGGTGCATTGTATTATGGCAATATACGATGTTGTACCGGTACGGTCGCGGCTAGGTGCGGCGACATCCACATATGCAAATGATATGATATGACATGAATGATATGATAATTCATACATCACATTAATTCATCCACAAGGAGCATCATCATGCTCTCAAAATATCCACATCCACCACATATTAATTTCATGTTCCACGATATCACATTAAGCAACAGTTCTATATGGCTACTAGCAGAATATCAACATATCAATTGATTAATACTTGCTACCATCTCCACAATTAAAATATCACGCAATCATGGTATAATGTATCAAATTACGATAATAATGTAAATTGCAAGTAGAAGGAATAACAAGTTAAACGGTAGCAACCACCGCTACGTTTACTTGCCTCAATCCGACGAAGCGAAGTAAAATCTAGAGCGCTCAGGAACAAGACCACATATCCAAAAGATAATTCTCAGCACACAATCACAACATACAAGCATGAATAAATAATTAAAGGCGTCGCTAGAACCGCGAACCCGCACAAACTCCACTCCGCTCAACAATTCAGCAAATTACCCTCTACAGAAGCTAGATTACTAGATTCTCTACAACTTTCTCAATTACGGCCATGAGCATAAAATTCATTTATTACCTCAAATTCACAGATTACCGTCGGTCTATACCAATCTGCTCGCCTGACAAACAGCAGTATTCCCGACCCCGTAACTCCCAGATCCCCCGGCCAAACATTCTGATAAAATTACAGGAGATGCATCCGGAAGTCTTCTACAACTTTCCTTTTGGGAGTGTCGGCAGGAAAAATCATTTACTAGGTTTAATACGCGTGAACAGACGTGCTGCGCGAATCAATCTACAGGCAGACAGCAGCTAATCTCTAATCGGGCAATTAATCTATTAACTACCTTCAAAATTCGTGCTAAAAACCCTAATTTTTCGTAAAAACAGAGGGTTTAGGATTAGAAAAAATTAACTAGATGATGGATCACCCCTTTTTTTCCTCCTCTTCTTCTTCTCCTTCCTTCTCCTTCCTTCTTCTCCTTCCTTCTCCTTTCTTCTCCCTCCAATGGCAGCAGCACTTGGGGCACCAATGGCAAGAAGAGGGGAAGGGAGGCGTAAAGGGTGGAGAGGGAGGGTGGCGGCTGTGGGAGGGAGGGAGGGTTTAGGGTAAAAGGGGTAGGGGTGCGGTTTGGGGTGGTGCGCCACCCCTTGGGCGTCGGCCCAGGGCGGTCGGCCCACTCCCCAGGCAACCCACTCTGGGTTTTTAATTTAATTTTTTATTTATTTTACACTATTCTACAATTTATATTTTTTGCTTCCCGCTATTTACCAAGAAACCGGCGACTTTGCGATTGTTTTAAAAAATTTCGCCATAACGCCGTTCGGGATATTTCACAGGTGGAGTTGAAGAAGCAGTTGGATGAACTCCTAGCTAAGGGATTTATTAGACCGATCACGTCGCTTTGGGCTGCTCCGATTTTGTTTGTGGGAAAGAAGGATGGCACCAAGAGGCTCTAAGTGGATTATCGAGCACTTAATCAAGTGACGATCAAGAACAAGTATCCACTGCCTCGCATTGAAGATCTCTTCGATTAGCTAAGAGGTTGTTGGGACTCGGAGCAACGACTCCTGGACCCTCTGTGTAAATCGCACTAGTCCAGGATCAGCTAGTGCACATAGTCATCAACAAAGATAAATATCATGTGCCATGACAAATATTATAATTAAGGAGTATAGCCTTATGGCCAGCGTTTACATCATCGCACATTGGCAAAATTTAATAACTGCGGAAGCAAATAAAAAGGTAAGCGAAGCCCAAGCTTGCCCACAGGCAAACGACTGCAAGACGTGGCCTACTCGCCCTGATCCTCACCGAATTCTTCGAAATCCTCCTCTGTGATGAGATAGCAAGAGTGAGTACAAACTTGTACTCCGCAAGTCACACGAAAAATACAATATAATGCTTATGGCCACAAAGGAGAGCATATATGGTTAGTTTGGGCAGAAAACAACATTTAAAAGAATACAATAAATAGATTAAAATTGCTGAATTTAATACAATATGTACAAACAGTAACTGTAATTAAAAGTATTACCGTTAGTGCAGGCTCCGACCAACACCAACCTATCTACAAGTATCCCACCCAGACCATCTTTTCCAAAAAGTTCTCATGTGGCTCCGACCACACAGTTTTGCAAATTGTTTCAAAAACCAAAGTCTAATCCATGAAAAATTTTACTCAGCATGCCCATGACCGTAGGCACGGCTATCCAGGATGGATTATACCCTCTGCAGAGGTTGTACAGCTTTACCCACAAGACATGATCATCCCATATTGCCACGTGATAAGCACACTTCCTTTGGTGTGCGGCGAGGAGATCATGACAAGGCCTTTACAATGCAAAGCGTTCAACCTGGCCAAGCCAACACTGAGGTTTCACTACAACTTGAATGCACAAGTTGGAGCCCCCTCTTGAACCAAGTGAGACTTCTCATGGCCTACGCCACGCTCACTTTCAACCTACGACAAGACTCAGGTTGGGACTCGCAAATTAGTTAGCCAGGACTGTCCCATACCAGCCTTGTGGTAGTACGATAGGGCTTTGCAATAGTAGCTCACAGACCGGTCCTAAATTTACTTAGGCTCATCCACATACCCCCTATGCCCAACAATCAACACTGTGTCACCGAACAACAGTGCATGCCTGCACCCACCACCTAACCAGTAACCTAAGTCCAAACCAGATTTTATATTTTATTTCAAAATTTTTCATAATCCTTCTTGACTCACCGAAGTCAAGAATACATTTCAAAAGCTTATCAATTTATGTGAAAAAGTATCCCTAAACAAATATTATGTCTAAGCAGGTCTAAGCATTTGATATGAAATTCCCTAGCCAATACTAATGTACTAACTAGAGTTTAATTCCAGGGTGACAAGGTATAAGGATTTGCAATGTCAAAGGAGATAATAACAAACAGGTAATAACTAAATTTGAAACTGAATTGAAATACTTGAATAAACATATGCATGCAATATAATTTAAAATAACATAATTTTATTTGCAATCTGGGATCAACATGGTCAAGGAGTGTGACTTGCCTTGCTCTTCAAGTGGGTGTGATTTGTCATCGTAGAATTCTCCCGAATCGCCGCAGAACCCATATGTTTTGTAGTTGGCTTCTCCTTGGCTTCTTCAAAGTTTGCAGGCTCCCCCTCTCTGAGTAAGTAGAACTCTGAATCTTCTAGCTCTGTCAGAGATGTGGTATCATAGAGACTTTTGATGTCATGCTTCCATTGTGGTCCTTCAGGTGAGCTTTCATCTAGCTCCATCCTTAGTGGAGCTCCCGATGAGATCGACACTCTTAACGTTGCTGCAGGAGAGCTGTAATATCCTGAACGTCGTTACGACATAAGTTTTTAAAACGATCTCGGAGTCGTCGGTTTTTTGGTAAATCGTGGGAAGGGAAAAATAAAAATTATAGAACAGTATAAAATAAATTAAAAATTAAATTAAAAACCCAGAGTGGGCTGCCTAGGGAGTGGATGGACCGCCCTAGGCCAAGGCCCAAGGGGGTGGCCGCACCCCCTCCTCCCTTTACCCTAGCACCCCCCCCCTTTTGCCTAAACCAGCCGCCACCCCGCTCTCTCTCCACCTCTGTGGCCGCCCCCTCCCCAGCAAATTGCGCCCCCTGCTGCTGTCATTGGAGCCAAGGAGAAAGGAGAAGGAAGGAGAAGAAGGAGAGGAGAAGGAAGAAGAAGAGAAGGAGAGAAGAAGGAAGAAGAAGAGGAGGAGGAAAGAGGAGGAGGAAAGAAGTGGGGTGATCCCTCATCTAGGTAATTTTTTCTCATCCTAAACTCTCTGTGTTTATGGAGTAATTAGGGTTCTTGGCACGGAATTTAAAGGAAATTAATAGATTGATTGCCCGATTAGAGATTACCTATTGTCTGCCTGTAGATTGATTCACTCAGCGCATCTGTTTGCGCGGTTTAGACCCAATAAACGATTTTTTCTGTGGATCTTCCCGTAGGAAAATTGTAGAAGACTTTGAAACTCATCTTCTGTATTTTTCAGAATTTTTCGCTGTGGGATCTAGGCGTAGCAGGGTCGGGAATACCGCTGTCTGTCAGGGGAGCAGATTGGGACAGACTGTTGTTCAATTGTGATTTAGGGGTAATAAGTGATTTTTATGATTATGGTCACAATTGAGAAAATTGTAGGGAATTCAGTGATCTAGCTGCTGTATAAAAATTATATTTTTTGGATCCTTGTACTGTGGTTGTGACACATTTGAATCTTGCTTTCTAGTTTGACAGAACAGAGAACTTCCTCTGTTTTGTGCATTAAGTTGCACCTAGCTATGATCAAAATAAAAATATGTTATCTACATGAAAAATAAAGGCAATTAAGTGAGGAATCCAGAGATTTATCGCTCGCTGTAAGTGGATTAATATTTTTAAAGATACAAAAATATTTAGCAGCGCTGCTGCAGTGGGTAGTTTGTTGAATCGTTGAACGGAGGGGTGTATGTGTGGGATCGGGGTTCTAGTGACGTCTTTAATTTTTAAGTCGCGCTTTGTATGCTGTAGCATTGTGCTGAGAGATACCTTGTGGATAGGTGGCTTTGCTCCTGAGCTTACGTGACTGCTTCACTTCAACGGTTGAGGCAAGTAAACGTAGCGGTTGTGCTAATGTTTAACTCGTTAATTATTCTACATTCATACTGATTAATTCTATTAATTGGTAATGGTATGTCTTTGTTCCATGCTTCCTTAACGTAGTTCAGATGTTAGTATTTTTTTGAATTCAATTGCTTATGATTTTGATGGATTAATTGTGGATATGCGGGATTATTCTTGATGAATATATATATAGTTGTGGGGTAGAAACCTTTATGAGTATATTGTGGTCTAAGTGGTAGTATTCTTAGTGAATACCTGTGGTTGTGGTGGTAGCAATTATTGATCAATTGATATGTTTGGATAAATTGCTCGTAATCATGTGGAAATTTGTTTAATGTGCTAATGAGGAGTATGAAAACAAATATGTGGTGGATATGTGGTTGTGGATATTTTGTGAGCATGTTGATGCTCCTTTGTTGTTGGAATTCATGTGGTTTATGATTGTCATATCATTCAAATCATATTATGACATTTGCATATGTGGATGTCGCCGCACCTAGCGCAGCGATCAGACTGACATCGTATATTGCCGTGTCGATGCACCTCTTATCCCGCTGGGAAAGAGTGATGTGGAGCATAGCATGAAAGCATTCATATGTATTGCATTGTGGAAAGATCATTTGTATATTTATGCAATGTATTGTGGTGAAGTTATTTTGTGGAATATTCAACTTCATAGTTGTAATGTGGAATATACAACTTGATAGTTGCAATGTGGAATTAGCTTATGTGAGCTACTTGTGGTATAAGGAATGTGGATGTGGTCGTGGAATGGGGTTCGTCCCTTGTGTATGGTAAGGGTTGTGATTGTAGCATGAGATTCTTTTCTCTTGTAGTAATTGTTGATAGCAATTGTGGATGTGAGAAATAATAAAGTGTTGAAGTAAAACATACATATGTTTTATTGTCTTTGGTAGTGGTAGTGGTTGAGGTTCTAAAGTAGTCAAATAAAATTTATTTGCTAATGCTTTACCGTCGTTGATGTGAATTGAGGTTGAGGATATAAATATTGTTAATTGTGGAAGATTAAATGTTGATGATTAAACTATTGTAGTTTAATTAGCCCGTTAAATAGTTTATTTGCTGAGATTTTTATCTCACCCTTGTTTCCCCTTCCCTACATTGGACTTTGAGCATGCATGGGAAGGGTAGAGCGGCACCACACTGATGCACATGAATCATATTTTTATGCTGTAATAAAGACAAAGTGATTCTAGCCATTTGCCTACCTATCTCGTCAATGTTTACTTTATCTTAATAGTGTAAAACTTGTGATCTACTCATTGGTTAGACTGTTGGAGGTTGATTTAAATTATTAAATTGACTATCACTATCCTGTTTTGCTTAATTGTATATGCTTCCGCTTATCCTATATTGTTTAGGAATTGTTGCCAGATTATTTTATCTTGTAATTTGGCTAGTTGTGGAGTGGTTTTAGTGGCATCCTAGGGTAATGTAGGTCCTGGGGTGTTACAAGAGCGTGGTGTAGATGAGTTGGGCGTCCCAGACACCGTGCCCGTACTGGTCGTGGTCATGCCTGGAGTTACCACTTCATGGTCATGTTCTCCGTGTTCGTAGTATCAAAAGCCACCACGTGTCCGTCAGGATCTACAGCCGCATTGTGGTCCGGTTCACCGACTCCGCCCTCCATGGTCAGCGTGTCGGTTGCCTCCACGTGATTGTCAGGACCAGACCGTTTTTTAGGGAGAATAAGGCGTTGTTAGATAATGCCTAATTCCCAATAGCTCATAGTAGTCCGTGAACTCGTTTGAGTTAAACTCGCCATCGCGGTCGGTGCGTAGAGCTTTCAGCCTTAGATTTGTCTCCATCTCAGCTACAGTCTTGATCCTCTTAAACGCCTCAAATGCTTTATCTTTGCTTCGGAGTAAAACCAGCCACATAAACCTTGTGTAGTCATACACCAACAGCAGGAAGTAATGATTTCCTACATTCGTGGTCAGAGTGATTGGCCCACAGATGTCGCCATGCCACAACTCGAGAGACATAACTACTCGGTATAGAGACGTGGTCAAAAATGAGTTCCGATGTTGCTTGCCAACCAGACAACCATCACAGATGCGATCCACGTTCTCGATCATGGGCATCCTATGCACCATCTTCTTGTGAGCCAGATCATTAAGAGCATGAAAGTTCACATGCCTATATCTGGCGTGCCATTGCCATGCCTCTTCAGTGCTTCTTGCTAGAAGACACCCCAGATAAGAAATGTAAAGCTTACCTTCAGTTTAGGGATATGTCTAGAAAGGCTAAGCAAATAAGCGCATAAATTTATGACATCATGGGGCCCTCTAATTTCATTAGCAGTGTGAGCACTGAGCAGCACTTAAAATCATGATATTCTTTCCTTTAGTTGAATTGACATCATTGATGAGGGGGGAGTAGGCAATCTCAAAATGTAGGCCCTCTGCAACGATAAGGTTTGGTATCCATGTAATGTATTTTGTGGAGGGATGGAAATTGATGCAGTATATCGGTATGAGTGCCTGTAGCGCAAGCTTGACCATTGGGAGCTTGAGGCGGAAGGGCAGTCACGCAATTGCACAAACCAACTCCAACCACGACTTTCGAGGAGGAACAAGGCGAGAGTAGGAAGGAGGAGGACATCACATGGATTGGAAGGAGGCGGAGGACACGTCACATGGATTGGAAGGAGGAAGTAATGAGTAAACCACACCACCGTAGGCTCCAAAACTTTCTAAACTGCTATATTACTAGCCTCGTAGGCGCGGCGCCACGCCGCGCCAGGCACCGTAATCGTGAGAAATTATTTAAAAAAAATTCAAGGGTATATGCGTATTTTCGTAAAAGGTAAATGTTTTTGCAAAAAACGAGGACTATCGTAAATAAAAACCGCTGGGGACACATGCGTAAATAAACGAGGACCCGTGCGTAATTTCAAAAACCACGGGGGCCATCACGCAAAAGGGAAGGGCTAAAAAAACTGCTAGGGACCTTTTTGTGAGAACCAAGGACCTGTACGTAATTTCGGGAAAACACAGGGGCTTTTTCGCAATTTTGGTCCCCCGAACGTACAGAAATTTCGCCCGCCACACGCCGGGCGGAGCGCAACGCGGGCGGACGTGGCCGGCCTCCGCGTGCAGGAATCCTTCCTCGCGTAATAGGGGTATGATTTCGTCCTCAAACTTGTATGGGTTCAAAAATGGTCTCTCCACATACAGGAGTGACACAGCTAGTAGTCATTCTGTGTTGTGCTACATGCAATACTTGCATGTAAAATCGCTCAAGTTTAACTCGGACATCTCATTTGACCTAGCTAGCTCGTTATACAAGTTGGAGGACATGATATGTATTCAGTTTTCAAGTGCAAGGACCTGCGTACTTTAACCGTAGCTGCAAGTTTATCGACGTGCTAGCTACATGTACCACACAACTCTTACTCGCTAATTAAATTAAGCGCGATTTTAACGTACGGGTAAGGGCAATTATGTGTGGTGCCTCAACGTACGTGCTTAATTGACAACTCATAATTAGTGTAATTGAACAAGAGAAACAAAACTAATTTGTTTGCATGGCCGGCCGGACGGATCAAAACTAATTTACCCAAAACTAACAGCAAGAGAAACAAAACAAACAAACAAAAATGTCTTGTTGGCTTACCCGGCCTGGCTACAATTCCTAAGTAGTAGTATGTACGCGGATTAGTAAGAATGGCCTCGCCTTCCACGGTATGGTGACAGCGGCCGCTAAGTCTCTAAAATTTAAGCTTGACAGTTAAATTTTTTTTTCAGCAATATATGGTTAGCAACTAGTGCAGAATCACGATGATATATTTTTACAGTATATTGTTAATTTCTTTTGCAATTTAAGTAATTCTTTACTATTATAAAAGAAGGAGTTGGTGGTTGGTCCGACCTCTCCCACCCCTTCTCACAAAAGACAGCGCTGATATGTGGCCCCAAAAAATCTGTGTCGAATCTTTCTACCTTCCCATCAAAATATCTTTCTTTCCATGATTTAGTGGTCAAGGTGGATTTCATCTAGACTGCATTGTAGAGTATATGCTGTATTTTTCATCCAGTGCTTAATCTTGTAGTAGCTGAATGCCCGTTGCTACGGATTTTAAAATTTTATCATATTATATATTCTGAAACTAACAGGTGGTAATATTTTTTAGAACATGTATACAAATATATTCTAAACTTTTTTAAAATTCGTAGCAACGCACGAGTATTCAGCTAGTGTTGGTAAAAGGTTATAGTGTGAGTTTGACGGCCGAAATGCCTAGTAGCTTAAGGGTATATCTAGATATTTTTTTTCTAACAATCATTCAAATCTAAATGTTAGCGGTCTACAAAAACCACGGGAGGGAGGCGAGAGGGATCACTCACAGGAGAAAGGAAGCTCCATCTGGTAGCTTGCTTCAAATTCAACTCGTTGATCGCTCGCTCGATGCCGCGCGCCGGCTCCCGCAGCCCCTTGGCCTCCCCTCCACGCCCTCGCCACACGCTCTCCACCTCCGTCGTCGCCGAGAGCGTGGCCGCCGCCGCCGTGCTCCTCGACAGATGGCATCCAGATGACTCCCGCGGGTGCTCGCTCTTCCTCGACTGCCCAGATGACGAGGCCAAGGGCTTCCTGCGCGCTGCCGCTGACCTCCACCGCGCCATGCTCTTCTTCGCGTCAGACGCCACCAACGTCGACAGGAGCGGCCACGGCCTCGTCCAAGCCCAGGCGCTTCTCGAGATCGCCATGCGGAGGCTTCAGCTCGAACTCCAGCTCCTCCTGTCACCCCTCCCCAACGCCAAGGCGTTCATCTTTTACGTCGATGATGATGGTGACCAAGGCAGCCTGCAGCACGACCAGCAAAGTATCACCAACCATATCCGCACGGTCGCCGAGGCCATGATGGCCGCCGGCTATGGCAAGGAGTGCGTCTTCACCTTGAAGGCACGCCGCCGCTCGGCGCTGGCCGGCACGCTGCAGCGCCTGCTCGGCTTCACGCCATCCCCGCAGCACGCCCAGTTCCATAAGCTTACCTGGGACCAAGTGGACGTCCAGATACAGTCATGGCTCGCCGCCGCAACCGTCGCGTTCAAGTCCGTCCTTCCCGCGGAGAGACAGCTATGCGACAGTGTCTTCGCCGGCGACACGGCTATCGGTGACGCGGTGTTCGCGGCCATCGCCAACGACCAGGCAACGAGCCTCCTCTCTGCCGCTGAGGCCGCCGTGGCACGAGCACGCCGCGCCCCGGAGCGCCTGTTCCGCGTGCTTGACATTCACGACGCTCTCACCGGGACGATACTGCCGGCGATCGTGTCCACGTTTGGGGACAAATCTGAGGTCGCGGCGCGCGCCTGCGCTGCTCTCAGCAAAGTCGGTGAGGCGGCACGCGGTGCAGTAGCCAGCTTCGAGGCGGCCATCCAGAAGGAGCCGTCCAAAGCGACGGCGCCCGGCGGCGCAGTGCACCCCCTGACGCGGTACGTGATGAACTACCTCGTCTTCCTCGCCGACTACGAGGACGCCCTTGTTCATATATACCAACAACAACAAGGCGCAGCAGAGTTCGTGGACAGTACTTCAGTTCTCTCCGGCAGCGCCTCTCCGGATTTGTCATCGTCGTCGTCAGCCTTGTTGAGCCTGTCGTCGAATCCGATTGGTTGGCTGGTGTTCGTTCTGCTGCGGAAGGTCTACGCCAAGGCCGGGAGCTACCGAGATGCGGCGCTGAGCTTCCTCTTCTTGGCGAACAACACGCACTACGTGGTGAAGAAGGTGGGCGGCAGCAGCAAGATGAACGGGATCCTCGGGGAGGGGTGGGCAGAGGCGCAGAGGGCGAAGGCGCGCGGGTACGTCGACGCGTACGTGCGCGCGGCGTGGGGCAGCAAGGTGGTGAGCGCGATGACGGCGTGTCGTGGCTTGGAGGAGGCGGTGGCGATGCAGGACA
The DNA here is from genome assembly GCA_036346245.1 of Bonia amplexicaulis. Classification (NCBI taxonomy): domain Eukaryota; kingdom Viridiplantae; phylum Streptophyta; class Magnoliopsida; order Poales; family Poaceae; genus Bonia; species Bonia amplexicaulis. Next base: position 651,563 of record CM070749.1, on the reverse strand, counting down.
AGTGGGTGGCGGCAGACGAGGAGATGGGCGAGGCGCTGAGGGCGGCGGCGACGGCGGCGATTGTGCCGACGTACAGGTTGTTCTACCGACGGCACGGCGCGGCAGTGAGGCTGACGCCGGGGGACGTGACCGCCATGATCGCCGGGCTGTTTAATCTGACTAGTAGCCCTGGGTCTGCTGGGCGGCCGGATCCAAATCCAAATTCAAGGGGTCAGCAGCTGCAGCTGACTGGCTAGCTTATTTAAGGCAGCTGGCTAGCTAGGAGCAGGAAAAACTTTTTTGTTGTGAGGAAAAATTCGGGGCCTGGCGGAACAAACGAAACGACAAAATTTCGTTTATTTTGTTCGATTTCAGACAAAAAATTCAAATTTTTAATGAAACCCGGTCCCACCTGTTAAAGTAATAAATCATTTTCCTTTACAAAAATAATTCGGCCAGAAAATCAAAATCCTTGCTGACGTCATAACTTTCTTTTCCACAGAAAAATAATGCATCTGAAAATCATTTCCCTTGATGACGTCATAATTTGATTTTTCAGTTCAAAAATAATTCCAGAAAATCGGTTTATTCTTTTCTCTCTTTTCAAACTTCTGAGAGCCCGTTCTCCTTTGTTTTAACTCCGATTGAGTCCATTAAAATTTCTAAATTCTTATAAAATTCTAATATATCCATTTATACCCTATTTTCAAATTTTTGAAATTATTTGGTTTAAACTAAATCTTAATTAGAATTTTATTTAATAAAATTAAATTAAACATTAATATTTCCTAAAAATATTTTATTTAAGTTCTTTGAGTCTCAAGGAATTTTTGAAATTTATTTTAGATTTTTCGGAGTATGTTTGAGCTCAACTTCAAAATCTCAAAAAAAGAAAGGGGAGAGAGAATGAACAGTGCCGCATGGCACTGTTCATCGTCGTCCAGAGCCGAGCGACGCGGAGCAGCCGCCATGGATGGAGTTTTTAAAACTTTGATTCCTCATCAATTTCTCAACGGTTTTTCATGAAATAAATTGTATTCAATTCCTCTCATCAAGAGCTTTCAATTTCCTACCGTTTCTTCTCTCATTCATGTGTATTTACACGAATTTAAAACATTGCTCTAAATGGCATGGTCCTTTGATCTCTCTCTCCTGTCCACCTCCGCCCCTATAAAAGGGAGCACCGGGTGCCCCTTCTCATCCTCACTCAACCCCCGAAATCTCAAAGCCTCTCTTCCTTTCTTCTCTCCACAATCTCCTTTTTACTTTTGTGAACCGAGCGTCGTTCTTCGGCTGATTGCGCCTCCAACAGTGGAGTCCGGTCACTTTTGACCACACCGTTGGCTTTGTCTTCTTGCGTTCTACGCGGTGCTCCCCTCGTCTTCGCCGGAGCATCACCGAAGCATTGCCGGACCACCGTGGCCAAACCACGCCGTCATTCCTCTCCTCGCTGCGAGCCGACCGTGCGTGTTGGATCAAAACCGATGTGAGCATTGTGTTCCCGACATTCTCCTCTTCGTTTCACCACAGACCTCACTCACTAACTCCTCTCCGTTTGCCCGGAACGCCGATGTCAACCCGCCGGTCGCCGAATGTCTTCTCCGCCGTGTTTCGCCACCATCCGATGTCCGTTGGCCGAGCCGTCTGTACCGTTGAGTTCGCCTCGACGCGTTCTATGCCATGCTCCCATCTCCATCACTCGAAGACTCTCCGAGTCCTCGTCGACCTAATCGAGCCAGACGCTGAAACCGTGCCTTCGCGCGTACACCACTTTTTCGGTAAGCGCTTTGATTTTTTTTTGCGTCATATCGTGTCCTAGCCTCCAAACAATTTATCTATCATTTTTATTTAATTTTTCGTGGAGCCAATTGGTAGAAATTGAACTTTCCGCGAAAATGGCCATTTTTGACTCCCGAGGTCGATTCGTTGTCTCTGTTGAGTTTTAGCATGTGCCCTAATTTTTCTTAGACGTGCCTCGCCACGTTCTACGCCGTTCTTCCTTCCGTTTCCCCAAAAAGCCTCTACAAATTTTTGCCTCCGACACCTCGCCATGGCCGCCAGTGGCATCTAATGTCCCAGGTAGCTACCTTTGAAATGGTTTTGGAGTCGCTTCACCGAGCACCAAGATATCAAGTTTTTCCTTTTTCTCTACCGTCGTCGTTCAAACGTCGATTGTATCATCTCCGTTGAATTTTCAGCTTAGACAATAATTTTCCTAGCTTTACCAAGCCACGTTTTAGCCCGTACATACCCTACTTATCTATGTACTATGCCCGGGTTTTATTCCTCTCTCCTACCCATGTTGCTGTAGCCACCCGTGCCGCCACCGTTCTCCGTTTGGCGTGCTGTCGCTTCCTATGTGTGCCTTGTATCCCTAGCAACCCATTTTGCTAGTTAGATTCACCACACATGCCTCCTCTCGTCGGCGCTAGCCATGTCTCCAAATGTGCTGCTCCTGAAATGAACAGTAACTTTTGTTATTTTCCAGCATTTTCTCGCCCGGCAAACTTTAGATTGCTCGTTCTCCTTTGTCCGAACTCCGAATCCGTTGATTCTTTTTCCTAAATTCATCTAAAATATTAACCTTTCTTCCAGTATATATTATATATTTTTCTGATTTTATTTGTATTTATTTGTTCTTTTGTATTCGTCGTTCCGCGCGTAGAACCCGACATCGTCGAAGAATTTTCCGACCCGCAGCAAGAAAGTCAAGATATCGCACACGAAGGCAAGTCTCCTTTGAACATCTTGAACCCATGTTTGAGAAATGTTTTGACTATTTTAAATTATTGCATTGCTATGTTACATAAAATGATAATTCATGTTTTAGAGATAATAGTTAAACTGATAATTGTTATACCCTCAATTGGCATTGACAACCATGTACCTTTGACACCCTAGGATTTCCTTTGTCTCAATAATTAGATTATTGTAAAACTTTGGTGAATGTTGTATCGGTAGTAGAATGCTTAGTCATGCTATATAACTTTTGTAGCCTCGGAATGGGAAAAATTATATTTGGTGGAACTAGACTTTGTTCAGAAAATTGGTAGCAATTGGTGTTGCCTCTGTTCTTTTAAAATAAAATAAAATGTGAAAATTGTTTTAGACCAGGGCGGATGGTTGGTTTGGATTGGTGCGGTTAGCACCAGGAATTGTAAAGAGTATGTTCCGCCCTAGTCAATTAAGGACCGACGCTTGTGTTTGTCCAAACTGAGCACTACCGTACAACCACATGTCTATATGGGTACGACCTAGCTAACTAACTTACAATAGTTTAGTTTAGGTACCACCAGTGGAAAGTGAGTGCCAGGGTGTACTGGTTATTCACAGTGAGGGACATGGTTTATTGTACTCATATGGCGCAAGAGGGGGCTTCTAACTGGGTGGTTTAACCCTTCAGCGGTGAAACCTCAGCAGGTGGTAACTAACTAGACTAGAGTAAGGTAAGGCTTTGTGATGAATTATCTGGGTCTCATGCCTACGGAAGCGTGTTGGCTATTAAGATAATTTGTCTCTTATGGGTAAAGTGTACAACCTCTACAGAGTGTTAAACTATTCGAATAGCCGTGCCCACGGTCAAGGGCGGGCAAGGAATGCATTCACATGGTAGCTCATTGGTTTTGGTTTTAAAATAAAAAGTTTTGGAAACCGGGAGTGGTTGGAACTCCCGGAGTTGTCCTGGCGGATGTAGCCAGTGTGGGTGGATGTAACCCATTGTCTTGAATCCTGGCGGATGTAGCCAGTGTGGGTGGATGTAACCCGTTTTCTTGAACCTTTGCGGTTAGAGCCAGTGATCCAGTGTTGGTGGCTGTAACCTTCACTATTCAATTTGATAGTTTCTGTTAAAACAATTACCTTGTTCAAACTAATGCCTTCGAAAATATTTAATGGTAATTGAAATAAAATATTGCTTTGTGCAAAAGAACCATAAAACCTTCCTTTGTTAAGCCTTACATCTATTGCATTTTCCCAAGACTTACAGAGTACTTTATGTACTCACATGCTACACTCAAAAATAATAACCAGAGGAATATGAAGCTCAAGAAGGAAACTTTGACTACGGCGCATATGCATTCGACGAAGGCTTTCCGGAGTACTAGGTTGCGCTTCCCCAGTCAGTTGCCTGTGGCGTATTGATGGGTCTTCACCCGAGTTTATTTTGCTTCCGCTGTGTTTTGTGTGTGTGTGAGGTCTTGAAACCTCATTTGTAATAAAGAGGCCTTTTGGTCTGTACTCTCTATTATTGTAATAAAGCGTTGTTGGTTATGTATTCATCACTGTGTTGACTGTGTGCACTAGCTTTGATCTGGGACTAGTGCTGTAATACACAGAGGGTCCGGATTCAGAAATCCGGGGTCCCGACAGCAGTGTAGCACGCTAGTGCGGCCAGTGTGAATCTGTGAAACCCTTCCACCTAGTTGGTATGGCACCGTAGCAGCTACACGGTCACAACTAGGCCGATAAAATTCCTTTAGTACGTGGCATGGGCTTCCGCCGCAAATTGAAGGTGACTTATGTAGGACCAAAATGGCGACAGAGGGGGGGTGAATGTCGTTCTCTTGAAAATCGCCCCCGAGAATTCGTACACTGATTACTCAAAAATATGCAGAACGAAGCAACTCACGAAAATTCATTCTGCTGAAAACTGGAACGCATGCGATACTAATAAATTCAGCATAAATCAGAGAGTAAACAGTAAAAAATTCAGCTGAAAATAATGCCGTTTGATCTGCATGCGAAAGGGAGGAAAATCAGAAAAAGAAAAAAAAAGGCACTAAGGAGACATGCATTCTGCAGCACAGCAAACAGAAAAAGAATTTGCACAGTAATTACAAGAAGGCACCGAAAAGTAGAGCAATTGCACTGGCCAATTAACAAAGCAAAAGACAGACTCCCAACCGAAATCTGAGAAGAAAAGCAAGCTTAAAAGGATTTCTTGTTCTGACGAAAAGAGGACTCTGTAGTTCAACATCTCACTGCTACCATCTTGCCGAAATCAACAACCAGAGAAAATGCCGGCAACAGACAAAGTGCAAGGCTGTAGAGAGAAAACAAAAGCTGCAGCAAAGACGCAGTCTGCAATACATGAGACCTTATGCTGCCGAAGAAACCAAATCTGCTGAACAACAGAACTCAAGAAAAATGAGCAGTTCGGCAGCAACAACAACGTGAGTATATGCTGCCGAAGACTGAGCTAGACTGTTTTTGTCGAAAATGAAAATAGCCGAGATGGACTGCAGCAAAGATACACAAGCCGATGCCCAAGAAACTGATTGTAGAAAAATGACTGAAACCGAAAAGATGAGGAGCAACACAGTAAATACTGCAGATAGATGAAAGACGCCAAGAATGTCGTATTACTGCTGTCCTTCTCAGGCCAGATGAACAGGATTTTAATTCTAAACAGAGGAAGGGTGGCCAAGTAAAATCTATAATGATTTTAACAAGAAACTTCATTAGAGCATCTCTGGTTCAAGGCAAAAATCGTTTTGCAACGGCTTGTACAGAGATTCACCTCCAAAACAAAGAAAGCAAGGAAAACCAGAGGACAAAGAAAGAGAGCCAGATGACAATTACCGAGACAGGGTAGAACAAATCAACTCAAAGAAAATTTCTCAGATACATATGGAGACATGGACAATTACAGTAGTTTGTTCTACGGTCAACTCATGCATCAAGAACACACACATACGGAGAGAAAAGAAAAACCCTAACTCTCAATCCATCCTCTCCCTCTCAATCCTCAAGAACACCAAGAGCCTCACATGCTTCTCAGGAGGAACACAACGCACACAAAGAACTCTATAAAAGACTTTGTGATCCTCAAAGGGGTATGCAGCCCCCAACCCCTATTTATAGCCCTTGGCTAACGGGTCTCCAACCCGTTACGCCGGCTAAACCCTAACGGAGCCGTCTCCCGCTTGTGCAGCTTTGCGAATTTACCGATTCGCCCCTCCTGCACCTTCCGGGAAGCTTCCGCGCTCCTTGTCGTGTACGCCTCGCAACCACATCGAATCTCCACCGTCTTCGACACATCCGACCGTTCTGACCTCGACACCGCCTGTGTCTAGTCCGGTCACCTCGTGTCTCGCCACGACTCTGCCTCGATGTCCTGCACGTCGTGTCCACCTCCGGTAGCTCCAGCTCCGGTTCCTCGTCTCCCGGCTCGCAACCACCTCAGCAGCCTCGATCATCTTTGGCGTCTCCGACCGTCTGGACCTCAACACCTCCTGTGCCTAGTCCCGGTCCTCCCACGCCTCACCATGACCTAGCTCCGAAGTCCTGCAACCACACAGACAAGCAAACCATCACATAGCACCGCACGAAACATATAAGCATAATAAAGTCCAAACCCGTCGAATCATCAGAATATTCATCCTAATCCCATACGACCAAGTTTGACAAAGTCCGACCGAGCCCGTTACACCCCGCAACGACATGGTCCGAACCAACCAACTCAAACTCGACATCCCTAAGCCGCTGTCAATTACTCATCATACACATGGGATGACCTCACATGGTCTCTCAACTTATGGCATGGTCTTTCGCCTTAGAACAAGTATACAATGGCATGGTACAGTTCCAACCATACGATACGTAGAGTCGCTGCCCAATCACGCAATACTCGAAGCCGTCGCCCGATACGCAGTGTCCAGAGTCATGACACCCACCGGCTAAGCAGATCCAACCACGCAGTAGCTGGAGCGGCGGCCCGACCACGTGAAACGTCGCCCGATCGATTACACAGCATGGAGGATTGTAGCACTCGTCGACCGAGCAATTCTGTCCAAAAGCCCACTGCGATTCTTTGACTTCCCCCCGACTTCAATGTGTACTCGAATGCACGGGTATTTGGCACACGCCAAGACTACTTCTAGCATTATCAACATCCCGGCCCAATCAATAAATCATATTAGAGACTCAGTAATAATTTTATTTAAGCAAAATAAGTAGAAGCTTACAAACTTGGTCAAGACATCTACACAGCATGACTCGAGGAGCATTGAAGATGCCCTGATTCAATGATAAAGACAAGATGTAAAAGCTAATTGCACTCTACGGTCCGAAAGCATATCCTACTTCATTTTAAGACGCAAGCAAAGCTAAAGATGCTACGAAATCTAAACCTGTCAAAGCCTGCTAAGGAGGTTGGGTAGGCCAAAATATGGGTTACACATATAAGACATGATGGCTTTAATCTCTAGCGGCGCCTGGGATGCGAGTTGATCATTCTGTTTGACAACATGCTCCACATACATCTTGACGTTGCGGCGCCCTTCTAGTATCGCAACACGCTCAGATAGATAATTGATAGAGATGGGGTGAGCTATGATCATGTCTTTGTTGATATCTGCAAGGTGATGGAGCTCCGCATTACATGCCCTAGCCTTTTGTGCCTCCTTTTCTAGTCTTTCGGCTTCCTCCCGCCACTTCGTCAATGAGGAGTTGAGCTATTGACTACGCTCCATCAGTTGTGCACCCTCATCTTCAACAAGCTTGAGCTCTTGTGATACACCAACGCATGCCAGATTGAGTTCCATTTTTATGAATGAAATGAATTTGAACGAAGTGTTCTGATGGCACGTACTATTTTTGCTCCGGGCAGATACTTGATAGGGGCCGATTACTAGTTCCGGACCTCATGGTTCGACGGCGTCTTCAGCATTGGGTGTGGGAGGAAGATGCCCGGAGTTTCTAGGAGGCCTGGACTTTGGCAGGTGGGACTTCGGCGTGAGAGTATATCAAGGTGGAGCCAGACGGGTAGCGACCCTAAGTACTCGAAGGCACTTGTAAACATTAGCTCTTCGCAAATGTAATTGCTGAATCTCTGTAATCATTTTTTCATGAATGCAATAAAGACTTTGGTTGGGATACGTGTCCCTATCGTTTTCACGATCGTGTCTATCTCCGACCAACTCGTAGGACTAGCGCTCCGTCCTCATGCTCCCTAGCCGAGGTAGACGCTCGGGCACTCTGTCTCCTACCCCTTGAAGTGGCGGCAACGGAGCTGGCACCTTGCCGAAGTAGACGCCGGCGCCACGTCCCGTATCCATCGGTGGCGGCAGCGGGCGGCGACTAGCCGGTAGACGCCGAGCGCCCATCCCTACCCTTTGAAGTGGTGGCAGCGGAGCTGGCGACTAGCTGAAGTAGATGCTTGGGTGCTCCGTGCCCTGCCCTTCGAGGGGTCGGCAGCAGGGCTGGCGACTAGCCAAAGTAGTCGCTCGAGCGCTCCGTCCCCTACCCTTCAAAGTGACAGCAGCGGAGCTGGCAACTGGCTGAAGTAGACGCTCGAGCGCTCTGTCCCCTACCCTTCGAAGTGGCGGCAGTGGAGCTGGCGACTAGCCAAAGTAGACGCTCGAGCGCTTCGTCCCCTTCGCGCATCTATTTATACACCGTAGAGTGCACGCGGAGTCCGCGTGTCTTATTTATACTCACGTAGAGCGCACGCGCAGGCCGTACGTCTTGTTTATACTCACATCGAGTGCACACGGAGGCCGCGCGTCCTGTTTAAACTCACGTAGAGTGCACGCGGAGGCCGCGCGTCTTGTTTATACTCACGTAGAGTGCACGCAAAGGCCGCACATCTTATTTATACTCATGTAGAGTGCACGCGGAGGCTCACCTCCGCGCATCCTATTTGTACTTCGTAGAGTGCACGCGGAGTTCGCGCGTCTTATTTGTACTCACGTAGAGTGCACGCGAAGGCACCAAGTCTTGTTTATACACACATAGAGTGCATGCGAAGGCCGTGCGTCCTATTTATACTCATGTAGAGTGTACGCAGAGGCCGCGTGTCCTGTTTATACTCACGTAGAGTGCATGTAGAGGCCGTGTGTCCAGTTTATACTCACGTAGAGTGCACACGCAGGCCGCACGTCTTGTTTATACTCACGTAGAGTGCACACGGAGGCCGCGCGTCTTGTTTATACTAACGTAGAGCACACACGGAGACCGTGCATCTTCTTTAAACTCACGTAGAGTGCACGCGCAGGCCACACGTCTTGTTTATACTCAAGTAGAGTGCATGCGCAGGCCGCGTGTCATGTTTATACTCACGTAGAGCGCACACGGAGGCGGCGCGTCTTCTTTATATTCACGTAGAGTGCACGCGCAGGCCACACGTCTTGTTTATACTCACGTAGAGGGCACGTAGAAGCCGCACGTCCTGTTTATACTCACGTAGACTGCACACGGAGGCCGCGAGTCTTCTTTATACTCACGTAGAGTGCACACGCAGGCCACATGTCTTGTTTAAACTCATGTAGAGTGCACGCGTGGGTCACGTGTCATGTTTATACTCACGTAGAGTGCACGCGCAGGAGTGGTGAGGACTACTATTCGAATAGCCGTGCCCACGGTCAAGGGCGGGCAAGGAATGCATTCGTATGGTAGATCTTTGGTTTTGGTTTTAAAGTAAAGGTTTTGGGAACTCGAGAGTGGATGGAACTCTTGGAGTTGTGTCCTTAGTCGAGTTGTGTTGCTGGTTTAGATCGTGTTTTGTTCGAGTTGTTTTCCCACCCGCTACCACCCTTCAAACCCTAGCCGTCACGCTTCGCGTTTTCCTCCACCCTCTGTTTTTGTTTTCCCACCCATATCCCACCCTCTGTTAACCCTCTGTTTTCATCATCCATCACGTCTCGTGATCACACCGCATCATCCCCCACCTTTCCCCGAGCTTCCGCCACTAGATTCCACAAATTTTCCCCACCCGATCTTCGTTTTGACCTCCACAGCAACCATAACTTGGAGGTCCATCTTCAAACGGCCATAACTTTCGATCTGGACTCGAAATCAGTTGCTTTTTTTTGAAATTGGGTGAAATTAAATTTACATCTGAATCTCCCCAACTTCGTCGGGTTCGGTGAATTTATTTTCAAATTCGCCTGAAAGTGTAGTACTCGCGCTCCGAAATTGAATCACCGAATTTACAGCACATTCATCATTCACAAAGATGGTCTCGGACTGCTCTAAAGAACCTGAGATATCGGGCCTAGTCCCCGGACTGGCCTCGTCGAAGGTCACCTCACATGTCTCTACCATTTTACTAGACTCGCAGTTCCAGACCCTATAAGCCCGCGAAGAAGTCGAGTCGTCTAGAAAGATCCCATCATAAGAACGTGACTCGAACTTATCTAGGTTCCCGGACTTCAAAATAAAGCACTTGCAACCAAACACACGAAAATGCGATACACTGGGCTTTCGCCCATATCTCAGCTCATATGCGGTGCAAGTGTGCCCTGAGAAAAACTCGATTTGAGACGGTTCTTCCTCTCCACGACGCCATTCTGCTGTGGGATGTGCGGAGAAGAGAACTGGTGCTCTACACCTGTCTCACCACAGAACCTCTCGAAGTAGGAATTCTTGAACTCGTGCCATTGTCATCATGATCGTTGGTAAGGCACCCGAAGCTCAACGAAAGCCTACTAAAAGACCTCGAAATGTGTAAACGCCTCATCCTTCGAGGCTAAGAAAAACACCCAAGAGTACCTCGAGAAGTCATCGACCACAACAAGAACATACCACTTCCCTCCTGCGATCAAGCCTCTAGTTGGTCCAACGTGTCCATATGGAGCAGCTGTCCTGGTGCATTGGTCATTGAGAGACCATGTGAGGTCATCCCATGTGTATGATGAGTAATTGACATCGGCTTAGGGAAGTCGAGTTTGAGTTGGTTGCCCGGACCATGTCGCTATGGGTGCAACGGGCTCGGTCGGACTTGGTCAAACTTGGTCGTATGGACATAGGTTGCATAGTCTGATGATTCGACAGGTTTGGACTTCATCGTGAGTAAGTTTGATGCTAATTATGCTTATGTGTATCGAGCGGTGCTATTTGATGTGTTTCTTGTCTGTGTTGGCTGCAGGACGTCGAGGCGGAGTCGTGGTGAGACTCGAGGTAGAGGCCACTTCTTCATCTCATCTTGGACCTCCTAGACATATCCAGAAAGCTCACCCTTCTGAGCAAATGATTGGAGACCTCTTTGAGCGAGTCACACGCTCAAAGTCTGGCATGTCACTCTTCTGTCTCCACTATGCTTTCGTTGCCTCATTTGAGCCCAAGGACGTTTGTCATGCTCTATCTGACAAGTCTTGGGTAAATCCCATGCATGAGGAGTTAGAGAATTTTGAGAGAAACAAGGTCTGGTTGCTTGTTGAGCCCCCACAAGGTCACAATATCATTGGGACTAAGTGGGTGTTTAAGAATAAGCAAAGTGATGATGGTGTGGTTATTCGAAACAAGGCTAGACTGGTAGCTCAGGGGTTCTCCCAGGTTGAGGGTCTAGATTTCGAGGAGACCTTTGCCCCTGTAGCTAGACTTGAGGCTATTAGAATCCTGCTTGCCTTTGCAACTTCTAAGGGTTTCAAGCTTTACCAGATGGACGTCAAGAGTGCCTTCCTCAATGGCCTTATTGAGGAAGAAGTCTATGTGAGATAGCCTCCTGGTTTCGAAAACCCCAAATACCCAAACCATGTCTACAAGCTTTGCAAAGCGTTGTATGGACTTAAGCAGGCCCCTAGAGCTTGGTATGAAAGGCTTAAGTCATATCCATTGAGTCATGGTTTCGATATGGGTAAAGTTGACAAGACCTTGTTCATCCGCCGGTATGGCAATGACCTCCTACTCGTCCAGATCTATGTGGATGACATCATCTTTGGCGGCTCCTCGCATGCCTCGCCTCCCGTTTCCGATGCCATGAGCTCAGAATTTGAGATGAGCATGATGGGCGAGTTGAGTTTCTTCCTTGGCTTCCAGATTAAGCAGACTCGGGAAGGTACTTTTCTGTATCAAGGCAAGTACACTTGTGACCTCCTGAGACGCTTTGATATGAGCGATGGTAAGCCAGTATCAACTCCAATGGCTTCTACAGCTTCACTCGACCCAGATGAGGACGGCGAGCCAGTTGATCAAAAGGAGTTCAGAAGTATGATTGGCTCCCTCTTGTACCTCACAGCCTCGAGACCAGACATACACTTCTCCGTGTGTCTGTGTGCTCGTTTTCAGGCTTCTTCTCGCGTGTCTCAGCGCCAGGCGGTGAAGCGCATCTTTCGGTACCTTCGAGCTTCCATTGACTATGGTATCTGGTACTCTTCCTCATCCTGTCTATCCCTTAGAGCCTTTTCGGATGCGAGACTTTGCCTATCAGTAGGATAGATAGGAAGAGCACTCGAGCACCGACAGTTCATTGGCACTTCTCTCGCTTCCGGTCTTTGAGGAAGCGATCCGGTGTTGCACTGATCCACCGCAGAGGCCGAGTACGTTGTTTGCGGCCGATTCTTTGTAGCCAAGTGCTTTGGATGGTCTCGACTCTACGGGACTTTGGGTTAGCTATCGATCGTGTTCCGCTCTTCTGTGATAACACTTCTGCGATTAGCATTGCTAAGAACCCAGTGCAGCATTCTCGGACCAAGCACATCGATATCAGATAGCACTTTTTCGAGACCATGTAGAGAAGGGTGACATCGTGCTCCAGTTTGTGGAGAGTGACCACCAGTTGGCTGATATCTTCACTAAGCCTTTGGATAGTTCGAGGTTTTCAGCTCTGCGGGGAGAGCTTGGGGTGGTTTGTCCTTATGGACTGTTGTGAGGGGGAGCTTGGACTTTATTGCTTTACTATATTGATTATGCTTCTGTCTCATTTCTGTTGCATTGCATTTGCGGGTGCATTGGGGTTAGTCTTTCCAGCATAGGTTAGAGTGGTTTTCTTGCCGAGATGCTTAGACTTCTTACTCTTATCTTGTGCTTTCAGGATGTCGTATATTAACTGTTTCTTATCTCACTAGATTGAGCTCACTCACTTCTTGTAGGCTCTAGCGAGGGTTGGGCCACCCACGGGTAGACAGGGTACGTGTTTGCTCTCTAGTGTGTGTTTTCCCGTTAGCTGATAGTCCTGGAGTCATATGGGGTAGATGAGAGTCAGTCTGAGCCATAGTATCCTCTATATCTTATCTATGCTTTAAGGACTGCCTTTCTTGATTTCTTTGCCAGCTTCTCGTTTTTATTGCTTTGGTTCAGGGGGAGTTCATTTGGGAACTTCTAGATCTTAATGTTGACATAACTCAACTTGAACTAAAAGCTGCATCACATGTTGATGGGGAGTTGGATTTTTTTGCATGTCATTCTGCATTGTAATATAATTACATGGAGCCTCGATTATTATCCATTGATGACATGTTTAAAATGCTTTACACCTTACCATGATTTATGCTTATTTGCTATATTTATCATGACTTCATATATGTAAACTAGCTTGTGCCATGATAAGTTAATTAAATTTGCTCAATTTGAACTAAAACTTGTCATGTTAGCACTCGAGATTAGTTTTTCTTGAGCTATCCTTTTATGATCCATGCTATGTCTAGTAGGCTGAGTTGAGCGTTGAATCTCTATTGAGCCTTAGTTTGAGCTGTTTTAAGTCTCTTGATGATGCATAAGCTAGTACAATCTGTTAAAAATCAAAAAGATCTCTTTTGTGCGAAAAAACTGATTTCACCAATTCTTTCTCATGAGACGGTTTGCCATTGCACTAGGTATGAACTCAGGGGGAGTTTTGGATGACCTAGACTATCTTCTTAAGCTTCTTGCTTGGAGTAGTCGCATAAGGCTTGAGATTTAGCACATGATAAAAATATTGGTTGGAAACGACCATAAGTTTCAAAAGAAAATATGTCATTTGTGCTCAATTTGCTTAAGCTACTAAAAGAACCAAGTACTTGAACCAATGTTTCACTCTTGAGCATATAACACTCTACTTGGACTCAATATTAGCTTCTTAGTTCCGCTTAGCTTAATTGACATGGCTTGCATCATCCTTGGATGTCTCTAGCTAGACTTTGCTTATTGATGACTTGACTTGCTCACAAAATTGCACTACATTTCAGATTGTCATCTCTTTGGTTTAGCTGGCATATACATATCTTGTCATGATCTAGATAGCATATTTATGTGTTATGGCTTGATGTAATCCTTATGATCATTTTGGATAATTCTCATGGCTCTAAATGCATAGAATAAACAAACTTCAGTCATTTTATCCAAAATGTGTTATATTCTCTCTTTTGTATCCTGGATGTGTTTATTGCCAAAAAGGGGGAGAATATTAGAGAAAAAGTCTTTTGGGAGATCTTTCTAGAGCTTTGGAGAACAATTTGCTCTTTCTTGAGTTGCTCTAGCGATTCCTTCTGTCGACATGGTCATTTGCTTCATTCTCTTCTTTGGACCATGTTGGATTCTTCGAACTCAACTTCATATGCTTTTTCGGTGTTTGTCAATATATTCATCAAGGGGGAGATTGAGAGACCATGTGAGGTCATCCCATGTGTATGATGAGTAATTGACATCGGCTTAGGGAAGTCGAGTTTGAGTTGGTTGGTTCGGACCATGTCGTTGCGGGGTGCAACGGGCTCGGTCGGACTTGGTCAAACTTGGTCGTTTGGACTTAGGTTGCATAGTCTGATGATTCGACAGGTTTGGACTTCATCGTGAGTACGTTTGATGCTAATTATGCTTATGTGTATCGAGCGGTGCTATTTGATGTGTTTCTTGTCTGTGTTGGCTGCAGGACGTCGAGGCGGAGTCGTGGTGAGACTCGAGGTGACTGGACTAGACACAGGCGGTGTCGAGGTCAGAACGATCGGATGTGTCGAAGACGGCGGAGATTCGATGTGGTTGCGAGGCGTACACGACAAGGAGCGCGGAAGCTTCCCGGAAGGTGCAGGAGGGGCGAATCGGTAAATTCGCAAGGCTGCACAAGCGGGAGACGGCTCCGTTAGGGTTTAGCCGGCGTAACGGGTTGGAGACCCGTTAGCCAAGGGCTATAAATAGGTGTTGGGGGCTGCATACCCCTTTGAGGATCACAAGTGGTTTTAGTGCTCATTCATCACTTGGTGTGTGTTGTGTTCCTCCCAAGAAGCATGTGAGGCTCTTGGTGTTTTTGAGGATTGAGAGGGAGAGGATGGATTGAGAGTCTTGTAATCTTTCTTGTTCTAATGTCCATGCGTATCGGGACTCCTTGTATTATTTTTGGATGAAATGAAATCTGAAGTTTTTCGGTTATTTGTTGTCTTCCCTCTTCTATCTGTTGGAGCTAGCTTTGTTCCTTCCTTTCTTTTATGTTTGAGAGTTGTGAAGGCTGAATTTTCTTCTTTGGTGTGTGATGTTCACTGTGACAGTGGGATGATTTGGGTGTAAAACACTAGCACATATTATCCTTCACTCCTTTGTATCAATTTGTGTTGTCTTCAGTTTTCTCCTGTGTCTCTGAGCCGAGTTCTACCGAGAAGACTCTTTTTGCTATCTTCATCTTCACAGGAAGAGGTCAAGCTATCTTATGACCAAAGGGTGCTAAACTCACAAATCTGCATAAATCAGATTCTTTGGTCATGAGAGGGGACATGCTCTGTTCTCGGCAGTTGTTTGAATATTTACTGTGCATTTCAGTTTTCATCTGGTCCATTCGATTTCTGCTCCCTGCTGGTCTGAGTGTTTTTCAGTTCCTGTGCTATCGGCAAAAAGGAAAAGAAAACAGACTAATGCAAAGACCGGTCGATCTATGACCGATTTTCAGCAAAGTGATTTCTGCTTCTTTTCTTTTTCCTTCGGCAGTGACTTCAGTTGCTGGTCTGCACGGTTTGATGTGTTGCTGGCTTTAGTTCAGTCTGGAGTACGTTCGGCTGCAGCTTCTTTTCCTTTGCAACTTCAGTATTCGGCCATGCAGTCAATTCTTTCCTTTCTTTTGCTTTGGTAGTGCAGTATCTTTTTATTCTTTTTCTGATTTTCCTCCATTTTGCATGCAGATCAAACGGCATTATTTTCAGCGGAAATTTTTACTGGTTACTCTCTGATTTATGCTGAATTTATTAGTATCGCATGCGTTCTTGTTTTCAGCAGAATTAATTTTCGGTGAGCTGCTTCGTTCTGCATCTTTTTGAGTATTCAGTACGAATTCTCTGGGGCGATTTTCAAGAGAACGACATTCACCCCCCCTCTGTCGCAATTTCGGTCCTACAGTCATAGTAACTGTGACCGGAGGATGGGAAGCGGCAACCATCTTGCCGTGCCGACATGGAGCACAAACCAGATCTTTGACCATCTTGAGTTTCGGCAGACCACGAATGAGATCGTGGCCGCTAACTCGGGTCAAATGGTCAAATCCTATATGACCAAGTCTCCTATGCCAGAAAGTCAAGTCACGGGACTCTGAAGCAACTAAACACCTGAGAGGATCACCAGAAGATACAGAAAAATCAGCACGAAAGATCCTCCCAAAACGAGAAATCCCGTAAACTAGACTACCCGAAGAATCAAGAATTTTGCAATTGTTTTTCTTAAAACTCACCTCAAAGCCGTCATCGGTAAGCCGAGAAACGAAAAGCAAATTATACTGCAGCTTACTAACCAAGGCAACATCTTTCAAAATGAAAGAATCATTAACGCCCTTGACTACCTTTGGTGATGACGCCCAGATGAAGGATCTCCAAGGTGATCGTCTCATCACACGAGCACGGCAAGGAAGAAAACCAACAGAAACTCCGGTCATGTGTCGTGAGCACCGAGTTCACGAGCCAAACCTTTCCTTCCCCGCCCGGGCGAGCACGAGTCAAGCAGTAAAGTCTCGATCGGGGTAAATCAAGAGTGATTTTGGCACCCAATACTGAGTAACACGTTGTCAGACCCGGATTTTGCAATCCGACTGCTGCGTGCCTTCTCGCATTATTCCTTGGATCAGTAGATAATGCACACAGATACATTGCTGAATCATTTCATACCTTGCGGAATTCACAACAAGCCATAATATTATGACATTGCAAATGTTAAGTTAGGCCTTCACAAAGGCGCAGTTGTACAATAGGGCCAAGCAGGCCAAATATTTACATTACAAAAGTCTAGCAGCGGAAGAGATACAAAGTAGGCCTTTAAACCACAAGCAGAGACTGAGGGCAAAAGTGGTCATGCAAATAATACTAGGGTTCTAGTACTATTTGGGTAAAGCCACACCTTAGTCTAGATGCCTAAGGTTCTAAGCGGATTATTCATCCTAATTCCGTGCGGTCTTCTCCATCATGTAGGTGTTCCTCGTAGGCATATGGGTCTTGAGCTCCTGAATCTGGATTTTTTGTATTGCGAGAGTGAGCATACTAACCACCGTGCTCGTGAGTCAACACACGAGAATCATGGGTAGTAGTATGCAAGGCTTTTAACAAGGGAAGGCTCAAGTTGTTTTGTTTGCTGAAATATGCTTTTTGAACTATGATACTTAAAATTCTCCTAGGACCTAGCCAGTTAAATTTTTAAACATGATACTTAATGACATATACCTTTATTTTTATCGAATCAGAGATCATCCACCATTACATGATCTCTGCTCCTCATACCATACCTTCAGCGTATGGTCGCTTACATTACCACTGGGACGACACCCAGGACAACTCAAATGAGGGCCTTACTCTGCCTTCCCATAAAGGCCTTTCTCTGCCCTTTTTTAAAAGATTTTGAAATAGAACTATATCTAGTTAAGTTCCCATGTCTGCCCATAACCGTGGGCGCGGCTATTCGAATAGCTTTAACTCTGCAGAGTGTGTACACTTTACCCACATGAGATAGATCTGCTCATTGTCCCACATGATTCCTTAGCCACGTGGTTGAGTAGACCATCACAGAGCCTTTACAATGCATGTTCTTAGCAGAGTTACGACCGCTAAGGTTTCCACTTCCTCCGGGTACGACCACCCTTCCAGAAGCCCCCTCTTGCGCCATCACGTCGGAGGATGTGGCCATCCTCTACCCGCCCGTGTTCACACCGACGCAACTCTTACTAAGTCCATGCAAATTATTTAGCCCTGCCTACACTTTGCCAGCATGTGGTTGCACCTGTGGTACCATGGGAGGTCATCACAAGATTCAGTCCTTAATGGTTATCTGGGCGGGTCTACCACAATCCCCTTGTGCTATCAAGGCACCACTTTATCACAAATATGTGCTATCACGGCACCATTCAACACCCATACCCTCAACCATCCGCCCAGATAATTAAGCAGGTAAGGTTCTTTCGGACGAAAAATACACTTATACCAACATAAACCAGTCATCATCGCAATGACTACCCAATACTGCTTTCTTTAGTTTGCAAGATATGCTAGGGTGCTTTCACACCCTTGTTTATCTAAAACAACTCTAAGCATGCATTTATAATTATAGACTTTGTTTCAAAAGAGTTGTAGCATTATTACTTTTACTAGGGTGACAAGGATCATATAGCCAAAAGTATTGCAAAGGACATATACTAAATCAAGAGAACATGGGCATATATCTAAAAGCAAAAATTAACATGTATTGCAACATAGATATAAGCATGCAAATTATAATACTTAAACCAAAATACTTTATTGAAAACATAGGCTCAAAATGATCAAAGCATTGACTCGCCTTGGATGCAAAGGTCGGGGTTCTGAACGTTGGATTCTACAGCAGCTGCAGCTTCCTCCTCTTGAGTCTCGAAAGCTACGATTTATACACGCGAAAATTTAGATAAAAAGATCAATATCAATCAAACAACACAATGCAAATTTGAACAAGCTCTAAAAGTGTTGGTTCTGGTTTCATTTGGTAGTCCTTGATTTTAGATGAATTTAGAAATTGATTTCACTAAATTTGGAGCTAAAATGAATAAGTTATACACATTTGAATATCTTGGTTTGAATAAATCCAAAAATATTAAAATCGACATGTGGGGCCCATCGTCGTGGACCTTCCTTCAGCGGCGCCGACACGGGGCCCGGGCGGCGATGGCTCACGCCCGCCCAGCGCCCCGACAAAGCGGGTCCCGGAGGCGCGGTGGACTCAACCTGTTGTCCGGCGGTGGGGCCCACCGTCGTGACGATTTTAAACGAATGGCTCAACCTCGGCGCTGCGTGGCGGGGCTCGAACGCGCCGAGGGAGCCGGGGGATAGAGGGGTGAGCGACGGTAGCCAACCCGCCGCTCGTTTTATCTCACCCCTTAAGGGATGATCTTTTCCCTTAAGGGGGGGTACGAGGGGGGTGGAGCAGAGGCGGCCCGAGCCCGGGGAAGGCGGTGGCCGTCGCCGGCGAGGGAGGCTCACCGAGGTTCGGGAGCTTCGTGAAATGCAAAGCTGAGCTTGCGGCGATGCTGGTGGTGGTGACGAGGAGGGCCGGAGTCACCGGAGGTGGGTCGGCGACGAGCAGCAGCGGCGGCTCCGGGAGGGCTCACGGCGCCGGCGAGCTACGGTCGTCGGCGAGCTCGGGGGAGGCCGGCAATAGCTTGGCGACGGTCTGGAGATGGTGTGGGAGCAAAGGATCGAGCTCCCACAGTGAGGATCGGCGGAATTGCGGCGAGGGGCCGTCGGCCGGAGTTGGGGAAGAAGGGGGCTCACCGGCGCACGGTTGGCTTTTGGGGCAATTGAGCGCCGGGGAAACGTTGAGGGTGTCACGGCGATTCTTTTGGGCGCATCCGGGGCCTTTATAGCCGACCGGAGCGGGCTGGCCACGGCGGACCCGCCGCAGGACATGGGCGGCTGCCGCGCGGCGGTGGGCAGCGGCCAACACGGGCGGTAGAAGGGGCGGCGGGGTTGGGCGTCGTGGCGCTTTTCCCATAACGCTGCCCCCTCCGCGGGGGTCCCCACAGCATGAGCGCTGCACGGCCGCGAGGGGGGGTCCGGGAGCGCGCGCGCGGAGGAGGAGGAAGAAAGGGGAAAACGGGCCCTGACAGGCGGGGCCCGCTTGCCAGAGAGAGAGGGGGCGCGGGAGAGGCGACCGCGCGGGTGGCCGAGATGGCGCCCGGGCGGGACGTGGCGCCATCCGGACCGGACGCTGTCGACCGAGAGAGGGGAGGCGGATCCGGGCGACGTGGGCGGATCCAGCCCGTCCACGCGTCGGCCGGGGGTGGGGTCTTGGGTTTTATTTTTGATTTTGAATTTTCAGAAATACTAGAGGGCATAATACAATTCGGAAAAATGCTAAATTACCACCAAAAATTCTAGAAAATTTACAGAAGCTTGAAGAGATATCTTTGGGTTTAATACAATTATTTCGCCACAAAAGTGGTTATTTCATTTAATACCCTAGGCCTACAACTGACTCCTTTTCCTTTTTCCCTTTTATTTTTCTCCTCTTTTCTTTTTATAATTGGAGATATATTCACTTTGTGTACAAGCATGCATATATATACAAACGTACCTACATGTACATATATACGTATATCTAAACTTGCCCTACTAATATTATCTATTGAAGTCTTCCTTATGGATCATCTTTTCAGATTCTAATTCAAATTTAGGATTTCTTATTAATTTAACAGGTGAGTTTTTCCACGAAATTCTACAGAAAACACATTCAGAAACCCAACTCAATCATAGCGCTACAAAATAACTTACAATATTTTATTATACTGCCCCACTGAGTTTTCAGGATGTTACAAACCTACCCCCTAAAAAGAATCTCGACCCCGAGATTTGGCTAACTAGAAAACAAAGCAGGGTAATCTTTGCGCATATGGTCTTCACGTTCCCAAGTAGCTTCTTTCTTTGAATGGTGACTCCACTGCACTCTGCACATGCGAATGGATTGGGTCCTGGTTTTCTTTTCCACTGTGTCCAAAATTTTGATGGGGCGCTCTTTGTAAGTTAAGTCCTCCTCGAGCTCGATGGCTTCTAATGGGGCTCGGTCTTCTGGCACTCGCAAGCACTTTTTCAGCTGGGACACATGGAAAACATCATGTACTTCGGACATGTTCGAGGGTAAGGTTAGCTGGTATGCAACCTCCCCTTTCTTGGCTACAATCGGGAAGGGCCCAACATAGCGCGGGGTGAGCTTGCCTTTGACCTTAAATCTCTTGACTCCCCGCAAGGGCGACACCTTCAAGTACACGTGATCTCCAACTTCAAAACTTAGAGGCCTCCTTCTTTTATCAGCGTAGCTCTTCTGCCTGGATTGGGCTGCCAGCAACCGATCCCTAATCAGACGAACTTTTTCTTCTGCTTGCCTTAGAGTTTCGGGGCCGAACACGTAGTTTTCTCCCACCTCGGACCAATGGAGTGGGGTCCGACATTTTCTGCCATATAGAGCCTCAAAGGGTGACATCTTCAGGCTGGACTGGTAACTGTTGTTGTAGGCAAACTCGGCATAGGGCAGACATTTATCCCATTCCTTTGAGAAGTCTAGTGCACATGCCCGGAGCATATCTTCTAATATTTGATTCACTCTTTCCGTTTGTCCATCGGTTTGAGGATGGTAAGCAGTGCTGAAGTCTAAATGGGTACCCAGAGCTTCATGCAGACTTGCCCAAAAATGTGAGGTAAATTGGGAACCTCGATCTGAAATAATTCGCTTGGGTATGCCATGTAGGCACACAATGCGGGACATGTACAGCTCAGCTAACTTATCTCCCTTGTACGTTGTTTTGACGGGAATGAAGTGGGCAACTTTGGTCAATCTATCAACGATGACCCAGACTGAGTCACATCCTGACTTCGTTGGCGGGAACCCGGTGATGAAGTCCATGCCAACTTCCTCCCATTTCCATTGGGGTATTTGCAAAGGCTGCAGCAGTCCTGCCGGCCTTTGGTGCTCGGCCTTTACTCTCTGACAGACATCACAGCAGGCGACGTGCTCAGCAATGTCTCTTTTCATGCCTGGCCACCAATAGTATTGCTTCATGTCTTGGTACATCTTAGTACTACCAGGATGAAGGGAATAGGCGGAGCTATGTGCTTCCCGAAGCATTAGATCCCTAAGGTCCTTTTGAGGGGGTATGAAAGTACGATTTCCGTACTTTAGAATTCCTTGATGATCCATATTCATTTTAGGGGCCTTCCCTTCTTCCATCGATTTCTTCCACTTCAAAACAGCTGGGTCTCCCTTCTGTGCAGCTTCTATCATTTCTTCAATACTTATTTGATCTTCCAGGACGGTTAGGGCTCCTTCTTCGACAATCCCTAGGTTCGGGGTGTCGACTCTTTATCTGATTCAGTTGGTGCTCCCGAACCATAAGGTGATTGCGGAGGCTTTCCTACTCGGGCGTGCGCCACTCGTTAGCTTTTCCAGGGTGGTAGTGGACGCTCATGTCATAATCCTTAATCAATTCCAGCCACCTTCTTTGCCTCAAATTCAGATGCGACTGGGTGAAGAAGTACTTGAGGCTCTTGTGGTCTGTGTAGATATCACAATGATTGCCAATAAGATAGTGCCTCCAGATCTTCAGGGCATGAACCACGGAAGCTAATTCCAGATCATGGGTTGGGTAGTTGGCTTCGTGAGGGCAAAGCTGCCTGGATGCATACGCCACAACCTTGCCTTCTTGCATAAGCACACCCCAAGCCCTTGATGTGACGATCGCAAGATACTTCAAAGTCTCGACGACATCAGGCAGACCAAGACCGGGTGGTGGTCAATCTCTTTTTCAGTTCTTGAAAACTCTCTTCGCATGCCTTGGTCCAGCCAAATGCCTGCTCTTTCTTGAGTAACTGGGTCATTGGTCTGGCAATTCGGGAGAACCCTTCAATAAACCGCCGGTAGTATCCTGCTAACCCGAGAAAGCTCCTCACCTCAGTGACTGATGTAGGCTGCTGCCACTCCGTTACTGCAGCAATTTTGGCGGGGTCAACAGACACTCCTTTTTCAGACACAATATGCCCTGTGAAGTCGATGTCTTGCAACCGTAACTCACATTTGCTGAATTTGGCATAGAGTTGATGTTCCTTCGCTTTCTAGCACTAAGCGTAGATGCTCAAAGATGCTCGTCTGCGGTTTTGGAGTAGATGAGAATATCATCAATGAATACCGCCACAAACTTATCCAGGTAATCCATGAAGACCTTGTTCATGAGATTCATGAAATAGGCAGGAGCATTGGTCAACCCAAAAGACATAACTGTAAACTCGTACAGTCCATATCTAGTGGTGAAGGCAGTCTTCAGGATGTCTTCCGGCCTAATCTTCAGTTGGTGATAACCTGACCTTAAATCAATCTTGGAGAATAATGTAGTTCCCCCAAGCTGATCAAATAGGTTATCAATCCTCGGCAGTGGATACTTATTCTTGATGGTTACTTCATTTAAAGCCTGATAATCTACGCACATCCTAGCGGTGCCATCCTTCTTCTTTACAAAGATAACAAGGGATCCCCAAGGCGAGGAACTCGATCCGATAAAACCTTTGTCCTGTAGCTCATGGAGTTGCTTCTTCAATTCTTCTAGCTCATCTACGGTCATCCGGTATGGTCTCTTGGAGGTAGGGGCAGCACCAGGCTTTAAGTTGATAACAAACTCGAGATCTCTGTCTGGTGGCATGCCAGGTAGTTCCTCAGGGAAGACTTCGGTGTAGTCTTGCACCACCATCATCCCTTCTAGCGGTACATCTTCACAATAATATATTCCTTGGCCCCATCTATACGGTCGGTCCACCTTCACCACAATGGTCAATCCTGGGCACTTGGTCAATTTAACTTGCCTCAAGGCACAATCTAATATTCCTTGGTGTTTAGCTAACCAGTCCATTCCTAGTATAATATCCAAGGTCTGGGAAGTTAGCACGACTAAATTTGCTAGGAATATAAATCTTTCCATGACAATTTCTACTCCCGAACACACTAAGGTGGCCTTAATCATCCCTGCGGGTGAACTAAGCATTAATGCTTTTTTCAACAGGTGGACAGGCAGCTTAAATTTATCCACATACCCTTTTGCTATAAATGAATGCGATGCCCCAGAATCAAAAAGGACGCGTGCTGGTAGTGTCTTGACAGAGAACGTACCCAGTAGGACTCCAGCAGCCTCCTCAGCTTCTTCAGCGGTGACATGATTAATCCTTCCCCGATTTGGAGTCGATGCAGCCCGGTTGGATTGAGGAGCCTGATTCCCTCTGCTGGGTGCTGAAGCTTGACCTCGGGAGGGGGTGGTGCCCAAGTTGAACTTCACCGGAGTGGTCTGCCGCTGAGGGCAGCGATAGGCGTAGTGCCCCTTCTCTCCACAGTTGAAGCAATTGAAGGGGTCGAGGATTTGTTCTGCACCTGGCCGAGGGGCGAGGAGTGCGAACATGCTACCACCGGACGAGGTGTGGGTTTGGGCTCGAGACGGGCTGTCCCGCAGAAGGGGAATTGTTGAAGAACCTCTGATGAACCTTCCTTGCGGGCGCTGAACCACCTGCTTCCGTTTGCGACTAGCCTCCAGGTTCTTCTTCTCATTTTCCAGGATCAATGCCTTATTCACCACCGATGAAAGTCGGAGAAGTCTGCGTGATGAGTCGCACACGGAGTTCTTCATTCATCCTTCAAGAACCGGTCAATTTTCTCCTCTTCATCGCCCACATCCTTGGGGCGAACGGGCGATTGATTAAACTTGGTTAGGTAATCATTGGTGATAGGCATACCCGCTTCAAAGTCTGAACTCATTCTTCTTTATTCGCATTACCCCACTGGGGCGAAATTGGCCTTGAAGGCCGCCTTGAATCTGTCCGTGTTATGATTGCTCGCGCTAGCTCGGTGGGGTATCCTCATACCCTTTGGTGGCTGTGTAATTCTCCCACCAGCACCATGCCCTTGGAGTTGATGGGTCGCAAAGAGCACCGGTCATCCTCATGATTTGGCCAAATGAAGCTTTCTTTCTGTGTCCCGCAGCCAATCTTCTGCCTCCAGGGGCTCATCTGCCCCGGCGAAGATAAGGGGCCGGGTCCTGATGAAGTCGCCAAGGTCGGAGGCATGAGCATTGGCGTGGGTCTGCTGGCCTGCGAAGATAGCCTGAAGTATTTGCGTTTGCTGGGCCATTACTTGTGCCATAGATGGGTTAGCCGGTGGGGGTGGGAGGTTTACCCCTTGACACAGGCCTCTACCCTTCACCTTCTGCGCTTCTGACCGGCTTCCACTTCCTTTGCATGTCCGGTTTGCTCCGGCTTGTGCGCGGGTAACTCTATGGCTAGCCATCGTAGATAATTTAACATTCTATTAGACCCTAGTTCTAACCTCCCTATAAAAGTTAATAACCCACGACCAAAGACATTAAAGAACCAATACGTACATCAAACAACAGTAAATAAACACAAGGCCGTTTTCATTAAGCACAGACAGTACATCACATAGCCAGCTTTTTATGGCTTCATAAGCCACGCTGGGCTTTACAAACATACATATACTTAGCGATACTAAGGTACTGGCATAAGCTGCTATTAGTGAGGTGGGGCCTATGCTTGCTACTACTAGCCAAACTCTAGCAAGCACCGCACTCTCGACCCATCTGTGCCTACTCCTCCATGTCACCAACACTGACCGAGGAGGGTATAGTCCGTGCATCGAACGGGACCGCTACCACTAAACTCGAGGCGGGTCGGTGTCGGGTGAGGCGTGAGCAGCCGCTGCGTCGAGTCTCTCCACGGCGTAGAGCGGACTGAGGCCTAGGGGGTCGCACGCTCTTGCGTCTTTGTGAGCCGGTCTGAAGTCCCGGAACACGGTGGAGGTGCCGGAACTGGAGTTGGTGTAGGTGTCTGCTGAGTCTGGGTGCGGGCGGCGGCCGCCTCTGCCTTGGCCTCTACCAAGGCCCGCTCACACTGGGCGAGCTGCTCACGCAAGGAGTCCACCTGGTAGGTAAGCCTCGGGTCGTCCTCCAACTCTGTCACCCTGGTCCCGTCGAACCTGGCGTGCTCTGTCCGCAGTGGGTGGTAGGTGAATGGTGACTCTAATACCAACGTCGCGTGGATGTCGCAAAGTCGGGCCGCGCGGGCGACGAGACATCTGTCAGAGTCTTGCCACGGGCTCCTCCGGTGGGTGGTGCTCAAACACGTGAGACTGGTCTCCCTCGCGGCGGCGGTAGATGAAGATCTCCACCAACCAGGACTCGTCTCCTCCTATCCTGGTCCTCCGACCGCGGTAGATGGGCGCGTCCTCGTAGCCCAAGTAGTGGAGTAGTTTGCGAAGTATATCCGCAAACTCTCCCTCACGCACCCCGTGAGCGAAGAAGTCCCAATGTCCAACGTCTGCAACTCCTGCCATCTGTAAATAATATCGTTAGTAATTTTTCGAAATAACAACTGAAAGGTAGATCAGAGTAGAGCTAGGAAGGATGAGGGAAGAAATATTACGCTATATTTAAGAAATTCCTTTTATACATTTTTAAATATACAACAACCTAAGTACTAACGGCCAACTAAGGTTTTTACCCTACAGTCGTATGCTCTGATACCAGCTCTGTCGGACCCGGATTTTGCAATCCGCACCTGCAGTGCCTTCTTCGCATTATTCCCTGGATCAGTAGATAATGCACACAGATACATTGCTGAATCATTTCATATCTTGCGGAATTCACAACAAGCCATAATATTATTACATTGCAAATGTTAAGTTAGGCCTTCAGAAAGGCGCAGTTGTACAATAGGGCCAAGCAGGCCAAATATTTACATTACAAAAGTCTAGCAGCGGAAGAGATACAAAGTAGGCCTTTAAACCACAAGCAGGACTGAGGGCAAAAGTGGTCATGCAAATAATACTAGGGTTCTAGTACTATTTGGGTAAAGCCACACCTTAGTCTAGATGCCTAAGGTTCTAAGCGCGGATTATTCGTCCTAATTCCCGGCGCGGTCTTCTCCATCTGTAGCAGGTACTTCCTCGTAGGCATATGGGTCTTGAGCTCCTGAATCTGGATTTTTTGTATTGCGAGAGTGAGCACACTAACCACCGTGCTCAGCGAGTCAACACACGAATCACGATGGGTAGTATGCAAGGCTTTTAACAAGGGAAGGCTCAAGTTGTTTTGTTTGCTGAAATATGCTTTTTGAACTATGATACTTAAAATTCTCCTAGGACCTAGCCGGTTAAATTTTTAAACATGATACTTAATGACATATACCTTTATTTTTATCGAATCAGAGATCATCCACCATTACATGATCTCTGCTCCTCATACCATACCTTCAGCGTATGGTCGCTTACATTACCACTGGGACGACACCCAGGACAACTCAAATGAGGGCCTTACTCTGCCTTCCCATAAAGGCCTTTCTCTGCCCTTTTTAAAAGATTTTGAAATAGAACTATATCTAGTTAAGTTCCCATGTCTGCCCATAACCGTGGGCGCGGCTATTCGAATAGCTTTAACTCTGCAGAGTGTGTACACTTTACCCACATGAGATAGATCTGCTCATTGCCCCACATGATTCCTTAGCCACGTGGTTGAGTAGACCATCACAGAGCCTTTACAATGCATGTTCTTAGCAGAGTTACGACCGCTAAGGTTTCCACTTCCTCAGATGCGACCACCCTTCCAGAAGCCCCCTCTTGCGCCATCACGTCGGAGGATGTGGCCATCCTCTACCCGCCCGTGTTCACACCGACGTAACTCTTACTAAGTCCATGCAAATTATTTAGCCCTGCCTACACTTTGCCAGCATGTGGTTGCACACATGGTACCGTGGGAGGTCATCACAAGATTCGGTCCTTAATGGTTATCTCGGGCGGGTCTACCACAATCCCCTTGTGCTATCACGGCACCACTTTATCACAAATCTGTACTATCAAGGCACCATTCAACACCCATACCCTCAACCATCCGCCCAGATAATTAAGCAGGTAAGGTTCTTTCGGACGAAAAATACACATGTACCAACATAAACCAGTCATCATCGCAATGACTACCCAATACTGCTTTCTTTAGTTTGCAAGATATGCTAGGGTGCTTTCATACCCTAGTTTATCTAAAACAACTCTAAGCATGCATTTATAATTATAGACTTAGTTTCAAAAGAGTTGCAGCATTATTACTTTTACTAGGGTGACAAGGATCACATAGCCAAAAGTATTGCAAAGGACATATACTAAATCAAGAGAACATGGGCATATATCTAAAAGCGAAAATTAACATGTATTGCAACATAGATATAAGCATGCAAATTATAATACTTAAACCAAAATACTTTATTGAAAACATAGGCTCAAAATGATCAAAGCATTGACTCGCCTTGGATGCAAAGGTCGGAGTTCTGAACGTTGGATTCTACAGCAGCTGCAGCTTCCTCCTCTTGAGTCTCGAAAGCTACGATTTATACGTGCGAAAATTTAGATAAAAACATCACAATCAATCAAACAACACAATGAAAATTTGAACAAGCTCTAAAAGTGTTGGTTCTGGTTTCATTTGATAGTCCTTGATTTTAGATGAATTTAGAAGTTGATTTCACTAAATTTGGAGCTAAAATGAATAAGTTATACACATTTGAATATCTTCGGTTTGAATAAATCCAGAAAATATTAAAATCTGACATGTGGGCCCATCGTCGGTGATCGCCTTCAGCGGGCGCCGACACGCGGGGGCCCGGCGGCGATGGCTCACGCCCGCCCCCCCGACAAAGGGTCCCGGGAGGCGGCTAGACTCAACGCGGTCGCCGGCGGTGGGGCCCACCGTCGCCGACGGTTTTAAAAAAATGGCTCAACCTCGGTGCTGCGTGGCGGGGGCTCGAACGCAGCCGAGGGAGCCGGGGGATAGAGGGTGGCGACGGTAGCCAACCCGCTCGTTTATCTCACCCCTTAAGGGATGATCTTTTCCCTTAAGAAGTGCGAGGGGTGGAGCGGGCGCCCGAGGCCGGGGAAGGCGGTGGCCGTCGCCGGCGAGGGAGGCTCACCGAGGTTCGGGAGCTTTGTGAAATGCAAAGCTGAGCTTGCGGCGATGCTGGTGGTGGTGACGAGGAGGGCCGGGAGTCACCGGAGGTGGGTCGGCGACGGCGGCAGCGGCGGCTCGGGAGGCTCACGCGGCCGGCGAGCTACGGTCGTCAGCGAGCTCGGGAGGCCGGCAATAGCTTGGCGACGGTGCAGAGATGGTGTGGGAGCAAAGGATCGAGCTCCCACAAAGAGGATCAGCGGAATTGCGGCGAGGGGTCACCGAGTTGGGGAAGAAGGGGCTCACCGTGCACGGTTGGCTTTTGGGGCAATTGAGCCGGGAAACGTTGAGGGTGTCACGGCGATTCTTTGGGCGCATCCGAGGCCTTTGTAGCTGACCGAGGCGGGCGGGCCACGGCGGACCCGCCGCAGACATGGGCGGCCGCCGGCGGGCGGCGGCCAACACGGCGGCGGAAGGGCGGCGGGTTCGGGCGTCGTGGGAATCTTTTCCCATAACGCTGCCCCTCCATGGGTCCCCACAAGATGAGCGCTGCACGCCGTGAGGGGGTCCGGAGCCTTGGAGGAGGAGGAAGAAAGGGAAAACGGGCCCTAACAGTGAGGCCCGCTTGCGAGAGAGAGAGGGGCGGGAGAGGCGACGTGCGGGTGGTCGAGATGGCGCCCGGGCGGGGCGTGGCGCCATCCGGACAGACGCGCGTCGACCGAGAGAGGGGGAGGGCGGATCCGGGCGACGTGGGCGGATCCGGCCGATCCCACGCGTCGGCGGGGTGGGGTCTTGGGTTTTATTTTGATTTTGAATTTTCAGAAATACTAGAGGGCATAATACAATTCGGAAAAATGCTAAATTACCACCAAAAATTCTAGAAAATTTACAGAAGCTTGAAGAGATATCTTTGGGTTTAATACAATTATTTCGCCACAAAGTGGTTATTTCATTTAATACCCTAGGCCTACAACTGACTCCTTTTCCTTTTTCCCTTTTATTTTTCTCCTCTTTTCTTTTTATAATTGGAGATATATTCACTTTGTGTACAAGCATGCATATATATACATACATACCTACATGTACATATATACGTATATCTAAACTTGCCCTACTAATATTATCTTTTGAAGTCTTCCTTATGGATCATCTTTTCAGATTCTAATTCAAATTTAGGATTTCTTATTAATTTAACAGGTGAGTTTTTCCACGAAATTCTACAGAAAACACATTCAGAAACCCAACTCAATCATAGCGCTACAAAATAACTTACAACATTTTATTATACTGCCCCACTGAGTTTTCAGGATGTTACACACGTCGAGCAGATGAAATAGTCAAGCACGACTGTCGGGACCCGGAGCAACGACTCCTGGACCCTCTGTGTAAATCGCACTAGTCCAGGATCAGCCAGTGCACACAATGAACAACAAAGATAAATATCAACCACAATGACATTTAATAACTAAATTTGGTCATGAATGCCAAAGTTTACATCCACGGCACATAAGCCAAACTTTAAATAAGAGCAGCGGAAGAAAAACACCGAAGCGGAAGAAGCCCACTGAGCCTGCCCACAGGCAAACGACAGTAAGACACGGCCTACTCGTCCAAATCTTCATCGTAGTTGAAGTCATCTTCCTCTGTGTGAAAATAGCAAGGTGAGTACAAACTTGTACTCCGCAAGTCACACAGAGAAATGCAATATAATGATAAAGGCCACAAAGGAAGGCTGATAGGGTTAGTTTGCATAAAACAGCATTTAAAGATATACAATAAATAGATTGAAGTTGCTGAATTTAATACAATATGTAAAAAAACAGTAACTGTAATTAAAAGTATTACCATTAGTGCAGGCTCCGACCAAACACCAACCTATCCACGGGTATCCACCCGGACCATCTTTTCCGAAAACATCTCGTATGGATTTCATCCATCCACACGCTTCCAAACACTCATGGATTCCATCCATCCATAAGCATTTCAATCTCTCATGGATTCCATCCATCCATAAGGTTTTCATAAATCATTTTGAAAAACAAAGTCTAATCCATGAAAAACTTTACTCAGCATGCCCATGACCGTGGGCACGGCTATCCAGGATAGATTATACACTCTGCAGAGGTTGTACAGCTTTACCCACAAGATATGATTATCTCATCATGTCGGTCATTACACGCTTCCGTAGGCGTGTGACTGAGTAATCATAACAAGGCCTTTACAATGCAAAGCCTTCAACCTGGCCAAGCCAACACTGAGGTTTCACTACAACTCGAATCCACAAGTTGGAGCCCCCTCTTGAGCCAAGTGAGACTTCTCATGGACTACGCCACGCTCACTTTCAACCTACGACAAGGCTCAGGTTGGGACTCGCAAATTAGTTAGCCAGGACTGTCCCATACCAGCCTTGTGGTAGTACGATAGGGCTTTGCAATAATAACTCACAGACCGGTCCTTAATTGACTTAGGCTCAACCACATACCCATGTGCCCGACAATCAACACTGTGTCTCCGAACAATAGTGCATGCCTGCACCCACCTCCTAACCATTAGCCTAAGTCCAAACCAGATTTTATATTTTGTTTCCAAATATTTCATAATCCTTCTTAACTCACCGAAGTCAAGAATACGTTTCAAAAGCTTATCATTTTATGTGAAACAGTATCCCAAAACAAAGATTATGTCTAAGCGGGTCTAAGCATTTGATATAAAATTCTCTGGCCAATACTAGTGTGCTAACTAGAGTTTGATTCTAGGGTGACAAGGTATAAGGATTTGCAATGTCAAAGGTGGCAATAACAATTAGGAATTAACTAAATTTAAAACTGGAATTGAAATACGGGAATAAACATATGCATGCAATATAATTTAAAACAATATAGTTTTATTTACAATCTGGGATCAACATGGTCAAGGAGTGTGACTTGCCTTGCTCTTCAAGTGGGTGCTAACCTTCGAGAAATTCTTCTAATCATCAAGTCTACACGTGAAAAATAACCCACCAAACTCAAATAGAATCCAAATAAAATCCAAAATATATAAAATATATAGATTACAATTTTAGATGAATTTAGGAGAAAGAATCAATGGATTCAGACTTCGTATGAGGGAGAACGAATATCTGGAAGATTTAGGTATCACATGAAATGACAACAAAATCCGAGAATTACTTTTTGAATAGCACAATGTCGAATGGCTGCGAGGTGTCTGGCGAATGGGCAAATTGGAACCCTGGCGATGAGGCGAAGGTGGTGACATGGTTATGGCGGTGAGGAACAGCGGCAATCACTGGCGGTGAGAGAAAACTACAGTAACGGCGTGGCAGCGACAGCGACAAGTTGGGGAGAGATAGTACCGGGTATAGAACTTGGAGATGTAAGGTGAGCATAGACTAGAACATGGTATGGTGAAGCTAGAAAAATTATTATCTAAGCTAAAATTTCATTGGAGACGATACAATCGATGTTTGAACGACAACGGTAGAGAAAAAGGAAAAACTTGGTATCTTGGTGCTCGGTGAAGCGAATCCAAAACTATTTGACAGGTAGCTACCTAGGATGGTTTGGCACGATATGGCGTGAACGGATTGGGGAAAACACCACCAGATAGATGGGGACACGAGATGCCATTGGCGGCAATTATTATCTTATAGTAAATACCAGTCTCAAAATAAGCCACAACCATTCGTAAACATCAAATAAAGAATTTCACTCCTACACGTTTTTTAATCCCGCAATTTTCCCTTTTATCGGACGATCCTACCCTGACATCTTGGTAATAACATGGCATCACTCTTGACTCTCAAGCCCTAACATGGAAAAACATATAATTTCTAGAATCATACAAAAATTTCTACACATTCTTAGTTAGTCACAACCCTGATTAATCCATTTAACCCCTCGTTTTTAACCCCAAAGACCGTTCTGTTATCTAACTAGATAGGAAAGTTAACAATTTTATAACTATTAATTTACTAGCCCAAACATAGAAAATCATACAACTTATGAAGTTTACATAAAATTTTATACCTTTCTTTAGTTATGATCATAATTTAATTCGGCCATCTACTCAGCCTAAACTGCAGATTATCACGACTGTGCCTAGTAGCGACCAAATTCTAGACAACAGTATTCCCAAGCCATAACATATAATCTGCCCAACCAAAACCCATGCTATTTCACTCTATGGAAACCTTAGATAATTATCTACAACTTTCATTTTATGCCAAAGTTATTAATCAAGACGCAACTATCTCAAAACTCACCCACAATATAGAACAGAAAATCTTAATATGCAACGGTACCCAAAATTCATCTATAATACCTTCCTTCCTAACAAGAACTAGTACAGTCTCAAACAAATATACCATGGCCTAAAATAGGGGACAAGGTCTACGATATTATACCTACAATCCGAAGGCTTGCAGGGGCGACAGAAACTGGTCCTTCCTCCTCTTTCCCTCCGTCTCCT
Organism: Bonia amplexicaulis; assembly: GCA_036346245.1. Taxonomy (NCBI): domain Eukaryota; kingdom Viridiplantae; phylum Streptophyta; class Magnoliopsida; order Poales; family Poaceae; genus Bonia; species Bonia amplexicaulis. The sequence continues at coordinate 618,526 of CM070749.1, read as the reverse complement.
TCCCTGGCAATTCCGCTCTTCTCCTTCCATCTTCTTCCCTGTCTGATTTCCCTCTTCTCCTTCCTTCTTCTTCTCTTGGTCGGCACTCTCCTCCTCTTTCCCTTCTCCTCCTAGCCGGTGCGTAGCAGCAACGCAGCAACAGCCGGCAGCGTGGCAGCGGCAGCAGCTGCACAAGGTGGAGGGTGGCTAGGGTTTTGGGGTGACTCCCCCCACTTCTTCTCTCCCCTTAAAAAGGCCCATCCCACTTGCCCCTTCGTGACCAACTCAGTCAAGAGACCAATAGAACCCCCCCGCCTTTTTCTTCCTCCAATTCTATTTTCTTTAATTCCTTTTCTAAATTTGCAAATGGGTCCTTAGGAGAGTTGGTTTCAAAATATTACAATTCCACGATAGCAACATCTTATTATTTGATTTCATAATGATGATGTGCACCTCATGTTTGTTCAACTTGAAAGCCAATTTAATGCAATCTCAGCGTGTGCAAATAAATGGAAAGTGTAAATTGCATTTTGCTCCACTTTTTTCCAAGCTTCAAAAGCCCTCAGTTATAAGTAAAACCCTCACTTTAATTCCATGTTCTTGTGTTAGCATGTTTCCCTTAAACCCCAATGAGAAACGACAGGTAAAGTAAAAGAAGTTGTAGAGTGGTGAACGTCGCCGATCATCAGTATCATGCTGCGGCGAAGGTAAATGGAAGCACATGGACCGATGGACGTGGTCCGTGTCAACAACAGAAAGGGAGCATAGTAGGAAGTTTTGTTGGAACATAGGGCAAATTTTGACGATGAAACCAGATAGTGAAGGAGCAATAGTAGTCGACATCAAAGAATTAATATCCTTGGTGTCATACTCTAGGGTGTAGTAAGTCAATTATAAAACCTTAACCTTAGCTTGAAATTCAACACTCACTTTAGAGCTTGTTCTTTTTGGCTTTGGCTTATGCCTTTTGACTGCAGCTTATAACTTGTGGGCTATTTGTAAGAGAGTACGGAGTAACATAAATTTGTGTGCTGTTTTGGCCGATATAAAAGAAGTTGCTACAATGTATACTACAATCAACTTGCAGACCCCGTTTTGAAAAGACATTTTGTTTGAAAACTACTTATGGTAGAAAGCCAAAAGGCAGCTTCGAAAAGCTGAAAAGAAGAGGCCCTTAGTTTCTGTTTATGGTGATAAAAGTTCCTCCCCATAACTCCTGAATTAAGAATTAAGGGTCTACTCGATATGGATTAGGCGTAAATGAATCATTATTAGAAGCCGAGGATATGGCTTGATTTGGGGCATAAGATGAGTCCCTATGACATGGTATATGTTACTGTTGTGGTTACAGATCAAACAGAGAAACACAGAGATATGGTAGTGGATAGTTAGGTGAGCAATGCTTAGGGTTTCCCCATAGCCTGTATCGTATATATATATATATCCACATGGGGAGTGTTTTTACAACGGTACTCTTACATTTAAGCATCCTTCTCAGGGGCATTTATGCCATTACACATGTCCCACTTTAGGCCTTTATAGCCTTCTAATAGGCCAGTTGGGCTTAGGTGGGGGCCACCTCTACAACAGGAGCCTCTCATGGCGAAGGGTTTCACGGGCCGAAGCCATATTGCCGAGCCATTTGGCCCCCTCCGTCCTTGCGGCCTGTGACCTTCAATGATCTTGGGCGGGACCGTTCCTTGCCGGTGCAACCTGCCACCGAAGACATCTCCGGCCAAGAGACGTGCGTATCCAGTGAAGCTTCCAGCTTCGTTCTGCGGACCTACGAGTGGAGCAGGATGCGGAGGCGTTCCTTCGTACGTTGGGCTAGGCGGAGGGCCGACTGAGCCGACGGACGCGGAGCCGAGGGGCGCCCCGATGTCATCGGGCGGTGTCGTAATCGTGGGCTCTGGAGTCATCGTGCCAGGTTGTAGTCGAGGCGCGGCCACGTGGCTCCTGGCTGTGCGGGAATGCCTTAGCGTCGCCTACCAAGCGGCGTGCGCTGCACGCCGTGATAGCACACGCCCGGCGCGTCTTGCGGTGTCGATGGCCGCGTGCTTTTTCCCGATGTAGCCGGACGCGTGGCCGCACATGGTTGGCGCGTCGTGCGGTGTAAAACGACCGTATGACCGCGATCGCGCGCCCGTTCCCAAGAAGTCGGGATGCATGGGGGCACGCGGCTGGTGTGGCGTGCACTGTCACCACAAGACGGGAGCTGGACCATGCGTGACGGTTCAGTTTCCGCCTGTTGTTCTCCTGCCTGTTGCATTTCCCGGTGGGGGCGCAGCGGGTTACATATATACTGCCATCTTCTTGTGCCGTCCTTCATTGTGACACGGTCGGGTACGGGTAGGGTGGTCTTGGTTCTCAAAAATAGGCCTGCCTCTGTTCCTCTACATTCTTCCATAAGGCTATTGCACAGCAGAACGAGCGTTGACAACGCAATCGGCGAATGTTGATGAACAGAAGGGGGCCTGTTTTTTACTTTGGTTAGAGCTCGCGGTGGCCGGTCGCGGGGGAAGGCGGACGACTACATTTTCGCCGATTGACACTTCCTGCATGTGATGATCTTGTTCTTACAAGTAGGCCTACTTTAGTTCATCTGTGTTCTTTGATCGTGTCTATTGGCGCTAACTATCAAAAAATGTTGATGAACTGAGGGAGGCCTATTTATGAGAACAAGTCAAGACTTGCTGTAGATTAGCGGCCACGCTCTCCTATTGCGGGGAGCGTAGACAACTGGATCCCCACCGGTTGGGGCCGCTGGGTCGTCGCACAGGCTTCGAAGTCAAGGTGGCCTACGGTGTCGCTGCAGGGGGTTTGCTGGGGGCAGGCCCCGGAGTCTTCACGTGGACCAGGGATCGGAGGGCTAGATGGTATCCCACGGCTCGAGGACGGTGCTTGGATGGCGCTGTAGGTTAGACCAGCGCTTGCCCATCGCCGCACTCCGCCGGCCGGGGGCGTCCTATCAAGAGGAAGCCAAATCTGCACACGACTGCACGCCATCGATATTATTTGTGAGATGTTAAGCGCGTGAAGTAAAATATTTAGAATGTTAGGAGTGGGGTGCGAATCTAGCCTCGGTGTGTGAGGCCGAGTCGGAGGTCCGGCTGGACCATAGAAATATGGGCCGAAGTAGGCGCCAGGTCGTCCTGAGCCACTGAAGTCGAGGTGGTCTTCGGTCTTGCCGCATAGACCCATGGCGGTGTAGCAAGGTGGTCCTCTGCGGGGGCGTGCCCGAAGTCAGAGCCGGAGTCTCCCTGCGGAAGCGGGAACCCCGTCGCAGTTGCAGCTGAGGTTAACTAGCCCATGGCCTGCCGCTGCTGCATTGATGGCCCCGAGAATCGCGTTGACACGCACGAGTGGATGCACCACGTCGTACGACCTGCATTTATTCCCGAGGGAGCAGACGCGTGGCGGAATGCGATTGGCGCGTCGTGCGCTGTCAGGCCGTCGCACGATCGCGGTCGTGCATCCGTTTCTGTGCGGCCGGTGGCCGCGCCCCTTCGGCTTCAATCGTGGGGAGGCGAACTGTTCGTCTCCCGCCGGTTACGTCCACCGGCGGTGCGGGAGGTGAAGGGGCTTTAAATAGCCCATGCGGCACCACGTCCACGCTCTCCTCCTCACGCCTCCTGATCTCTTTTCCTGTGCCCTGTTCTTTTGCCTTCTTTGCCGCCACGTTGCCCCCGTCGTCATCTAGTTCCTAGAGAGCAATGGCACACGGCAAAGAACACACTCAACAAGCTGGTGAAAACACCATCTCCCGACGGTCGTCGCCGCTCGAGGTGAAGTATACGCTCGAGGGGCGCGATTCAACGCTGGTAGACAAATGGTGGGTGGCGACGGAGAAAATGGATGGTCCGTGCTCCCGCGTTTTGGGCCTAACGTTTGCGACGGAGGAGACGATCCGCACCCTACTGCGCGAAGTGATGCTGTCCGACTGTCAGGAGGTGCGATGAGACAGAACCGCACCCTGAGAAGTCGGAGGCGATCGTCTTCGTCGCTTACTTTGAAGCCGGACTTCGCATCCCGACCGTCATGATTGTCAGCGCCATCTTGCGAACCTTCGGACTTGAGCTGGCGCAGCTGACCCTGAACATGATAGCCCGCCTGGCCATGTACAGCTGGGCCGTGCGTATGGAGGCGTGCTGGCCCAGCGCATCGCTATTTGTGTTTCTTCATGACGCACGGTGTCAGACGAAGAAACGGAAAGATGGGAAGTTTTCCAACTTCGACAGTGTCAACTTCGTCCTGCGGTCAGCATGTGGGAAGATCTTCCCTGCCAACTCGACCTGTGCGAAGTGAGAGCCGAACTGGCTGAAGCGGTGGTTTTACCACCGTGTGGCGAGTGGTAGCGTCCTCGAGTGGTCGGGCCGGCCGGTGGCATTCAATACCATGCCTGGCACGTCGATTGACGATGAGGACAGGCGGAGGGTGCGGAGGCTCGTGGGGATCGCCGTCCGCTTCAACATGCACGACCTCGCCGAGGTGTTCGTCATGTATGGCGTGGCGTCGCTTGCCGATGGATGGCGTATCACAGCTGGGAGCCTTCGGTGCGACAATGTCCGCCCGTCCGTGTCTTCGCTACCAAGACCCACCGAACCTCGTAAGTGTTGGTGACGTCTTGCTTTTCCCCTTCAGCCTATTGGGCTGTCCTGTAAACTCCACCCCTTACCGCCTATAGGGACTTTCCTGGAGGACGCGGAGCGTGCGGTGGGCGTGTTTCTCGGGCCGTATATGGCCAGGGAGCATGACCTGCGCATAGCCACGACTGCGGAGGCGGAGCTGGGCCGGATAAACCGTGTGTACGAGGCCCTGAGTATTGAAGTGCCGGAGCGCGCCACTCCGGCCCTGAGCCAACCTGGCCGCCGAGACGACGATGCCAAGGGGAAGGGACTGCCGTCTCGCCATAGAGCTCGGTCCTCCGCGGCCGCGTCTGGTGCCGTGGCTGCCACCGCTCCCGGAAGTACGGGGGACACCGGATCCGATTCGGTGAAGTATGCCGATTCGAACCTGGGAGCGGGTGTGAGGGACGAGGGCGAGGGGTCCCTGAGTGGTTCTAGGGACCGAGAGTGTATCGCGGACGATCGTGATTGAGAGGCCATGTGAGAGGTGCTCCAATGTTTGTGATGAGTAATTGACACGTGTTCTGAAAGTTTGAGTTTGATTTGAGTGGTTCATGCGTGCGTTATCGACTAATGCAAACGTTGATTACATTATCTCGAGCGGTGCTATGTGATGTATTTTCTTGTTTGTGATGGCTGTAGGACTTTGAGGTGGTGTCGTGGCGAGGCATGGATGATCGGACTAGGCACAGATGGTGCTGAGGTCGGAGCGGTCGGGATGTGCCGAAGATGGCGAGGACTCGAAGTAGTTCCGAGGCATGGACAGCAAGAAAAGAGGAAGCTTCCAGGAAGGTGCGGTAGGGGCATTTTGGTAAATGCGCAAGGCTGTAAAAGTGGAAACGGATTCGATTCGAGTTAATGGGTAAAGCGCTGAGAATTAGCGGGCAAAGCAAAATTGTAAATCCGAACTGGAAGACTATAAATAGGAGGGGTGTCTCCTAGTTGTAGCATGCATTCCTAGGGTTTTGAATGTGCTTTTGCTTTGTGTCTGCTTTCTTCTTTCTGTTGGAGAGTAGTTGAGGAGAGCAGGGGCTTTGTTTTGCTTTTGTCTCATCTTCTGGTGAGAAGTGGTTGTGTAGAGCAGGTTCTCTGTAGTTCCCCATGTCTTGGTGAGAGTTCTTTTGTTTTTCAGTCTGAGTTTGTGCTCTTGCGTGTGAGCTCTCTTAGGATGTAAGGATGAGTTGAACTGGATGCATTGCTGTACTCATATGAAGCATTTATCTCTCTGTATCAAGATCAATATGAGAATGATTGTGTTTGAGCTCCTCTTGTTTTCAGTTCTTCGTTGTGCTTTTGCTTTTGCTCCTTGTCCGCACCTTGATTTGAGTTCTTGTTGAGTGACTGCAAATCCTGTTGCTCTGTGTGGGAATCAGCCTCAAGGCCTCTTGGCCAACCCATTCCCAAGAGCAAAAGAATGAATCAAGGATTTCTGTCATCTCTATGACCTGTGCTCCATTCACTCTGTTTTCAAGAATTAGGGTTTGGATGCTGGGGATGATGGATGCTTCTGATTTCTCTTCAAAAGATGCTCTCAGACTTGTGCTTTTATGTTATGACATCATTTCCTACTGAGATTCAATTGTTTACGAGCAAAGGATTTGTGAATTATGAGCAATTTGGAAATGAGTCACTTTCTCGGTTCATATTTTCAGACTTTCAGTTTTCTGCCCAGATCTTGATTCTTTGCTTTTTGGTCGGTATTTTCTTGATTCTTGAGTCCTATCTGCTGTTTAGGATGAAGTCCCCTTCAAGTGTCATGAGAAGAGCAGCATTCGGTTAACCATCCACTCTGATTTTCGGTTTGCTGCAGTACCTACTGTTTCGGCTGCTCTGAATTCCTGTTTTCAGTCTTCCAGTCTTGAGCAGCATGCAGTATCTGCTTTCGGCTGTCTTCTGTTTGTGCTGCAACCGGCCAAAATACAACAATTAGTCCGGCCAAAACACAGTAGTTAGTCCGGCAAAAAGTCTGTTTGGTCTCTCTGATTTCAGCTGTTTATTTTCTGTTTTCGGTTCTGAAACTGCTGTATTTTCTGCGATGTTGCTGTCAGTTGTTCGATCTCCTGACTACAGTGTGTTTCAGTTCAGGTTCTAGGCACCAGTTGGTTTCAGTTATTTGCTTCTATTTTTCTGCAGCATGTGTTCCTTAATATTTTCAGCCTGCTGCCTGTGAGCTTCTCGGCAAACTCAGTGCAGTTTTCTTCAGCCGACAGCAGTCACTGCACCTTCCAGTTTTCAGTTTTCATATTCTTTTAGTTTTTCTTCAGGTTCTTGGCTATTCTGTCTTTCGGTTTTTGCTGTCTATTCTCGGTTCAGCCGAGACTGTTTTCTGTCATCCTTTGTCAACCAAAAATACTGTGCTCTCAGCTTGCTATCTGAATTCCCATTTTCAGCAGTGAATTAGCTTCTCTTTAGTCTATGCATTGAAATAGAAATGCAGAGCCGAAGCTTGAAATCTTCTCCCGGTCAGACCGGCTCTCATATGCAGTAAGTCCGGCCACTTCTAGCTTCTCTTCGATAAGTTTGGTTTTAGCTTCCAGTAAGAATCCGACTTTCTCGCTTCATAGCTTCTATGGATATCGGAGCAGAAAGTTTGTGAGAATACTCGGGGTAGTTTTTAAAGGCACCACTCACCCCCTCTGTTGCCATTTCCCATCCTACAGGGAGGGAGAAGCTTCGTTGCCCGCGGTGGTCGCTGAGGTGGACCCGCCACCCAGGATGATGCTGGGGCGGAGTCTTCGCTCGTGGCGGTTACCGAGGCAAAGCTGAAACCAGCGGAGGTTGCTAGAGCAAAGCCCCCGTCCGTGGCAGTTACCGGGGCATGGTCCCCGCCTTATTCCCCCAAGGCGGAGCGCCCATGCGTACGATCACCTGCTCGCCCGAAGGGGAGGTTCGCTGTGGCTACCAAGGTCGATAGCCTGTGGGACTCTGATTCCGACACTGAGGCCCCCAGGCCCAAGGTCTCCAAGGCTCCCTCTGAGGTTGCGGCGACCAGGGTCAAGAATCTTTCGGAATCAGGCCCTAGCTCGGGGGCTCCCCAGCCTGGAGGGCCGGCTTCGTCAGGGGACACCGGCCTCCTGGCGATTTCCTCTGGGGCTGAGGAGACACTCCGGCAGAGTCCACCGGCTGATGCCGCAGGTAAATCCACCTTCCTCGGCATAGTCTTGTGGTGCGCTCGTGGGTCTCTAATCACTATGTTCCTTTGCTGCAGTACGGCTCCCCGAGCGTGGACAACCTTCGGGGCGCGGGGATGTGGGAGGGACGCCCGACGCTCCCAAAACTGCCGCGAATGCTGCGCGTCGAAGCCCAATGGATCTCGTCCCTCGACCGGAGGTGCTGGGAGTGTGGCAGGGGGTCGCGGTTAATGCGGCCACGAACCTAGATCACGAGGCGCTACTGTCCTACGGTTCGGAGCTCCTTGGAGGCGCACTGGAGGGCTCGGAGATGAGGGTGAGTGCCTGACCTCTTAGCGACACGTGGTCCTATAGAGGTTTACTATCTGCCTTGTCTTACAGACCCTCACCCTTGGTCGGGCGTTGCGGGCGGCTCAAGCCCGTGAGCGGGGCGCGTTAGAGGATCGTTTGCGTGCTGCCGAAGAGGCCCTTCGTGCAGCCTAGGAAGCGCACTCCGCGAAGGACGACCGCATCCAATGCTTGGAGGCGGAGTGTGCGGAGGCGATCTCATACGCCGATGCGTTTGTGGTGGCGGCACGGTTAGCGGCCGTAGAGGCGGCACGGCGAGCGGCCCCGGAGGAGCGGGACAACCTTCTCTATCAAATTGGTGCCCTGGAGAAGGAGAAAGGCTGTCTCACCGCATCTCTTGGGGAGCGAGACCAGATTCTGGGCGACGCCTTAGTAGCCGCATGGCATGCCATGATGGCTTTGGAAGACGCCCTTGAATATCTTGTCGCCGATGTGCCGCCTCGCTCCTTCGGGCCCGAAGAGTTGTCGCGGACGCTTCGGCGGATCGGGGATGCGGCCAACCTCGCTCACAATGCTGCGATATCCTTCGGCAACCACTGCTCCTACGTGACCTCGTGCCTGGTATGTACGCTTCTCAGGCACCGGGGCTGCCGGCATATCGATGAGCTGGCTAACCCCCAACTGGAGATGTCGGCTATGGACAGGGTGATGTCTGGTGCCGTGCGCGCTGTTCGCCCCGCTGTTTATCTTTTCCACGAGCGGATTTGGGACTACATCGGGGAGGCCGCGGTGAAGGTGGAGCTGCGGCGGACCATGTACGGTGAGGGGAGCCTCGGCCGATGGCTGGATGAGGTCCCACAGCAGGACGAAGATGGTACCGACGCCTCGGGGCGTGATGCGAACCCACAGCTGTGACATCGGGGTTGTCGTATGTTGGTGTGCGTTGTAATGTATGCGCCCCCTTCTATAAATAAAGTAGAAACTAGCCCCCATGTTCTGACTAGTGTATCCCTATGTTCGGAGCAGCTGCTTGATAGGGAGCGGCTGCTTATTTCAGACCTCGTGACCCGACGGCGTCTCCGACGCTGGCAGCAGGCCGAAGAGTCGCTGGATTTCTGGGGTTCAGGTCTCTTCGGGTGAGGCTTCAGCGCGGATATATGTTAAGGAGGAGCTGACCGAGTAGTGGCTGTGAGCGTCCGAGGACGCTTGTACATTTGACTTTTACCACGCGCCCTTATAAACATCCTCCAAGTAACGCAGAAAGGGCCTTGATTGAAGCATGCGTCTCCGTCACTTCTCACGACCGTGCTTGCTTTCGGCAGACTCGTTGGACTTTATTTCGCGCACGTCCATATGCTAGGAGCTGGCGCCTAGTCGAAGTAGACACGCGAGCGCTCCGTTCCCTACCCTTCGAAGTGGTGGCGATGGAGCTGGTGCCTAGTTACAGTAGACGTGCGAGCGCTCCGTCCCCTACCCTTCGAAGTGGTGGCAGCGGAGCTGGCGCCTAGTCGAAGTAGACGCGCGAGCGCTCCGTCCCCTACCCTTCGAAGTGGTGGCAGCGGAGCTGGCGCCTAGCCTAAGTAGACGCGCAAGCACTCTGTTCCCTACCCTTCGAAGTGGTGGCAGCGGAGCTGGCGTCTATTCGAAGTAGACGCACGAGCGCTCCTTCCCCTACCCTTCAAAGTGGTGGCAGCGGAGCTGGCGCCTAGCCGAAGTAGACGCACGAGCATTTGTGCTCCATAGGGTGCGCACGGGGGCCAGCCTCTGCTGCGCCTTATCTACACACCGTAGAGTGCGCGCAGAGGCCAGCCTCTGTTGCACTATATGCATACTCTGCGGAGCGTGCACGGAGGCAAGCCTCTTGCTACACTTTGTTTATAATCTATAGAGCACGTGGGACCATCGACCACGTCTTATTTATACTCCGGGGAGTACGCGCATGAGCAACGGCGACACGTGCGCGAGGATATCCACGTCTTGTTTATACTCAGTAGAGTGCGCAGGGAAAACATCCGTGTCTTATTTATACTCCGTAGAGTGCGTGGGAACATCAACCACATCAATTTATACTCTGAAGAGTACACGTAGGAGCGACGCCCACACGTGCACGAGGACGTTCGCGTCTTGTTTATACTCAGTAGAGTGTGCAGGGATAACATCCGCGTCTTATTTATGCTTCGTAGAGTGCGTGGGAACATCAACCATGTCTTATTTATACTTAGGAGAGTACGCGCAGGAGCAACGTATAAACAACACGCGGGGACATCCGCGTCTTGTTTATACTCAGTAGAGTGCGCAGGGACAACATCCGCGTCTTATTTATGCTCCATAGAGTGTGAGGGAACATCAACCACGTCTTATTTATACTCCGGAGAGTACGTGCAGGAACAATGCCCACACGTGCGTGGGGACATCCGCGTCTTGTTTATACTCAGTAGAGTGCGCAGGTACAACAGCGTCCCCCTGCGCGTCTTTGTTTATTCTCACGGAGAGCGCACGCGAAGGAAAGCCTCCGCGCGTTTTTTGCAGGAAACAAGATTAGTTTTGTAAACGGTGAACTTTATTGAATTCCCATTTGCACGGGTGAGCGATTACAAAAGATAGAGTACTAACCACTAATCGCTCTTGGGCGGGAACAGCAGCGACTGTCGTTGCCGTGGCGGCGAGGCCGGGCACGGTGGGAGCCTCTTCTGCTGGAGCGATTCACGTGGGAGCGCTGGTGCCCTTGTGTTGGCGTGTCCGGCCTAAGGGTCTCGCTGAACCTCGTGGTGTGGGCCTCGGGTACCGAGCTCTATGCGTCGGGCCATTTCCTGGTCGCCACGGGCAGTGATGATGACCTGTGGGCCCGAGAGTTTGATGCATAGGAAGCCATGATGTGGGACTGCCCCGAGGGAATTGAGGGTCGGCCGCCCCAATATGGCGTTGTAGGGGTACAGGATATCGACGACGTTGAAGGTGATGTCTTCACTCCTCACGTTGTCCTCCGGCCAAAGGAGACATGCATGCATATCTAGCCCAGCGCCCTCAGGGGCTGGCCTCCGAAACCCTACAGCGGAATTCTAGGGGGGCCTAAGCGACTTCGGGGGATCCCCATCTGGTACGAACAAAATATTCGCAGAGCTTCCTCCATCGACTAGGACGCGCTTAACGTCACATCATGCGATGGCGACTCGGATAACCAGGGGATCATGGTGGGTGAAATCTACACCCTCGGCATCAACGGGCGTGAAGGTGATTTCGTGATGTGCCCAGTCCGGCGGTGCCGGCGCCGGGTATGCCACCACGTGGTGTAGCCTCCGCGCATAGGCCTTCCACTGCCGCATAGAGGCGAACTCCAGCGAGGAGCCCCCGAAGATGACGTTTATAACCCTACGCTGGGCTCCCTCCGGGGTATAACTCCCCAGGACCCACATTACCCTGGGATGCTACTAAAACTGCTCTACAACTAGCCAATTTACAAGATAAATTAAACTGGCAACAATTACTAAACAAGATAATATAAGCGGAAACATAAACAACTAAGAAATCACAGGATACTGATAGCAATTCAATATTTAAAACATCCTCTAACATTTTAATCTAAAACATAGTTCACAAATTTAACATTATTAAGATGATGTAAACAAAGTTATGCAAATGTCTAGAATCCTTTCAACTTTATTACAGCATAGAAATATGATTCACGTGCATCAGTGAGGTACCACTCTACCCTTCCCATGCATGCTCAAAGTCCACCTGTAGGGAGGGGGAAACAAGGGTGAGATAAAATCTCAGCAAGCAAACTGTTTAACATGCTATTCAAACTACAAACAATTATACCTTATCATTTATAATTACATACTACCACAACCACAATTCATGTCCACAATTATTAAACCACCACAAACTTCCATGAATCATACCTCTTCAATTTCAGTTTTAATTGGCATATGAATGCAATCATTTTATCCACAATTAAATGCAATTGAAACATTTAATCTTCCACAATTGACAATGTTTATATCCTCAACCTCAAATTACCATCAATGACGGTAAAGTATTAGCAAATAAATCTTGTTTGACTACTTGAAAACATCAGCCACTATCACCACTAAAGGCAATAAAACATATGTAATGATCATCTCACATCCACAATTGCTATCAACAATTACCACATGAGGAAAGAATCTCATACCACAATCACAACCCTTACCATACATAAGGGACGAATCCCATTCCACGACCACATCCACAATCTTCATACCACAAATAGCTCATATGAGCCAATTCCACATTACAACTAGAAAGTTGTATATTCCACAAAATAACATCACCACAATATATTGCATATGTATGCAAATGAATCTTTCCACAATGCAATGCATGTGAATGCTTTCATGCTATGCTCCACATCACTCTTTCCAGGGCAGGAACTGCAATGCATCGTATTACGGCAATATACGATGCTTCCTGCGGGATAAGAGGTGCATCGTATTACGACAATATACGTTGCTGTACCGGTACGGTCGCGGCGACATCCACATATGCAAATGACATGATATGACATGAACGATATGAGAATTCATAAATCACATTAATTCATCCTCAAGGAGCATTATCATGTGTAGGGCCGAAATGGCAACAGAGGGGGGTGAATGGTGCTTTCTAATCCGCCCCCAAGTATCCACTCGCAAGTCTTACAGAAATTTCAGCATGCAACCAACATCCAAGGCTATTGACCTTCAAGTCAACACCCGGCCGACAGAAGGTCTTTAAACAAATCAAAACACCGGAGAAAATGAAGTCACACGGAAATTTCCAAGCTAAAAACAGCAATCTGAAATTGTTGTGACGGAGCAAAATAGGAGAGAGCAAAAAGGACTGCAAACAGCAACTACTTGCTGGCTGAAAACTGCAATTGCTAGACTTGATAATAGAGAACAAAAACTGCAATAGAGACCTGAACTAAAACTGAAACTAAGGACCAAAGGAAAGCTAAACATGCAGCCAACCGAAAGCTACAGGGATAAAGAAAAAGCAGCAGGAACCTGAGCAAGAGATAAAAGAACGTGCTTAGAACTGCAAGTGACTGCTCACATACTAGAAACCAAAAAGTACCAAAATGGTAGCAGTCCGACTGAGAAAGCAAATCAGCAAAAGAAAAGGAGAGGATATGGTCTAAGAGCTGTTGGTACAGCAAAACAAACTTTAGACAAAGCAGAGGAGCTGATCGGCAAAGCATTGAACAAAAAAAGACTGCATGGCTAAAATCTAGAAGAGTACAGGGAAGAAATAAAAACCAAAAAAAGATGGCAATCTTTTGATCAAGAGACCTATACTGCAAGCACTCTACTTCACGAAGTAATAATCAACTGCCAAGACAAAGTAATCTATGGGGACATGCTGCCGAGAACAAGATGAAATGCAGGGAAATCACTTGACAAAAACGGCAGAAGAAGCAAGTAGCTGAAACACAAAAGGAGTAAACAAAATGGAATCAAAGCACTTTAGACTCAGATAAACTCAAATAGATAAGAGATGTAGGATTACAAAATCAAGAGTTTATATCCATTTCATCCCCTCTATGAAATCATGCATCCCCATACACATGGACATTGAAGGGAAACCAAGAATACATGCTGGAGACAAGAACTCAAGCCATCCTCTCTAAAATCTCAAAATGGAGAGCCAAGGCCCTAAAACCCTAACTCTTACACACACTCTCTCAATCCTCAAGAACACCAAGAGCCTCACATGCTTCTTGGGAGGAACACAACCCACACAAAGGGATGAATGAGCTCTCAAAACCCTAACTCACTCTCAAGTGTCCTAAGGGGTATGCAGCCCCTCACCTCTATTTATAGCCCTTGGCTAACGGGTCTCCAACCCGTTACGCCGGCTAAACCCTAACGGAGCCGTCTCCCGCTTGTGCAGCCTTGCGAAATTCCCATTTCGCCCCTCCTCTGCAGTAAACTCCTCTGCAGGGATAAATAAAGACGTCGCTAGAACCCCGAACCCGCACAAACTCCTCTCCGCTCAACAATTCAGCAAATTACCCTCTGCAGTACTGCTTAATAATTTCGTATCTTTAAAAATAATGATCCAAATACAGTAAATGATATCTCCCTGGATTCTGTACTTAAAAGCCTATATTTTTTATGTAGAACACATATTTTTATTTTGATCACAGCGAGGGGTAATTTAATACCCAAAACAGAGGAAGGACTACATTCGGCAGATTGGACAGCGATATTCAATTGCGTCCCGACAGCGATCTGAGGGTCTCTGACTAGATTACCAGATTCTCTACAAATTTCTCAATTACGGCCATGAGCATAAAAATCATTTACTACCTAAAATTCACCGATTACCGTCGGTCTGTACCAATCTGCTCGCCTGACGAACAACAGTATTCCCGACCCTGTATCTCCCACATCCCATGGGAAAAAATTCCGACAAAATTACAGGAGACACACCTGGAAGTCCTCTCCATCTTTCCTTTTGGAAGAGTCCATAGGAAAAATCGTTTACTAGGGCAAAACTGCGCAAACAAATGCGCTGCATGATGCAATCTACAGGCAGACAGTAGCTAATCTCTAATCGGGCAATTAATCTATTAACTACCATCAAAATCCGTGCTAAGAACCCTAATTAATTTGAAAAATAGAGAGTTTGGGATGAGGAAAAATTATCTAGATAAAGGATCACCCCTCTTTTCTCCTCCTCTTCTTCTTCTCCTTCCTTCTCCTTTCTTTTCTTCCCTTTCCTCTTCTTCCTTCTTTTTCCTCCTTTGCATCAATGGAAAGTAGTCATGTGGGGAGGGGAGGCAAGAGGAGGGGTGTGGCGGCTGTGGGGTGGAAAGAGGGAGGGACCAAGGAGGGATTATAAAGGGGTGCTAGGGTTTGGGAGGGGGTACGGGCCCCCATTTGGGTTGGCTGGCCCAGAGCGGCTGGCCCACCCCTCCGGACAGCTCAAAATATTCAAATTAATTGTTTTAATTTATTTAATAAATTTTACAATATTCTACAATTCATATTTTTCCCTTCCCGCGATTTACTGAAAAACCGGCGATTCCGCGATTGTTTAAAAACTTACGCCGTAACGACGTTCGGGATATTACATTCTCCCCTCTTAAAAAAGGATTCATCCTCGAATCTCGCTTCTCAACCCACTAGACAAAGAACAATCAAGGAAAGAACATGATGCGGATACGCACATGCTTAGTACTTTTCAGGCGAATACATTATTTCATTGGAATTTCTTCTAATTGATGATGAACTTGGAATACTACCTCATGCTATTAATTTATGTATTCTTAGGTATGATTCATGTGAAGACTTGGGAGAGCAAAAGGGAGCAGCACAAGGACTTAAACTACAAGTTTTGGATACAATTTTCAAGCCAAATTCGGATCTCCCACGTGCTCAATCCAATTCAAACTCGGACTCAGAATTTAATTCGGATTCGGTTCGGGACAGCCTGACAGGCAGTTACTAAAAAGGCCATAACTTTCACAAACGGAGTCCGATTCAGGTGTTCTTGTACTCGTTGGAAAGATAATTTCAAGGGCTATGCAATAGATCTGGCCCCACCTTCAAATTCATCACGGCTTAAAAGTTATGACCGAAACATTTGTGACGGCTTAATTTTAGGTTTTTCCTTTTATGTGAGTTTGTTTCCAAATACATGTAGGGATAAGTTGGAGTTGGTTTAGGACCTCTTGGTCAGCCATGAGGTAGATAGGGAACTGTATATTAAGGGTTAGGCTCCCATTGTAAGGGAGACCACGTTTGAGAATAATGAATCTACTAAAGTTTGTTCGAGTTTAGCATTGCTACCGAAGTTCCATAGGGAATTAGGAGTGATTTTCTTCAATCAAGATCGTTTAACCTTTCCATTGGGAATTGGGAGCGCGATGTAACTTCATCGGTGGTCGTGAAGTTCAGCACGTGTGGTTGGGCGAATTATAGAGTGCTAACTCTTGCATTGGCAACGGGAGATCACTACGGTTCATCAAATCCAGGTGAGTATCTTGATCCTACGTCGAGAAGATCGGGCGACCCCGTATCATCTTGGTATCAGAGCGCGGTTTACTCGGTAGGATTATTTACCCTTAGTTTTACATTTATTTACTTTTGTTCCTATAGTCCATTAAAACCAAAATTGCCACAAAAAAATCCAAACCCTAGTTTTTGCATCTGTTAATTTTGTGAGTTTTGTTAGGTTTTGATCCATTAGAATTTTGTTTAGGTGCTGACCGTTCGTGTTTATTTGTGTAGCTTAATCTTTGTGTCCAATCCAAAATCCAAAAAAATCTCTTGCTGATATTTTTTTCATCAATTGAGACTAGCTGTTGAATATTGTATCTAGGGCTGCTCTTGAGTATTTTACACTTTGCTAAATATTTGTGACCCGCAAAAAAAATCAAAGGAATGATTAAAGCTAGTTCGGCCTTTACAAAAAAAAGAAGAAAAGAAAAAAAACATGGCCGAATTTGGGTGAGTTCCTTGTCCATAAATTCAGATTGTGTGATTTAATTTCTTGAGCAATCTCGTGCCCTTACATTGATATCATTGCAATTGGCTAGCGTCTCTCCTAGTACTTGGTGCAAAACGAGCTATCTAATTTTTAATTTCAGATTGCCTCTAGTTAGCTCATTCCTTTGTTTGCATCAAGTCACATTGAGCTTTGCGTGTGCGTTCATATACTTCACTTAAATCTTTTGGATCAGCACTTAGGCAAAATATTCTAGGTTGGATTGTTACTTAACTTACAACATCAAGAATTTCAGATTTTAGGATACACACTTCCATACCAAGCTCCGCCATATAACCGTTGTTGTGTAAGTAGTGAACACTCTTGAATTCGCTTAATCATCACGTTCTTTGTTGTCACTTCTACCGGTGTAAGTTTTATTGGCCTTAATTCACTTGAAGTGTAAGAACTTTACTTGAGAGAGAAAACAGTGAGATTGAGTGATTTCCACAAAGCATTATTCTACATAGCTACTTGTTTCTTGCATAGCTAACCATATCAGGTGGAGGAGAACACCATGATGAGAGTGGTGAGACAAATGAAACTCAAGCATTCGTTAAGCAATATCAATTTGGGGCATTCCGTGAACACTTTCAACGTGAGCTACGCCAAGGGATCGATCAACTCCATGAAAAGCATGATGCTTTTGCTGATCAAATTGCACGAAAGATGCAAAACATGGAGATACAAGCTGATGAAAATATGCACCAATTGCGGGAGGACATTGGATCCCTCACTAGGCTCATACAAGCTCGCAATGGTGGCGATGAAGCAAGTGTTCAAGGAGGAGACGCTGCTGCACATGTACCTCCTGAACCGCAACATCGAGTGGCTGCCAACGTGGTGCGTCCACCACATATTGGAGGACGAGGAGGCCATGGAGGGCGTGGCCAAGGCCTAGGTGGTGGTCGTGGTGGTGCTGCACATGCGATGGAATGGGATGGTGATTTTGCTTTGCATTACAATGACCACTATCGTCGTCCACGCAATGAAGATGATGGATTGGGCAAGCTCAAGTTTTTCATGCCCAAGTTTGTAGGTGGAACTGATCCCGAGGAGTATCTCACTTGGGAATTGAAGGTTGACAAAATATTCTGTATGCATCACTATACGGATGAGAGAAAGAATCTATGCTTTGGATTGGTGGGAACAAGTCATTACTCAAAGAGCTGAGAATGGAGCAGACCCTGTGGCATCATGGCAAGAGATGAAGCGAGAAATGAGAGACTGTTTTGTTCCTCGTCATTACAAGCATGATCTATTTGATAAATTGCAGAATATGAAGTATGAGAAGAGACTTTTGGAGAAGCATACAACACAGTTCTATCCAAATCCATACTTCAGTTCGTATGCCGCTACTGGTGTATCATGTGAGAAGATGACCGAGCATGAGACTTTCCCTTCGGTCGAGGAGACATGTAGTGCTCCATTGCTACAAACAACACTTGAGATGTATCAAAACCCTTGTAAGGATGAGTGCCACATAGCCAAATTGAGTGAGAGTGATAAAAACAGTGAGTTGTGTGATTCCACCAAACATGAGGTTGAGAGCATCCAAATTGAGAGTGAGAGAAATACACAAAAAGAAAAGAGGGAAAGAGATGATAGGAAAAGTGATATTACTTTTTATACTAACAACTTACTCTCTACTTCTAGTGTTGCTTCTCATGTTATGCAGGTTGACATTAAAGCTGAGGAGTCGAATGTTCCACAACCGGTACCATTGGAAGTCAAAGATAAGAAGATAACCACAGTTGAAGATGAAGTACTTGCTGCCCTGTTGTTACATTATAATGATTTAATACCTACAACACCTACATCAACTGAGGAGAACAATAAAGGTACAATATTGGTGCTGATAGTAATTGTGAAACAGTGAGTACTTGTGAGAACTCATATATACGAATGAAAATTCCATGTTCTGAAATTTCTTTGCTCAATTTACAAAATGTGGAATTGATTACTCATAAGGAAGTTCTCACGAGAATATCTCCTGATGATTCTTTATATTATATCATGTTTGATGACACTAAAGAACTATCTAGTGTGATTGAGAATGTTGCTGAAATTTTATGTTTAAAGTTACTAGTTAGTAACTATGCATATACATATAAGTTCAATTTGATTGGAAATTATGGTATAGATGATAAGTTTTATGTTTACCGAATATGCATTACATGTGACAAGTTTGCTGAATTGAAATTGCATATTTTGGATAAACAACCTTCTGTGACATATCATGATCACAATGAGATGAGTTTCAACAATAGTGTTGCATGTTTCAAAAGATTTTTTAAGCCTACTTATTCATCCTTTAATGTACAATCATGTACAAATAATCAGAGTAGCGCAGTTGAAGCATGGAAGGAACTAAAAATTTGCTCCCCCATATTTGAACAACGTAATTTGGTTTGGCCCATTAATGACTTGTCCATGTGCCTAGCAAAGTCGAGGACGACTTTTTCTTATGGGAGGGAGAATGATATGAAAGACAATGTTGTAATGTATACATCTTATGATTGCTGTTATATTAATTTGTTTGTGTGGAACAACGAGAATGACACGATAATTGATTCATACATATACCATGCATATGTGTTGTTCTTTTTATCTACTACGCCTTCAGATGTTATTGATATGCTAAGCAAAAGAAGTGCTGATGACAAATATATATACCATGCATATACGTTGTATTCTTTGCTTAGTACAATTTCAGGTTACCAAAAGCCGAGGACGGCTTTTCTTGAAGAAGGGGAGGATGATGCGGATACGCACATGCTTAATACTTTTCAGGCGAATACATTATTTCATTGGAAAGAAGTATTGAGCCGCATTAAATATTGTCAGGTGAATTTGTTTCTTAAGGAATTTCTTTTAATTGATGATGAACTTGGAATACTACCTCATGCTATTAATTTCTGTATTCTTAGGTATGATTCATGTGAAGACTTGGGAGAGCAAAAGGGAGCAGTACAAGGACTTAAACTACAAGTTTTGGATAAGATTTTCAAGCCAAATTCGGATCTCCCACGTGCTGAATCCAATTCAAACTCGGATTCAACTCAGAATTCAATTCGGATTCGGTTCGGGACAGCCTGACAGGCAGTTACTAAAAGGTCATAACTTTCACACATGGAGTCCGATTCAGGTGTTCTTGTACTCGTTGGAAAGATAATTTCAAGGGCTATGCAATAGATCTGGCCCCACCTTCAAATTCGTCACGGCTTAAAAGTTATAACCGAAACATTGTGACGGCTTAATTTTAGATTTTTCCTTTTATGTGAGTTTGTTTCCAAATACATGTAGGGATAAGTTGGAGTTGGTTTAGGACCTCTTGGCCAGCCATGAGGTGGACAGGGAACTATATATTAAGGGTTAGACCCCCATTGTAAGGGAGACCACGTTTGAGAATAATGAATCTACTAAAGTTTGTTCGAGTTTAGCATTGCTACCGAAGTTTCATAGGGAATTAGAAGTGATTTTCTTCAATCAATATCGTTCAACCTTTCCATTGGGAATTGGGAGCGCGATGTAACTTCATCGGTGGTCGTGAAGTTCAGCACGTGTGGTTGGGCGAATTATAGAGTGCTAACTCTTGCATTGGCAACGGGAGATCACTACCGTTCATCAAATCCACGTGAGTATCTTGATCCTACGTCGAGAAGATCGGACGACCCCGTATCAGAACAACCAAAGAATAGAGCATCGCAAGGATAGAACATCCCAAGGGAATAACAACTACGGGTTCTCATCCGCCTCGAAGAATTTAGGTCCTTCTTCTACATTTGAACTTCAAGCTCCCACGTCATCTCCTGTTCGGACTGATTCGTCAAGAGGGCCGCCATATCAACTCCGTCGAGTCCACGACATGCGCGGGCCAACGCCGAGCACCTATAACTCTGAGCGGAAGCATAATTCCCCGCCACAATTATCAAGCCTCTATCTAATACCATCCTACTTCTTAAAGTTTTTCCTCTATTTATTATAATCGGGATAATACATTGTACCCCTTTTAAAGAATTCAACCACAGATTTCACTCATAACATTACTTGAAGCACAAACAATAACTGTTACAAATGTAACACAACCATAAGAAGAATGAAGCATTCTCAAGCAACGTACTAGCAACCAGCTTTCCTTCAAAGGACCACGGTCCAAATCAAAGAATTCACAACAAAACCATTCACACTCTCCAAATAGACATTTGGAGAATCCACCCTGCACAACCAAGAGTGAAAATCACTCGACAGACCAAAACGATCTTTTTCTTTTCCTAACTGGAAAAGAATATACCACAACATATAACAATTCAATTTGCAGATGACCTCTGCCATAAACACACAGTTTAAACAAGAATCGAGAGAGCTTATTACTGCTCGAGATATTATTAATTTCCCAATCCATTCCACTTAAAAAAATTAACTTCCTTGAACCAAGGATTTCCAAATCATCGCCCAACACACCAACTAGATGCCATACACCTCTTAAAGGACTTTGCAACCCAAATTAACTACCCCTTTCTTGGAGAGGCAAAAAGAAGTAAATTCCAGCACAAAGGAAAAAGTTACCATCTCCAATAAACACAAGACCAGAAGAAGTAGCAATAAATCTTGGACAACAAAAAATAAGATCACAGCTGAAGGCACATGCCTCCTCAAGATGAAGAATATCAAATCTCAACCAATAAGAATACAATATTGCCATTCGAGCATAAGAAGCTCTTATGCGGCGAAAATATTGCAATTTGAGCTCAAGTAACTCTTATGCGGCGAGAATAAGAAGTCAAACACACCTCAAAAAAATGCACAACTTGACTTCAACCTTCAATACTATTACCGCACTCTTTCTTTTAACAAGAAGACAACTTCCATTGATTATGGTATTACCTTGACAATTCCAACAAAAGAGGTTTGAAAACCGCAACACATTAATTCCTTAAGAACTAATAAAACCTCTCAATATGACACTTTGCTTAAAACAATTTCAGCTGCCACATAAGTCATGAGATCAAAAAGATCGCTTACACAAATATCAAAACTTTTGATTTAAATAGTATCATGGAAGTTATCAAATTCTTTTATTTATAGAACATGCAACATTATCATCACAACCACATACTGACCATCATGCTATCATTAGAATAATACATTCTTAACAAGCATCATCATATCCTCAAATCCCTTAACAAACTTTTCCAATAGAAACACAAGAAATCACTTCATCATATTATTTAAATAAGATTGCAACTACTTGATCTAGGAAAACATAGTGCATAAGCCACATAATAGAATAAAGCTCTTAAACAAGATGATACTAGAACATGGCAATCTCGCAATTCATATATTCAATTCTTATTGATGCTCAACTCTAATTTAGCATAAATTGATTGTACTCTAGTCATTACTAGCAATAATTGATTATTATTTTATCATAACAACATTCATGATCCTAACTCCGTTTTACAATCATAAAACAATCATGAGCATAGATTCAGTATCCCACCATACGTTCAGAAATTAGAACGAAATAACTTTAAACTTCGATAATACCAGCTTTGTAAGACAAGATTCTACAAGTCAATACATCACCCTTCCTCTATTTCTTTATACATATTTCAACAATCTAGCATGATGAAAGATAGATGAAAATAGCAATTGTACATGCTCATAAAGTATCTAATGAAGGACAGATTAAAGGTCAACATTACCAACGCAATATTCCAACACCTCCTTACTTAATAATTCTAAACAGTTAGATTAATTACTAGAGACAAAAATAATTCAATTTATCCAACATGATAGAAATTTAAACAATCATAATAATCATTCCAATTCTTTTGCACACTCCTCAATAACTCCATGAGTTCCAATCATATACAAACAATTTCTTAATCACAGTTCTTCAATAAACTATTACAAGGCAATATCAAATTAATCAACTACACTTCCAAGGATGCTAGTTGAAATTAATTATGCACCGCACTAACATCTCAACTTGATAATTCATGCCCTATGAATTGGTTTATATGATTACCACCTTCCACTTAAGCATAGCAAAACACCACAAATGGTTTTAACACTCTCTTTCAGAAAGGAGTGGAAATAAACTTCAACACTCAAAATAATCTAAAAGAGATACATAGATCCAGTGCTTTAACATATTAATGAGTTTGTAACATAACACTTTCATTAATAAAAATAACAAGCGGACCAATGAGTCATGATTCACAATAAGACAAAACTCGCACGAAGGGACCATCCTTACAAATCAACAATATTTACAAGGAGCAATAGTGTCTCAATGTTCCGAAAAGAAACAATAATTGTTTCAAGGAATAGGTAGAGACCAATTGCAAAACAACAACTGCAATGAACCACAATCTCAAGAGAAATTTATTAACTGTAATAGGCCAAGAATTGGCCAAAATCCACTCAAGGAATATAACAACTTTTCTAGAGAAACTCACTTACAATATTTGCAATTAAGTTACCTGAGATAACCGCATTGCTAATCTCTATGCTACAAACAGTGGTATAACCTGACAATGCCAAGACAGCAAATACAACCTCTACATCTTATCATTGACTATTTTCACACATAACAGTCATAGGAGCAAATCATAATCATACAAGATTATCTCATAATGTAAATCATTAATACAACATGTCAAAAGCATAAATAAAATACTTGACCCATCCCATCCTACTGTGCACCAGTGTGTCAATTTAATAATTTAATTACTACGGACCTAAAGCCCGCTCTGATACAACTGTAACACCCCAGGACCCACATTACCCTGGGATGCTACTAAAACTGCTCTAGAACTAGCCAATTTACAAGATAAATTAAACTGGCAACAATTACTAAACAAAATAGGATAAGCGGAAGCATAAACAACTAAGGAATCACAGGATAGTGATAGCAATTCAATATTTAAAACATCCTCCAACATTTTAATCTAAAATATAGTTCACAAATTTAACATTATTAAGATGATGTAAACAAAGTTATGCAAATGTCTAGAATCCTTTCAACTTTATTACAGCATAGAAATATGATTCACGTACATCAGTGGGGTGCCGCTCTACCATTCCCATGCATGCTCAAAGTCGACCTGTAGGGAGGGCGAAACAAGGGTGAGATAAAATCTCAACAAGCAAACTATTTAACAGGCTATTCAAACTACAAATAATTATACATTATCATTTATAATTCCACACTATCACAACCACAATTCATGTCCACAATTATTAAACCACCACAAACTTCCATGAATCATACCTCTTCAATTTCAGTTTTAATTGGCATATGAATGCAATCATTTTGTCCACAATTGAATGCAATTGAAACATTTAATCTTCCACAAACCACAATAGATTAATCGTCAACATTTAATCTTCCACAATTGACAATGTTTATATCCTCAACCTCAAATTACCATCAATGACAGTAAATCATTAGCAAATAAATCTTGTTTGACTACTTTAAAACATCAGCCACTATCACCACCAAAGGCAATAAAACATATGTAATAATCATCTCACTACTTTAATAATTCTCACATCCACAATTGATATCAACAATTATCACATGAGGAAAGAATATCATGCCACAATCACAACCCTTACCATACACAAGGAACGAATCCCATTCCACGACCACATCTACAATCTTCATACCACAAATAGCTCATATGAGCCAATTTCACATTACAACTAGAAAGTTGTATATTCCACAAAATAACATCACCACAATATATTGCATATGTATGCAAATGAATCTTTCCACAATGCAATGCATATGAATGCTTTCATGTTATGCTCCACATCACTCTTTCCAGGGCAGAAATTGCAATGCATCGTATTACGGCAATATACGATGCTTCCCGCGGGATAAAAGGTGCATCGTATTACGGCAATATACGATGTTGCACCGGTACAGTCGCGGCTAGGTGCGGCGACATCCACATATGCAAATGACATAATATAACATGAATGATATGATAATTTATAAATCACATTAATTCATCCTCAAGGAGCATTATCATGCTCACAACATATCCACATCCACCAAATGTTATTTTCGTGTTCCACATTATAACATTAAGCAAAAATTCCACATGTCTACTAGCAAAATGTCAACTTATCAATTGATCAATACTTGCTAGCTTCTCCACAATTAAAATATCAAGCAATCATGACATAATGTATCAAATTACGATAATAATAATATAAATTGCAAGTAGAAGGAATAACAAGTTAAACGGTTGCAACCACCGCTACGTTCACTTGCCTCAATCTGATGAAGCAAAGTAAAATCAAGAGCGCTCAGGGACAAGACCACCTGTCCAAAAGATAACTCTTAGCACACAGCCACAGCATACAAACACGACTAAAATAAATAAAGACGTTGCTAGAACCCCGAACCCGCATAAACTCCTCTCCGCTCAACAATTCAGCAAATTACCCTCTGGCAGCGCTGCTTAACAATTTCGTATCTTTAAAAATACTGATCCAAATATAGCAAATCATACCTCCCTGTATTCTTTACTTAAAAGCCTACATTTTTCATATAGAACACATATTTTTATTTTGAAATATAGCAAATGATCACCCCTCTTTTCTCCTCCTCTTCTTCTTCTCCTTCCTTCTCCTTCCTTTTCTTCCCTTTCCTCTTCATCCTTCTTTTTCCTCCTTTGCATCAATGGACAGCAGTCATGTGGGGAGGGGGAGGCGCAAGAGGAGGGGGGTGTGGCGGCTGTGGGGTGGAAAGAGGGGAGGGGCCAAGGGAGGAGGTTTATAAAGAGGTGCTAGGGTTTGGGAGGGGGTACGGGCCCCCATTTGGGCTGGCTGGCCCAAAGCGGCTGGCCCACCCCTCTGGACAGCCCAAAACATCTAAATTAATTATTTTAATTTATTTAATCTATTTTACAATGTTCTACAATTCATATTTTCCCTTCCCGTGATTTACCGAAAAACTGGCGATTCCGCGATTGTTTAAAAACTTAGGCCGTAACGACGTTCGGGATATTACACGGGGCTTGAATCCGCAGGGGACCTTCCTGAGCTTGCTGCACGTGGGCTTGAATCCATAGGGGGGCCTCCTGAGGCTGCAACCCCTGATCCTGGATCCGCATGAGGCCTTCCGGGGGTTGCTGAACGTGGGCCACGACGAGTGCCCGTACTTCGAGGTTTCTATCCCTAGCGACGCTCTGTCGAAGTGCCGCGATGGTGGTGCACGCGCGCGTGTCGTGGCTACCTCGACCATGTACCTCGCACCACTGGCCGTGATGCTGGTCGTCGTATTCCACGCGGGTCCTATCATCATGACCCTGGCCGTGCCCCCGGCCCCGGCGAGCCCTGCCGCCGTGGCCAGCGGGGGTGTTGTTTTCAGAGCCACCCTCAATGTCGAAGACATGGCGGGCTCTCCGAGACTTCTGTTGGCCGCGCTTAGGCTTGTCTTCCGACGAGTCCTTGTGCTGGGCATCCTGCGCTCGGAGGCGTCCTTGGATGGATCCTGCTTACGCTTGCCCATCGAGGAGCCTTCCTTTGGCGAATCTCCGCTTTTCGCCGTGCCCTCTGCCTGATTGGCGTCGGAGTCATCACCTTGGCGCCTCCGCGCGTCTTCTTCTGCGCTGGCGTACTCTTCCATCTTGTCAAAGAGCTTCGCCACCGTTTTGATTGGCTTTCACGCATTTTATTCGGCCAGCGGCCCCGGGCGGAGGCCCTGTACCATTGCGTTGATGATGGTTGTCTCATTGACAAACTTGACCTAGCAGCGGACCTTCGTGAAGCACTTGAAGTATTCCCGGAGCTTCTCCGAAGGCTTTTGCTTGACCGCGAAGAGCTGATCCGCGTCGACTCGCTCGATGTAGTTCCCCTGGAAGTTGTTATAGAGGCGGTCGCGGATCTGTTCCCATGCATAGATGGAGTTTGGCTCGATGGTGTAAAACCAAGAGAGTGCCACCCCCTGTAACGCGAGGGGATCCCCTTCGTCTTCGTGGTATCATCTCTGCCTGTAGCTTCGATGGCGGTCTCGTACGCATGCACGAACTCTCGAGGGTCCGTGTCGCCTTTGTACGGCTCGATGGCGCTAGGGAACTTGAAGTCCTCTGGCCATGCCGACAGCTGCAGGCCCGCCGAGAGTGGAGACTCTGGGTCCACGCGTCGCAGCGGGACGCGGCTGGACATGGGGGCATCGCGGCTATCCACCCGCTCTGGCGTGGGCTCCGGCGCGACCACCAACGGGATCTGCTGACTCCGAGCCTCTTGCATATCTCGCACGGCTCCACGGAGATCCGCTAACTCCTGCTGGAGCATACCGATGGCTGTCAGCAGGGCATTCTCCACCGTTGGCACAGCCGGGGCAGTCGGCGCACCCAGTCGTGCTGCGGGACAGCGGCGACCACGACTTGCGCTCCCGGGTTGCCCGACGCGCCGACGCGGTGGACTCTGGAGTCAGCGATGAGGCCAGCATTACCGCTGGAAACGCTCGCCACTCTCGCACCGGGTGTAGGGATGACAGTCAGGTCAACTTGGGCGTTGACGTTGCCGCTCCCAACTACCCGGTCGATGTTGCCAGTGTCGACCGTCACACTGGTGGTGGGGTCGGTCGTCGCGCGCGGGGTGGTGCTGGCCGTCGCGCTAGTGGTAGCGAGGTTGATCGTCACGCGCGGGGTGGTGTCGGCTGTCGTGGCAGTGGTAGCAGAGTCGATCTTCGCGCCATGAACATCGACGTTCGTGGCTGCTGCGCCCGTGCCGTCGTCCACGCCCGCGACTGCCAACGCCGAGGCCCTGGTGTTGATGCGGGATTCCATCGTGCTCCCCTTTTCCTTCTTTGGTGCCATCCTTCTTCGGATCTTAAGGCTTGCTCTTGTCCTCCCCACGGACGGCGCAAACTGTTATGGTTACAGACCAAACAGAGAGAGAGATATGGTAGTGGAGAGTTAGGTGAGCAATGCTTAGGGTTTCCCCATGGCATGTATGGTATATATATATATATCCACATTGGGAGTATTTTTACAACGGTACTGTAACACCCCAGGACCCACATTACCCTAGGATGCTACTAAAACCACTCCACAACTTGCCAAATTACAAGATAAAATAATCTGGCAACAATTACTAATCAAGATAGTATAAGCGGAAGCATAAACAACTAAGGGAAAACAGAATAATGATAACAATTTAAATATTATAATCAACTTCAACATAATAACCAAAGAACACTTCACAAATTTAATGTTATTAAGTTGAAATAATCATCGACAATATAGCTAAGCAAAAGACTAGAAACCTTTCAATATTATTACAACATAAAAATATGATCCAAGTGCATCAGTGTGGTTCCGCTCTACCCTTCCCATGCATGCTCAAAGTCCACCTGTAGGGAGGGGGAAACAAGGGTGAGATAAAATTTCAATAAGCAAACAATTTTACAGGCTATTCAAACTACAAACAATTATACATCAACATTTATAATTCCATACAACCACAACCGCAATTCGTGTCCACAATTATTAAACCACCACAGACTTCCATGAGTCATACCTCCTCAATTTCAGATTTAATTGGCATATGAATGCAGTCATTTTATCCACAAATAAATACATATGAATGCTTTCATGCTATACTCCACATCACTCTTTCCCAGTAGGATAAGAGGTCCATCGTATTACGGCAATATACGATGATGTACCGGTACGGTCGTGGCTAGGTGCGGCGACATCAACATATGCAAATGTCATGATATGATATGAATGATATGATACTCATAAATCACATGAATCCATTCTCAAAGGAGCATCATCATTCTCACAACATATCCACATCCACCACATATTATTTTCATATTCCACATTATCACATTAAGCAAAAATTCCACGTGACTACAAGTAATTTATCCAAACATATCAATTGATCAATAATTTCTACCATCACCACATTTAGAAAATCATGCAACCATGGCATAATGTATCAAAATACAATAATCATGTAACGAGTTAAACGGTAGCACATATGCTACGTTTACTTGCCTCTACCGACGAAGCGAAGCAAATCACAAGCGCTTAGGAGCAAAACCACATGTTCAAAAGGTATCTCTCAGCACAATGCTACAGCATACAAAGCGTGACTTAAAAATTAAAGATGTCGCTAGAACCCCGAACCCACACATACTCCTCTCCGCTCAATGATTCAACAATCTACCCACTGCTGCAGCACTGCTTATATTTTTGTATCTTTAAAAATATTAATCCATTTACAGGAAAAGATATATATCTGGTTTCCTCACTTAAATGTCTTCATTTTTCGTGTATATCACATATTTTTATTTTAATCATACCTAGGTGTAACTTAATGCACAAAATAGAGGAAGTTCGCTGTTCCGTCAATCTGGACAGCAAGATTCAAATGCGTCCCAACCAAAGTACAAGGATCCAAAAAATATATTTTATATTCAGCAGCTAGATTACTGAATTCCCTACATTTTTCTCAATTGCGACCATAATCATAAAATCATTTACTACTCCTAAATCACAGTTGAACAACAGTCTGTCCCAATCTGCTTCCCTGACAGACAGCGGTGGTCCCGACCCTGCTACTCCCAGATCCCACAGCCAAATATTCTGAAACAAATACAGAAGATGGGTCTTGAAGTCCTCTACAATTTTCCTTTTGGGAATATCCGCAGAAAAAATCGTTTCATGGGTCCAAACCGCGCAAACAGATGCGCTGCGCGAATTGATCTACAGGCAGAAAGCAGGTAATTTCTAATCAGGCAATCAATCTATTAATTCCCTTCAAATTCCTTACCAAGAATCCTAATTACTCTATAAAACATAGGGTTTAGGATGGGGAAAAATTAACTAGATGATCCCTTGGGATCACCCCTCTTCTTTCCTCCTCTTCTTCTTCTTCCATCTCTTCCCTTTCTTCTCCTTCCTTCACCTTTCACCTTGGCTCCAATGGCAGCAGCAGGGGGGCACAATCCTGGAGGGCAGGGGTGGCCAAGGGGTGGAGGGAGAGGGGGGGTGGCGGCTGGACAAGGGGAAAAGGGGGAAGGGGGCTAGGTTAGAAAGGGGGGTTGCGGCCAAAAGGGGGGTGCGGCCACCCCCTTGGGCCTTGGCCCAGGGCGGTCAGCCCGCTCCTCAGGCAGCCCACTCAGAGGTCCTCTGGACGTTTCAGTTTGAGAGGGAGGCTATGTGGGAGCTTGAGGATCAAATACGAAAGAAGTACCCCGAGCTCTTCAAGGCTGGTGAGTACTCGAAGTTGTGGTTCTGTGTTTTCTGTGGATTGCTCTTTTTTGTTGTTCTCTTGATTTGTGGTTTGAGGAGTTAGATTCGAGGACGAATCCTTTTTAGGTGGGGAGAATGTAATATCCTGGTCGTCGTTACGGTGTAAGTTTTTAAAATAATCGCGGAGTCGCCGGTTTTTCGGTAAATTGCGGGAAGGGAAAAATAAAAATTGTGGAACAATATAAAATGAATAAAATAAATTAAAAATTAAATAAAAACCCAATGATGGTCTTATTCCTCAATACCCGCTCTGAAGTATCCAAGATACGCTCTGGTCGACTCTCCACTGTGAGATCCTGGTCCACCGTGACCTGCCCTAGGTCAATCTTGTGCTCGGGATCCCGTAAATATTTCCTCAGCACAGAAACATGTAAGACATTGTGCACACCACTCAATGAGCTTGGCAGCTGTAATATCCTGAACGTCGTTATGATGTAAGTTTTTAAACAATTGCGGAATCGCCGGTTTTTCGGTAAATCGCGGGAAGGGAAAATATGAATTGTAGAACATTGTAAAATGAATTAAATAAATTAAAATAATTAATTTGGATATTTTGGGTTGTCCAGATGGGTAGGTCAGCCAGCCGAAATGGGGGCCCGTACCCCCTCCCAAACACTAGCATCTCCCTTTATAAACCCTCCTTTCCCCTCCCTCTTTCCACCCTACAGCCACCACCCCACCCCTTTGGGCACCTCCCCTCCCCTCTTCCTGCCATTGGTGCCCCCAAGTGCTGCTGCCACTGGAGGAGAAGAAAGGAGAAGGAAGGAGAAGAAGGAAGGAGAAGGAAGGAGAAGAAAGAAGAAGAAGAGGAGGAAAAAAGTGGGAGAAAATATTCATCTTGGTAATTTTTTCACATCCCAAACCTTCTGTTTTTATGAAAAATTAGGATTCTTGGCACGGATTTTGATGGTAGTTAATAGATTAATTGTCCGATTAGAGATTAGCTGTTGTTTGCATTTAGATTGATTCGCACAGTGCGTCTGTCCTCACGGATTTGACCTAGTAAACGAGTTGTCCTGCAGACTCTCCCAAAAGGAAAACTGTAGAAGACTTCCATATGCGTCTCTTGTAATATGTTTGTAATTTTCGGCCGTGGGATCTGGGAGATACGGGGTCAGGAATACAGTTGTTCGCCAGGCGAGCAGATTGGTACAGACCGACGGTAATTTGGGGATTTGAGGTAGTAAATGATTTTATTGCACATGGCCGTAATTGAGAAAATTGTAGATAATCTGGTAGTCTAGCGGCTGTAGAAATTTCATAATTTTTAAACCCCTGTAGTGTTGCTGGGATGCGATTGAACATTGCTGTCCAATTTACCAGAACAGAGTTCTTCCTCTGTTTTGGGCATCAAATTACCCTTAGATGTGATCAAAATAAAATATGTGTTCTACATGAAAATTGTAGGTTTTTAAGTCATGAATCCGGAGAGGTATCATTTGCTATATTTGGATCATTATTTGTAAAGATACGAAATTGTGAAGCAGTGCTGCTGCAGAGGGTAATTTGCTGAATTGTTGAGCGGAGAAGAGTTTGTGCGGGTTCAGGGTTCTAGCGATGTCTTAATTATTTTAGTCAAGTTTGTATGCTGTGGTTGTGTGTTGAGAGTTGTCTTTTGGACAGGTGGTCTTGTCCCTAAGCGCTCTTGATTTTACTTCGCTTCATCGGATTGAGGCAAGTGAATGTAGCGGTGGTTGCTACCGTTTGACTTGTTATTCCTTCTACTTGCAATTTACATTATTATCTTAATTTGATACATGATGCTATGATTGCATGATATTTTAATTGTGGAGTTGATATCTGAGAGACCATGTGGTGGTCATCCCATGTGTATGATGAGTAATTGACATCGTTTTAGGAAAGTCGAGTTTGAGTTGGTTGGTTCGGACCAAGACGTTGCGCGGTGTAACGGGCTCGGTCGAAGACGGCGGAGATTCGATGTGGTTGCGAGGCGTACACGACAAGGAGCGCGGAAGCTTCCCGGAAGGTGCAGGAGGGGCGAAATGGTGATTTCGCGAGGCTGCGCAAGCGGGAGCGGGCTCCGTTCAGGTTTAGCCGACGTAACGAGTTGGAGACCCGTTAGCCAAGGGCTATAAATAGGAGTTGAGGGCTGCATACCCCCTCATCCATTCAATGACTTTGGGAGTTGGTGTTTGCTTTGTACTTTCTCTTTTGTTTGGAGTTGTTGAGAGAGTGCACTGAGTTGGGGCTGTCTCCTGCGTGAGTCCCTCCCCGGTGTAAGCAGGCAGTGAGTGAGTGGTGTTCTTGGTTTGTATGAGATGGGTTGTAAGGTAAACCCTGGGTAATTATTCATGTCTGCTCTTCATGACTTGAGTTGTTCTTCTGTGATTTGCTATGGCCTCTAGTTATTTTCCTTGACAGTTATGTTCTGTCTTCTGCCTCTCTCTATTGGATTTCTGTTTGAGCCATTTCTCTGTTTCCTGATAATTTGAGCAGATTTCTTGAGAAAATAGGTTTTGTTTATTGGCTCTGTGATGGGATTTGTTCCCAAGACCATTTGGTCAAATAGATGCCCAAGAGCCAAATGGGAGAATAAAAAATTACTCTTTGCTTTCTAGCATTTCAGTTTTACTCTGTTTTTCCCTGTAGCTAGGGTTTCTTGTCAGAGGAGTTTTGGCTCACTTGTTTTTGCTTTAGCAAATGGCTTGAGATTTATGTGAGCTAGCCCTGAAGTCTTGTCCAGGTATATTTCCAAGCCTCATGTGCAAAAGATTGAAAAATCATGAGAAAACTGAAAAACTGTCGCATTCTCAATTGAGTCTTTAAGTTGTTCTCAGATTTCATTTCTTTGATCTTTTGATATGGAATTTCCTTCCCTGAAGTCTCTATGTTATTTAGTTTGTATTCCTGAAAATTTGTCCCAAAAAGAGCAAGAAGTCTTTTGGAAATTTCCCTGGCTGCAGATGTCTACAGTATTTACTGCATAACCTTTTTGTTTCGGCAGCTAATCAAGATTTCAAGTCTTGGCTCGACTGCAGTCTCTCTTCTCTCTTTTGTCTCTCGGCTGCAGTCTGCATTTTTCCTCTGGCGTCGGTTGAACAGCCTTGTAACTCTTCTTTGAAATCTCTGTTGTATGATTAAATTGATACCGCAGTCAGTCCGATCATTTTGCTGAAAATTTGTGTATTGCAGACTGAACTCTACTCTCTCGCTGGCTCTTTTTCTTTCTGCATTTCAGTCTGGATAGTGTACAGACTGTGATCTGCAAGAATTCTTTGGCTATTTCACTTCTTATCATCTCCTGCATGTCTCGAATTCTTTTGAGTTACTTTGTCCAGACTTTTGTCAGGTGGCAACAATCTGTTCTTTGCAGGTCTTCTGATTGCTCTGCCTTTTCCGTTTGCTTTTATTTGGGTTTGCCTTTCTTCTTTTTGGCTGTCTTTGGTCTCAGTATTTGAATCTGGTTTTTGACTAAATCCATGACCTTTGTGTCTTTTGCCTTTCAGTCTTCAGTTTTAGCCTGGCTGTCTTCAATTGCCTGTTTTAGTTAGTGTGACCACAGGAAAACATCCTACGGCCGTTATGGATTAATTCTTGGACAAAGTTTTGTTTGGGCAAATCAGTTCTTGCATTTTCAGTCTGTATCTCCCTTTGTCAGGAGTTTCTTCGGTCAACTGACTAAATTGCTTTCGGCTCCCAATAAGCGCATTTCTTCTATTTTCATAGCTACTATAGCTATCGGAAAAAGAAAATCGAGTGAGTATTTCTGAGAGGCGATTTTAGAAGGCACCATTCACCTCCCCTCTGTTGCCATTTTCGATCCTACAATATCAAATATTTATCCATTGATATGTTGATATTATGCTAGTAGACTTGTAGAATTCTTGTTTAATGTTATAATGTGGACATGAAAATAACATGTGGTGGATGTGGATATGTTGAGAGCATGTTAATGCTCCTTGTGGATGAATTAATGTGATTCATGAATTATCATATCATTCATATCATATCATGTCATTTGCATGTATGGATGTCGCCGCAAATGCATGACCGTGCAGATCTGACATCGTATATTGCCGTGTCGATGCACCTCTTCTCCATGGAAGCAATTCTCCTACGGGAAGAGTGAAGTGAAGATAGCATGAGCATTCATATGCATTGCATTATGGAAAGATTCATTTGCATACATATGCAATATATATTGTGGTGATGTTATTTTGTGGAATATACAAATTTCTAGTTGTAATGTGGAATTGGCTCATGTGAGCTACTTATGGTATGAGGATTGTGGATGTGGTCGTGGAATGGGGTTCGCCTCTTGTGTATGGTAAGGGTTGTGGTGATGGCATGAGACTCTTTTCTTTTGTATTAATTGTTGATAGCAATTGTGGGTGTGAAAAATAATAAAGCATTGAAGTAAGACATATATATGTTTTATTGCCTTTGGTAGTGGTTGAGGATTTAAAGTAGTCAAATAAGATTAATTTGCTAATGCTTTACCGTCTTGATGGTGATTTGCGCTTGAGGTTATAAACATTGTTAATTGTGGAAGATT
This sequence comes from Bonia amplexicaulis, assembly GCA_036346245.1. Classification (NCBI taxonomy): domain Eukaryota; kingdom Viridiplantae; phylum Streptophyta; class Magnoliopsida; order Poales; family Poaceae; genus Bonia; species Bonia amplexicaulis. The sequence goes on along the minus strand of CM070749.1, from coordinate 584,178 downwards.
AAATGTTGATGATTAATCTATTGTGGTTTGTGGAAAGATTAAATGTTTCATTTGCAATTTTTTCTGGATAAAATGATAGCATTTATATGTCAATTAAATATGAAATTGAAGAGGTATGATCCATGGAATATTTGTGGTGGTTTAATAATTGAGGACATGAATTGTGGTTGTAGTTGTATGGAATTATAAATGATGATGTATAATTGTTTGTAGTTTGAATAGCCAGTTAAACAGTTTGCTTGCTGAGATTTTATCTCACCCTTATTTCCCCCTCCCTACAGGTGGACATTGAGCATGCATGGGAAGGGTAGAACGGCACCACACTGATGCACTTGGATCATAGTTTATTGCTGTAATTAAGTTGAAAGAATTCTAGACCTTTGCATAGCTTTGTTTACATTATCTTAATAATGTCAAATTTGTGAACTATGTTTTAGATTAAAATGTTGGAGGATGATTTAATTAGTGAATTGCTATCACTATCCGGTTATTCCTTAGTTGTTTACGCCTCCGCTTATACTATCTTGTGTAGTAATTGTTGCCAATCTAATTTATCTTGTAAATTGGCTAGTTGTAGAACAATTTTAGTAGCATCCCAGGGTAATGTGGATCTTGGGGTGTTACAGTAGCTCCAAACGATAAGCCAAACTACCCACAAAAGTAACCACTGGAAAAGGGCCAATGTATCGCGGGCTAAGCTTCCCGGTGGTACCAAAACGAACAATGCCCTTAGTTGGCGACACTCGAAGGAGCACAAAGTCACCAACCGCAAACTCCAACTCACGGCGTCGAACGTCCGCATAGCTCTTTTGTCGGCTCTGAGTAGCCAACAAGTTCTGACGAACCTCCCACACTTTCTCCACAGTCTGCTGAACAAGGTGTGGACCAAGTAAAGATCTCTCACCCATTGCATCCCAACAAAGAGGAGAAACACACCTTCGACCATACAAAGCCTCAAAAGGAGCCATCTTGATACTCGTCTGATAACTATTGTTATACGCGAACTCTGCCAAAGCCAGATGGTCCTCCCAACTGCCCTTCCAAGACAGTACACAAGCCTGGAGCATATCCTCCAAAGTCTGAATGGTCCGCTCTGACTGACCATCTGTCTGAGGATGAAAAGCTGTACTCAAGGAAACTGTCGTGCCCAACGCAGCCTGAAGGCTCTCCAGAACTTAGAGATGAACTTGGCATCCCGGTCAGAAACAATTGATTTAGGCACACCATGCAGTCTCACCACCTCTCGGATGTACAACAGAGCCAGATCCTGCGCTGTATTGGTCGTCTTCATCGGAATGAAGTGTGTGGACTTGGTAAGTCTATCCACCACAACCTAAACTGCGTCTCGCCCTCAAGGCGAACACGGCAGTCCGACCACGAAATCCATTGTGATATGCTCCCACTTCCACTCAGGTATCTCCAAAGGCTGCAACAAACCAGCAGGCCGCTTATGCTCGGCCTTCACCTGCTGACAAACGCCACAAGAAGCGACATACTTAGCAATATCCACCCTCATGCGCTTCCACCAAAAGACCTGCTTCAGATCTTGATACATCTTGGTCTCTCCCGGATGTACAGAGTACGGAGTCCGGTGAGCCTCACGAATAATATCATCATTCACCTCTGAATTCTGGGGTACACATAGCCGGCCTCTGAAACAAACTGCGCCACTCTCATCCACACTAAAATCTTGGGAACGACCCTCCGAGATCCTCTTCCGCACCTCCGAAAGGAGCCGATCGTGCTGCTGAGCCTCACGAACACGCTTGGGAATGGCGGACTGGATGATCATCTGTGTCTCTGCCTGTACAACTCCAGTGAGACAGAAAGAGATACCTATCCTCTCAAACTCCGAGATCAAGGACATCGCTGTCTGAGGTACTCCTGTCCTGCTCAAGGCGTCAGCCACCACGTTGGCTTTACTAGGGTGATACTGGATAATCAAATCGTAATCTTTGATCAACTCCAACCACCTCCGCAGCCTTAAATTCAGCTCTCGCTGAGTGAATATGTATTTAAGGCCCTTGTGATCAGTAAAGATGTCACACTGTTCCCCGTATAGGTAATGCCTCCAAGACTTCAGAGCAAAAATAACAGCTGGTAACTCCAAGTCATGAGTAGGATAGTTCTGCTCATGAGTCTTCAACTGTCTAGAAGCATAAGCGATAACTCGCCCTTCTTGCATCAACACACAACCAAGACCAATCCATGAAGCATCCGTGTACATCGTGAAGCGCTTGCCACTCTCGGGCAAGGATAGAATAGGTGCATTCACTAGCTTGCTCTTCAGGGTCTGAAAACCAACCTCACAATCGTCTGTCCACACAAAAGGAACCCCCTTTTGCGTGAGTCGGGTCATCAGCTTGGCGATGATAGAGAAATCCTGCACAAATCACCGATAGTAACCGGCAAGACCAAGCAAACTCCGGATCTCTAACACATTAGTTGGCCTTCGCCACTGCACCACCGCTGCCACTTTCTTCGGATCCACTGTAATACCATGCTGACTGATGGTATGACCAAGAAATCCCACCTCAGACAGCCAGAAAGCACATTTCTTCAGCTTTGCATAATATTTATTCCTCCGAAGGGCATCCAGAACCAGACTGAGATGCAACTTGTGATCCTCCTCTGTCTTGGAATAAACCAGAATGTCATCGATGAAAACCACCACAAAGGATTCCAGGTACTCATAGAGCATCATGTTCATGGCTTCCATAAAGACAGCAGGGGCATTTGTTAATCCAAAAGACATAACGACAAACTCAAAATGCCCATACCTTGTGTTAAAAGCTGTCTTCTCTATATCCTCCTCCCTGATCCGTAGTTGATGATAACCAGACTGCAAATCAATCTTTGAGAATACCTTGGCACCTCTCAGCTGATCGAAGAGATCTTCAATGCGAGGCAATGGGTACTTGTTCTTGATCGTCACTTGATTAAGTGCTCGATAATCCAGCCTCTTGGTGCCATCCTTCTTTCCCACAAACAGAACCAGAGCAGCCCAAGGCGACGTGCTCGGTCTAATAAACCCCTTAGCTAGGAGTTCATCCAACTGCTTCTTCAACTCCACCTGCTCCACAGGTGCCATCCGATACGGGGACTTATAAATAGGCCGTGTACCCGGAACAAGGTCTATCGAAATCGGTTCCCGCTCGGTGGCGGACACTGGAGCTCAACAGAAAACATCTGGGTACCTGCAAGCCACAGGTATATCCTCTATCCTCAAGACAGCCTCGTGACCCTCAACCACGGCCCACAGCAAACCTGACTTCTGCATTCGCCGATCGGGAAACAAGTGGCAGAGCAACGAGAGAGAGTACTGCGGGGCACTCCCTTGGAAGACAACTTCACGCCCAGTCGGAGACCGCAAAGTGACTGTCTTCCAGAAACAAGAGATAATAGCCTGATACTGCGAGAGCCAATCCATGGTAAGGATCACATCGAAAGGCTCCAGGGGTATAACCACCAAATTCGCCACGAACTCCTCATCTGCTAGAACCACCACACAACCAGGGCAAATACGAGCACTAGAGATAAGCACACTAGGAGAACTAACAACCATTGCCCTCCCAACCAACTACACGGACAGACCTGCCCGCTGGACAAAAAACTCCGAGACAAAAGAGACACTAGCTCCTGAATCGAAAAGTATAGAAGCACCAAAAGAATCAACAGATAAGGTGCCTGTCACCACATCTCCACGATCCCTGCAATTAGACACTGGCATGGCATACGCCGCAGGAACAGCTGAAGAAGAAGAACCTCCCGCGCCCGGGAAAGTCGGCGCAGAAGTCCACTAGGATACAGGCGCCGTAGGAGTAGCAGGCTGCTAGATCCAGTATCCTCCAGGTGGAGCCACCGGGATGAGCGATGAAGGTGCTGAAGGAGCTGGCAAGTACCGCGGTGCAGGGACCGCGGGCAAGAACTGCGGGGTAGGAGCCTCAGCCATCATCTGCATGGTGCGTCAGGGCGGGTAGAGCCTGCTGAAGGTGTAGGCGCTAACTCCCACTGTAGCTTCCCCTTGGGATTCTGCCTGCACACCACATCCCTGTGGTTATGACCACAGATAGTACACTGCCCACTCCAAGAGCAGTCTGTAACACCCCAGCCTAACATAGGCCTGAAATGCTACTAACTATCCACAATATAAAAGCATCCAACATAAATTACCTAAAAATTTCAGCATAACCTCCTTTGTTTATTAACTAGATAGCAGTTCCAATAAGCATGAATAGCAAATAATTCTAAATTAGTGAACGGAAATAATATCAAATGGTTCCAAGACTTTATTACATTTAACATGATGAATAATAACCAAAGACTATCAAGCTAGCTAACCAATAGAATTTATTGACTGTCTTTATTTTGTAAAGCATGAATAGTGCACGTGCAACGAAGCTAATCCCTTTTTGATCCCATGCATGCCATTCTCACATTGGTACCTAAAACAAATAAACAAACAGCAAGAGTGAGTCCAACGACTCAGCAAGTATATAAACATCAAACAAACATGATCATTAACTGACAAGTTCAACATTTAATATAAGCACATCATGCTATGCAATATGATCAAAAGCTCCTTTTTCTCATCTCTTTCGCATTTTACCGGTAATGCGGAGTGTGCATCCGTCAATGCACACCCATGCCTGCACCCTCTGGTACAGGGACCAATTGCCCATACTTTACAAGTATGGGGACCTTTAGCCCGTCATGACATCAACATGACGGGGACCTCGATGCTTGATCATCACATGACCAAGACTTCAACAATTCTCAGTATGATGCATATATGTGAATGTATCAACAAGATAATGAACATTCACCATACTACACATCAATAAATCTCATAAATGTCATAATGTAAACAGAACATAAATAGCATTATCAATTCATCACTTACTCATACTCACAATTAAACAATCATGATTCAACCATCATCCAAACAATTCAAGCAAACCATAAATCATACAGACTTTCACATCATAGATATACTTGCCTCAACCGCGAGAAAATGAATAACGCGCAGAAGGCGAAACCCCCGGAATCCGCTCTCCTCCTGAATAATTAATTAATAATTACTAACATAACAGTAATGGGTTTCTAGATACAAAATATCAGCAACCCCAATTACCCCAACAATTTATCTCAAATAAATCCCCAACTCCCCTCGGCCAAATCTGCCCATCCACAGACAGCCGACTTAAAAAATTCATAACTTCCAATAAGTAAATCAAAATTAAGCGTTCTCAGACTGTATGGAAATATAATTAAATTATCTAAATAAACTTAGTTGGGGAGCCTTCCAGATTCTGCCTTTTTCTACCCGAACCAAACTCTTTTCTAAAACATCAACAATCACGTCGGACTCTCTGGACAGCGCACTAAAATGATCATAACTTCCACCCAGAAACTCGGAATCCGGACTTCTTTACCTCTATGGAAATCTAAGAAACTTATCTACAACTTTCCCAATTTGAAGGACTCCTGAATCGCCACAATTCCCGTCGCACAAACCGATCTACTAAAATCTGTCCAGAACTACCCCGATCTGCAGAACAGCAGCACTAGAAAATTCATAACTTTCGCTACACAAATTCGAATCACGTGTTCTTGTACTCCCTGGAAAGATAATCACGTCCTCTACAATTTTCTAGAAGGGGTCCAGACCTGAATCCCGACGCATCTACCCCAAAACTGCCGACTAACAACTTCTGTCCCGGCAGCCCAGAAAACCGACGAATCTAACTCGATTAAAAACTCATCTAGAGATTAGCTGGGATTACCCTTGACGACACGACGGCGAACACGTCGGCGAACACGACGAACTCGATGAACACACCCGCGATCTCCTCCTTTCCCTTCTTCTTCCTTGGTCTCCCGATCCCATAGCGCAACGGACAGGAGGCGGCGCTGCAGGGAGACACCGGGGCGGCGCGGCGCTGCAGGAAACACGGGCGGCAGCAGCAGCAGCGGCGGCGCTGGGCGGCGTGGCAGCAGCAGGCGGCGGCTGCAATGGGGTGGGCGCATGGGGTGGAGACGCAAGGGGGAGGGCTTTAGGGTTGGGAGGGGGCTCCACTCTTGGGCCAGAAAAATCCCACCTGGGCCAAGGTCCAGGCCCAGGTTGTCCTAATTTTTCAAAACTCCTCCTAAGACTGGTTATTTTAATTCCTTTTGAAAAGGTCCCTCCCTCCAATTAATAGACTATCTCTCGAATCGTTTTCGGGGTATTACATTCTACCCCCCTTAAACAGAATTCGACCCCGAATTCTTTCCGTGCTTACACTAATGGAAACCAAAAATAACCAACTAGCAATGAACACGCACCTGACGTGAACAACGTCGGTCTTGCTTCAGCATGCGAGACTCCAACTCCCAAGTTGCTTCTCTCTCAGTCTGCTGCGACCAAAGCACTTTGACATAAATTTTTTTTTCTAAATGCTTGCACCTCGCGCATACGTTCTAGAAGATCCAAGTTGTTTGCCAACTTTCCGATCCTTGCTCCTCACATCTGCATAACTTTTCAGCCCGCTCTGGGCAGCCAACAGACTCTGCCTCGCCAAGGCCACTCGTTCAACTTACGCACCGAAAACACTTCGAATGGTGCAACTTTAATTCTTGAATGGTGGCTGGTCTTACTCGTTGGTCAACGGTTTTAATGAAATCCACACTCCAGATCTTTCAAGTTCTCCCTCGATACCGGGTCGTACAAAGCTCTGTGTATCCCACGCTAGAACCCAAGGTAGTCCTAGTGATACACAAACCCCTAAAACTTTGCAATTAACAAAAGCGATTAAATACACATCGGATTATCATTCCCTTTAGTATCAACCCACACAATCTGCACAACACATAAATCTCGTGCTTTGCACTCTCAATCGTTCTCTTTACCTTAGCAATGAGTACTTCTTTTAACTATGGATGCACAAAAGTGCTCAAGGTAAACAAACTCTTTACGCACGAATACGACTGAAAATAAGGGATTCTTATTGCAATCACACATCACCCACTCCCCACCAAAGGGTCAAATCATAAAAGAAAATCGAGGATTCAACATAAGAACCTCTCCACCTTCCAAGTAGGTGGTTTGCAAATAAACAACACATACGTCGAAGGGGAATCACTCAAATGTCAAACCCGTCTATTATTTTTTTTCCTAAACCGGAAAAACCACACAAGCCAACAAAAAGTCAACTCAAACCACAAAAGACTTTTCTCTCATCACGTAGCTCAAACAAGAATCAGAGAGCATTTTACTACCGAATTTTTGTTTTTTCTTTTATGAATAAACTTCCTCTTGAATCACGAGGTTCCAAATCATCCCATACCATACTAGCTCAATTCTCTTAAATTGGCAATAACAACTCTATGTTCAAACCGAGTGCTTCCTACACACTTTTGTAGAGGGACTCTATTATTCTCATAATAACATACTCTAGTCAACTCCTCTACCCACATGTTACTTTAACGAATAATTTCCATTGCACCTCATCGTTATTTTCACCCACCATCACTTCACCACAATCCCTTAAGGATAATCAACTTGAAATTCTGAGCTCACACACTCATTTTACTACATCCAAAGGATACTATCAAGGAACATCATAATATTCAGAATCCACTCCTTTCACTATTTTCACACCACATCATTAGCCTCCAAGGTTCTAGTATAGAACATCCACCCAAAATTTCCATCTCTAGGGCTATTATATGTATGTACTTGATATATTTGACACAAGGCTCTCGAATTCGGTGACTAACATCTCCACAATCAACCATGCTCAACCCTTCGCAACCACATGAAAACATAATCTCAACCTGATTATCTGTAGGAAGATTCTAACTCCTGGAGGGTTATTTTCTGAAGCCAAGTCATACATGGCAATAATTTTCAACAATTCTTACTATCCCAATAATTCCTGTAACGGTTGGGCTTCTTCACAGTTATAAACTCATTAACTACACCATCATAATCATCCTACTAATCCTTGCAAAGTACCCAATCATGATGCTCCAATAAAATTGATCAAGATTCCCATACTTGCAATAATTCTAACGTTCCAGCAAAATGAACGTAATACTCATGAACCACGACTAGGTTCTTCTAGTTGCAACAGTATAACTAGTTAACCCCAAGGACAACATCTTCTTTAAATCAAATCCTCACCGAGAATTATTCGACAAAATCAATTTATCACTCCATGAATCTCAAACAACTAGACACCCACAATTCCACCAAACCAATCACACAACCACACCAACCAGTTGCCATACATAACCTAAAAGGGCTCGTAACCCAAATCGGTTACCCCTTTTCTTAAAAGAGGCAAGAAGAAGTAAATTCAACACATGGGAAGGTGTTACCAATCGCAATAAACACTAGACCAAGGGAAAAGCAAAGATCTTGTACAAGCAAGCGTTAAGACCACAGGTGAAGGCGCATGCCTCCTCGAGAAGAAAACATCAAATCTCAACCAATACGAATACAGTATTATCATTTGAGCTCAAGAAACTCTTAAGCGGCAAAAATAAGAAGTCAAACACACTTCACAAGGATTACACAACTTGACTTCAACCTCCAAAACTTTTATCAAACTTTTTCCTTTTAACAAAGAGAACAACCTTCTTTGATTACGGTATCACCTTAACAATTCCAACAAAGAAGAGTTGAAGACCACAACACATTAATTCTTTAAGAACTAATAAAACCCCTCAACACGACACTTTGCTTAAAACAATTTCAGCTACCACATAAGTCATGAGATCAAAGATCGCATACACACTATCAAAACTTTTGATTTAAATAGTACCATGGAATTTATTCAAATTCTTCTATTTAATGAACCTTCAACATTACCATCATAACCACAAATTGACCAACATACTAACATCAGAATAGTACATTCTTAGCAAGCATCATCTTATCCTCAACTCCCTTCATAAACTTTTCCAAAAGAAACATAAGAAATCACTTCATCATGTTTCTAATATCTAAATAAGGTTGCAACTACTTGATCTAGGAGAACCTAGTGCATAAGCCACATAAATAGAACAAAGCTCTTAAACAAGATAATACTAGAACATGACAATATTACAAAACATTCTAGCATAAATCTCTTACTAGATTTCGTATATTCAATTCTTGTGGATGCTCAACTCTAATTTAGCACAAATTAATTGTACTCTAGTCATTACTGGCAATAATTGATTATTATTTTATCACAACGGCATTCATGATCCTAACTTCATTTTACAATCATAAAACAATCATGAGCATAGATTCTGTATCCTACCTTACATTCAGAAATTAGAACAGGAATGACTTTAATCTTCAATAATACCTGCTTTGTAAGACTAGATTCTACAAGTCTATACATCAACCTTCATCTATTTCTTTATACATATTTCAACAATCTAACATGGTAAAAGATAGATGAAATTAGCAATTGTGCATGCTCATAAAGTTTCTAATTAAAAGACATATTAAATGTTAATATTAGCAAGGCAATATTCCAACACCCCCTTAGATAATTCAATTTATCCAACGTGATAGAATTCAAACAATCATAATAATCATTCTAATTCTCTTTTGCACACTCCTCAATAATACCATGAGTTACTATCATGCATACACAAACTTTTAATCATAGTTCTTCTAAAACTATTACGAGCAATGTCAAATTAAACAACTACACTTCCAAGGATACTAGTAAAAAGAAATTAATTATCCACTACGCTAACACCTCAACTTGATAATTCATACCTTATGAATTAGTTTATATGATTACCTCCTTCCACTTAAGCATAGCAAAACACCATATAGGATTTTAACACTCTCTTTCAAAAAGAAGAGGAAAGACAAACTTCAATCCTCGAAATAATCTAAAAGAAATACATAGATCCAAGACTTTCACATATCAATGAGTTTTGCAACTCAAAACTTGCATTAACAAGAGAAAATACCAAGCGAACCAACAAGTCATGATTCACAACAAGACAAAAGTCCCACGAAGTAACTAACCTTACAAATCAACAATAAGCACGGTAGCAAAGTATCTCGGTGAGTCCGGAAAGAAACAATAAGCGCTTCAAGGAACAGTAGAGACCAATTGCATACCCTCAACTGCAAGAACCACAATCTCAAAAGAAATTCATTAACTGCAATCAAGCAAGAATTGGCCGAAATCAACTTAAGGATAATAACCACTTTTCTAAGAAACTCACACAAACACTGCAATTAAGTTACCTGAGGTAACTACATTGCTAATCCTCATACTACAAACAATGATATAATCTGGCAATGCCAAGGTAGCACATCACAACATCTACATCATATCATTGACTATTCTCAGTCATAACAGTCATAGGAGCAAATCATAATCATACAAGATTATCAATAAGCATACAAGATTATCTCAGAATGTAAATCATCATATAACATGTCAAAAGCATAAATGCATTGCTTGACCCATCCCATCCTACTGTGCACCAAAGTGTCAATTTAATAGTTTAATTACCACGGACCTAAAGCCCGCTCGATACCAATCTGAACACCCACCTAACATAGGCCTGAAATGCTACTAACTATCCACAATATAAAAACATCCCACATAAATTACCTAAAAATTTCAGCATAACCTCCTTTGTTTATTAGCTAGATAGCAGTTCCAATAAGCATGAATAGCAAATAATTCTAAATTAGTGAACGGAAATAATATCAAATGGTTCCAAGCCTTTATTACATTTAACATGATGAATAATAACCAAAGACTATCAAGCTAGCTAACCAATAGAATTTATTGACTGTCTTTATTTTGTAAAGCATGAATAGTGCACGTGCAACGAAGCTAATCCTTTTTTGATCCCATGCATGCCATTCTCACATTGGTACCTAAAACAAATAAACAAGCAAAGAAGAGTGAGTCCAACGACTCAGCAAGTATATCAACATCAAACAAACATGATCATTAACTGACAAGTTCAACATTTAACATAAGCACATCATGCTATGCAATATGATCAAAATCTCCTTTTCTCATCTCTTTCGCATTTTACCGTGTCGCGGTGTGCATCTGTCAATGCACACTCATGCCTGCACCCTCTGGTACAGGGACCAATTGCCCATACTTTACAAGTATGGGGACCTTTAGCCCGTCATAACATCAACATGACGGGGACCTCGATGCTTGATCACCACATGACCAAGACTTCAACAATTCTCAGTATGATGCATATATGTGAATGTATCAACAAGATAACGAGCATTCACCATACTACGCATCAATAAATCTCACAAATGTCATAATGTAAACAGAACATAAATAGCATTATCAATTCATCACTTACTCATACTCACAATTAAACAATCATGATTCAACCATCATCCAAACAATTCAAGCAAACCATAAATCATACAGACTTTCACATCATAGATATACTTGCCTCAACCGCGAGAAAATGAAGAACGCGCAGAAGGCGAAACCCCCGGAATCCGCTCTCCTCCTGAATAATTAATTAATAATTACTAACATAACAGTAACGGGTTTCTAGATACAAAATATCAGCAACCCCAATTACCCCAACAATTTATCTCAAATAAATCCCCAACTCCCCTCGGCCAAATCTGCCCATCCACAGACAGCCGACTTCAAAAATTCATAACTTCCAGTAAGTAAATCCAAATTAAGCGTTCTGGGACTCTCTGGAAAGATAATTAAATTATCTAAATAAACTTAGTTGGGGATCCTTCCAGATGCTGCCTTTTTCTATCCAAACCAAACTCTTTTCTAAAACATCAACAATCACGTCGGACTCTCTGGACAGCGCACTAAAATGATCATAACTTCCACCCAGAAACACGGAATCCGGACTTCTTTACCTCTCTGGAAAGTTAAGAAACTTATCTACAACTTTCCCAATTTTAAGGACTCCTGAATCGCCACAATTCCCGTCGCACAAACCGATCTACTAAAATATGTCTAGAACTACCCCGATCTGCAGAACAGCAGCACTAGAAAATTCATAACTTTCACTACACAAATCCGAATCATGTGTTCTTGTACTCCCTGGAAAGATAATCACGTCCTCTACAATTTTCTAGATGGGGTCCAGACCTGAATCCCAACGAATCTACCCCAAAACTGCCGACTAACAACTTCTGTCCCGGCAGCCCAGAAAACCGACGAATCTAACTCGATTAAAAACTCATCTAGAGATTAGCAGGGATTACCCTTGATGACACGACGACGAACACGTCGACGAACACGATAACTCGACGAACACACCCGCGATCTCCTCTTTCCCTTCTTCTTCCTTGGTCTCCCGATCCCATAGCGCAACGGAGAGGAGGCGGCGCTGCAGGGAGACACCGGGGCGGCGCGGCGCTGCAGGGAAACACCGGGGCGGCGCAGCAGCAGCAGGGCAGTGCTGGGGCGGCGTGGCAGCATGTAACATCCCGAAATTGGGTTAATTCAAAAATGTGGAATTTTAAAATCATTTCCTACATTTTGTTGGCCTTTAAATTTCTTTTGAATATTTAGTTGAAATCTTTTTGAGATTTGTGGCATACAAATTAAATTTCAAAGAGTAAACCCAAATAGAAATAATAGAAAACTAGAATTTTAAATACGAATTTGAAAAGATGATCCAGTAAAAGGAAAGAGGAACCCAATTTAAAGTATAAAATCTCGTATTTGGGAATAATTTAATACAATGAATTACAAATTCTAAACTAATTCTAAATTTGCACTCAAGTCTAGGAATCAAATTAAATAAAAATCTGTCTTAAATCAAATTGACCAAACAAATATTAAAAGCTCGCATTTAAATAAACAAACTGGGAGTTCAAAATTTTGACAGTAGAGAGAAACTCAAAAATCAATAAATCCTAGCGGAGGCTAAAAATTTAAATTAAAAATCAAAATTGCAAATCTCTGCATGAATTTATCATTTTTCTCCTTGCGGGCCCCACCCTTTTCTTTCCTCTCTCCTCCTTCTCCCCACTGGGCCCCGCCTCCTCCTTCCCCTTTCTTTCTTCTTTCCCCGCACACGCGCCCCCCCTTTTTCTCCCCTCCTCCGCTCGTTCTCTTTCTCCTTCTCACTCCCAGCGCGCCCCCCGCACCCGTGTCCCCTGCCCCCTCTCCGCGCCGACCTGCCTCCTCTCCGCTCTGCACTCGCCGCTCCTCGGTCAAGTCACCACCGAGCCCCGCCCCAGCCCGAGCCCATGCTGCTCGGTCCTCCACGGCCGCTGGTCCTCCCGTCCTCTGCGGCTATAAGCGGCCTTGACCCCTCCCTCACTTCTTTGCACAACCCCATTGCCCCCCGCGTCTCCTTTCCTCCCTTCCTGCTTCTTCCCGTCTCGCCCGAGCGCCGGTGATCACCGCCTCAAGCCGTTCCGGATCTCCGTGACTCCGCCAATCCGACCGCGTCACTTCGTGCCCCTGCTCCCCGTGTACCTCCCCTGCGAGGTAATTGAGTTTTCACGCACCAAAGCCCACCGCCCGCCGCCTCTTCCCCAACGCCGGCCAAAACCGTCGCCGCCAACGCCGCTCCCTCCTCGGCGACCCCCGGTTCAATTCCTCACCCTGGGAGCACCTCCTTGGTGTCTTGAACCTCCTTCAACCGTCGGCCAAGCTTCCTATCGCCCGAGCTCCTCCCTCCATGGCGACCCAATCACGCCGCCGCCCATGCACGCCGTCGGCTCACCTCGGGCTTGCTCCGGCTCTGCCAAATGCATGGTAAGCTTTCACCTGATCCCGTGTAGCTCGTGCTCACCTCAAATCCTCCTCTCCCACATCGACACCGCCGCTCCTCCTTTCCCCTCAATGGCCGGCCGCCGTGAGCCATCGTGGCCACGCTACATCGCCGCCCGAGCAGAAGTGCAGCCACCCCTAGCTTGCCAAGCACCCCAGTGTTCCATTTTGCCTATCGAGACCGATTCCCCGGCTGCTCCCCGCCGGCGGCGCCGCCATCTCCTCCGAGCGCCCGCCTCCTCAGTTCTGCCCCCCAGCCGCTCGACATAAAATATTTGTGGGCCTCCCTCAGTCAGCCCAGGCATTGCGCCCACTTGGCTAGCAACGCACGCCTAACACCCACACAGCCGTGGTCCCGGGTTCGATTCCGGCCGGCTGCACATTTTTCCCCACTTTTTATTTTATTTTGTTTAGCTCATTTTAATTAATAAAAATCATGGAAAATTAGGGAATAATGTAGAGAATCTAATAAATTTAATTGTGATGTAAAAGAGATTGTTTAAAATTTAAATTTAGATTAGTTCATGTGAGATTAATTAATGCGATTTGAATTGCTATCCAAAGGACTAAATATTAGTTAAAGACATTAATAAAGAAAGATGACTTCTATCAAAACATCCAAAATTAATGAGGGTTGCCCTTGATCAAAATTAAGCTATAGGCCTAATGTTTAGTATGTGCCGCTGTGAAATAAATCTTAGTGGTAAATTTTGCTAAAAGGCAAATAATGAAATATGACCCTAAATAGTAAGCTCATTAATTAAATAAATCTAAACTCAAATATATATATATATATATATATATATATATATATATATATGTACAACTAAGATTAGCGATAACTAAAGTGTAGACAAAATAAAAGAGAACTATTAATTAGTGGAATCCTAATGTTAGATTTAAATAAATAATAACTGTAATACCCCGGAAATTGTTTAATTAATTGTTTAATTAATAGAGAGGGACTTTGTGAAATAATTAAATTTATAAGAGTTTTGAGGGTTTTATGAAAATTTAAGACAACTGGGCCTAGGCCTTGGCCGGTGGGTTTTTCTTGGCCCAAGAGGGAGGGAGGCCACCTCTTAAAACCCTAGGCAGCCCCCACCCCTGCGCCTCCACCCCTGCGCCTCCACCCCAGCAGCCGCCGCCCGTGCTGCCCGGCGTCTTCTTCCGGTGCGCCGTCGTCGTCTTCATCGTCGTCGTCTCCTCCCCCGGTGCGCCGTCGCCGACGTTCGTCGCTGTACCGCGTGGATCCGGAGGAAAGAGAGGAGGAGATCGCGGGCGTGTTCGTCGCCGTGTTCGTCGTGTTCGTCGACGTGTTCGTCGTCGTGTCGTCAAGGGTAATCCCTGGTAGTCTCTAGATTGGTTTTTAATCAAGTTAGATTCGTCGGTTTTCTGGGCTACTGAGACGGTAGTTGTTTCTCGGCGGTTTTGATCTAGTTTCGTCGGGATTCAGGTCTGAACCCCTTCTAGAAAGTTGTAGAGGGTTTAATTATCTTTCCAGGGAGTATAAGAACATGTGATTCGGATTTGTGTAACGAAAGTTATGAATTTTCTAGTGTTACTGTTCTGCAGATCGGGGTAGTTCTGGACAGAGTTTAGTAGATCGGTTTGTGCGACGAAACTAGTTGCGATTCAGGAGTCCTTAAAATTGAGAAAGTTGTAGATAAGTTTCTTAGCTTTCAATAGAGGTAAAGAAGTCCGGATTCCGAATTTCTGGGCGAAAGTTATGCCTGTTTTAGTGCGCTGTCCAGAGAGTCCGACGTGAATTTGGATGCTTTAGAAAAGGGTTTGGATCGGCTAGTTAATGGCCGAATCAGAGAGTCTCCCCAACTAAGTTTTTGTAGATAATTTAATTATCTTTCTAGAGAGTCCAAGAACGCTTAATTTGGAGTTACGTAATGAAAGTTATGATTTTTGGAAGTCGGCTGTCTGTGGTTGGGCAGATTTGGCCGAGGGGAGTTGGGGATTTAATTGAGATAAATTGTTGGGTTAATTGGGGTTGCTGTTATTTTATATCTAGAAACCCGCTACTGTCATGTTGGTAATTATTAATTAAATATTCAGGAGGAGAGCGGATTCGGGGTTGTGCCTTCTACGTGTTCTTCATTTTCTCGGTTGAGGCAAGTATATTGTGATGTGAAAATCTGTGTGTTTATGGATTTGTTGAATTGTTTGGATGATGGTTGAATCATGACTGTTTAAATTGTGAGTATGAGTAAGTGATGAATTGAGAATGCTATTTATGTTCTGTTTACATTATGGCATTTATGAGATTGGTTGATGCGTAGTATGGTGAATGCTCGTTATCTTTTGATACATTCACATATATGCATCATCGAGAATTGTTGAAGTCTTGATCATGCGGTGATCAAGCATCGAGGTCCCCACACTTGCGGTGTGGGCAATTGGTCCCTGCACCCGGGTGCAGGCATGGGTGTGCATTGACGGATGCACACCGCGTCTGGTAAAATGCGAAAGAGATGAGAAAGAGGAGCTTTTGATCATAATGCATAGCATGAAATTCATATGTAATATGTTTAACTTGAGAGTTAATGTTCATGCTTGCATTTGTTATAGTTATACTTGCTGAGTCATTGGACTCACTCTTGCTGTTGTTTTGTTGTTGTTGTTTGTTTATTTTAGGTACCTTCACGAGGTCAGCATGCATGGGAATAAAGAGGGATTAGTATTGTTGCACTTGCACGAAATATTCACCATGGAGAAGATAGAGAACTCTAATTATTATTTGTTGATTAGTTCAAGTGGTATTTGATTATGACCTTCAGATTAAGATGTAATAATGGATTAGAACTTCTTCACATGCTTCCGTGCTTTACTTAAGTTTTATAGATGTTTCTGCTTAGTAGCCAAATTACTTTGCTTGCGGTTATTCATACCTTTTGATAATATTGTTAGAACTTCATTTTTATCAATAAACAAAGGAGGCTCTGCCGAAATTTTATAGAATGCCTTAGCATAGTTTTATTATGTTGTTAGTTTGGTAGCATTTCAGACCATTGTTTGGCTGGGGTGTTACAATAACATCATACACAAATGCATATAACTAGTTAGGGCTCGTATAAATGGACCCTAATACAAAGTAAAACTATGCCTAGTGGTAACCCAGGGTACATAAAATATCGTACCCTAACGTGTTATAGACCCAGACTCTAAAAATTAATTCGGTAAACAAAAAAAATTGTGTACATTTCTTAAATATAGCATATGCCCTGAATATAGCACTCGACAAAATAATGCTGCACTAACCTCGTACATTGAATCATGAGTCTGACCTGACTCATGGAACTTCCTAAATAAATATACAAATAATAAAAAGAGATTATTAATAAAAAGACCAAATCATCGTATTCTGCCACCGACCTTGCCTCAGACCACCCGGATCACCCATTAACTCATAATAAAACTAAATTGAGTTCATTTGGATTTATTTGGATCTTTTAAGTTATTTGTATTTATTTGGATTCAGTTGCTTAGCACGTAATTAGAATCGGAGGTCGTGAAGATTCAACGAATTAAGCGTGGACAGGAAGAGAATTGAAGATAAAGACCGGAAGCTCCAGAGAGGGCATTGTGTGAGCTCAAGACTGCGGTAAACCGCGTCAGGCGAGTCCATACTTTGATCATATTGAACCTACATTTTCTGCAAATTACTTTCGTTTAAATTATCAAATTGCATGCTATTATTTTATATGCAAATACATGTTTAATTTAAGATCATAGTCATATGACCATGTTTTCCTTGACTAATATTACACCCTCTTTTGAATACTTGATTATGTGAACCTTGTCTCCCTAGCAAAATTATAATAGTAACCTTTCAAAAATAAGTCCATAACCATATGCCATGCTTAGTATCGCTTAGACATTCATGGGCGTGAGAACGCCTAAGCATCACTTTCAAACATGTGAGAATTTAGTTGGGCAGTCATTGAGATGATGACTGGTATATGTTGGTATGAATATTTTATGTTCCTAAAAATCCCACATGCTTAGCTATCTGGGCGGATGGATGGGGTTGGGAGTGTCTGAGTGGTGCCGTGATAGCACAAGGGGATCGTGGTAGAACCGCCCAGATAACCATTAAGGACTGAATCTTGTGATGACCTCCCACGGTACAACATGTGCAACCACATGCTGGCAAAGTGTAGGCAGGGCTAACTAATTTGCATCGACTTAGTAAGAGTTGCGTCGGTGTGAACACGGGCGGGTAGAGGATGGCCACATCCTCCGACGTGATGGCGCAAGAGGGGCTTCGGAAGGGTGGTCGTGCAGGAGGAAGTGGAAACCTTAGCGGTCGTAACTCTGCTAGGAAAAATGCATTGTAAAAGCCCTGTGATAGTCTACTCAACCGCATGGCTAAGGAATCGTGTGGGGCAGAGAGCAGATCTATCTCATGTGGGTAAAGTGTACACACTCTGCAGAGTCAAAACTATTCGAATAGCCGTGCCCACGGTCAAGGGCGGACATGGGAACTTAACTAGATACGCCTGTTTCAAAAATCTTTGTGGGTGGAAATGAAAAGTGGAGGGCAGAGAAAGGCCCTTATTTGAGTTGTCCCGGTGTCGTCCCAGTGAATTGTCCCGGTGTCATCCAGTGGTAATGTAAGCGGTTATAACGCTGAAAAGTTAAGCATAAGGTGCAGAGACTATGAAGTGGTGGATAGAATCTGGACCGCTAATACTATTGCATTCTGTCACATTATGTTTTGTTCAAATGGCTACGTCTCAGGAAGTTTTTATATATTATATTTCAAAAGCAAAGAATGGCAATGCTTCTCCTAAATAAAAATGCCAGGAAAAATAAATAGGGTCGGAAGAAAAGAAAAAGGACAGTTGGGGTAAATGCTAATGCTTGGTGGATTCATGTCGATAAGGGAATGGTAGAAAGGAGTCTAGGAGAAATAAATTGGTGGAGTCTAAACAAATAGGTAGGCTAGATAGATGATTTAAGTGGTTTTGAAGGATTACAAGGGTATAAAGGTAATTGTTGGAATTAATGGGATTAATAAGACTTGATCTGGGTGGATGAATTGAATTTGTGGAAATTTTGAGATATGAGGATTGGGATGTAAACTTGATTAAATCTTGGTGGAGAAATACCGATGAATTAGTTAAAGATCGATGATTGAAAGTAAGGATTAATTATGGGCAGAGTAAATTTCGGAGTTGGATCATTAACAGAAGGATTGAATTGTTAGAATATTCTGGTACAAATGATTTCGGTGGTTAAAAAAGTAATCATGTTAGAGGATTATTACAATTCAGAAGTGAAGAGTTGGTGATTAGTGGTTGCAAGATTGGATTATTAGGAATCCGGAATACAAAGGTATTGGTGGATTCGAATAGATAATATGTATATAGAAATTGTATGTTCGATGGATTAAATAAACAATGTCGATATGTTCGGTGGATTAACTAAATGATGTCACCGCTGTTTGGAGTCTTAGACAGCAATCAATAGAGAAAATATGTCTTTGGAGGATTACGTCAATTATAGAAATCGCCGTGTGGAGTCCTAGGTTGCAACTATAACACTAGGGTTTGATAATGCTACCAAAAAGAGAAGTTGTTGGCAAATAAAACAACTTGAGCATTTCCTTGATAAGCCTTGCATACTATTTATTTGCATTCTGTGTATTGACTCGCGGAGCACGGTGGTTAGTGTGCTCACACTCGCTCTCACAACAAATCCAGAGTCAAGGAATCAAATTCCTGCGCATCAGCAACATTACAGATCATGAGGACAAAGAAGATGGAGATGTCAAGGGCTAGGTCGCGAACCTCCAGTTGGCTGCCTGTGGGCAAGTCCTGAGGGTTCCACTGTGTGCTTCGTTCTTCCGCTGCTGCAATTTTCTGATTTTGGCCTAATCAGCCCATGTGTAAGTTTACTATATTAATTATGCTTCCGCTTGATATGTATTTGATATTCATTTCAAGTGTGAGCACTATCTACCGATCCGTGGAATAGTGCGATAAATCACGAGGATTACGAATGTAAAATCTGAGTCCGACACGCAGCGGGGCGGCTACGCAATGGGGTGGAGGCGCATGGGGGTGGGCGCAAGGGGAGGGCTTTAGGGTTGGGAGGGGCTCCCCTCTTGGGCCAGAAAAATCCCACCTGGGCCAAGGCCCAGGCCCAGGTTGTCCTAATTTTTCAGAAAACTCCTCCTAAGACTGGTTATTTTAATTCCTTTCGAAAAGGTCCCTCCCTCCAATTAATAGACTATCCCTCGAATCGTTTTCGGGGTATTACACAGTCGCTCCGCCTATGCGGGTCTCCATAGCGAAAACACACCAAGCCCAGCTCGGGCTTTGCCGTGGCATGGTACTGCAGAGAGCTCCTTCCAGTAGAGCTGGACTGCCCCGTACTACCACGGTAGGGCTGGTGGCGACGACTCTTTGTCTTCTTGTGCGCAGGGCCTCCAGAAAAGCCCTTCCTCTCGCTATGGCCTCGAGGCTGATCTCCTCTAGTGGCCTTGCGGATGTCATCTGTGAACGCCTGCTATATCTCAATCCCCAAAGCCTGCTCCACCAAGGTATGAAAATTCGTGATCGGAAAAGCACCTAGCAGGTGGCGGATCGAAGGTTTGAGCCCCTGACGAAACTGCCTGGCCTTCTCCGCATCATCCCGAGCCACATGCGGGACAAAGCGGACTATCTGGTTGAAGCCCACCTCATACTCTGCCACAGATTGCTTGTCTTGCGTGTACTTGCTCAGGTCGATTTTCAACTTGTCTAGAAAGGTCTCTGGGTAGAACCTTCTCTCGAACTGCCGAACAAACTCTGCCCACGACAGCACTCCATATGCAGTCGTGCGAGCAATCTGCACTCCCTTCCACCAGATATGAGCCTCTCCCTTCAGAAGTTGCGCCAAGTACCGTACACGATCGGAGGCAATCACCTCGAATGCCTCCATCTTGTCCCCCATATAGGACAGCCAGTCTGCGGCCTGAACAGGAGTGGTCGCACCGCTAAAGCTGTCCAGTCTCAAACCTACCCACTCACGGAGTGAGAGGCCGCTAACTGCTCCAACTGTCGCAACCTCAGGCACCGGATCAGCACGAACACCAGGGGCCAACTGCCCCTGCCTCAACGCACTCAACTCTTGCTGCATGGCCCTCACAGTGGCCAACAGCTCCTCCTGGTTACCACTCGCTGACTGAGTAACCTCAGCCTCCTCGACCGTTGGCTGCGCTACCGACGTAGCTGCACGGCCAAGGCTTCTACACTTAGGCGGCATTCCTACAGCCACCACAATCCACATTCAAGCAAGAACAATATCATCAAGCCAATAAGGCACAAGCAATAATGTAATGACTTAAACAAGGTATATGCAAAATATACAAACCCTTCCCCATCATTCATGTGCAAGTGTGTCAATTTAATAGTTTAATTACCACAGACCTAATGCCCGCTCTGATACCAACTGTAACACCCAAGGACTCACATTACCATAGGATGCTACTAAAACCACTCCACAATTTGCCAAATTACTAGATAAAATAATCTGACAACAATTACTAATCAAGATAGTGTAAGCGGAAGC
Organism: Bonia amplexicaulis; assembly: GCA_036346245.1. Lineage (NCBI taxonomy): Eukaryota > Viridiplantae > Streptophyta > Magnoliopsida > Poales > Poaceae > Bonia > Bonia amplexicaulis. Next base: position 562,858 of record CM070749.1, on the reverse strand, counting down.
ATAAACAACTAAGGAAAAACAGAATAGTGATAACACTTCAAATATTATAATCAACTCCAACATAATAACCAAAAAACAGTTCACAAAATTAACATTATTAAGTTGAAATAATCATCGACAAGATAGCTAAGCAAAAGACTAAAAACCTTTCAACATTATTACAGCATAAAAATATGATCCAAGTGCATCAGTGTGGTTCCGCTCTACCCTTCCCATGCATGCTCAAAGTCCTCAATTTCAGATTTAATTGGTATATGAATGCAATTATTTTATCCACAAATAAATACATATGAATGCTTTCGTGCTAGGTTCCACATCACTCTTTCCCAGTAGGATAAGAGGTGTATCGTATTACGGCAATATACGATGTTGTACCAGTACGGTCGCGGCTAGGTGCGGTGACATCTACATATGCAAATGTCATGATATGATATGAATGATATGATAATCATAAATCACATAAATCCATCCTCAAAGGAGCATCATCATGCTCACAACATATCCACATCCACCACATATTATTTTCATATTCCACATTATCACATTAAGCAAAAATTCCATGTGACTACTAGCAATTTATCCAAATATATCAATTGATCAATAATTGCTACCATCACCACATTTAGAAAATCATGCAACCATGGCATAATATATCAAAATACAATAATCATGTAAATTGCAAGTAGAAAAAATAACAAGTTAAACGGTAGCACATCCGCTACGTTTAATTGCCTCTATCGACGAAGCGAAGCAAATCACAAGCGCTTAGGAGCAAAACCACCTGTCCAAAAGGTATCTCTCAGCTCAATGCTACAGCATACAAAGCGCGACTTAAAAATTAAAGACGTCGCTAGAACCCCGAACCCACACATACTCCTCTCCACTGCAGCAGTGCTGCTTAATATTTTTGTATCTTTAAAAATATTAATCCATTTACAGCAAACGATATATCTCTGGTTTCCTCCCTTAAATGCCTTCATTTTTTTGTGTAGATCACATATTTCTATTTTGATCATAGCTAGGTGTATCTTAATGCACAAAACAGAGGAAGTTCTCTGTTCTGTCAATCTGGACAGCAAGATTCAAATGCGTCCCAACCACAGTACAAGGATCCAAAAAAATATAATTTTTATACAGCTGCGAAATTACTGAATTCCCTACTTTTTTATCAATTGCGATCATAATCATAAAAATCATTTACTACTCCTAAATCACATTTGAACAGCAGTCTGTCCCAATCTTCTCCCCTGACAGACAGCGGTGTTCCCGACCCTGCTACTCCCAGATTCCACAGCCAAAAATTCTGAAAAAAATACATAAGATGGGTATTGAAGTCCTATACAATTTTTCTTTTGGCAAGATCCGCAGGAAAAATCGTTTCATGGGTCTAAACCGCGCAAACAGACGCTCTGTGCTAATTGTTCTACAGGCAGACAGCAGGTAATTTCTAATCAAGCAATCAATCTATTAATTTTCTTCAAATTTCATGCCAAGAACCCTAATTACTCTATAAAACGGAGGGTTTGGGATGGAAAAAATTACCTACATGATCCCTTGGGATCACCCCTCTTCTTTCCTCCTCCTCTTCTTCTTCCTTCTCTTCCCTTTCTTCTCCTTCCTTCACCTTTCACCTTGGCTCCAATGGCAGCAGCAGGGGGGCACAATCCTGGAGGGCAGGGGCGGCCAAGGGGTGGAGGGAGAGGGGAGGGGGCTAGGTTAGAAAGGGGAGGGTGCGCCATCAGAACACCCCACCTAACATAGGCACGAAATGCTACTAACTATCCACAATATAACAACAATTAATATAAATCACCTAGAAATTTCGGCATGACCTCCTTTGTTTAATAACGAAATAACAGCCCGACAAACATGAATAGCACAAGTTCTAAATAATGAACGGAAAGATAATATCAAAAGGTACTAAGTCTTTATTACATTTAATCGATGAAATATAAACCGAACCAATTAAGCTATCAAGCCAACAAGATTATCATGACTGTCTTTATTTCTTAATGAAGGAATTGTGCACGTGAATCTGAACTAGCCATTCATGTCCCCATGTATGCCGATCTCACATTGGTACCTAAAATAGACAAACAACAACAAGAGTGAGTCCAACGACTCAGCAAGTATAACTATATCAAATGCAAGCATGAACATTAACTCTCAAGTTAAACATATTACATATGAAATTCATGCTATGCATTATGATCAAAACTCCTCTTTCTCATCTCTTTCGCATTTTACCGGTGTCACGGAGTGTGCATCCGTCAATGCACACCCATGCCTGTACCCTCCAGTGCAGGGACCAGTGCCCACACTCCACAAGTGTGGGGACCTCGATGCTTGATCACCACATGACCAAGACTTCAACAATTCTCAATATGATGCATATATGTGAATGTATCAACAAGATAAAATGCATTCACCATACTACGCATCAACAAATCTCATAAATGCCATAATGTAAACAGAACATAAATAGCATTAACAACTCAGAACTTTACTCAAATTCATAAGTAAAGCATTCATAACTCAAACACCACTCATATCATTCAAATCACTCAATCACACGGATTAATCATAGCAAGGTTATACTTGCCTCAACCATGAGAAAATGAAGAACGCGTAGAAGGCACAACCCCGAATCCGCTCTCCTCCTGAATATTTAATTAATAATTACTAACATGACAGTAGCGGGTTTCTAGATATAAAATAACAGCAATCCCAATTAACCCAACAATTTATCTCAATTAAATCCCCAACTCCCCTCGGCCAAATCTGCCCAACCACAGACAGCCGACTTCCAAAAAATCATAACTTTCAGTACGTAACTCCAACTTAAGCGTTCTTGGACTCTTTGTAAAGACAATTAAATTATCTACAAAAACTTAGTTGGGGAGACTCTCTAATTCGGCCATTTACTAACCGATCCAAACCCTTTTCTAAAGCATCCAAATTCACGTCGGACTCTCTGGACAGCGCACTAAAACAGGCATAACTTTCGCCCAGAAACTCGGAATCCGGACTTCTTGATCTTTATGGAAAGCTAAGAAAATTATCTAAAACTTTCCTAACATGAATAATTTCTGATTCGCCCGATTACCCGTCGCACAAACCGATCTATTAAAATCTGTCCAGAACTACTCCGATCTGCAGAACAGCAGCACTAGAAAATTCATAACTTTTGCTACACAACTCGGAATAACGCGTTCTAGCACTCCCTGGAACGATAATCAAGTCCTCTACAATTTTCTTGAAGAGGTCCAGACCTGAATCCTGACGGATCTAACCCAGAACAGCCGATTAACCCAAACTGTCACGGCGGTCCAGAAAACAGACGAAATCCAACTTGATTAAAACCTATCTAGAGGACCAACGGAGTTACCCTTGACGACACGAGGATGAACACGTCGACGAACACGACGACGAACGCGCTCGCGATCTCCTCCTCTCCTTCCTCCGGATCCACGCGGTATAGCGACGAACGTCGACGACGGCGCTCCGGCGAACAAGACGGCGGCGGCGGGCGGCGACGAAGACGAAGGCACCACGGCGCAGCAAGGACGGCGACACGGCACGGAGAAGATGGCGCGGCAGCAGGGCGCCGGCGGCGGGGGCGCACGGTGGCGGCACAGGCGGCGGCAAAGCAGACGGCGGCGGCGGCAAGGCGCGAGGCGGCGGCTGCAGGAGCGGGGCGCGGGGGTGGGGCGCAGGGTGGGGGCTGCGGGGGTTTTAAGTGGTGGCCTCCCTCCCTCTTGGGCCTAGAAAATCCCACCGGCCAAGCCCAAGCCAGTTTATCTTAACTTTCGAAAACCCCCAAAACTCTTTTAATAAATCTTTTCACTTAAGTCCCTCTCTATTAACTAAGCAATTAATAAAACATTTTCCGGGTATTACATTCTACCCTCCTTAAAATTTCGACCCAATTCTAACCGCAACCACAACAGAAACAAAACAACCAACTAGAAAAAACACGCACCGACGTGAACAACGCCGGTGCAGCTCAAGATGCGAGACTCCAACTCCCAAGTTGCCTCCCTCTCGGTGCGATGCGACCAAAGCACTTTGACATACAAAGAAAGTCTTATTTCTCAACACTTTTTCTGACCTTTCCAGAATCCGCACTGGCTTGGACTCAAAGGATAGATCTTGCTCAATAATCAAAGGTTCTAGCTCGATGTGAACTTCTGGGTCTCGCAAGTACTTCCTCAACATGGACACGTGAAACACGTTATGCACTCCGCGCATAGCCTCAGGAAGATCCAAACGGTAAGCCAATTTCCCAATCCGCTAATATGGTGAAAGGTCCAACGTACCTCGGGCTAAGCTTCCCTTTGGTACCAAACCTCACCACACCCTTGGTAGGAGATACTCTCAAGAGCACCCGATCTCCCACCGCAAACTCCAAGTCCCTCATTCTCACATCAGCATAACTCTTCGCCTACTCAGGCGCCAACAAATCTGTCTCACCAAAGCCACTCTCTCAACGGTCTTCGGACCCAATCCGGTCCTAAGATCGCTTTCCCACCGCTTCCCGGCAAAGGCGACCTGCACTCTGACCATACAACACTTCAAATGGAGCTGCTTTGATACTAGAGTGATAATCATTATTATAGGCAAACTCGCGGAGGTAATTGATCCTCCCAACTACCCTTCTAAGACAGCACACAAGATCTCAACATGTCCTCCAAAGTTTGGATAGTCCGCTCTGACTGTCCATCAGTCTGCGGGTGGAAAGCCGTGCTCAAACGAAGCTGAGTGCCCAAAGCGCTCTGCAAACTCTCCTAAAACTTGGAAACAAACTTGGCATCTCTGTCGGAAATTATGGTCTTAGGCACACCATGCAGCCTCACAATTTCCCGAACATATATAGGAGCCAGATCACTCGCTGAGTTGGTTGTGCGGATAGGAATGAAGTGCGCGGACTTCTTCGAACCGATCCACAACAACCCAAATTGCGTCCTTGCCTCTCGGCGACCAAGGCAACGCGACCACAAAATCCATAGAAATATCATCCCACGGCCATTGAGGAACCTCCAATGGTCGCAATAATCCGTGGCCTCTTATGTTCGACTTTCACTTGTCGACAAATACCACACGAAGCCACATAATTGGCTATATCCACCTTCATCCTTTTCCACCGAAATTCGCTCAAATCACGATACATCTTAGTCTCTCCCGGATGAACTGTATACGGAGTGCGATGAGCTTCTCTCAAAATGTCATCCTTAACCCCGCTTTGCGCACGCATAAACGCCTTTAAAGCGCAATGCACCTGACATATCCAAGCTGAAATCCCCTTCTTTTCCCATCTCCAACCGTTTCATCACCCTCTGAAGCAACCGATCGATCACAGTGCCTCCCGCACCGCTCGGTATAGTGACTCTAGGATCAACTGGGTCTCCACTGGGCCGTACCAAGATAGCGATGAAGATATCCCCATACGATCAAAATCAGCAATCAAACAATCCAGTAGCAGCGTCGCCTTGCGACTCGAGCATCGGCCACCACATTGGCCTTACCGGATGATCCTGAATGGTTAGATCATAATCCTTGATCAACTCTAACCATCTGCGCTGCCTCAAATTCAGATCCTTCTGGGTAAAGATGTACTTGAGACTCTTGTGATCGGTAAACACGTCACAAGTCTCACCGTACAGATAGTGCCTCCAAATCTTCAATGCAAACACAACTGCAGCCAGCTCTAAATCATGGGTAGGGTAATTCTGTTCATGCTTTTTCAGCTGCCTCGATGCGTAAGCCAAAACTGTAGGACCGAAATGGCGACAGAGGGGGGGTGAATGTCGTTCTCTTAAAAACCGCCCCCAAGAATTCAGAAAATTAATTCTGCTAAAAACTGGAACGCATGCTATACTAAAAAATTCAGCATAAATCAGAGAGTGATCAGTAAAAATTTCAGCTGAAAATAATATCGTTTGATCTGCATGCAAAATGGTCAAAGATCAACTAGAGGAAAAAGAAAAGCACTCTCCCAAGACTTTGTTGAACTGACTGTAGTATGACTCAGTAGTATTGTTGCCGAAAGCTAAAAAGAGAACCAAAGTGCTACAGCTAACAAACAAAATAGCTTTGCAGGAGAAAGGAGAAGCAAGTGTATGCAGTCTGCTGCTATCAACTGCCCAGGATGGCAACTCAAGATGGAGACAGCAAACAGCAATTAAAGCAGTTCGGCATAGGTGAAGAAAACATCACCCATTACTTTGCTGTCGGCTCAGGGAGTAGGAACAAAATCCAACTGCTACAAAGTTCGGCACAGGTGTAGGAATTAATTCGGCACAGTGAACAACACAGCAAAACTGAGTGCTCCACCCTGATGTTGTTGGTAGCAGAAAATGCTAGACAGAGAAGAACACTGCAAAGAACTAAGCAAACTGCTACTGCTGTGCTGCCAAAACTCGCTGCTGCTGGATACAAGAAAAACAACAAATCAAACTGTCGGTACAGGAAGAACAGACAGTTCCAACTTCCAGTGCACCGAGAACAACTAGGGAGACATCGCTTACGCAATGAACAACATCCAATCGCTCAAGGAGTCTGCTGTTCATAGAGGTGAACCACTCGGCAAAGGAAGAAAGAATGAAGAGCAGCGGTGGTAGCGATGTAGTAATCAATCGGCGAGCACAAAGAAGACTGCGCAGAAGATGTATTCGCAAAGAAATAAGCAGCAGGAAATGAACTGTGTTCGGCACAGCTCGAGAAATTAATTCGGCACAGGAAGAAGGCAGTGAAAACTAACTAGTGCCTCTTTTGTAACTGACCAACAGAAGGAAGAAATGCCAAAAAGAAATCGGCAGGTAAACTAAATAGCAAAGAATCATATCTAGTTCATGCCAACTCTTGTAAAGATCAACTCAAGAAACGAGACCGAAACAAAAGTGAAATCATACTCATGAAGGAATTAAGAACAAGAAAAGTGATTACAAGATTTTTAATCCATCCTCTCTCTCAATCCTCAAGAACACCAAGAGCCTCACAAGCTTCTTGGGAGGAACACAACACACACAAAGATATGAATAAGCTCACAAGTGTCCTAAGGGGTATGCAGCCCCTCACCTCTATTTATAGCCCTTGGCTAACGGGTCTCCAACCCGTTACGCCGGCTAAACCCTAACGGAGCCGTCTCCCGCTTGTGCAGCTTTGCGAAATTCCCGTTTCGCCCCTCCTGCACCTTCCGGGAAGCTTCCGCGCTCCTTGCCTCGCACGCCTCGCAACCACCTCGAGTCCACGTCGTCCTCGACACATCACGACCGTTCTGACCTCAGCGCCACCTGCGCCTAGTCCGGTCACCTCGTGTCTCGCCACGACTCGCCTCGGCGTCCCGCGGTCACACGAGACAAGAAAACACGTCACATAGCACCGCTCGATACATGAACGCATAAATAGCATAAACAAAATCAAACCTGTCGCAATATCAGAATATACATCCTAACCCATACGACTAAGTTTGACCAAAATCCGACCGAGCCCGTTGCACCATGCAACGTCTGGGTCCGGACAAACCGACTCAAACTCGACTTTTGAAAACAGATGTCAATTACTCATCACTCACAATGGGATGACCCTCACATGGTCTCTCAATCTCCCCCTTGATGAGTATATTGACAAACACCGAAAAAGCACAAAGTTGAGTTTGAAGAGTCTAACATGGTCCATAAGAGCAAGAGTGAAGCTAATGACCATGTCGATGTAAGGAGCAAAAGAAAGAACAAGTTTTCCTCAAAGCTCCCAAGTGGCTTTTTCTACCACTAATTTCTCCCCCTTTTGGCAATAAACCCATCAAGAATGAAAGAAGGAGAAAAAGTCATGAAAATGGATGAAAGGCTGATTTGATCATTTTTTTAAGTATGTAGAGCCATGAGAATTATCCAAAATGACCAACATATATTACATCAAGCCATATCATACAAATATGCTACAAAGATCATGACTAAGTATGTAAAGAGAAGCTAAGCAACATAAGGTATATTTTGAATTTTAGTTGAAGTGCTTAGCAAGTCAAGTCAATCATGATTTTAGTCTAGCTAATGATATCCACAAATGATGCAAGCCATGTCAATGAGCTAAATGGAAACAAGAAGCTAGTGTTGAGCCAACTAGAGTGCTATTTGTTCAAGAATGATACAATTGTTGAAGTACTTTGAATTTTTTTTTTAATTGAGCACTTTTGACATTTTTCTTTTGAGATCTCATGATTGTTTTCAATCATATTTTTGTCATGTGCTAGACCTCAAGCCTTATGCGATCATTCCAAGCGAGAAGCTTAAGGAAATGATCTTGGTCATCCAAATCTCCCCTGAGTTCATGCCTTGTGCAATGGCAAGCCGTCTCATGAGAAGGAATTGGTGAGATCGGTTTTTCACACGAAGAGATCTTTTTTGATAGATTGTACTAACTTATGTGTCATCAAGAAACTATATAGCTCAATCTATTGCTCAACTAAGATTCAAGACTCAACTCACCTATTTGACATGGCAAGAACCATAAAAAGATAACACAAAGTCGACTAGTCTCAAATATGAACATGACAGGAATTAGGTCAAATTTAGCATTTTAATTAACCTATCAGGGCAAAGACTTGACTACACATATAAAGTCATGATCAAATTAGCAATGGAGCATAAGTCATGGCAAAATGTATTATAATGAAAACATGTCATGAAAGGATAATAATCATGGCTCCATTAAGTTATGTTACAAATACAAAGAAGAACATCCAGCTCCCCCTTAACAATTGATGCAACTTTCAGTTCAAGTTGAGTTATGTCATCATTAAAATCTAGAAGTTCCCAAATGAACTCCCCCTGAACCAAAGCAATAAAACGAGAAGCTGGCAAATAAATCACGAAAATAGGCGCCCCTTAAAGCATAGATAAGATAGAGAGTACTAATGACTCGGACTAACTCCTATCTACCCCATATGACTCTGTGACAACAGTTGTCGAGTAAAACACACACTAGAGAGCAAACACGCACTGCCTGCCCGAGGGTGGCCCAACCTCGCTAGAACCTAAAAGAAGTGAGTGAGCTCAACCTAGTGAGATAAGAAACAGCTATCCTGAAAGCACAAGATAAGAGCAAGAAGTCTAAGCACTCAGCAAGAGACACACTCTAACCTATGCTAGAAGGACTAAACCCAATGCACCCAAAAATGTGATGCAATAGTAAGGATACAGAAGCACAAATAATATGATAAAGCATTAAATCCCAAAGCTCCCCCTCACAATAGTCCGTAAGGACAAACCACCCCAAGCTCTCCCCGCAGAGCTGAAAACCTCGTGCTATCCAAAGGCTTGGTGAAAATATCAGCCAACTGGTGGTCACTCTCCACAACCGAGCACGATGTCACCCTTCTCTACATGGTCTCAAGAAAGTGATATCGATATCGATGTGCTTGGTCCGAGAGTGCTGCTGGGTTCTTAGCAATGCTAATCGCAGACGTGTTATCGCAAAAGAGCGGAACACGATCGATAGCAACCCAAAGTCCCGCAGAGTCGAGACCATCCAGCACTTGGCTACAAAGAATCGGCTGCAACAGAACGCACTCGGCCTCTGCGGTGGATGCAACACCGGACCGCTTCCTCAAGACCAAGAAACGAGAGAAGTGCCAATGAACCGGCAGTGCGGTGCTCTTCCTATCTATCCTACACCGCAAAGTCTGCATCCGAATAGGCTCTAAGGGATAGACAGGATGAGGAAGAGTACCAGATACCATAGTCAATGGTAGCTCGAAGGTACCGAAAGATGCGCTTCACCGCCTGGCGGTGAGATACGCGAGGAGAAGCTCAAACCGCACAAAGACACACGAGAAAAGTGTATGTCCGGTCTCGAGGCGTTGAGGTACAAGAGAGAGACAATCATACTTGAACTCTTTTGATCAACTGCTCGCCGTCCTCATCTCGGGTCAAGTGTGGTCGTAGAAGCCATCGGAGTCGACACCGCTTTCCATCACTCATGTCGAAACGTCTCGGAGATCACGGTGTACTTGCCTTGATGCAAGAAGGTACCCTCCCGAGTCTGCTTGATTTGGAAGCCGAGGAAGAAAGTCAACTCACCCATCATGCTCATCTCAAACTCGGTGCTCATGACATCCGAGAACTGTGAAACTAGAGCATGCGAAGAGCCGCCAAAGATAATGTCATCGACATAAATTTAGGCGAGCGAAGGTCATTGCTGCCGGCGAATGAACAAGGTCTTGTCAACTTTACCCATCTCAAAATCATGTCTCAATAGATAGGACTTAAGCCTCTCATACCAAGCTCTAGGGGCTTGCTTAAGTCCATACAATGCTTTGGAAAGCTTAAAGACATGACTAGGGTATTTGGGGTTCTCGAAGCCTGGAGGCTGTCTGACATAGACTTCTTCCTCAATGAAGCCATTGAGAAAGGCACTCTTGACGTCCATCTGGTAAAGCTTGAAACCCTTAGAAGCTGCAAAGGCAAGCAGAATTCTAATGGCCTCAAGACGAGCTACAGGGGCAAAAGTCTCCTCGAAATCCGCACCCTCAACACGGGAGTACCCACAACCAGCCTAGCCTTATTTCGAATGACTACCCCATCCTCACTTTGCTTGTTCTTGAACACCCATTTGGTTCCAATGATATTGTGATCTCGAGGGGCTCAACAAGCGTCCGCACCTTGTTTCTTTCGAAACTCTCCGACTCCTCATGCATAGCATTGACCCAAGACTCATCGATAAAGCATGACAAACGTCCTTGGGCTCAAAAGAAGCTACGGGCGAGTGGAGATGCGAAAAGCGACACGCCGGACTTGGGCGTGTGACTCGTTCAAATAGATCTCCAATCATCTCGCTCGTAAGGATGAGATTTTGGATATGTCTTGGAGGTCTGGATGAGATGAAGAAGTGGCCTCTACCTCGTTACTGACGGGTAGGAACAGAGCCACTAGCTCCGTAAAGCGAAGGTAAGGGTCGATCGCCTCGAGGTGCGGTGGAAGAAGGCACCTCAAGGGGTGGAGAAGGGACCGGATCGGTAGACAACCCTCATCTCCATCATCCTCATCATCCACAAAGATGGTCTCGGATCGCTCTAGTGAACTCGAGATATCGGGCCTAGTCCCTGACCGGCCTCATCGAAAGTTACCTCACGTGTTTCTACCATTTTACTAGACTCGCAGCCTGCACCCTATAGGCCCGCCAAGAAGTCGAGTAGCCCGTAAAAGTCCATCACAAGAACGTGACTCGAACTTATCTAGGTTCCGGACTTGAGAATAAAACACTTGCAACCAAACACACGAAAATGAGAAACACCGGCTTTCCGTATCTCAACTCATAAGAAGTGCGGTGCAAGTGTGCCCAAGAAAACTCGATTGGAAACATGGCACGCGGTGGCTATAGCCTCACCCAAAACTTCCGCGGTGTAGAGTACTCATCAAGCATCGTCCCGCCATCTCGACCAAGGTACGGTTCTTTCTCCACAACGCCATTCTGCCGAGGGACGATGGAGAAGAGAACGGTGCTCTACACTGCCTCACCACGAAACTCTCAAAGTAGGAATTCTTGAACTCCGTGCCATTGTCATCGCGGATCGCTCGTAAGGCACCGGAAGCTCAAGAAAGCCTCTTGAAAAGACCTCGAAATGTGAAAACGTCTCATCCTTCGAGGCTAAGAAAACACCCAAGAGTACCTCGAGAAGTCATCGACTACGACAAGAACATACCACTTCCTCCTGCCGACCGCACTCGAGCCGGTCCAACCGTATCCATATGGAGCAACGTCCGGTGCATCGGTCATAGTAATCGTGGACCGGAGGATGAGAAGCGGCAACCATCTTGCCGCGTCTTAGGCATGGAGCGCAAACAAGATCTTTGACCATCTTGAGTTTCGGCAGACCACGAATGAGATCGTGGCCGCTAACTCGAGTCAAATGGTCAAATCCAATATGACCAAGTCTCCTATGCCAGAAGGAAAGGTCGCGGGACTCAGAAGCAAGCAAACAACGGAGAGGATCACCAAGACTCGGAAAAATCAGCACGAAGATCCTCCCAAAGCGAGAAATCCCGCAAACCGGACTCACCAAGAATCAAGAATTTTGCGCTTGTTTTTCTTAAAACTCACCTCGAAATCATCATCGGTAAGCTGAGAGACTGAAAGCAAATTGTACTGCAGCTTACTAACCAAGGCAACATCTTTTAAAACAAATGAATCATTAATGCGCACTGTACCTTTGGCGATGACTCGCCCAGAAGAGGCGTCTCCGAAGGTGATCGTCTCATCACCTGGAGCACGGGCAAGGGAAGAAAACCAACGGGAATCTCCGGTCATGTGTCGTGAACACCCGGAGTCTACAAGCCAAACCTTTCCTTCCCCGCCCGTGAACCCGAGTCAACAAGAGAGCAAAGTCTCGATCTTGGGATAAATCAACATAGATTTTGGCACCCAATCTTGAGTCACACGTCGAGCAGAAGAAGTAGTCACAGACGACTGACCTCTAACTACCCTACGCTCTCCGTCGCTCAAAGAATCAGAAGGTCTATGTGCAGACCTGAAGCTGTTGCTGGGTCCGACTGCTACGGGAGAGCGAGTCAGAGCACCGGCAGCACGCTGATCACGCCGCGGGTAGGCATCTCGATGGGGAAAACGAGATCTACCCTCAGGACGGCGGAAGTCACGACCAGAGGGAGCACGAGGACGAAAAACAGAAGACTCAGAAAAACCAAGTCCTCGGTGCTGCCCAAAGCTACCAACAGTAGCAAACCTAGACCTCGTGTTGGTCTTAGGTGCACTCAAGGTCTGGGGCTGACCCTGAATACGCCTAAGAGACTCGGCCACGGTCTCTTCGCGATCTTGGCGCTTGAAGCAATGGTCAAACAAATGCCCATCCTTCGGCGGAAGGTGCAATGATACCGCCTTCCGAGGGGTGAAGTAGCATGAGATGGCTTCGCCGAGAGGTCAAGCTGCAGTGAAATCACCTTCGTCGAAATCCCTTGGACAAAGCCCGCTGATCTAAATTGAACTTTCTTGTTCTTGGGCTTGACCTCGATCACACCTGCGGCTATTGGTCCGAGCACGGCGGTGGATGTTTCCTCACATCCTCACGGAAATCATATCCTAGACCCCGTTTGAACTTGCAAATCTTTGATTGGTCTAGAATAAGATTGAGATCCTTCTTGCCTCCTACAAATTTCTCGAGAGTGTTCATAAGGTACCGACACTCCCGAAAGAGAGAGGTGCAAGAAGAGCAAGGAGGAGGAGAAATGAGAAGGTAAGGGAGCGAAGAACAGCCAACAAGAGGGAAGATCGGCTTGTGCACGCACGGTACCGACGAGAAGGGACGATCCCTCGCTAGCGAGGTTGGTTCGCATCGCTAGGCGTCTCTACCTTACCCGGGGGCTTCTCCCCCTTCTCCACAACCACATTACAAGCACAAGGTGGCTTCTCTAGTAGGTCCTTAGTTAGCTTCACACATTTCTCATCCAATGCAATCAAGTTAGATTTTAGTTTGTTACAACTAATGCATGGTGAGCTAACAGGTCCTTAGAAGCAAACCGAGACAACTTCTTATCATGATCAATCATTTCTTGAAACTGTTTGGAAACGATTCAAGCTCGAGTCGATTTAGGACAATTCACACATGAAGCAATAGGCTCAAGTAGAAAAGCTTGTAATTCAGCAATTTTATGATCTGCCTGCTTTAGGTTCATCTTCAAATTGTTACAACTTTCACAAGTCTCGGCGGATCGAGAAGCAATGTATAAAGACCTCTAAAAGCATTATCCTTATCCTCACATGAGGTGCAAGAAGTAGTCTCAACGGTAGATGAAGGAAAAACAATCCTAGACATCTCTAGTTCAGCGAGCAGACTAACATTCTCCACCTTAAGAATATCTAGCTCGAGGTCACACTATCATATGAAGTCCTTAGCTTCTCCATATCACCAATCAAGGCAGGGGCATGTATCACATTAAATCACGAGAGGAAGCGGATGTAAGTGAAGTAAGCTCGTGACAATCTAGCTACTTCCTTCTCTAACTCAAGACACCTAGCCTTAGCTCTAGCATGAAATCCACCTAGCTTAAGAAAATCATGATTGAGCTGGTCATAGGTGGGGCATACCTCGTCCGAGTCGGAGTACAGCTCATTGTCGCTCGATTACCCTCGAGGGCCATGAAGCACATGCCGAGAAGTCTTCGCCGCTCTTGGGGTCTTGATCACCCGTCCCGTCGTCGTCGCTCCATCCCTCCACCTCGCTGAAGTCGAGGTCGTCGAACGCGGAGAGGACGCGGTGGAAAAGCTTCTTGGCCTTCCCAAAGTCGCGGAACTTCTTCTTGCCTTGCGTCTGAGCTGGAGGCTTCTTATTGCGGTTCTTGTCGGTGTAGTCGTTCTTGACCGAACCGCCGTAGTCGTTCTTGCCCTTCTCCAGCTTGGGGCAGTTTGCTCGAATGTGGTTGGGGCCACCACACTCAAAGCAAATCAATGGTCCTCTTCTCTTCCATCCCTCCTCCTCTTGTAAGCATGGGAGAACTTCCGAGCTAGGAGGGCCAGCTGTTCATCCTCTAGCTGCTCTAACTGATCATCAGTTACATCACAGAGAGCAGATAGGGAGAACCCGCAAAGAGAATCGGCGAAAGAACCGAGCGGCGGTGGGATCGGTGACTAGTGCCATCGATCGAGACTTCGACCGACGAGACTATGTCAATCTCGTGAGTCTTGAGGCGCGAGTAAAGCGCATCAAGAGTCGTGGTCGAGAGGTCCGTGGTGTCCTTGATGGTAGTCACCTTCATTTCCCAAACCCTAAGATCGAGTCTTTGAAAGAATCATCGGCGTTATCCGAGTCGGAGTATGTAAGACCGACGGCTCGGAGGTTGCTCAAAATTTTGTGAAAGCGAGAAAAGCACTCGTCAAGGGACTCACCAGCAAGCATCTCGAATTTGCTGTAATCGCGCTTGAACTGGTCTTGTCGCACCGTCTTTATTTGGGTGGTGCCCTCATGGTAAGCATTGAGGGTCACCCAAATATCGAAGGCCAACGTCAGGTGAGAGATGCGATCAAATTCGCTTCTGCTCAATCCCTGAATGATGATGTTCCTCGCCTTTGCGTTTGCCTCAACATCAGCCATATTCCCGGCATTGATGTTCTCATCGGCGGGAACAACAAACTGGACCTTGACCTTTCGCCAGATGGCGTAGCCACGAGCACGGATGTAGGTCTCCATCCGGCTCTTCCGAATGGAAAATCCATCCCATCAAAGATCGGGGGCTTGGTCGAGTACTTGTCCGTCGCCATGGCTCTTGAGACCGGTTAAAGATCTATCAAGAAGAGCTAACCGGCTCTGATACCAATTGTAGGACCGAATGGCGACGAGGGGGTGAATGTCGTTCTCTTAAAACCGCCCCAAGAATTCAGAAAATTAATTTCGCTAAAAACTGAACGCATGCTATACTAAAAATTCAGCATAAATCGAGAGTGATCAAGAAAATTTCAGTGAAAATAATATCGTTTGATCTGCATGCAAAATGGTCAAAGATCAACTAGAGGAAAAGAAAAGCACTCTCCCAAGACTTTGTTGAACCGACGTAGTATGACTCAGTAGTATTGTTGCCAAAAGCTAAAAAGAGAACCAAAGTGCTACAGCTAACAAACAAAATAGCTTTGCAGGAGAAAGGAGAAGCAAGTGTATGCAGTCTGCTGCTATCAACTGCCCAGGATGGCAACTCAAGATGGAGACAGCAAACAGCAATTAAAGCAGTTCGGCATAGGTGAAGAAAACATCACCCATTACTTTGCTGTCGGCTCAGGGAGTAGGAACAAAATCCAACTGCTACAAAGTTCGGCACAGGTGTAGGAATTAATTCGGCACAGTGAACAACACAGCAAAACTGAGTGCTCCACCCTGATGTTGTTGGTAGCAGAAAATGCTAGACAGAGAAGAACACTGCAAAGAACTAAGCAAACTGCTCTCGTCAGGTCTTTGCCAAAACTCGCTCTTCTTTGGATACAAGAAAACAACAAATCAAACTGTCGGTACAGGAAGAACAGACAGTTCCAACTTCCAGTGCACCGAGAACAACCAGGGAGACATCAGTTCTGCACAGCTGAACAGCATCCAACTGCTCAAGGAGCTGCTGTTCATAGAGGTGAACCACTCGGCAAAGGAAGAAAGAATGAAGAGCAGCAGTGGTAGCAGTAGTAGTAATCAATCAGCAGGCACAAAGAAGACTGCGCAGGAAGATGTATTCGGCAAAGAAATAAGCAGCAGGAAATGAACTGTGTTCGGCACAGCTGGAGAAATTAATTCGGCACAGGAAGAAGGCAGTGAAAACTAACTAGTGCCTCTTTTGTAACTGACCAACAGAAGGAAGAAATGCCAAAAAGAAATCGGCAGGTAAACTAAATAGCAAAGAATCATATCTAGTTCATGCCAACTCTTGTAAAGATCAACTCAAGAAACGAGACCGAAACAAAAGTGAAATCATACTCATGAAGGAATTAAGAACAAGAAAAGTGATTACAAGATTTTTAATCCATCCTCTCTCTCAATCCTCAAGAACACCAAGAGCCTCACAAGCTTCTTGGGAGGAACACAACACACACAAAGATATGAATAAGCTCACAAGTGTCCTAAGGGGTATGCAGCCCCTCACCTCTATTTATAGCCCTTGGCTAACGGGTCTCCAACCCGTTCGCCGCTAAACCCTAACGGAGCCGTCTCCCGCTTGTGCGACTTTGCGAAATTCCGTTTCGCCCCTCCCCGCACCTTCCGGAAGCTTCCGCTCCTTGCCTCGCACGCCTCGCAACCACCTCGAGTCCACGTCGTCCTCGACACATCACGACCGTTCTGACCTCAGCGCCACCTGCGCCTAGTCCGGTCACCTCGTGTCTCGCCACGACTCCGCCTCGACGTCCTGCAGTCACACAGACAAGAAAACACGTCACATAGCACCGCTCGATACATGAACGCATAAATAGCATAAACAAAATCAAACCTGTCGCAATATCAGAATATACATCCTAACCCATACGACTAAGTTTGACCAAAATCCGACCGAGCCCGTTGCACCATGCAACGTCTGGGTCCGGACAAACCGACTCAAACTCGACTTTTGAAAACAGATGTCAATTACTCATCACTCACAATGGGATGACCCTCACATGGTCTCTCAAAAACCTTACCATCTTGCATAAGCACACAACCCAGCCCAACTCTTGATGCATCAGAGAAAACTGTGAATCGCTTCCCTGGCTCTGGAACGGTGAGAACAGGGGCGGTCACCAGCTTTTCCTTCAAAATCCGAAAACTGCGCTCACAATCATCGTCCCACTGAAACCTCATATCCTTCTGAGTAAGCTTCGACAAGGGCTTGGCGATGATGGAGAAATCTTGCACAAAGCGCCGATAATAAACTGCCAATCCGAGGAAGCTCCTCACCTCCTTGACATTGGTCGGCCTCTCCCAATCCACCACTGAAGAAACTTTACTTGGATCAACGGAGACTCCTTTATCGGTGATGATGTGACCCAAGAACCCCACCTGGGTCACCCAGAACTCACACTTCTTGAGCTTCGCATAAAACTTATGCTCTCTTAATTTATAAGAGTTTTGAGGGGTTTTATGAAAATTTAAGACAACCTGGCTCTGATACCAACTGTAACACCCCAGCCTAACATAGGCCTGAAATGCTACTAACTATCCACAATATAACAACAACTAATATAAATCACCTAGAAATTTCGGCATGACCTCCTTTGTTTAATAACGAAATAACAGCTCCGACAAACATGAATAGCACAAGTTCTAAATAATGAGCGGAAGATAATATCAAAAGGTACTAAGTCTTTATTACATTTAATCTGATGAAATATAAACTGAACCAATTAAGCTATCAAGCCAACAAGATTATCATGACTGTCTTTATTTCTTAATGAAGGAATTGTGCACGTGAATCTGAACTAGCCATTCATGTCCCCATGTATGCTGATCTCACATTGGTACCTAAAATAGACAAACAACAACAAGAGTGAGTCCAACGACTCAGCAAGTATAACTATATCAAATGCAAGCATGAACATTAACTCTCAAGTTAAACATATTACATATGAAATTCATGCTATGCATTATGATCAAAAACTCCTCTTTCTCATCTCTTTCGCATTTTACCGGTAATGCGGAGTGTGCATCCGTCAATGCACACCCATGCCATGCACCCCCTCCAGTGCACAGGACCAGTGCCCACACTCCACAAGTGTGGGGACCTCGATCTTGATCACCACATGACCAAGACTTCAACAATTCTCAATATGATGCATATATGTGAATGTATCAACAAGATAAAATGCATTCACCATACTACGCATCAACAAATCTCATAAATGCCATAATGTAAACAGAACATAAATAGCATTAACAACTCAGAACTTTACTCAAATTCATAAGTAAAGCATTCATAACTCAAACACCACTCATATCATTCAAATCATTCAATCACACGGATTAATCATAGCAAGGTTATACTTGCCTCAACCGCGAGAAAATGAAGAACGCGTAGAAGGCACAACCCCCGGAATCCGCTCTCCTCCTGAATATTTAATTAATAATTACTAACATGACAGTAGCGGGTTTCTAGATATAAAATAACAGCAACCCCAATTAACCCAACAATTTATCTCAATTAAATCCCCAACTCCCCTCGGCCAAATCTGCCCAACCACAGACAGCCGACTTCCAAAAAATCATAACTTTCAGTACGTAACTCCAAATTAAGCGTTCTTGGACTCTCTGTAAAGATAATTAAATTATCTACAAAAACTTAGTTGGGGACACTCTCTGATTCGGCCATTTACTAACCGATCCAAACCCTTTTCTAAAGCATCCAAATTCACGTCGGACTCTCTGGACAGCGCACTAAAACAGGCATAACTTTCGCCCAGAAACTCGGAATCCGGACTTCTTGATCTTTATGGAAAGCTAAGAAAATTATCTAAAACTTTCCTAACATGAAGAATTTCTGATTCGCCCGATTACCCATCGCACAAACCGATCTATTAAAATCTGTCCAGAACTACTCCGATCTGCAGAACAGCAGCACTAGAAAATTCATATCTTTGCTACACAACTCGGAATAACGCGTTCTAGCACTCCTGGAAAGATAATCAAGTCCTCTACAATTTTCTAGAAGATGTCCAGACCTGAATCCTGACGGATCTAACCCAGAACAGCCGATTAACCCAAACTGTCACGGCGGTCCAGAAAACAGACGAAATCCAACTTGATTAAAACCCATCTAGAGGACCAGCGGAGTTACCCTTGACGACACGAGGGCGAACACGTCGGCGAACACGACGACGAACGACGACGAACACGCCGCGATCTCCTCCTCTCCTTCCTCCGGATCCACGCGGTATAGCGGCGAACGTCGACGACGGCGCTCGGGGAACAAGACGGCGACGGCGGCGGCGACGACGAAGACGAAGGCACCACGGCGCAGCAAGGGCGGCGACACGGCACGGAGAAGACGGCGCGCAGCAGGGCGCACGGCGGCGGGCGCACGGCGGCGGCAGCAGGCGGCGCGGCAGCAAGAAGGCGGCGGCGGCAAGCGCGGGAGGCGGCGGCTGCGGGGCGGGGCGCGGGGGTGGGGCGCAGGGTGGGGGCTGCCGGGGTTTTAAGTGGTGGCCTCCCTCCCTCTTGGGCCTAGAAAATGCCACCGGCCAAGCCCAAGCCCAGGTTATCTTAACTTTCCGAAAACCCCCCCAAAACTCTTTTAATAAATCTTTTCACTTAAGTCCCTCTCTCTATTAACTAAGCAATTAATAAAATATTTTCCGGGGTATTACAGCCACCCCCTTGGGCCTTGGCCCAGGGCGGTCGGCCCACTCCCCAGGCAGCCCACTCATAGTTTTTATTTAATTTTTTAATTTATTTTATTCATTTTATACTATTCCACAATTTTTATTTTTCCCTTCCCGCGATTTACCGAAAAACCGGCGACTCCGCGATTATTTTAAAAATTTACAACGTAACGACGATCAGGATATTACAGGTACCCTTACATTTAAGCATCCTTCTCAGGGGCATTTATGACATTACACATGTCCCACTTTGGGCCTTTATAGCCTTCTAACAGGCCAGCTGGGTTTAGGTGGGGGCCACCCCTACAACAATTACCATGTCAAAGCTACCTTACAATGTTGCAGAATTGACCTGGAGGCTGCTTCTTTGTAAGAAAACATTGAAAGAAGTTGTTATCAGGTTAATATTTTCACAAAGAATGACTTTCCCCAGCACTCAATCTAAAGGAATGTAACACAAAGTAAAAATTGCCATATCTCACAACATTGGATTCAACTTGGTTTAAAACATCTCTGTGTGCCCATAACAAATGTATTAGAGCTATGAGGGCCACAACTAATATAGTAGCAGCAGCTTAGAGATCAAAGAAAGTGAAAAAACTCAGTAAGTAAAGAAGACTCAGTCCTATATTGCCGAGAGTTCCGAAAAATTCTCAAATAGTCACTACATGTAGGCTGAGGAATGTTATATGACCACAAAAATTCCAAAAATCAAATTTGATTAAACTTGAGAAAAACAAAACTGATAAGTAGTGAAAAGAAGTAGCGATGAACATTGAAAATTAATTTTGCATGTTGTCTAACATCTGTCTCATGCAAACTGTATTTACACTGAGATGGGTTTAGCATGGGATATTTTTCCTATGGTATACTTCAACACTTCATCCTAATCAACCATCTCTTGATTTTTGAATTGTGAGACTATGTGATGGTTGTGCATGTTATTGATGATGAATAATTAAAATATGGTTTTATTGGAATTTGTGTTTGTGAAAGTTTCGGTCCAGGTCGAGTGGTTTTGGATAGCGTCCGAGTGGTTTCAATCACGCTCAAGTGGTTTCAGTCGGGTCCGAGTGGTTTTGATTGTTCCAAGTGGTTTTGGTCTGCTCCAAGTGGTTTCAGTCGGGTCTGAGTGGTTTTGATTTCTCCGAGTGGCTTTGGAGTGTTGGATGACATTTGAGTAGCAACAGAGTATCGGACGGCGTTCAAGTGGCATCGAAGTATCGGATGATAGTCCGATCAACCTTGTGATGGCTGGTCCGATAGATCTTGTGATTGCTAGTCTGATCGGCCTTGTGATGGATGGTTCGATCGACAGGACCGACGGTAGACTTCGACCACGTCTAGCTTGGACCACGTCAGACTTCGACAACGTTAGGCTTCGACCACATCTGACTTTGACCATGTCAGAATTCGACCACGTCCGACTTTGACCAAGTCCAGTTTCGATCACGGCTTTTTAACTATGGCATTTCGACCATGTCAAGCTTCGACCACGACAATTTGAATGGCAGAACGACCATACTTGGTTGAAGATGGTAAGTTATAGTACTTTTTGATGGTCATAGCTACAATACTTTTCGATGGTCGTAGCAGCAGTGCTTTTGTTGATGGTCGTAGCCACAGTACCTTGTCTATGGTCGTAGCTACGTGGTCGATGCTCAATAGTCATGTACTTTACTAGTCGATACTTGATAGTTGTAGACTTTACTAGTCGATACTCGATAGTCGTGGACTTTACTGGTCGGTACTCGATAGTCATAGACTTTACTGGTCCGTACTCGATAGTCGATGACTTTGTGATCGATACTCATAGACTTTGACGTCTGCTATCATTGTATTAGGCTTTTCAATCAGTTGTCGTAAACCTCGCGGTCAGTAGTCTTAGGCTTTTTGATCGGTTGCCATAGGCTTCACGGTCGGTACATATAGACTTCATAGTCGGTACGAGTGCTTGAATTCATGCTATCTTTGAGTACTTCAAGTACTCGTGTTAGGCCAGCGGTATAACTAGCTGCTGCATGGTGGTCGGTGATCGGTGAGCAGTACTCAAAGGATTTGGTACTTAGAAGATGGAAGTACTCGGTGGTGAAATGGTTATCACGTGTTGGGATAGGAGTTATGGATGGAGTCCATAACTGATAAGATTGAGAATTTGAATAAACCCATATTCGGAAGGGTTTTAGGTCCCTTGATTTGAGGAAGAGCTAGAGTTTTTATGTTTGTGTTTGAGGCAGACACGATTTGGACATTAGCCTATAAAAGTAGGGAGTGGCTAAGAGCTAATGTGTGGCTTCTGAGGAAGTTTTAGTGCAGTTTTGAGAAGGCTTTCCTTAAGAAGGTTTTTAGGGGTGCTTGTCAGGGCACTGTGTAAAATCCATGAGATTCCAGCAAGAAAGATAGTATTGAATCAATCTCGTTCTTGATTTGCGTTAAGTGTGCGGGTGATTACTGGTGTTTGGATCATACGACAATGAGCAAAGCGGTCGAGCGAAGTGTTAGACAGATCGGTCGATCGAGTGAGTGGTCAAAAGAATCATCGATCATTAAGAGACTCCAAAAAGCGATCGCAATCATTCACTCCCTCTAATTACAGTAGTCGATCCTAAAAGTGGTATCAGAGCAAGGTAGCGATGGAATCAAAGAGGTATGTGAATCGTCCCCCATGCTAGATGGTATTGATTTTGCTTTTTGAAAGTGTCGCATGCAAACTTATATTGAGGCTCAAGGTAATGATGTCTGAAAAAAGGTTTCTCAAACTTATGTGTTTCCTACTGATGTTATTGTCAAAAATAAAACAGATGTAGATTTGAATGCACGTGCTCGTAACATACTCTTTCAAGGAATTTTCACAAAGAATTTGATCGTGTAGCTCATATTTCTTCTGCTCACTTAATCTAGAAAACTCCTTGTGATTATCATGAAGGAACGACTAAGATTAAGAAAGTGTGTAATAATTTTTATCAAAAGGAGTACTCGGATTTTACTATGAAACTTGGTAAATCTATAGATGATATTTTTGCTCGTTTTGAAAAGATTTTGAGTAATTTGTATGGAGTTGGTGTTATTCCTATTGATGGAGATAATGCAACCAAAATTTTGAGGTCTTTAGGTTCCGAGAAGTTGATGGTCGTCACGACTATTAATCAAACTATCGATCTAGATACTCTAACTATGGATGATCTGTACTCTAGATTGAAATCTATGAGATAGCAACTTTGCTATCTAAGACTGATAAATCTTCATCTTTAGCACTTGTGACTAACCCCATGCTGGCTACTTCGTCGAGTACAATGTCTTGTGTTTCCTTGTCTGCTTTGACTTCCTTTTGAGAAGAACAGTTCGAGCGGCTACCTGAAGAGGATCTGGTGCTGATCTCCTCACGGGCATACAAGATACTCAATAATGTGAGGATGAGGAAGTAAGGTGGTGCTCCAGGTCCAATCAGATGTTTTGAGTACGGCGAGCCAAGCCACATTAAGATGGATTGCCCCAAGCTCAAAGGGAACGTGGTCAAGGAACATAGGACTTATCGTCATCGACCATCTAAGAGTAACACCAAGGGTGGATCTTTCCGTCGCAAGGTTCTAGCAGCTATTGAGCGTCTTGATCTGAGTGATGAGGATTTTGAGAGTTGCAACGATGATGACCACGATGACGATAATGCTAAAGGCAAGAAGAAGAGCACCGATAACTTCACGGGCATGTGCTTCATGGCAAGCAGCAACAACGACGACGACAACTATAGTGACCCCGATAAGGTAAGACTATCATGCGATCATATTGAAGATGGTCTAGTTAAGCTTGCTCTTGAAATGAAAAAGACTAAAAAGAAATTGAAAGAAAATAGTTTTGTAGTCGAAAGCTTGAACTCTGAGATTAATATACTTAGAGCATCTATTCCTAAAGATGATTCTTATGAAGCCTATCAAGTCTTACACTCTGAGTTGAAAACTACTAGATCTGTTAATACAACAAGCCTAGTTCAACTTAAAGATGCAACTTATAAATTTGATCAACTAAGAATGCTACATGACTCCTGTGATGGAAAACTTAAACTTGCTAATGATAAAATTGAAAAACTTAAATCTAACTCTTCTAAAGCATGTTCTAAGTGTTAATTGCTACTCTAACTAAGCAGTTGAAGGAGTTTCCTGAAAAGAAAAAATTGACTCGGTCCAGTGCTTCTAAGAGTCTTGCCAATGAACCTATTAAATGCATAACCTGTCCTGCTCTGGCTAAAGAAAATGAGTACTGTAGGATCGGAAATGGCAACAGAGGGGGGTGAATGGTGTCTATAAAAATTGCCCCAAAGTATTCACAAAATATTCGTCTCCAATAGCTATAGCAGCTATGAAGAAGAAATAAGATTGCTCACTGGACATCGAAAATAATTTTGTCAATTGACTGAGGAAACTCAAAGGAGAAGCAAAACTAGATCGACAAGAGAACGGAGAAGACACATTTCAGTCAAACCAAAGCTGAAAAGAAATAGACTGAAAATAGTGAATAGATTAGCTGCTGCACACTGCTTTAACAAAGACTGAAACCAAAGAGAAAAGGAAACAAGAACTGCACGCAATCTGAAATCTGAAAACAGAGCAAGGACTAACCAACCGAAAATAAAAGGCTGCAGCAGGAAACCTGAATTTTCAAGGCTGAAATTTCTACAAAACAGCAAGGAACTGAAAAGGACAATAACTTCTATATTGCTGAAAAGAAGACAGCAAGATTGAGCCTCTGAACAGACCGAAAACAGGGGCAGAAAAGCAGCATCGGCAGCAGCAAACAGAGAGGTTAAAATGCTGCAGACTGCCGACTGTTTTCAGAGCTTGTCGCTGCAGTTTTCTGCTGGTTTTGAGCTGAAAACAGAGAGGTTAAAATGCTGCAGACTGCCGACTGTTTTCAGAGTTTGTTGCTGCAATTTTCTGCTGGTTTTGAGCTAAAAACAGATAAGAGTAATCACTGTTGACAACTGAAAATCCGTGAAATTGAAGAGAAAAGGCTGCTCTTTTCAGATCAAAAGATTGGCACTTCAAATCAAATAGCAGATTGAGCTTAGAGGGAAGAGAATGAAGGCAAAAACCCAATCACACATGAAAA
Organism: Bonia amplexicaulis; assembly: GCA_036346245.1. Classification (NCBI taxonomy): domain Eukaryota; kingdom Viridiplantae; phylum Streptophyta; class Magnoliopsida; order Poales; family Poaceae; genus Bonia; species Bonia amplexicaulis. The sequence goes on along the minus strand of CM070749.1, from coordinate 537,931 downwards.
ATCAGATTTTGCTGAAAACACACAGCAAGAAGTGACAAACTCCATATTTCTTGAGATTTCTAGCACCTTTGCTCAAGAGACTTTGAAATACACCAGGGAGTGACCTCAGGGCAAGCACACATAAATCTTAACCCAAATCCTAAAGTGAAATCAAGAGAACCAAGATTCCCCTGACATCAAACCCTAGTTTTGGCAAACAGAGGAAATTCTGACGCTTCACTCTGAGAAGGAAAAATCATTTGATTCTTCCTTTTGCTCTTGGGATTGGTCTGGCCAAATTCCCTTTAGGCTATCCCTAGTTCAGAGCAATCATTTTGCTACTTCAAACAAAGTTTTTACTCATGGACAAAAGAGCAGAGACAAACTGAGAACCACAAAAGAACACAGGCAATACTAAGAGCAAATTAAATCAAACCATCTCAAATAAAAGGCATCTCACAGAGAAGAATGATTACACAAGGATACAACCTTCTCACTACGTCCCCATACGCAATTGAGAAGAAATGATACTACATGCTTCTCCTGAACACACTCACACAGGAGAACACACACCCACTGCTCAGCTCACTTTCCTTTCATGTCTAAGTGAATGAATACTACAGCCTCCCTCTCCTCTTTTTGAAGGCAAGGCCTCACCCCCATATGGAAAATCAAGAAGTGGCATACCATGCCCACTCCAAGCCTTTCATCCACATGGGGCAAGGGTCAAAGTCAACCCATTTTAGGAGGGAAACCAGCCTCCTACTTCAAGCTTGAGTCAAATCCCGAATTTGCCCCTCAAGCGCCTTTCCGGAAGCTTCCCGCGTCCGGGACCTCAACCGTCTAGACCTTGACTCCTCCCTGAGTCTTGTCCCGGTCCACCTCGCTGTACACGACCGCACCCGGCATTCTGACCGTCTGGACCTCAACTCCTTCTTGAGCCTAGTCCCGATCCTCTCGCCGCTACCCATCGCGTCCATCCGACACCGACCGAGACCTCCGACTCCACCTGAGTCTAGTCCTGGTCTGTTCCACGCACGACCACAACCGACCTCCAAACCGTCTGGACCTCCGACTCCTCACTGAGCCTAGTCCCGGTTCTCTCGTCATCGCCCGTCGTGCCCGTCACCGGTAGCTCCAGCTCCGGTTCCTCGTTTCCCGACTGGCAACCACCTCACCAGCCTCGATCATCCTCGGCGTACCTGACCGTTTGGACCTCAACACCTCCTGTGCCTAGTCCCGGTCCTCCTCGCCTCACCATGACCTAGCTCCGAAGTCCTGCAGTCACACAGACAAGCAAACCGTCACATAGCACCGCACGAAACAGCATAACAATAATAGCATAAGTAAAAGGTACTCAACCCTAGAAAACCCAAAACAAACTCAAACTCACTAAAACCACCGTCAATTACTCATCACCAACATGGGGATACCTCCACATGGTCTCTCAATCTCCCCCTTGATGGGTATATTGACAAACACAGAAAAAGCATAGAATTGAGTTTGTTTGAAAGTCGAACATGGTCCAAAGGAAGAAGATGATACTAATGACCATATTGACACAAGGAGCAAAAGAAAGAGCAAGTTTTCCTCAAAGCTCCCAAAATGTGGCTTTTTCTCCAACTATTCTCCCCCTTTTGGCAATAAAGTCATCAAGTTACTTGGAGGAAAATAAAACATGGTGTGGCTGAAGTTTATTCAATCTAAGCGATTAGAGCCATGAAGATTATCCAAATTGACTTTTGAGTATTACACCAAGCCATAATATATATGAATGCTATCTAGATCATGATAAGATATGCATAATCAAGCCAAGCCACATAAGTAACAATCTGAAATTTTGATGAATTTCTTAGTATGTCAAGCCATTCAAGATCAAAGTCTAGCTAGAGGTATCCAAAGATGATGCAAGCCATGTCAATAATCTAAGTGGAACCAAGAAGCTAGAATTGAGTCAATTTTGAGTGCTACAAGTTCAAGAATGAAGCATTTGTTCAAGCACTTTTGGTCATTTTGTAATGAAGCAAATTTAGCACAATTACCATGTTTTCTTTTTTAAGCTCATGGTTGTTTCCAACCCAAATTTTAATTATGTGCTAGATCTCAAGTCTTTTGCGACCAATCCAAGCAAGAAGCTTAAGGAAATGATCTTGGTCATCCAAAACTCCCCCTGAGTTCATGCCTAGTGCAATGGCAAATAGTCTCATGAGAAAGAATTAGTGAGATCAGTTCTTTCGCATAAAAGAGATCCTTTTTGCTTATACTGAAATTAGTGTAAGAGCAATACATTATCAAGAACTAGCATAGCTCAATCTAAAGCTTAATATAGATTCAAGACTCAACTTAGCCTATTTGACATGGCATGAATCATAAAAGGATAACTAAAAACAGACTAATCTCAAGAACTAACATGACATGTCTTAATTCAAGTTGTGCAATTTTAATTAACTTATCAATGGCAGAGGCTTGACGACACATATGAAGTGATGATAAATCTAGCAAAGAAGCACGGATCATGGCATGATGTAAAGCATTGTGAACATGTCATATAAGGATAATAGTCAAGGCTTCATGTAATTATATTACAATGCAGAATGCTGAAATGCAAGAAAATCCAGCTCCCCCTCAACATGTGATGCACTTTTAGTTCAAGTTGAGTTATGTCAATATTAGGCTCTAGAAGCTCCCAAATGAACCCCCCCTGAACCAAAGCTATAAACTGAGAAGCTGGCAAAGAAATCAGAAAATGCAGTCCTTAAAGCATAGACAAGATATAGATGATACTATGGCTCAGACTGACTCTCATCTACCCCATATGACACTAGGACTATCAACTGCCCGTATAACACACTGAGGAGCAAACACGTTCCCTGTCTACCCAAGGGTGGCCCAACCCTTGCTAGAAACTATAAGAGGTGCGTGAGCTCAACCTAGTGAGAAGAGAAGCAGCTAATACTCATCACAAGATGAGAAGAAGTCTAACCAGCTAGACGAGAAAACACTCTAATCTATGCTAGGAGGACTAACCCAAATGCACCTCTATGCAATGCAATAGAATGAGAACAGGAGCATAAATATACAGGATAAAACAGTAAAGCACAAAGCTCCCCCTCACTACAGTCCATAAGGACTAACCACCCCAAGCTCTCCCCGCAAGGCTGAAAACCTAAAGCTATCCAAAGGCTTGGTAAAGATATCAGCCAACTGGTGGTCACACTCCATAAACTGGAGCACTACATCACCCTTCTCCACATGGTCTCTAAGGAAGTGAAACCTGATATCAATGTGCTTAGTCCGAGAGTGCTGCACTGGGTTCTTGGCAATGTGGATAGCAGAAGTGTTATCACAAAAGAGTGGAACACTATCTACAACTAACCCAAAATCCCGCAGGGTCGAAGCCATCCAAAGTACCTGGCTGCAGCAACTGGCGGCAGCAACGTACTCGGTCTCTGAGGTGGACTGTGCAACACCGGACTGCTTCCTAGAGGACCAAGAGACAAGAGCAGTGCCAATGAATTGGCAGGTGCCAGAAGTGCTCTTCCTATCTATCCTACTGCCAGCATAGTCTGCGTCTGAATAGGCTCTGAGGGAAAGACAAGAAGATGAAGAGTACCAGATACCATAGTCAATGGTAGCTCGAAGGTACCGAAAGATGCGCTTCACCGAGAAGCCTGAAATCGAGCACATAGACACACGGAGAAGTGTATGTCCAGTCTTGAGGCAGTGAGGTACAAGAGGGAGCTGATCATACTTCTGTACTCTTTTTGATCAACTGGCTCGCCATCCTCATCTGGGTCAAGTGAAGCTGTGGATGCCATTGGAGTTGACATCGGCTTACCATCACTCATGTCAAAGCGTTTCAGGAGGTCACGAGTGTACTTGCCCTGATGCAGGAAAGTACCCTCCCGAGTCTGCTTGATCTGGAAGCCAAGGAAGAAAGTCAACTCACCCATCATGCTCATCTCAAACTCGGTGCCCATGACATCCGAGAACTGTGAAACGAGAGCATGAGAAGAGCCGCCAAAGATAATGTCATCTACATAAATCTGGACGAGCAGAAGATTAGTGCCATGCCGGCGAATGAACAAGGTCTTATCCACCTTACCCATCTCAAAACCATGACTCAACAGGTAGGACTTAAGTCTCTCATACCAAGCTCTAGGGGCCTGCTTAAGTCCATACAATGCTTTGGAAAGCTTGTAGACATGGTTTGGGTATTTGGGGTTCTCGAAACCTGAAGGCTGTCTGATACCAACTGTAACACACCAGGACCCACAATATAATGCCTTGGGATGCTACTAAGACTACTCTGCAACTAGCCAATTTATAAAAAATAAAAACTAGCAACAATACTGAGCAAGATAGTATAAGCGGAAACGTAAACAACTAAGGTAAACGGAATAAAGATAACAATTCATTAATCATAACCAATAATAATCCAAAGGAACAAATCCAAGTTTAACATTAGTAAGGCGAAACATTCATCAATATGATAGCTAAGCAAAAGACTAGAATTCTTTCAACTTTATTTCAGCATTAAGATTATAATACAAGTGCATCGGTCTTGTGCCGCTCTACCCTTCCCAATGCATGCTCAAAGTCCACCTGTAGGGAGGGGGAAGCAAGAGTGAGATAAAAATCTCAGCAAGCAAACTGTTTAACAAGTTATTCAAACTACAAGTAATTTAAACATCATCATTATAATTCCATACATCCACAATTACAATTTATATTCAAAGTTATTAAACCACCATAAACTTCTATGAATAATACCTCTTCAATTTCATATTTAATTGGCATATGAATGCAGTCATTTTATCCTCTATTAAGTGCAAAAGAAACATTTAATCTCCCCTAACCATAATAGATTAATCATCAATATTAAATCTTTCACAATTAACCATGGCTATATCCTCAACCTCAAATCACCATTAATGACGGTAAAGCATTAACAAATAAATCTTGTTTGACTACTTTTAAACCTCAACCACTACTACTCCCAAAGGCAATAAAACAAATGTATGTTTTACTTCAATACATTATTATTTCTCACATGCACATTTGCTATCGTCAATTAATATGAATATGAGAAAAGGATTTCATGCCACAATCACAACCCTTACCATACACAAGGGACGAATCCCGTTCCACGACCACAACCACAATCCCCATACCACAAATAGTTCACATGAACCAAATCCACAACATCACAATGAAATTGTAAATTCCCACATTACCACTATGGAGTTGAATAATCCACAAAATAATTTTACCACAGCATATTGCATATGATTGCAAATAAATCTTTCCACAACATATCTTCACCACCACATATTGCATACGAATGCAAAATGGCATATGGATGCAGTCATTCAAATAACAAATGAATGCATATAAATGCTTATCTTCCTTCCACTCTTTCCAGGGCAGGGAATTGCTTCCCGCGGGAGAAGAGGTTGTACCGATACGGTCGCGGCATGTGCGGCGACATACATATATGCAAATGACATGATATTACATAAATGATATGATAAATCATAAATCACATTAATTCATCCACAATGAGCATTATCATGCTCTCAACATCTCCACATCCAACACATATTAATTTCATGTTCCGCAATATAACGTTAAACAAGAACTCCACATGCCTACTAGCAAAATTATCAACATATCAATTGATCAATAATTGCTACTCTCTGCACAATTAAAATATCATGCAATCATGGCATAATGTATCAAATTAAGATAATAATGTAAATTGCAAGTAGAAGGGATAACAAGTTAAACGGTAGCAACCACCGCTACATTCACTTGCCTCAATCCGACGAGGCGACGAACAACAAAAGACAAGAGCGCTCAGGGACATACAAACACGATATAAAAATATAAAACATCGCTAGAGACACGAACATGAAAACTCCTCTCCGCTCCACAATTCAGTAATTTATTCTCTGCAGCAGCGCTGCTTCATAATTTTGTATCTTTAAAACTAAAGATCAAAAAATAGCAAATGATACCTCTATAGATTCATAATTTTAATCACAGCTAGGAGTAAATTATTGACCAAAACAGAGGAAGAACTCTGCTCTGGCAGATTGGGCAGCCGCATTCAAACGTGTGCCCACAACAGCACAGAGGCCTAAAAATTCCCAAATTTATCCAGAAGCTATATCTCTAAATTACCTACAACTTTCCCAACTACATCTAAGGCCAGAAAATTCGTTTACTATTTTTAAACCCCGGATCACCGTCGGACTGTACCAATCTGTCTGCCTGCCGGACAGCGGTATTGCGGACTCCGTATCTCCCAGATCCCATGGTAGAAACATTTGAAAAAAATACAGTATATACATCTGGAAGTTCCCCACAAATTTCCTTTTGGGAAGACCCGCAGAAAAATTTGTTTTCTAGATCAAAACTGCGAGACAAACCGCACTGCGCGAATAGATCTAAAATCAGCCCACGACTAAACTCTAATCGGGCAATTGATCTATTATCTACCATTAAATTCCGTGCCAAGAACCCTAATTAATCCATAAAACAGAGGATTTGAGATGAGAAAAAATTACCTAGGTGAAGATTTTCTCCAATTTTTCCTCATCTTCTTCTTCTCCTTCTCCTTCTTCTCCTTCTCCAAGAGCAGACAATGGGGATCACCTTGGGGCACCAATGGCAGCAATAGGGGAAGGGGAGGCGCCAATGGGGGTGGGGGCGGCCAAGGGGTGGGGAGGGTGGAGGGGCCAAGGGAGGGTTTATAAAGGGGTGTTAGGGTTTGGGAGGGGTGCAGGCCCCTATTTGGGCTAGCTGGCCCAAAGCGGCTGGCCCACCCCTCCGGACAGCCCAAAACATCCAAATTAATTATTTTAATTTATTTAATTCATTTTATAATGTTCTACAATTCATATTTTTCCCTTCCCGCGATTTACCGAAAAACCGATGACTCTGCGATTGTTTCAAAAACTTACGCCGTAACGACGTTCGGGATATTACATTCTCCCCACCTAAAAAGGATTCGTCCTCGAATCTCGCTCCTCAAACCACAGACAAGAAACAGCGAAGAAAAGAGCAATGAAGGAAAGATCCACCAAAAGAACGAGCATCCCAAGGATAGAACATCCCAAGGGAACCACAACTACGGGTTCTCACCCGCCTCGAAGAACTCGGGTCCTTCTTCTGCATTTGGACTTCAAGCTCCCACGTCACCTCTTGCTCGAACGGATTCGTCAAGAGGGCCTCCACATCAGCTCCGACGAGTCCACAACACGTGCTGGTCAACGTCGAGCACTCGCAACTCTTCTGCCGACTCTGAGCGACCAACAGATCCTGCCGTTCTCGCAGAACTATCAAGCCATTAACTAATACATCCTTCTTAATAAAACATTTTTCTCTATATTTAATATAATCGGGATAACACATTGTACCCCTTTTAAAGAATTTGACCACAGATTCCACTCAAAACATTACTCGAAGCACAAACAATAACTGATACAAATGTAACACAACCACAAGAAGGATGAAACATTCTCCAGCAACACACCAGCAGACAGCCTTCCTTCGGAGGACCACGATCCAAAACAAAGGATTCACAACAAAACCATTCACACTCTCCAAATTGACATATGGAGAATCCACACAGCACAAGCCAAGAGTGAAAAAATCACTTGACATACCAAAACAATCATTCTCTTTTCCTAACTGGAAAAGACCACGCTTCAATATCAAATAACTCAATTTGCAGATGACCTCTGCCATAAACACACAATTAAACAAGAATCAAGAGAGCATATTACTTCTCGAGATATTAATAATTTCCCAATCCAATCCCTTTGAAAATTTAACTTCCTTGAACCAAGGATTTCCAAATCAACGCCCCAACACACCAACTCATTTATCGTAAGTTGGCAATTTAGACAATGCGCTCATACCGAGTACATCATCCACACCCTTACAGAGAGACTCTACTGTCTCCACCAAAACACATTCTAGCCAAGCCCTCGGTCAATGGAATTACTTTGACAGATAATTCCTAAAGCACCTCAATCCTTTTATGGATAACATTAAGAAATTCATAACACACCCACAATCTCAACAAATGAATCAAATAACCACACCAAATAGATGTCATACATCTCTTAAAGGTCTTTGCAACCCAATTGATTACCCCTTTCTTGGAGAGGCAAAAAGAAGAAAATTTCAGCACAAAGAAAAATGTTACCATCTTTAATAAACACAAGACCAAGGGAAAAAGCAAATATCTTGGACAACAAAAGATAAGACCACAGCTAAAGGCACATGCCTCCTCAAGAAGAAAATATCAAATCTCAACCAATGAGATTACAATATTGCCATTAGGGCTCAATACTCTTAAGTGGTGAAAATAAGAAGTCAAACACACTTCAAAAGATTGCACAACTTGACTTCAAGCTCCAAAACTTTTACCAAACTTTTTCTTTTAACAAAGAGAACAATCTTCTTTGATTACAGTATGACTTAACAATTCCAACAAAAGAGAATTGAAGACCACAACACATTAATTCTTTAATAACTAATAAAACCTCTCAACAAGACACTTTGCTTAAAACAATTTCAGCTACCACATAAGTCACGAGATCAAAAGATCGCGTATGAAACTATCAAAATTTTTGATTTAAATAGCATCATGGAAGTTATCAAATCCTTTTATTAAATGAACATTCAACATTATCATCACAGCCACATACTGACTATCATACTAATATCAGAATAATACATTCTAAACAAGCATCATCACATCCTCAAATCCTTTCATACACTTTTCCAAAAGAAACATAAGAAATTACTTCATCATGTTCTAATATTTAAGTAAGATTGCAACTACTTGGTCTAGGAAACCTAGTGCATAAGCCACACAGTAGAACAAAGTTCTTAAACAAGCTGATACTAGAACATGATAATCTCACAAAACATGCTAGTATAAATCTCTTACTATATTTCATATATTCAATTCTTATTGATGCTCCACTCTAATTTAGCACAAATTAATTCTACCCTACTCATTACCGGCAATAATTGATTATTATTTTATCATAACAACATTCATATTCCTAACTCCGTTTTACAATCATAAAACAATCATGAACATAGATTCAATATTTCTCCTTACGTTTAGAAATTAGAATGAAATAACTTTAAACTTCAATAATACCAGTTTGTAAGACAAGTTCCTACAAGTCAATACATCAACCTTCATCTATTTCTTTATACATATTTCAACAATTTAGCATGGTGAAAGATAGATGAATCTAGCAATTGAACATGCTCATAAAGTATCTGTTAAAGGACAGATTAAAGGTTATTATTACCAAGGCAACATTCCAACACCTCCTTATTTAATAAATCCAAGCGGTCAGATTAATTACTAAAGACAAAAGAGTACTTCAATTTATCCAACATGATAGGAAATTTAAGCAATCATAATAATCATTCTAATTCTTTTGCACACCCTCAATAACTCCATGAGTTCCAAACATGAATAGACATATTCTTAATCACAGTTCTTCTAGAAACTATTACAAGACAATATCACATTAATCAACTACACATCCAAGGATGCTAGTTGAAATTAATTATGCACCACGCTAACATCTCAACTTAATAATTCATACCTTATGAATTAATTTATGAGATTACCACCTTCCTACTTAAACATAGCAAAACACCACAAAGTGTTTTAACACTCTCTCTTTCAGAAAGGAGAGGAAATAAATTTCAACACTCGAAATAATCTAAAATAAATACATAGATCTAAGGCTTTCATATATTAATGAGTTTGCAACATAAAACTTTCATTAAGAAAGATACCAAGCGAACCAATGAGACATGAATCACAACAAGACAAAACTCCCACGAAGGGACCATCCTTACAAATCAACAATACTCACAAGGAGCAAGAGTGTCTCAAATGTTCCGAGAAGAACAATGATTGTTTCAAAGAACAAGTAGAGACCATTTGCAAACCAACAACTGCAATGAACCACAAACTCAAAGGAAATTCATTAACTACAATAGGCTAAGAATTGGCCGAAATCAACTTAAGGATAATAGCAACTTTTCTAAGAAACTCACCCGCAACATCTGCAATTAAGTTACTTGAGGTAACTACATTGCTAATCCCCATACTACAAACAGTGGTATAATCTGGCAAAGCCAAGGCAGCACAATCAACATCTACATCTTAACATTGATTACCTCCACTCATAACAGTCATAGGAGCAAATCATAATCATACAAGATTATCAATAAGCATACAAGATTATCTCATAATGTAAATCATCAATACAACATGCCAAAAGCATAAATGCAATGCTTGACCCGTCCCATCCTACTGTGCACCAGTGTGTCAATTTAATAGTTTAATTACCACGGACCTAAAGCCCGCTCTGATATGAACTGTAACACCCCAGGACCCACAATGCCCTGGGATGCTACTAAGACTACTCTACAACTAGCCAATTTATAAAAAATAAAAACTAGCAACCATACTAAGCAAGATAGTATAAGCGAAAGCGTAAACAACTAAGGTAAACGGAATAAAGATAACAATTCATTAATCATAACCAATAATAATCCAAAGGAACAAATCCAAGTTTAACATTAGTAAGGCGAAACATTCATCAATATGATAGCTAAGCAAAAGACTAGAATTCTTTCAACTTTATTTCAGCATTAAGATTATAATACAAGTGCATCAGTGCGGTGCCGCTCTACCCTTCCCAATGCATGCTCAAAGTCCACCTGTAGGGAGGGGAAGCAAGAGTGAGATAAAAATCTCAGCAAGCAAACTGTTCAACAAGTTATTCAAACTACAAGTAATTTAAACATCATCATTATAATTCCATACATCCACAATTACAATTTATGTTCAAAGTTATTAAACCACCATAAACTTCTATGAATAATACCTCTTCAATTTCATATTTAATTGGCATATGAATGCAGTCATTTTATCCTCTATTAAGTGCAAAAGAAACATTTAATCTCCCCTAACCACAATAGATTAATCATCAATATTAAATCTTTCACAATTAACCATGGCTATATCCTCAACCTCAAATCACCATTAATGACGGTAAAGCATTAACAAATAAATCTTGTTTGACTACTTTTAAACCTCAACCACTACTACTCCCAAAGGCAATAAAACAAATGTATGTTTTACTTCAATACATTATTATTTCTCACATGCACATTTGCTATCGTCAATTAATATGAATATGAGAAAAGGATTTCGTGCCACAATCACAACCCTTACCATACACAAGGGACGAATCCCATTCGACGACCACAACCACAATCCTCATACCACAAATTGTTCACATGAACCAAATCCACAACATCACAATGAAATTGTAAATTCCCACATTACCACTATGGAGTTGAATAATCCACAAAATAATTTCACCACAGCATATTGCATATGATTGCAAATAAATCTTTCCACAACATATCTTCACCACCACATATTGCATATGAATGCAAAATGGCATATGCATGCAGTCATTCAAACAACAAATGAATGCATATGAATGATTATCTTCCTTCCACTCTTTCCAGGGCAGGGAATTGCTTCCCGCGGGAGTAGAGGTTGTACCGATACGGTCGCGGCTTGTGCGGCGACATACATACATGCAAATGACATGATATGACATGAATGATATGATAAATCATAAACCACATTAATTCATCCACAAGGAGCATTATCATGCTCTCAACATCTCCACATCCAACACATATTAATTTCATGTTCCGCAATATAACGTTAAACAAGAACTCCACATGCCTACTAGCAAAATTATCAACATATCAATTGATCAATAATTGCTACTCTCTGCACAATTAAAATATCATGCAATCATGGCATAATGTATCAAATTAAGATAATAATGTAAATTGCAAGTAGAAGGGATAACAAGTTAAACGGTAGCAACCACCGCTACATTCACTTGCCTCAATCCGACGAGGCGACGAACAACAAAAGACAAGAGCGCTCAGGGACATACAAACACGATATAAAAATATAAAACATCGCTAGAGACCTGAACCCGCGAAAACTCCTCTCCGCTCCACAATTCAGTAATTTATTCTCTGCAGCAGCGCTGCTTCATAATTTTGTATCTTTAAAACTAAAGATCAAAAAACAGTAAATGATACCTCTCTAGATTCATGACTTAAAAACCTACAATTTTCATGGAGAACACATATTTTTATTTTAATCACAGCTAGGAGTAAATTATTTCCCAAAATAGAGGAAGAACTCTGCTCTGGCAGATTGGGCAGCCGCGTTCCAACGTGTGCCCACAACAACACAGAGGCCTAAAAATTCCCACATTTATACGGAAGCTATATCTCTAAATTACCTACAACTTTCCCAACTACATCCAAGGCGAGAAAATTCGTTTACTATTTTTAAACCCCGGATCACCGTCGGACTGTACCAATCTGTCCGCCTGTCGGATGGCGGTATTGCCGACTCCGTATCTCCCAGATCCCATGGTAGAAACATTTGAAAAAAATACAGGAGATACATATGGAAGTTCCCTACAACTTTCCTTTTGGGAAGACCCACAGAAAAATTTGTTTTCTAGATCAAAACCGCGAGACAAACCGCGCTGCGCGAATAGATCTAAAATCAGCCCACGACTAAACTCTAATCGGGCAATTGATCTATTATCTACCATCAAATTCCATGCCAAGAACCCTAATTAATCCATAAAACAGAGGGTTTTAGATGAGAAAAAATTACCTAGTTGAAGATTTTCTCCAATTTTTCCTCCTCTTCTTCTTCTCCTTCCTTCTCCTTCTTCTCCTTCTCCTTCTTCTCCTTCTCCAAGAGCAGCAATGGGGATCAGCTTGGGGCACCAATGGCAGCAATAGGGGAAGGGGAGGCGCCAAGGGGGTGGGGGCGGCCAAGGGGTGGGGAGGGTGGAGGGCCAAGGAGGGGTTTATAAAGGGTGTTATGGTTTGGGAGGGGGTACGGGCCCCTATTTGGGCTAGCTGGCCCAAAGCGGCTGGCCCACCCCTCCGGACAGCCCAAAATATCCAAATTAAATATTTTAATTTATTTAATTTATTTTACAATGTTCTACAATTCATATTTTTCCCTTCCCGCGATTTACCGAAAAACCGACGACTCCGCGATTGTTTCAAAAACTTACGCCGTAACGACGTTCGAGATATTACAGGACTGGCCTCATCGAAGGTCACCTCGCAGGTCTCTACTATTTTACTAGTCTCGCAGTTCCAGACCCTATAAGCCCGCGAAGAAGTCGAGTATCCCAGAAAGATCCCATCACAAGAGCGTGACTCGAACTTATCTAGGTTCCCGGACTTCAAGATAAAGCACTTGCAACCAAACACATAAAAATGAGATATACTGGGCTTTCGCCCATATCTCAACTCATAAGAAGTGCGGTGCAAGTGTGCCCTGAGAAAAACTCTGTTGGAAACATGGCACGCGGTGGCTATAGCCTCAGCCCAAAACTTCCTCGGTGTAGAGTACTCATCAAGCATCGTCCTGACCATCTCGACCAAGGTACGGTTCTTCCTCTCCACAACGCCATTCTGTTGAGAGATGTATGGAGAAGAGAACTGGTGCTCTACACCGGTCTCACCGCAAAACCTCTCAAAGTAGGAATTTTGGACTCCGTGCCATTGTCACTGCGGATCGCTCGTAAGGCACCCGGGAGCTCAATAGAAAGCCTACCAAACAAACTCTGAAAATGGGTAAATGTTTCATCCTTCGAGGCTAAGAAAAACACCCAAGAGTACCTCGAGAAGTCATCGACAATGACAAGAACATACCACTTCCCTCCTGCTGACTGCACTCGAGCTGGTCCAACTGTGTCCATATGGAGCAACTGTCCTGGTGCATCGGTCATAGTCACTGTGACCGGAGGATGAGAAGCGGCAACCATCTTGCTGTGTCGGCATGGAGTACAAACTAGATCTTTGACCATTTTGAGTTTCGGCAGACCACGAATGAGATCGTGGCCGCTAACTCGGGTCAAATGGTCAAATCCTATATGACCAAGTCTCCTATGCCAGAAAGTGAGGTCACGGGACTCTGAAGCAACTAAACACTGGAGAGGATCACTAAAAGACTCAACAAAATTAGCACGAAAGATCCTCCCATAACGAGAAATCCCGCAAACCAGACTACCCGAAGAGTCAAGAATTTTGCAATTGTTTTTCTTGAAGCTCACCTCATAACCGTCATCGGTAAGCTGAGAGACCGAAAGCAAGTTATACTGCAGCTTACTAACCAAAGCAACATCTTTCAAAGTAAAAGAATCATTAACACGCACAGTACCTTTCGCGATGACGCGCCCAGACGAAGCATCTCCAAAGGTGATAGTCTCATCACCTGGAGCACGGGCTAAGAAGAGAACCAACGAGAGTCTCCGGTTATATGACGAGAACAACCGGAGTCAACAAGCCAAACCTTTCCCTTCCCAGCCCGGCGAATCTGAGTCAAGCAGAGAGTAAAGTCTCAGTAATGAGATAAATCAAGAGTGATTTTGGCACCCAATACTGAGTAACACATGGAGCAGAAGAAGTAGCCACACACGACTGACCTCTATCTACCCTACGCTCTCTGTCGCTCAAAGAAGAAGAAGGTCTATGAACAGACCTGAAGCTATTGCTGGGTCCGACTGCTATGGGAGAGCGAGTCGGAGCACCGGCAACACGCTGATCTCACCGCGGGTAGCCATCTCGACGGGGGAAACGAGATCTACCCTCAGGACGGCGGAAGTCACGACCGAAGGGAGCATGAAGACGAAAATCAGAAAACTCAGAAGAACCAAGTCCTCGATACTGCCCAAATCCACCAATAGTAGCAAGCCTAGACCTCGTGTTGGTCTTAGGTGCACTCAAGGTCTGGGGCTGACCCTGAATACGCCTAAGAGCTGCAATACGATCTCTACACGCGATCTTGGCACGCCTGAAGCATCAGTCAACCAAGTGTCCATCCTTCTGACAGAAGGTGCAATGATACTTCACCTTCTGAGAGGTAGAAGTAGCATGATGAGGCTTCGCCTTCTGAGAGGCCGAAGCTATAGGTGGACTCACCTTGCTGTCAGAAATCTCTTGGACAAAGCCCGCTGATTTGAATTGAACTTTCTCAGTCCTGGGCTTGACCTCGATCACACCTGCGGCTACAGGTCTGAGCACGGTAGGTGGATGCTTCCTCATATCCTCTAAGTAATCATATCCTAGACCTTGATTAAACTTGCAAATCTTGGACTTGTCTAGAATAAGATTCTGCTTTTTCTTGCCTCCAACGAATCTTTCAAGAGTGTTCATAAGGTACTGGCACTCCTGAAAGAGAGAGGTGCAAGAGGAGCAAGGGGAAGGAGAAGCGACATCAGGAGGAGAGGAAGACGAACCAACAGCAGAAGAGCGAATGACACGTGCGTATCTCTCCTTATGCACGGCAGCCTCAACCTTGAGGGCTTCGCAGGACACACAGGGGGCAGTCCTAATCCTAGCCATTTGGTCTTCGTAACTCTTCCTAAACGTCTCTACCATGTCCTTATCCTTTTCCAACACCTCAAAGATGAAGGCACAAGCGGGCGTGATTTTCTAGAAGGTCCTTAGTTAGCTTCACATATTTTTCATCCAATGCAATCAAGTCAGATTTTAGTTTATCACAATTTTTGCATGGTGAGCTAACAGGGTCCTTAGAAGCATACTTAGCCATTTTCTTATTGTAGTCAATCATTTCTTGAAACTGTTTTGAGACAGATTCGAGTTCAGCAGTTAATTTAGGACAGTTTGTGCAAGAAACAATAGGCTCAAGTAGAAAGGCTTGTAACTCAGCAATTTTGTGATCTGCCCATTTTAGGTTCATCTTTAAATTATTACAGTTTCCACAAGTCTCGGGCAAATGGAGAAGCATGGTATAAAGACCTCTAAATGCATTCTCCTTGTCCTCACATGAGGTGCAAGAAGTAGTCTCAACAATAGAAGATGAAATAGCAACAGTCCTACTCATCTCTAATTCAGCAAGCAGACTAACATTCTCCACCTTAAGCAGATCTAGCTCAGAAGACAAACTATCATACGAGATCCTTAGCTTCTCCATATCATCAAGCAAAGCAGGGCATGTATCACATTCGTCACGGGAGGGAGCAGATATAAGTGAAGTAAGCTCCCGTGACAATCTATCTACTTCCTTCTCTAACTCGCTACATCTAGCTCTGGATCTAGCATGAAATTTTCCTAGCTTAAGAAAAGCATCATTAAGCTGGTCATAAGAGGGGTATACCTCGTCGAAGTCAGAGTAGAGCTCGCTGTCACTCACATCGCCCTCAAGGGCCATGAAACACATGCTGGAGAAGTCCTCGCCATCTTTAGGATCTTGCTCAACCTTCCCATCGTCATCACTCCACCCCTCCACCTCGCTGAGGTCGAGGTCGTCGAAGGCGGTGAGGACGCGATGGAAGAGCTTCTTGGCTTTGCCAAGATTGCGAAACTTCTTCTCTTTGCTTGGTGGCTTCTTGTTGCGGTTCTTGTCGGTGTAGACGTTCTTGCTAGAACCGCCGAAGTCGTTCTTGCCCTCCAGCTTGGGGCAGTTTGCCCGAATGTGGTTGGGGCCACCACACTCGAAGCAAATCACACGTCCTCCTCTCTTTCTCTCCCTAACCCTCTTGTATGCATGGGAGAATTTTCTAGCTAAGAGGGCTAGTTGGTTTTCTGGGAGCTGCTCCAAATGATCATCATCTATTTTACATAGAGCAGCCAAAGAAAAACCCGAGAGAGTGTCAGCAGAAGAACCAGAAGTAGGACTGGGATCAGTGACCAACGCCATCGATTGTGACTTCGACTTGCAAGAGACAATGTCAATGTCGTGAGTCTTGAGGCGTGAGTACAATGCATCAAGAGTCAAAGTCGAGAGGTCCGTGGTGTCCTTGATGGTGGTCATCTTCATTTCCCAAACACGCAAGTCCAAAGCCGCAAGCATCTGACAAGCGTTGTCCGAGTCGGGGTATGTGAGACCGACCGCTCGGAGGTTACTCAAGATCTTGTGGAATCTCGCAAAGCATTCATCCAAGGACTCTCCAGCGAGCATTTCAAACTTGTTGTAATCTCGCTTGAATTTGTCCTATCGAACCGTCTTGATTTGGGTGGTGCCCTCATGGTAAGTGTAACACCCCAGCCAAACAATGGCCTGAAATGCTACCATTTTCTAGCTAATAATAAAACTTCTAACATTTAATCCAAAATAATTAAACAAAGTTTAACTAAACAATGCTTAATAATAAATCTGGATAAACAGAAACAGTTCTAGTTCCATAATAAACAGCGGAAACGATAACAAATAGTTCTAATCATTATTACATTTAAAACTTATGAATAATAAAATGAACCAATTAAGCTAACCAGCCAGCAAGCTAATAAAGACTGTCTTTATTTCTTAATGAAGGAATTGTGCACGTGAATCTGAACTAGCCATTCATGTCCCCATGTATGTTGATCTCACATTTGTACCTAAAATAAACAAACAACAACAAGAGTGAGTCCAACGACTCAGCAAGTATAACTGTATCAAATGCAAGCATGAACATTAACTCTCAAGTTAAACATATTACATATGAATTTCATGCTATGCACTATGATCAAAAGCTCCTCTTTCTCATCTCTTTCGTATTTTACCGGTAATGCGGAGTGTGCATCCGTCAATGCACACCATGCCTGCACCCTCGGTGCAGGGACCAGTGCCCACACTCGCAAGTGTGGGGACCTCGATGCTTGATCACCGCATGACCAAGACTTCAACAATTCTCAATATGATGCATATATGTGAATGTATCAAAAGATAACGAGCATTCACCATACTATGCATCAACCAATCTCATAAATGCCATAATGAAGAACGCGTAGAAGGCACAACCCCCGGAATCCGCTCTCCTCCTGAATATTTAATTAATAATTACCAACATGACAGTAGCGGGTTTCTAGATATAAAATAACAGTAACCCCAATTAACCCAACAATTTATCTCAATTAAAACCCCAACTCCCCTCGGCCAAATCTGCCCAACCACAGACAGCCGACTTCCAAAAATCATAACTTTCAGTACGTAACTCCAAATTAAGCGTTCTTGGACTCTCTGGAAAGATAATTAAATTATCTACAAAAACTTAGTTGGGGAGACTCTCTGATTCTGCCACTAACTAGCCGATCCAAACCCTTTTCTAAAGCATCAATATTCACGTCGGACTCTCTGGACAGCGCACTAAAACAGTCATAACTTTCACCCAGAAACTCGGAATCCGGACTTCTTTACCTCTATTGAAAGCTAAGAAACTTATCTACAACTTTCCCAATTTGAAGTACTCCTGAATCGCCACTATTTCCGTCGCACAAACCGATCAACTAAACTCTGTCCAGAACTACCCCGATCTGCAGAACAGTCGCACTAGAAAATTCATAACTTTTGCTACACAGATCCAATAACGTGTTCTTGTACTCCCTGGAAAGATAATCAAACCCTCTACAACTTTCTAGAAGGGTCCAGACCTGAATCCCGCGAAACTAGATCAAAACCGCCGAGAAACAACTACGTCCCAGCAGCCCGAAAACCGACGAATCTAACTCGATTAAAACCAATCTAGAGACTACCAGGGATTACCCTTGACGACACGACGGCGAACACGTCGGCGAACACAACGAACACGGCGACGAACACGACGAACACGGCGACGAACACGCCCGCGATCTCCTCCTCTCCTTCCTCCGGATCCACACGGTACAGCGACGAACGTCGGCACGGCGCACCGGGGGAGGAGACGACGACGACGAAGACGGCGGCGATGGCGGCGCTGCGGCGGCGGCGACGCAGCGACGACACGTCACCGGAGGGCAGCGGCACCGGCGAGCTGACGCGGCAGCAAAACGGCGCGCGGCAACACTGCGGCAGGCGGCGCGGCAGGGCTTGCGCGGCAGATCGGCTGGCGCGGCAGGCGCGGCAGCGCTGCAGCGGCCGGTGGCAGGGCGCGGCAGCCCGGCGCGGCAAGGCGACGGCGGCAGCTGCGGCAGGGCGCGGCAAGGGGAAGCAAGGGATGGGTGGCGGCTGCTCCAAGGGAGGGTGAAGCTAGGTTAAGAGGTGGCCTCCCCTCTTGGGCCAAGAAAACCCACCGGTCAAGGCCTAGGCCCGTGTTTGATTAGATTTTCAGAAAACCCCTCAAACACTTTTAATTTTTAAATCTTTCTCCCCACGTACCTCTCTTTAATCAAATAAGTAATTACATACAATAATCTGGGGTATTACAGTAAGCATCGAGGGTCACCCAAATATCGAAGGCCAACGAAAGATGAGAAATACGATCAAACTCGTTTCGGCTCAAACCTTGGATGATAATGTTCCTTGCCTTAGCATTTGCCTCAACATCAGCCATGTTTCCGGTATTGATGTTCTCGTCGGTAGGAACAGCAAAGCGAACTTTGACCTTGCGCCAAATAGCATAGCCCTGAGCCTGAATATAGGTCTCCATCCGACTCTTCCAAAAGGGATAGTCGATCCCATCGAAGATCGGGGGCTTGGTGGAATACTTATCCGTTGCCATGGCTCACAGACCGGTTAAAGATCTATCAAGAAGAGCTAACCGGCTCTGATACCAATTGTAGGATCGGAAATGGCAACAGAGGGGGTGAATGGTGCCTATAAAAATCGCCCCAAAGTATTCACAAAATATTCGTCTCCAATAGCTATAGCAGTTATGAAGAAGAAATAAGATTTCTCACTGGACATCGAAAATAATTTTGTCAATTGACTGAGGAAACTCAAAGGAGAAGCAAAACTAGATCGACAAGAGAACAGAGAAGACACATTTCAGTCAAACCAAAGCTGAAAAGAAATAGACTGAAAATAGTGAATAGATTAGCTGTTGCACACTTCTTAAACAAAGACTGAAACCAATGAGAAAAGGAAACAAGAACTGCATGCAATCTGAAATATGAAAACAGAGCAAGGACTAACCAACCGAAAATAAAAGGCTACAAGAGAAACCGAATTTTCAAGGCTGAAATTTCGCAAAGCGACAAGGAACCGAAAAGGACAATAACTTCTATATTGCGAAAAGAAGACAGAAGATTGAGCCTCGAACAGAAAAGCAGGCGTGAGCGCATCGGCGGCAGCAAAAGAGAGGTTAAAATGCTGCAGACTGCCGACTGTTTTCAGAGCTTGTCGCTGCAGTTTTCTGCTGGTTTTGAGCTGAAAACAGAGAGGTTAAAATGCTGCAGACTGCCGACTGTTTTCAGAGTTTGTTGCTACAGTTTTCTGCTGGTTTTGAGCTAAAAACAGATAAGAGTAATCACTGTTGACAACTGAAAATCCATGAAATTGAAGAGAAAAGGCTGCTCTTTTCAGATCAAAAGATTGGCACTTCAAATCAAATAGCAGATTGAGCTTAGAGGGAAGAGAATGAAGGCAAAAACCCAATCACACATGAAAAATCAGATTTTGCTGAAAACACACAGCAAGAAGTGACAAACTCCATATTTCTTGAGATTTCTAGCACCTTTGCTCAAGAGACTTTGAAATACACCAGGGAGTGACCTCAGGGCAAGCACACATAAATCTTAACCCAAATCCTAAAGTGAAATCAAGAGAACCAAGATTCCCCTAACATCAAACCCTAGTTTTGGCAAACAGAGGAAATTCTGACGCTTCACTCTGAGAAGGAAAAATCATTTGATTCTGCCTTTTGTTCTTGGGATTGGTCTGGCCAAATTCCCTTTAGGCTATCCCCAGTTCAGAGCAATCATTTTGCTGCTTCAAACAAAGTTTTTACTCATGGACAAAAGAGCAGAGAGGAACTGAGAACCACAAAAGAACACAGGCAACACTAAGAGCAAATTAAATCAAACCATCTCAAATAAAAGGCATCTCACAGAGAAGAATGATTACACAGGGATACAACCTTCTCACTATGTCCCCATACGCAATTGAAAAGAAATGATACTACATGCTTCTCCTGAACACACTCACACAGGAGAACACACACCCACTGCTCAGCTCACTTTCCTTTCATGTCTAAGTGAATGAATACTACAGCCTCCCTCTCCTCTTTTTGAAGGCAAGGCCTCACCCCCATATGGAAAATCAAGAAGTGGCATACCATGCCCACTCCAAGCCTTTCATCCACATGGGGCAAGGGTCAAAGTCAACCCATTTTAGGAGGGAAACCAGCCTCCTACTTCAAGCTTGAGTCAAATCCCGAATTTGCCCCTCAAGCGCCTTTCCGGAAGCTTCCCGCGTCCGGTACCTCAACCGTCTAGACCTTGACTCCTCCCTGAGTCTTGTCCTGGTCCACCTCGCTGTACACGACCGCACCCGGCATCCTGACCGTCTGGACCTCAACTCCTTCTTGAGCCTAGTCCCGATCCTCTCGCCGCTACCCGTCGTGTCCACCCGACACCGATCGAGACCTCCGACTCCACCTGAGTCTAGTCCTGGTCTGTTCCGTCACGCACGACCGCAACCGACCTCCAAACCGTCTGGACCACCGACTCCTCACTGAGCCTAGTCCCGGTTCTCTCGTCGTCGCCCGTCGTGCCCGTCACCGGTAGCTCCAGCTCCGGTTCCTCGTCTCCCGACTGGCAACCACCTCACCAGCCTCGATCATCCTCGGCGTACCTGACCGTCTGGACCTCAACACCTCCTGTGCCTAGACCCGGTCCTCCTCGCCTCACCATGACCTAGCTCCGAAGTCCTGCAGTCACACAGACAAGCAAACCGTCACATAGCACCGCACGAAACAGCATAACAATAATAGCATAAGTAAAAGGTACTCAACCCTAGAAAACCCAAAACAAACTCAAACTCACTAAAACCACCGTCAATTACTCATCACCAACATGGGGATACCTCCACATGGTCTCTCAAGTACCTTAAGAATACTTTATAGAGGTTTTCTTTTGGCAAACATAATTTGAATATGATTCTAGATCAATCAAAAACAAGCGTGAAGAAACATAGTCTAGGATTTAACCTTGTTGAGCATGCTAGGAATAATCCTCCTAAGATTGTTAAACTTCTTGAACCTGGAATGTTTGATGTAGAATATGAACCAAAACAAATTATTTTTAAATCTGTTGGTATAGCAAAAGATCTTTCTACCAAAGTGAGTGTTCTGAAGTCAAAGATATGACTTCTCATCAAGTCAAGTATCAATGCACTCATTGTGGTAAAGATGGTCATTTGGTTCAATTCTATTTTAGACAAGCAAATAAATAGAAGAAGGACAGGATGAGGAAGTGTTTTTCACCAGCTGCTTCCCATGGTCGAACAAGCGAGGTTGGACCAGACGTTTCTCGTGGTCGAACGAGCATGGTCGAACAAGATTTCTAACTAGTTGTTTCCTGCGGTTGGACCAGCTTCTCAAGAGATGTTTGACCAGCGTTTTCTGCTCGATTAGACCAGTCGAGATGTAGACCAGCTTGACGTAAGGGGTCAGATCATTTTCGACCAACTTTTACTCTCATTTAGATCTATCAGCTATCAGATCAACTCTACTGAGGAGGTTAGACCGTGTGGTCGAACCAACGACTCATCGACTGTCTGGTCGAAATATGTCAAATGCTTCACTTAAATCTTTATCAGTGCATGCTTTTTGTCCTGTTCGTCAAGTATCTCAGTGCTAGATACCTAAATCTTTATTGTTTAACTCCAGTACTGAGGTACCGATGATTGTTCGTGCTCTGTAGGCTCATCGCAAGAAGAAGGAGAACATACGGTTCATTGACTCCAGTTACGCTCGCCACATGACTTGAGACTCATGATGATTCTCCTCCCTCACTCGTGCCTCCGGTGATGAGATGATCACTTTTGGGGACAACTCTCAAGGACAAATTTTTGCTAAAGGCACCGTGCGCATTAACAACAAGTTCATCTTAAAGGACGTCGCTCTCGTTAGTAAGTTGAGCTATAAATTGCTTTAAGTTTCATAGTTGGTAGACGATAATCTTGAGGTAAACTTTAAAAAACATTCATGTTGTATTTTGGATCCATCTAGTGATCTTGTATGCAAAATTAGTTGAGTTGGACACTTGTTTAAGGGTGACTTTTTATATTAAGCTTCTTCTAATATTAGGTGTCTTATCTCTTCAGACTCTAAAGATTTGTTCTTCTGGCACCAAAGATTAGGTTATATTAGCTTTGATCATCTTGCTCGGCTTAGTGACATGAACCTTGTTAGAGGAATTACTAGTCTTAAGATTGAAAAGTCAATGGATCTAGTTTGTTCTCCCTATCAACATGGCAAGATGGTCTCATCGTCACATCCTCCACACACATTAGTCATGACTGATTCTCCGAGACAATTGCTGCATATGGACACAGTAGGTCCTTCCAAGGTTCAGTCGGTTGGAGGTAAATGGTATGTTCTTATTATTATTGATGATTACTCTAAATACTCTTGAGTGTATTTGATGGCCTCTAAGGACGAAGCTTTTGGTCACTTTCAAGAGCTAGCTCTTAGATTTGCTAATGAACATCCAGGAGCACTTTAAGCAATTAGAAGTGATAATAGAACTGAATTCAAGAACACATCATTTGCTTCTTTTTGTGCTGAAAAGGCTTTATACCATCAATTTTCGTTAGCTCGAGTGCCCCACCAGAATGGAGTGGTCGAACGCAAGAATAGAACCTTGGTCGAGATGGCTAGAACTATGTTAAATAAACATGTGACTCCTTGGAAGTATTGGGCGAAAGCTATTTTGACTGCCTGTTACATTCTGATCAGGGTATTATGACGAGCTAAGCTGCATAAGACCTCATATGAGCTTCGTTTTGGTCATTATCCTTCTGTTTCTCACCTGAGGGTGTTTGGATGTCGATGTTTCATACTTAAACATGACAATCTTGATAAATTTGAATCTAGATCCTCATATGGCATCCTTCTTAGATATGCAGCTCACACTCGAGGTTATCATGTACTCAACTTAGAAACTAACAAAATCGTTGAGACATGTTGATGGGAACGGGGTCCCGATCTTCCAACAGGTTCTGGATAAGTTCGATTTTGGTGGAGGCGCGACACAAATCGATCCGACTTCCGAACGACACGTTCCGAACCCCGCAATCGCAGCACCACGTCTCCTCAGGTTATCAACCGTGCGCTGCCCGGTTGACCTTGCCAAGAAGGCTAATCCCCGCCTGCGAATCGAAGAACACAAGCAAGAACAAGGAAGAACACAACCAAATTGCAGATATATTGATGAAGCACTCGAAAATTGGGGTTTCACAAACCGATGACGGCGAAACTGTTCAAAGACAAAATTAATCTAAGCAAAACCCAACCCTAATGGTGGGGGTGGCGGCTGTATATAAAGGAGTAAGGGGCGTGCAAAACCCCTGGACGCGTCCTTAATGGACTCCAACACGATACAAAGCGAACGGCCCAAAAGACGGTGTCGCAGCACCCTGACAGATTCTGGACGTCCACTTGTTTCGACGATTCCTGTTGACTCAGAAGGAATTTTGATATGAGACCAGAGCCATTGGAAAGGTTATCTTCTCAGCTTTCCATACATATGTGGAACGTCCAAAACGGAGTCCGGATGCGATCTGGGCGTCCGTTTTAGTGCAGCCTGGTCCTGGACTCCGAATTGGATTCGAAGTCGGTTTGAGTTGGACATCCAACATGATTCGTCCGTCCTTGCTGGACTTGTGCACCTCGTAGCCCTTCTCCAAGTACTTCTTGATCCTCTCCATGGTTCCTAATCATAATTAAATCATTAGGTAGCAATCGATTCTCAAATGAACCAAAAGAAGTACTTAGGAACGAGCTCACCTCTAAATTCAATTGTCGGTATGAGCTCTAGTGATTGGTCCTTGAATATCAAGTGGAGGAGTGTTGTGTGTATCCGAAGAAGTGATGTCCTCATCACATGTGAGCTCACTTTTGATGAGGCTAGTCGTAGTACTAGACCCAACAATGTTGGTATACAGGCCACTGACGCACTCGAGGACATCTTGTATGACTCTAACGATGACCACAAGGAGTTCCCCAGTCACGCTATAACATCTACGACCACAACGACCACTTCGGCGACACCTATGACCACCCCTACGACCTTTTCTTCAAGTGGTACTCCTACGGCAGAGGCAACTACGACCACAATAACCTCAGCGTCTACTTTTATGACCACTCCTATGACTACTTCACAAGCAACTCTATATATTTAATGAAGATATCCCCCTAAACTGTAACATCCCAAAAATTTGCTTTCTTTAAAAACTTAATTTCAAATTAATTATTTTAAAGTATCTGAATTCTATTTGGATTTTTCTGTGTTTTTCTGGATTTTTTTTAAAAAAATCAATTTTAAAGTTAAAAAGTATTTTTGTAAAAATTAAAAGACCAAGTTTAAGTTGGAAATATTTTTAGTAAGTCTAAAACATTTTATAGAATTTTTTAGAATTGTTTGGAATTAAAAATCAATTTTAAAAAGACAAAAAGGTATTTTATAAATTAAAGGCCAAATTTGAATTAAAAATATTTTTACTAAGTGTAAAATAGCTCCAGGAATGTTCTATGAATTGTTTGGAATTTTTAGAGTTTATTTACTATTTTCTAAGCATTTATAAAGTTTTATTGTATTTTCTGAAAAATTAATCTGAAAATTTAATCCAGATTAATCCTGAGCTGATACGTGTCGCGTCCGGATTAAATCCATCTCTTTTCTGGATCTAATCTCAGCCATCCACCATAACTTACCCCTTCATTCAAATCCAACGGCTGAGATCTCCCCACTGCCACGTGTCTCAAATCCGACCGCCAATCTCTTCCTCTCCCCTTCTCTCTCACCGACATGTGGGCCCCACCTGTCATATCCTTCTTCTTCCTCCCTTTTCTTCAACCTCCCGCCGCCGCCATTGCCACCCGCACCCGAGCTCCATTTCTTCGCCTCCCTTCCGTTTCTCCTCACCTTTATTCATGCCCGAGTGCCTCTCTTTACTCCTCAGTCACTCCCGCACGTTCCCCCTCCTTTAAGTCTCTTTACCCCCGCCGTTTCAAGCCGCCTGCGACCGTTTTAATCTGGCGAGTAACCGGCCGCCGTTTCTTCTTCCCCGCCGCCTATAAAACCCCCCCGGGGCACTCCATTGGCTTCCCCTTTCCCTGCTGCCCCTCTTGCCCTCCTCGGCCGAGCCCCAAACCACCCAAGCGCCACCGCTACCGCTCCTCTCCCATCGCCAACTGTCCTCTGGCCATCCCCAAGTCCAGCTCCGAGTAGGAACCGAACCGCCGCCGCCTCCTCTACTCCCACCGCCCCTCGTCGGTTGCCGCCGAGCGCCCACGCCCTAACGAGCTCGCCGCCCCATGCACCGCCGCATCAACCTGGCCACGTCAGCGCTTGGGCTCGTGTGGCAGCCACGTGGTAGCCTAGTGGGACCATCAGTCTTTTTCTTTAGAAAAATAATTCAAATCTTGTAAATTCTCCATAAAATCCATTATATTTTTCTTGGTCCAAATATTTTTTTTCAGCAATTTCTTTTCCAACCGATCTTCTAGATATTCATTCTCCCTCGTGTGAACCCCGAATCTGTTGTCTCTTTCTCCTTAATTCATATAAAATTATAAACTTCCTTTAATTAATTATTTTGTATTTTTGTGATTTTATTTGTATTTATTTATTTGTTTATTTTGTCGTTTTGCGCGTAGAACCCGATGTCGTCGAAGAATTCTCAGATCCGCAGCAAGATGGTCAAGACAGTGTGCAAGAAGGCAAGTCTCCTTTGAACATTTTGTATCTATGTTTGAGAAATGCCTTTTATTATTTTAAACTTATTTGCATTTCTATTTACATAAAACAATAACTTCTGTCTTAAGGAATTAGTTAATACAATTTTGTTATGCCCTCGTTGAAATTGAATGTCATTTACCTTTGTAACCTTAGGTTTTCCCTTGTCTCAGTAATGAGAATATTACTATTCTTTGCTAACATTAGAACGGTAGTAAATGCTTAGTCAAGCTTCTCAACCTTTGTAACCTTGGGGTGGAAATTATATTTTATTGGTCTAATTTTGTTATTCAGAAAGTTAGTGGCGATTGGTGTTGCCACTGTTCTTTTAAAATAAAAAAAATGTGCAAATTGTTTTAGACTTGGCCGTATGGTAAGTTTGGATTGGTGCGGATTTAACATGAGAACTTGTATTGTGAATGTTCCGCCCTAGTCAATTAAGGACCGACGCTTGTGATTGTCCAAACTGAGCACTACCGTACAACCACAAGTCTATATGGGTACGACCTAGCTGATTAACTTACGATAGTCTAGTTTATGTACCACCAGTGGAAAGTGGGTGCCAGGGATTTACTGGTTATCCACAGTGAGGGACAGGGATTTATTGTACTCATATAGCGCAAGAGGGGGCTTCTGAGTGTGGTGGATTTAACCCTTTAGCGGTGAAACCTCAGCGGGTGGTGTCTAGCTAGACTAGAGTGAGGTAAAAGCTTTGTGATATTTTATTTGGGTCTCATGCCTAAGGAAGCATGTTGGCTATTAAGATGACTTATCTCTTGTGGGTAAAGTTGTACAATCTCTACAGAGTATTAAACTACTCGAATAGTTGGCAAAGAATGCATTCACATGGTAGATCTTGGATTTTGATTTTAATGTAAAAGTTTTGGGAACCCGAGAGTGGATGGAACTCCCGGAGTTGTCCTGGCGGATGGAGCCAGTGTGGGTGGATGGAACCCGTAATCTTGAACCTTGGCTGTTAGAGCTGGTTAACTAGTGTTGGTGGATATAACCTTAGAGCTGTTAGAGCTGGTTAACGATGTCGGGACCCTAGATTTCCGAATCCGGACCCTCTGTGTATTACAACAGTAGTCCCAGATCAAAGCTAGTGCACACGGTCAAACAGTGATGATTACATAACCAACAACGCTTTATTACAATAATAGAGAGTACAGACCGAAAGGCCTCTTTATTACAACTGAGTTTTCAAGACCTCTCAAACTCACAAAACACAACGGAAGCAAAATAAACTCTTATGAAGACCCATCAATACGCCACAGGAAATTGACTGGGGAAGCGCAACCTAGTACTCCGAAAAGCCTTCGTCGAATCCACACGCGAAGTAGTCGTAATATCCTTCTTGAGCTTCATATTCCTCTGAGATTTGTTTTGAGTGCAGCATGTGAGTACATAAAGTACTCCGCAAGTCTTGGAAAAATACAGTAGATGCAGGGCTTAACAAAGAAGGCTTATATGGTTCTTTTGCACAAAGCAATATTTTTCTTCAAATACCATTACATATTTTCGAAAGCAATAATTTAATAAAGTAATTGTTTTAACAGAAACTATCAATAATTTTTCTAGTGAAAGTTCCATCCACCAACACTAGTTAACTGGCTCTTACCGCCAAGGTTCAAGACCACGGGTTCCATCCACCCACACTGGCTCCATCCGCTAGGACATAACACCGAGAGTTCCATCCACTCTCGAGTTCCCAAAACCTTTACTTTAAAACCAAAACCAAAGATATACCATGTGAATGCATTCTTTGCCCGCCCTTGACCGTGGGCACGGCTATTCGAATAGTTTTACACTCTGCAGAGGTTGTACAACTTTACCCACAAGAGATAAGTTATCTTAATAGCCAACATGCTTCCTTAGGCATGAAACCCAAATAATTTATCACAAAACATTTACCATACTCTAGTCTAGCTAGACACCACCCGCTGAGGTTTCACCGCTGAAGGGTTAAACCACCCAGTCAGAAGCCCCCTCTTGCGCCGTATGAGTACAGTAAACCTTGTCTGTCACTGTGAATAACCAGTACACCCTGGTACCCACTTTCCACTGGTGGTACCTAAACTAAACTATCGTAAGTTAGTCAGCTAGGTTGTACCCATATAGACTTGTGGTTGCACGATTATGCTCAGTCTGGACAAACACAAGCGTCGGTCCTTAATTGACTAGGGCGGAACATACACTTTACAAGTTCTCATGCTAACCGCACCAATCCAATCCAACCATCCGCCCCGGTCTAAAACCATTTTCACATTTTATTTAGTTTTAACAGAACAGTGGCAACACCAATCGCCACTAATATCCAGATACAAAGACTAGTTTAATAAAACATAATTTCCCATTCCAAGGTTACCAAAGTTATATAGCATGACTAAGTATTTTACTACCGTTCTAACATTTATCAAAGATTTATAATAATCTCATTATTGAGACAAAGGAAATCCTAAGGTTACAAAGGTACATGTCATTCAACTTCAATCGAGAATATAACAATGATTGGATTAACTAATACGCTAAGACAGAAACTAGGGTTCTATGTAAATAGCAATGCAAATAAATTTAAAATAATCAAAAACATTTCACAAACATAGGTTCAAAATGTTCAAAGGAGACTTGCCTGCTTGCACGCTGTCTTGATCTTCTTGCTGCGGGTCGGGAAAATCCTCGGCAACGACGGGTTCTACGCGTGAAAAGACAGAACAAACAAAACAAATAAACACACATAAATTCAAATAAAATTCAAAAAGAGTGTATATTTGAGTAGTTTATGTTTTTAGAAAAATTTAGAAATTTCAACGGGTCAAATCGGAGTTTAATTAAAAGAAAAAGAAAGATTTTCCGATTTATTTTTGTACTGAAAATAGTATTTATGACATTAGCACTATTTTAAATTTCAGCTGAAATATTTTTATAAAGGAAAAAAAATTTATGACGCAATACCGACGTCTACCGTGGACCGAGTCCACGTACCGCGGGCCTTGCCGAGGTGGCACGCACGACCGACATGGCGCCACGCGGCGCACGCTGGTGTGGGCGGCCGACGTCGCCAGCGGGGCGGCGGCGACAGATGACGCTTCGCCAACAAGCAGGCGCCCGGCGGCGGGCGAGAGGCGGAGAGAGAGGAGGCGATGACGGTTCGGTTCCTCTGGCGTCGGGCACGGGAGGTGGCCGGGGCGGGCGGCGGAGAGGATCAGCGGCGGCGGACAAGCTCGGTGCGGAGGCTCTCCAATGGCCGGGCGTCGGCCGAGGTGGAGAGTGATCGCCGGCGCGGGAAGGCGAAGGAGGCGACGGCGAGGGTCGAGGCTGTCCGGGCGACGGCGATTGCTCATCGGAGTTGGGCGTGGTGGAGGGAGAGAAGGTGGTGGTGGTTGCTTGGGCGGCGTCTCGGTGGGGAAGGGTTCGGCGAGGTGGGGAGGAGGGGCGGCGGGGAGAGGGGTGCGAAATGAGGTCCCTCGGGGGCGTTTTATAGGGAGAAGGGGGCGGCGGCTCGCCAGAGTAAAAGCGCGAAGGGGGGTGGTGCGGCCGTTCCCGGGGGTTTAAAGACGAGGAAACGTCCGGAATTGAGTGCGAAGTGATTAGGGCATTCAAATGCGCACTCAATCGGGAATTAAAGCGATAGAAACGGCCGAATTTAAAAGCTTCGATCGACATTAATGGTGGAGGTGAGAGGAGACCAGAGGAAGAAGAAAGGGAGGAGGAAGAAGGAGATGACGGGTAGGGCCCACGCGTCGGTGAGAGAGAGGATGAAGGGGTACGGGCCGTCGGATTCATGACACGTGGCAAGTGAATGAATCAAAGCCGTTGGATTTAAATGAAGGGGTAAGTGGCTATGGATGGCTAGAATTAGATCAAGAAATGGA
Source organism: Bonia amplexicaulis (assembly GCA_036346245.1). Classification (NCBI taxonomy): domain Eukaryota; kingdom Viridiplantae; phylum Streptophyta; class Magnoliopsida; order Poales; family Poaceae; genus Bonia; species Bonia amplexicaulis. The sequence continues at coordinate 507,287 of CM070749.1, read as the reverse complement.
TGGATTTAATCCGGGTGCGACACGTGTCAGCCCGAGATTAATCCGGATTAATTTTTTGGATTAGTTTTTTAGAAAATACTAGAAATATTATAATTTCTTACAAAATAATAAATAATATCCAAAAAAATTCATAGAATATTCCTGGAGCTATTTTAGACTTGATAAAAATATTTTTAATTTCGGATTTGCTTTTAATAATTTTATAAAATATCTTTTAACTTTTAAAATTGATTTTTAATTCCAAAAAATTCTCAAAAATTACATAAAAATTCCGGGAAGGTTGGGAAAATAAAATAAACACTTTTTGGCTTTACTAAAATATTTAAACTATATTTTCTTGCTTTAGTTTTTGAAATAAAATCCAGAAAAGCACAGAAAAATCCAAATAAAAGCCAAAGACTTTAAAATAATTAATTTGAAATTAAATTTTTGAGAACTCGAATTTTTGGGACGTTACACATGCCATGGTTAAATAAAAAAAATAAAATGTGCTCGAATGAAAAGAAGTATGCTTCAAGTACGCTACCATTTAAATAAAGTTTGCTACAAAGATAGTATCATGAAAAGAAGTTTGCTACAAGTATGCCACATATTTAAAATAGAGTGTAGAGCAGTAGATTGTTATATGAGACTGCTAGTTCAACTAGATTTAAAGCTTGCTTCACTTTTAGGCTTACTCTTTTAGGTGTGATATGTAGGACCCAGATTTTACTATCCGGAATCCTCTGTGATTTATTGCACTATTCCCTGGATCAGTAGATAGTGCTCACAGATTAGGCCAAAATCAGTAAATTGCAGCAGCGAAAGAACCCACAGGCAGCCAACTGGAGGTTCTCAACCTAGCCCTTGATATCTTCATCTTCTTTGTCGTCATGACCAATAGTGTTGTTGAGGCGTAGTGATCTGATTCCTGATTCTGGATTTGTTGTGAGAGCGAGTGTGAGCACACTAACCACTGTGCTCCACGAGCCAATACACAGATTCATTTCCATTGCATTATCCAAACTATTCAATGATCGAATCGAAGTGACCACTTACATATATGAGTCTGAATATCCACCACTAATTCACAAATCCAATCTTAGGCTCATTATTCAATAATTGAATTGGCTCCTCATTCTAATACAAATCTGGTGTCCATTATTTTGTATCCACCAATATCTGCAGTGTCATGAATTCCTCGTAATCTAATCTTGTGATTACTATTCATCAATTCTTCACCTCGTAGTTTCTAATAATCCCCTAACATAATTACTTATTATTCCACCAAAATCATTCTTATCAGGGCTTTTCTAACAATCCAATCCTTTGCTATTAATCCAAATCTGTAATTTGCTCTTCCCATAATTGACCTTATTTTCCATTATCTATCTCTATCTAATTCATCTGTATTTCTCCACCAATAATATTATCGATCAAGTTTATGATTCACTAGCATACATCCACCAATGTTATCATTGATCAAGATTATACTCCAGTAATCATTATCGTTTCTCCAATGATCCCAGAAATTCAATTCATCCTTCTAGTACTTAATCAAATCCTATTAATCCCAACCTTGCCAACATCTTCCAAGAATTTATACTAGTTATCAGTATTGTAATCCAGCATTTACCTTTGAACTCCCTAATTCTCAGTAATCATTTAAATCATCTATCTAGCCTATATATTCATTTAGACTCCACCAAATTAGTTCTCCCAAAATCCACACTATTGTTTCCTGTTTATGATCGTCATGAATCCACCATCATCTTCTATGTGTCTACCACAAATAGCCCTCTACTTTTCTTACAATTCTATTTATTCTTCCTGATATTTTATTCTGTGAGAATCATTATCATTATTTAAAAATATAATACATAGAAATTTCCTAAGACCTAGCAATTTTTGAACCCAAAAACATAATGTATAGGAGAATACAATAACAATAGCAATTCAGATTCCATCCACCGTTACATGGCATCTGCACCATATGCTTAATCCTTCAGCGTTATAACCGCTTACATTATCACTAGGGCGACACCCAGGGCAACACAAATGAGGGCCTTGCACTGCCCTCCACTTTTCTATTCCCACCCACAAAGTTTTTGAAATAGAACTATATCTGGTTAAGTTCCCATGTCCGCCCATAACCGTGAGCACAGCTATTCGAATAGTTTTGACTCTATAGAGTTTGTACACTTTCACCACAAGAGATAGTCAACTCGTTGCCCCACATGACTCCTTTTGTCATCTCACCTTATGGGAAACTGCCCACTTGCGGTGGATCCCATCTATGCACGGGATGTTGCCCACAGTTACTAACGCAGCCGGGCTCCACTCCCCGCAACGCTTAGAACAGCTAGGAAACTTCACCCTCCCCCTTGGTGTCCCTTTAGGCCTCCCCTTGTCCTTGCTTATCCACTTCTCTCCACTACCGGTGAGATGAGTCCGGGAGTTTCGATAAATTTACTTAGCCAAGTTGTACTTTACAGACTTGTGGTTGCACTATTTTACATAGGAGGTCATGACAAGATTCGGTCCATAGGGGTATCTGGCGGTTCTAACACTAACCACTTTGTGCTTCCACTGCACCACTCACACACCTTCGAACCATCCGCCCAGATACTTAAGCAAATTGGGGTTTTTGAGAACATAAAATAATCATTCCTACATATTCCGGTCATTATCACCATGACTGCCCAAACCACTTTCTCATGAATAAAGTGATGCTTGGGCGTTCTCACGCCCATGAATATCTAAGCAATACTAAGCATGGTATATAATTACAGACTTATTTTCAAAAGGTTACTATCATATTTTTGTTAGGGTGACAAGGTTCACATAATCAAGTATTCAAAAGGGGGTGTATATTAATCAAGGTAAACATGGGCATATAACTAGGATCTTAAATTAAACATGTATTTGTATATAAAATAATAGCATGCAATCGGATAATTTAAACCAAAGTAATTTGCAGAAAAATGTAGGTTCAACATGATCAGTATTGACTCGCCTTGCGCAGTTTTACCGCAGTCTTGATCTCACACAATGCCTCTCTGGAGCTTCTGGTACCTATCTTCACTTCGTTTTTGAGCACGCTTGATCCCTCGATTCTTCAGGACTCCAATATCTAATTAAGTGCTAAATGGTTGAATACGAATAAAGGCAAATAACTCAAAAGACCCACATAAATCCAAACAAACTCCATTTAGTTTTATTACGAGTTAATGGGTGATTTGAGTCAAGGTCGGTGGCATAATTTGATGATTCGATCTTTTATTAATAACTTCTTTTATTATTATTATTATTATTTTGTATTTATCAAGGAAGTTCCATGAGTCGGGTTAAACCTACGAACCGATGTGTGTGCTTAGTTTATTGAATTAATCTTTAGAGTTTATATTCCTAGTAATTTAAGCGGTGGTACTTTAGGGGAATCTATTTACCATTTATTCAAATTATTCATCGAATGATTATTTCAATAATTCATGGAAGCCTGAGGGTATTTAATTATCTAATTGATGTTTTAATAGTAAACTTTTAGTTTATTCTTATTTACTACTCGTTTGCGACTATCAGTCATAATATGTAACAGCCCAGCTGTTATTTCAAAATTTCAGTAAAAAAATATTAAATTAATTTAAAATAAAATCAAGTGTTCTTGTTGCCTAAATTCTAGAAATTTCTTTAGCTTGTTTTTAGCTTTCGAAAAGGCTTTTGTAAAAATAATTTTACTAAAAACATAAAACTATTGTCAATTAAAAGGATATTGGTAAATTTTGTAAAGAAACTACTTCAAATTAAGTATTTGAAAGCATTTGGCTTTTATTTGGATTTTCTGTGATTTTCTAGAATTTATTTGGAGTTATCTGGATTTTATTTCAAAGCCTAAAAGCAAGAAAATATATTTTAAATATTTTATTAAAGCTCAAAAGAATTTATTTAGCCTTTTCCAAGCTTCCCAAAATTTTATAACAATTTTTAAGATTTTCTAAAGATTTTTAAATCAAATTTAAAGCAAAAGGTATTTTTGTAGAAAGTAAAAGAGCAATTTTTAGTTGAAAATATTTTTAGAAAGTCCAAAAATATTTTATAGAATTTTTGAGAAATTTTCTGGAGTTTAAATCAATTTTTGAAGCCAAACGATATTTTTATAAAGTGTTAAAAAGATCAAAATGAATTATAAAACATTCCCAGGGATTTTCTGTAATTTTTCTAGAATTTTTAAGCACTATTTGCTATTTTCTAAGTATTTATAAATACTCCTCCTATTTTCTGAAAATAAAATCCGAATTAAAATCTGAATTAATCCGGTGGTGACACGTGTCGCACCGAGATTAAATCTTACCTTTTTCCTGATTTAATCCTAGCCTCTCACCTTCACTTAAAACCAAAGGTTGAGATTGTGCCACGTGTCTCAATCTAAGCCCTCCATCTTTTCACCTCTCTCTCTTTTGCAAATGGGGCCCACATGTCATATGTCTTCTTCTTCCCCAACTCCTTCTTCTTCCTTCCCCACTCTCTCTCCTCTCTTCACGGCCTTGTGCCTTCTTCACCGCCGCCAGCCGCCCCCTCCCAGCCGCCCGGCCACCCCACCCCGCCGCCCTGGGCCGCCCAGGACGCCGCCCACCCTATATAAACCCCGCATCCGAGCACTCCATCAAGACCGCACCACTCGCCTCTCCTCTTCCCCACCTCGACTCCTCTCCCCGCCGCCCGGAAAGCCACCGCCGAGAGCACCTCCGCCACCGCCACCTTCTCTCCTCCACCGCCGCCGCCTCCGGCCACCGCTTGCCTTGCCGCCGGTAGGGTTGGACTCCCCGTCCTCCCCTCTTCCACCGCCGCCCCTTGCCGATCGCCGCGGTGCGGGCGGACTCCTTTCTAAATTTTTCTAAAAATCTGAACTATCCATTTCTATGTCTTTTTCATTTATTTGAATTTTATTTGAATTCTTTTTGCTTCTTCACGTGTAGAATACGAGGATTTTGTCGAGGACGATTTCGACAACACGTTCGACGTTGAGCAACCAGGCAAGTTACACCTTTGAACATATTGATCCCAGTATTTTAACAGTATTTATATTGTTTTTAAATTATTATGCATGCGTAATTTTATTCAATTCTAGTTTAAATTCAATTTGAACCATAGTTATGCCTAATTCCTTTGTATAGCCAAATTTGATATTTCATGTCAAAATACCTTGTCAACCCTAGATAAAACCTAGTTAGTACATTAGTATTAACTGGACATTTGGTAAAAATGCTTAGCCATGCTGAGAATATTGTGATTCGGGAACTTTCTTCACATAAAATGATAGACTTTAAAGTTGATTTTCTGACTTTGGTGAGTCAGAATGGTTTACAAAATATTTCCAAATAAAATATAAAACTGGTTTAGACTTAGGCAATGGTAAGATGGTGGGTGCTTGCTGGCATGCATCGTAGTGTTAGCTCGAGGTTGATTGCTAGGCACACGCGGGTTTGAGGTATGGCCTAAGTCAAATTAAGGACCGGTCTGTGAGCTACTGTTGCAAAGCCTTCTCGTACTACCACAAGTCCGGTATGGGACGGACCTAGCCAACTAATTTGTGAAGTTCCAACATGATCTCGCTATAGGCTGAATGTGGGCGCGGCGTAGTCCGTGAGAAGTCTCATATGGCACAAGAGGGGGCTCCAGCATGTGGATTTATGCTGTGGTGAAACCTTATTGGCGGGGTGATTATGTTGGCAATGGATCATTGTAAAGGCTTTGTTATGATTTTCTCAGTCGCACGCCTAAGGAAGCGTTTAGTGGCCGACAATATGAGATTATCATATCTTGTGGGTAAAGCTGTACAACCTCTGGGCGTTTAGCTTTTGGCGATTTTACTTGAGGGAGTAATACAGAAGAATGAACGGGTGGCTGGCAACCAAAACAGAGGAGCAGCGGCCGAAACAGGGGAGAGCGGCGGCACTGGGCAGAGGGCGGTGTCGCCGACAAGGAGGCAGCTGGAGGGAGGTGGAGACCAGTGAAATGGACTCCTGGGAGCACAAGCGAGCCGAGGGAGGTGCTGGCGGGAGCTGAGAAGCTTCGAGGTGGGCCAGCGGTGAGGCTCGGTGGCCGGAGGCAGAGGTGAAATGGGGCACCGGCGGTCGGGAGAAGGAAGAAGGAAATTTGTGCACGCCTGAGCATGTAGGAGGTAGAAGGATACTTACCATGTCGTTGGTTAAGTCAGGGAGGAGCCGAGGTGAGTCGGCGGCGATGGCCAGTGGTGGCGCGGGGAGGTCACCGTGGAGGGAGGAGCTCAGGCGATGAGAAGCTTGGCCGACGGTTGGAGAAGACTCATGGCATCGTGGAGATACTCCCAAAGCACCGAATCGGCCAAAGGAGCCTCGAGGGAGCAATGGCGGCCGTGGAGGCAGCGACGGCCGGTGTTGGGGAAGATGGGCGGCACGTGAGCTCTGGTGAACGAAAGCTCAATTAACTTGGGGAGGAGGCAGATGGAAGGTGGAGGCACGAGGTGATGCGCTCACAAAGTGGCAAAGGTGGCGGACAAGGTGATGCGCGTGAGTTGGTCGGGACAAGGTGGTGGCCGGCGGCGCGCACAAAGTCAGCTCGAGCTGAGAGCTTGACGGAGGAAGGAGGGCGGCAAGGGAATGCGCCAGAGGCTTATGCCGCCTTATAGGTGAGCGCGCTCTCAGCAGAGTAGGGCCGGGGCATGGGCGACGACCTGGCTGGGGTGTATGCCGACATGGGCTGCGACGGGCGCGCCCAAGGCATGGCGCCTGACAGGGTGACAGCGAGGTGACCCGACGGGCAGGGAGTGGCAGAGAAGTCTGTGGGCGGAGGCAGAGGAACGGTGGGCGACAACGAGAAATCGGTGGGCGATGGCAGTGCATGGACGCCACGGGGAGGAGGAAGCAGCGTGCGGCAGAGAAAAGAGAGAACGTGGCGTAGCGCACGTGTGAGACCATGTGGAGGTCACCCCATGGTTGTGATGAGTAATTGACTCTTGATCTAGAAAGATTGAGTTTGGTTTTTGAGGTTTGAGCTGGCGTATACGACCACTTTGGGCGTGGTTGGAGGTCGGCTGGGAGGTCTACGACCATGACTTTGTCCGTACGACCAGGTTTGATGGTGATCGGAAGTGTTTAAGGCCATTTAGACCATGATCAAATGGTGTACGACCGTTTTGGAACCGATCGGAGGTCTATCGGGATAAGTATGACCATTCTGGGCGTGATCAGAAGTCTCTCGGGGAGTCTACGACCACGTTACGGCTTCATCGATCAGATTGGCCGTGGTCGGAAGCGAGTCAGACACTTATTACCACGTTGAGAGCAATCGGGTTGTTTCCGGATGTCATACGACCACGTTGGTCGTGGTCGATAGGTTATACGACCACGTTGCTGGCCGGGAGGCGTTCGAGTACTATGACCGTGGTCGGAAGGCTACACGACCACGTTGGTGATATCGATAACCAGGAGGTAGCGTACGACCACGTTGTGGTCTCTACGACTACGTTGGCCGTGGTCGGAGGTCTCTAGGGCCATCTACGACCACGTTGTGAAGTTTCGACCGCGTTGGTCGTGATCGTGTCGGCGCGGGGTTTACGACCACGTTGAGCGCTTGGGGCGTCGACCACGTTGGGCGCTGGCGTTCGACCACGTTGTGGCGCGTGGGTCTTCGACCACGTTGGGAGATCGGGCGTTCGATCACGTTGGGCGCTCGCTGTTTCGACCACGTTAGCGGATGTCTGACCGTGGTCGATGGAGCTCATTAAAACCGGTCGTGTGGGCACATATGGTGTCCGATTATGGTGGGAATCGGTCGGTTGGGTTTCTGGTGATGTTGTGGACCTTGTGGACTTGTTGGTTCATCTTCTTGACAGGGTTTGTCAATGTCTATTTTCTGAGGAAAAGGTGTGAGCTCTGTTGAGCTGTGCAGAGTCTGTTTTGTTGGTTTGAGCGGTGCTATGTGATGGTTTGCTTGTCTTGTGGCTGCAGGACTTCGGAGCTATTTCATGGTGAGGCGTGGGAGGACCGGGACTAGGCACAGGAGGTGTTGAGGTCCAGACGGTCGGAGACGCCGAAGATGATCGAGGCTGGTGAGGTGGTTGCGAGCCGGGGAGATGAGGAACCAGAGCTGTAGCTACCCATGATGGACACGACAGGCAACGACGAGGAGGATCAGGACTAGGCTCAGGGAGGAGCTAAGGTCCAGATGGTCAGGAGGTCGGGTGCAGTCGTGTGTGACGAGATGGACGAGACAAGTCTTGGTGAGGCTTGGAGTGGTCGGGACTAGACATGGGAGATGTTGAGGTCCGAGCGACCGGGTGAAGTCAAAGAAGACTTGAAGCTCAAGGTGGTGATGAGGAACCGAGCTGGTGCAGCCGGTCGGAGATAGGTCTCAGCGAGGCTAGGATGGTCGGGACGAGACACGGTGGTGTTGGGGTCCGTAACGACCGGGAAGCCAAGGAGACCTAGTCTTGCGAGGTGGTTGCAAGGGTGGACAGAAGGCGGTGTGAGGGCATTCTGGAGAAATGCCAAAGCTGCAAAGGAAGCTTCTGGAGGCAGTTGGAGGGTATTTTGGAGAAATGTCAAAGGCTGCAAAGGAAGCCCTGCCCACCGGGAAAGCACCGATAAAAGAAGTGGATTCGGTTGGCGCTAACGAGCAAAGTGCGGGTCTCTTGGGATAGCGAGCAAAGCATTTGAGTTAGCGGGCAAAGTGAGTGGTAAAACCGGTGTTAAGTGGGGTTTACGGGTTATCCCAGTGTGGACTAATGGATGGATCCATTAGGGTTAGTCTCGGGTGTGAGGCTATAAAAGGGAGAGGGGAGGCACGAGAATGTTTGAGTTGGTCGGCTAGGCCTTGGAGGCAGCCGCCTCTCCCTCCCTTGGGAGTGTATCTGTGTGTGTGATTGCTCTAGGGCTAGAGCTTGTCCTCCCAGGGGGAGTGGTTGCAGAAACCTCCCGTGTTATGATTTGAGAGGACTCATCTCTCGTACTTGTTAGAGTTTATCTATGAGATGGGTGCGTGTTTGTGATCCGGGTTGAGAGGTCGTCTTGAGATGTTTTCATTGATTTATTTGCCATCTCTTCATTCTTAGTTCCTTCTGTATTTCCTTTGAGAGTTGGCTTATATTTGTTTTGCTCGAGGCGGGAATCATCTCAAGGCTAGTTGGCGGTTCATTCCGAGAGCGAGTTGATTTGGAAAAATCCACATGTCTTCTTCGCCCGCCGCTGAGTATCTGTTCTATTTTTCAACTGCATCAATTTTCTTTGGCCGAAACAAAGACTTTCCTTTTCTTGGTAAATTCACTTCTAGAGATCATATACAAGTTAGAGTTCAAGTCTCATTTGGTTTTGACCTCTGTGCAAAAAGATTCCTCAAATTTTGCTCTGCGGTCGTGCGCTGACAAAATAGAGTATTCACTGTTCGTCATCCGATTTTCGGTTTTTACGACCAAGGCTGTTGAATCGAGTCTTTCGATTGTGTGGTCGAGCGACAGTCGGATTCGACTGCAGATATCTTCTCGGCTTTGGTTATCGACCACAAGTTGGCGATCGGCCACGGCTAAGACCTCACGACCTGATTCTATTTTCGGTTCTCTGTTGTCAAGTGACTCAGTCCCCGGTCGGTATCGATCACGGAAAAGACTTAGTGTGAAGTCACGGTCTTCTCGGGTTTCATCGGTCGACCGGCTTTCCTTTGGAGATTTGACCACGACTTGCGATCACGAAGTCTTGGCCTTCGCTCTTCTCGATTTTCGACCACCAAGACATAGATCATCCTTTCTTTTGCACCGGTTTCGAGTGCTTGATGGTCGAGATCTCGTGTCGTGTGCCCCCACGGTCTCATGAGGTGTCTGCGACCGCAGTCAGTTATAGGTGCAAGTCGGTCTTCGACCATGTTGATCGTACGACCATGCCATTGGCTTACGACCACGACGGTTCCGACCGGACTCATCTTTCGATCTTGTCAGTCTTGTTTTGGTGGCTATCGACTTCATTGAATTCGTTTGATCATCGATTGCCTACCAAGATGCTCTTCGATCGAGTGGTCAAAGTTACGACCATTTATGTGCTATCAACCAAGTTGTCGGTTTCGACCATGGTGTCGGTCTGACCACGTTGTCTTCCCAACAAGCGTGCTTTGTTACCAACAGCCACTGCTCTCTGGAGTGGATGTATTCGACTACGTTTGAGCTTCGCCAAGTGGTCGTAATCTAACCACACAAAGGCTCGATTTGGTCATTAGATAGTCCGAATTCCTCATCTTCTACTAGACCTCATATCTTGGATCTTCATAGCTTTGTAGCTATTGGAGAATAAGGAATATGTGAATATTTAGAAGAAAATTTGTGGGCACCATTCACCCCCTCTCGTTGCCTCATCCGGTCCTACAATTGGTATCGAGCAAGGTTGGCTCAGATCCGATCTTAACCGATCCGGAGCTTGGCAACTAGTAGGGAATCTTGTAAACTTTCCTTTGAATCTTATTGGGGTGTTTTGCCAATGATGTCCTTTGCGACAAGAGGCTTGATTTCGGTTAGAGGATGATTTTATTTGCAAGAAACCACAAGTGTAAGCTTTGTGGTACATTCTTGTCCTTTGGTTAATCAAGTGCCAAGAAGGAGAAAGCCTTGGAGAACACACGGATGATAATGATAAGGACGAGCGTCGACTTATCATGAGCAAGGTAAAAACTTATTCTGACTTTGGCCTTGTCCAAAATGAATATACTTGCTCTTCTGGATATTGTGAGGTGCCTAGATTATAAATTGCTAGATTGTTCTTGCTAGGTTGAAATCTCATTTCTCATGTGTAGGTTGTGAGTCTTTCTCTGTAGATGGTGAAAATTTAATTTCTCTACTTGAATGTTAAAATCTGCAAATGAGAAATTAAAACTTTGACTCACTGCACATGTGTAGAGGAGTGTGAGCTTGCTAGAGTGTAGTAAAGCTGAGTTCCTCTGCTGTGTCGTTGTTATAGTCATAATGCATTACGACCACAACTTCGGCTTCTCGACATAGTCGTAGCTGCATACGATCATGCCTGCTGGCGGACACTTCCGCTTGTTACCGTGGTCGAAAGTCCCTACGATCACGATCGCTAGTTCGAAAGGCCGCCGCTCGATTACCGTGGTCATAACTGACATACGACCACACCTGCAATTCCCAGTCGTGGTTGTAATGACCAACGATCACATCTCTCGGCTGTAGTCGTTCAAGACTATGCCTCTCGTGCTACGACCACGCTCATTTCTTCTCAACCGTAGTTGTAGTACGTAACGACCACTCTTTTTCTGCTGAGTGGCCGTGTGTCAGGTCTTGGGGTCTCAAGCATTTGCTTACTAACCCCTTGGGATCCAAGACTTGGGCACTTTGTTCTTGTCTTTTGTAGGTGTCCAGACGTTGGATGGAGAACATGGGATCGAATGGATTTTAGTCTTCTGCTTCATCACGTGACTAGAACATTTGTTGGTTCTCCACTTCATGGCCTCCAAGAGGTATGTACCTTCACGTTTGGCGTCTCCACCTACTTTGTGAGCTACTCTATACCCTCATGCCCTTATACTCATGTTTGACCATATTGGCATGTTGTGCTTGTTCATGTGCTCACATGTTCCATATTGGCATGTTTTCTCTCAATGCTTTCATGTCATGCCTTTATGTGTATGTTGCTTAAGTATCCATGTACCTTGTTGTATTTGTTAGATACTTAAGCTTTGACTTGACTTCATGAGCTAAGTAGAATGTGTGTATTAGAAGTCAAGTATCATCATGACCTTGTGCTCGTAGTATCTATCATGGTTCACATCTTGCTCATTATGTTCATTCATCATTATTTATACATGTTAGCATACTTTTCATGATTTTGATTTGTCATGTTGTATGTCTACATGATGTATGCATATGTATGGATAGTATGAGCTTGGGTATATCTTGGATAGTTTCTCTGTGTCATGATGCTGCGTTTATTCATGCCTTTGTATATTTTCTATTATACATGCTTTTATCCATGCGAGCATATGCTTCTGTGACTGTTCCTGTCACCTGCTATGTGTATGGTTGTGATTCATTGTGATACATGTATATCTTGATCTTATTCATTTAAGTTTTGGCATGAAATAAACTGTACAACATCTTTGTAGCATTAGTCTGTGCTTATGCTTAGATATCATGAGATTTGTGGTTAGGTCACAAGCTTCTTCTAGTATTTGGTGGCTCTAGGCTTGCTGCTCTAGATGCTTTTGTTGAGGGCTAGATTGAGCTTGTGGCGGTGCGTGTTCTCATGTGTTCTATGTCTTTAATACTAGTGATGCTACTGTTGTTATCATTTGTCTCGATCGGGTTCCATGTTGTATATCATTTACCCCAAGACTAGGACACCGATTGTTCCCCTATGATTAAACCGCAGTCGTATGAATGAGGGAGAGTGATACACTGTTCTGACCGCTCCTCGGTCATTACGACCACGTCGTAGGAACTACGACCATGGTCCGCACCATTACGCGTCTTCGATCACTTCATCACGGTCTGGACTCGGATACAACCGCGAACTCGGACTCGACTTTGAACACGAGAAGGACGCGACTACGACAACGTCCTGACTTGACTACGACCACGTTCTGGACATGGAATTCGGCTACGACTACGGCTTAAACAACCGAGCAACTGCTACAAAGGTTGGTTCTCCTTATGATTTTCGAGTGCTCGCTTCCGCCACTTGGCTTTGCATAGTATATGTCTTCTAGTGGTAAGAAGGGTCTTTTGGACAAGAGGAGCCAACTCTAGGTGATGTTGTCTCATTCACACCTCTCATCCAAATGGTTCTCTAGGATTATTTACTACCTAGTTTGGGCTTTGGTTCTCTAGGATTCTCTTCTACCTAGGTTGAACTTTTCTTGGCCACTAGAGTCTTTTGCATTGACATAGTGTGCTTTTTGCCCCGTGGTATGAGGTTATAGACTAGAGACCATGAGGATAGGATGTGTTTGGGAATCACCTCTTTGAGCTAGAACCTTCTCTTCTCGGATTTTGTGCCAAATTTCTTGGTTCTTCTCTTTTGCCTTCTCTAGGGGAGTTGGATCCTTCTGTCTATTCGGGCTATGTTTGTGGGAGTTCATCTCATGTGCATTTTTTTTGGTCAATAGTGCGTAACATTCACATGAATGCCTGCGTATCTTGGAGCCACGAATATTATCTTTATGTGACATGATATCATGATTTATATCTTGCCATGTCTTGTGATAGCTTGATTTATCATGCCCTTCTATGTGTTGCTTAGCTCTTGCCATACTAGCTTAATTAAATGTGAACAACTTGAATCAAATCATGTCTTGTTCAATCTTATGAATAGTCGGCTTTAGTGATCCTCTCTTGATTCGAGCCATGTCGAATAGGCTAAGTTGAGTCTTGAATATGTTTTGAGGTTTAGATTGAGCTAAGTTAGTTCATTAATGATGCATGAGTTAAGTTTTAACTCTTTGTTCATGAACTAATTCAAGTAAATGCAAAAGATCTCTTTGTGCGAAAAACCGATCTCACCAATTCTTTCTCATGAGACGGCTTGTCATTGCACTCGGCATGAACTCGGGGAGTTTTGGATGACCAAGATCACCTCTTTAAGCTTATTGCTTGGAGTGATCACATAAGGCTTGAGATCTAGCACATGGCTAAGAAAACAAATCTTTGTGAAAAATGGTTGGAGCCAACCATTAATTTATGAAAAGTGCCGAATGTGCTAATTTTGCTCACCACAAGTGGTATCCAAAGTACTACAAGTAATGAATTACTTGTGATATCTAGTGCTTGAACAAAATGTCTCATTTTGAACTTATAGCACTCTAAATTGACTCAACTATAGCTTCTTGGTTCTACTTAGAATATTGACATGGCTTGACTCACTTTTGGATACCTTCTTCTAGACTATAATCTTGAGTGACTCGACATGCTAATCAAACCATTTAATTTAAAGATCATGACTTATTTGGCTTGAGCTTGGCAATACATGGTTTGTTATGATCTAAATAGCATTGTTACATTTTATGGCTTGGTATAACTTTCGTGAAGTCACTTTAGATAATCTACATGACTCCCTCACTCTTATCGCTTAAATCAAATCAAATGCCAAGCACTCCATTTCATTCATACTCTATTGCTCTTCCTTGCATCTTGATGACTCTATTGCCAAAAGGGGAGAAGAATAGAGAAAAAGGTTTAAGGGATGGGAAAAGGATAAAAAGCTTTTAGGAGAATGTTTAGTCATCTTGCTATGACAATGGTCATGTGAGCATCCGCTTTTGGACCATGAGCAAGATTGGACTTTCTGTATGATTTGGAGATCTTTCTCTGTCTGCTCCATTTCATTCCTTGTCAACATGGTCATGAGTTCCTTCTTTGTTCTTTTTAGACCATGTGTGGCTTTTGCTTCTCTTTCTTTTCTTCTTTTCAAAACAAACTCATCTTCATGCCTTTTTCAGTGTTTGTCAATATACTCATCAAGGGGGAGATTGTGAGACCATGTGGAGGTCACCCCATGGTTGTGATGAGTAATTGACTCTTGATCTAGAAAGATTGAGTTTGGTTTTTGAGGTTTGAGCTGGCGTATACGACCACTTTGGGCGTGGTTGGAGGTCGGCTGGGAGGTCTACGACCATGACTTTGTCCGTACGACCAGGTTTGATGGTGATCGAAGTGTTTAAGACCATTTAGACCATGATCAAATGGTGTACGACCGCTTTGGAACCGATCGGAGGTCTATCGGGATAAGTATGACCATTCGGGCGTGATCGAAGTCTCTCGGGAGTCTACGACCACGCTACGGCTTCATCGATCGATTGGCCGTGGTCGGAAGCGAGTCAGACACTTATTACCACGTTGAGAGCAATCGGGTTGTTTCCGGATGTCATACGACCACGTTGGTCGTGGTCGATAGGTTATACGACCACGCTGTCGGGCGGGAGGCGTTCGAGTACTATGACCGTGGTCGGAAGGCTACGACCACGCTGGTGATATCGATAACCGTGAGGTAGCGTCGACCACGTTGTGGTCTCTACGACTCGTTGGCGTGGTCGGAGGTCTCTAGGGCCATCTACGACCACGTTGTGAAGTTTCGACCGCGTTGGTCGTGATCGTGTCGGCGCCGGGTTTACGACCACGCTGAGCGCTTGGGAGCGCCGACCACGTTGGGCGCTGGCGTTCGACCACGCCAGGCGCGTGGGTCTTCGACCACGTTGGGAGATCGGGCGTTCGATCACGCTGGGCGCTCATGTTTCGACCACGTTAGCGGATGTCGACCGTGGTCGATGGAGCTCATTAAACCGGTCGTGTGGGCACATATGGTGTCCGATTATGGTGGGAATCGGTCGGTTGGGTTTCGGTGATGTTGTGGACCTTGTGGACTTGTTGGTTCATCTTCTTGATGGGGTTTGTCAATGTCTATTTTCGAGGAAAAGGTGTGAGCTCTGCTGAGTCAGTGCGTAGTCTGTTTTGTTGGTTTGAGCGGTGCTATGTGATGGTTTGCTTGTCTTGTGGCTGCAGGACTTGAGCTATTTCGTGGTGGGCGTGGGAGGACCGGGACTAGGCACGGGAGGTGTTGAGGTCCGACGGTCGGAGACGCCAAGATGATCGAGGCCGGTGAGGTGGTTGCGGCCGGGAGATGAGGAACCGAGCTGTAGCTACCTGATGATGGACACGACAGCAACGACGAGGAGGATCGTGACTAGGCTCGTGGAGGAGCTAAGGTCCGTATGGTCGGGAGGTCGGGTGCGATGTGTGTGACGAGATGGACGAGACAAGTCTTGGTGAGGCTTGGAGTGGTCGGGACTAGACATGGGAGATGTTGAGGTCCGAACGAGTGGGTGAAGTCAAAGAAGACTTGAAGCTCAAGGTGGTGATGAGGAACCGTAGCTGGTGCAGCCGGTCGGAGATAGGTCTGGCGAGGCTAGGATGGTCGGGACGAGACACAGGTGGTGTTGGGGTCCAGAACGACCGGGGGAAGCCAAGGAGACCTAGTCTTGCGAGGTGGTTGCAAGGGTGGACAGAAGGCGGTGTGAGGGCATTCGGAGAAATGCCAAAGCCGCAAAGGAAGCTTCGGAGGCGGTTGGAGGGTATTTTGGAGAAATGTCAAAGGCGCAAAGGGAAGCCCCATCCACCGGGAAAGCATCGATAAAAGAAGTGGATTCGGTTGGCGCTAACAGCAAAGTGCGGGTCTGTTGGGATAGCGAGCAAAGCATTTGAGTTAGCGGGCAAAGTGAGTGGTAAAACCCGGTGTTAAGTGGGGTTTACGGTTATCCCAGTGTGGACTAATGGATGGATCCATTAGGGTTAGTCTCAGGTGTGAGGCTATAAAAGGGAGAGGGGAGGCACGAGAATGTTTGAGTTGGTCGGCTAGGCCTTGGAGGAGCCGCCTCTCCTCCCTTGGGAGTGTATCTGTGTGTGATTGCTCTAGGGCTAGAGCTTGTCCTCCTGGGGGAGTGGTTGCGAAAACCTCCGTGTTATGATTTGAGAGGACTCATCTCTCTACTTGTTAGAGTTTATCTATGAGATGGGTCCGTGTTTGTGATCCGGGTTGAGAGGTCGTTCTTGAGATGTTTTCATTGATTTATTTGCCATCTCTTCATTCTTAGTTCCTTCAGTATTTCCTTTGAGAGTTGGCTTATATTTGTTTTGCTCGAACGGGAATCTGTCTCAAGGCTAGTTGGCCGTTCATTCCCGAGAGCGTGTTGATTTGGAAAAATCTCGTGTCTTCGATCTGCTTGCCATGAGTATCTGTTCTATGTTTCAACTGCATCAATTTTCTTTGGCCGAAACAAAGACTTTCCTTTTCTTGGTAAATTCACTTCTAGAGATCATATACAAGTTAGAGTTCAAGTCTCATTTGGTTTTGACCTCTGTGCAAAAAGATTCCTCAAATTTTGCTCTGCGGTCGTGCGCTGACAAAATAGAGTATTCACTGTTCGTCATCCGATTTTCGGTTTTTACGACCAAGGCTATTGAATCGAGTCTTTCGATTGTGTGGTCGGCGACGATCGGATTCGATTGCAGATATCTTCTCGGCTTTGGTTATCGACCACAAGTTGGCGATCGACCACGCTAAGACCTCACGACCGATTCTATTTTCGGTTCTCTGTTGTCAAGTGACTCGGTCCCGGTCGGTATCGATCACGGAAAAGACTTAGTGTGAAGCTGCTGGTCTTCTCGGGTTTCATCGGTCGACTGGCTTTCCTTTGGAGATTTGACCACAGCTTGCGATCACGAAGTCTTGGCCTTCTGCTCTTCTCTGATTTTCGACCAGCCAAGACATAGATCATCTGCTTTCTTTTGCACTGGTTTCTGAGTGCTTGATGGTCGTAGATCTCGTAGTCGTGTGCCCCCACGGTCTCATGAGGTGTCTGCGACCGCGATCGGTTATAGGTGCAAGTCGGTCTTCGACCATGTTGATCGTGACGACCATGCCATTGGCTTACGATCACGACGGTTCCGACCGGACTCATCTTTCGATCTTGTCGGTCTTGTTTTGGTGGCTATCGACTTCATTGAATTACGCTTGATCATCGATTGCCTACCAAGATGCTCTTCGGTCGAGTGGTCAAAGTTACGACCACTGTACATGCTATCAACCAAGTTGTCGGTTTCGACCATGGTGTCGGTCTAGACTACGTTGTCTTCCCAACAAACGTCGCATGTTACCGACAGCCCTGTCTCTGCGGAGTGGATGTATTCGACTACGTTTGAGCTTCTGCCAAGTGGTCGTAATCTAACCACACAAAGCTCGATTTGGTCATTAGATAGTCGAATTCCTCCTCTTCTACTAGACCTCATATCTTGGATCTTCATAGCTTTGTAGCTATTGGAGAATAAGGAATATGTGAATATTTAGAAGAAAAATTTATGGGCACCATTCACCCCCCCTCTGTTGCCTCATCCGGTCCTACAGCACGGGGGGAGAAAGAAAGAGAGAGAGGGGAAAGAGAGGGAGAGAGAAGAAGAGAAGAAAAAGGTGGAGCCCACATGTAAGAGAGGAACAATGGAAAAAGAATGAGAGATAATGAGAAGTTTTAGCAGTTTTGGAATTCAAAATTTGAATTTCTATTTCGTATTTAAGATTATTGATTTCAATTTTTGAAATTTTAATTGTGGTGATTTGTTTATACAAATTTTTGAATGCCCAGCTTTGGATTTTTGTATGCTATTTATGCTATTATTTCTAAAATGAGATTTTATATTTTAACTCAGTTTTCTCCCTCCTTATGCTGGATCATCTTTTCATATTCGTATTTAAAATTTTAGTTTTCTATTATTTGCATATTCCCTTTCATGGAATTACTAATATTGGTTTTATTTTTCGAAACTTTCTTCAATCTTTGGAACCTCAACCCAGAATTTTAACGAAACCCATAAAAATCCAAATTCGAATAGAATATAAGGCAAAAATAATTCAAAAGCTTCACATTTTCAAAATTTAAATTTTTAGGATGTCATATGATATTCCTTTGTGCTCTTTATAGATTAGTTTGGTCTTAGTCAGAATGCTTGTCATTAATCAATATGCTTAATCATGCTAAAGACCTTTTTAAACTTGCTTCATGGTATGTGACTCGGATACACTCTTAAATCAGTACACAGTGACATGGATAATCTACAAAGTTTCTAGATATTTATTCTCTTGCTCCATTTTAGAATATTTCTCTTTCTAGAGCTCTTGATGATTTCATTTCCAAAGTGGGAGAAATTGGTGAAAGCGGGAGAATTGGAAATTTTTTTGATTTTCTTAGAGTTTGGGGAGCAGAAAAAATTTAAAAATCACTCTTTGGAGTTGAGGGGGTGTTTTTGGAGTTTTCTGAGCCTCTCTGTGCTAACTACTGTGGTTTGTGCTCTCTGTGCTCTTTTGGCTGCAGTCGGTTCCTTTTGCAAATTCTCTCATAAATTCTCTCATTCAAGAGTTTTTAAGGTGTTGTCAATATTCATCAAGTGGGAGATTGTGAGACAAATGTGATGGTCGTGCATGTTGTCGATGATGAATAATTGACATTTGGTTTTGTTGGAATTTGCGTTTGTGAAAGTTTCAGTCATGGTCAAATGGTTTTGGATAGCGTCAGAGTGTTTTCAATCACGCTCGAGTGGTTCCAGTCTGGTTCAAATGGTTTTGATTGCTCCAAGTGATTTTGGTTTACTCTAAGTAGTTTTAGTCGGGTCCGAGTGGTTTTGATTGCTCTAAGTGGTTTTGGTTTGCTCGAGTGGTTTCGGTCAGGTCCATATGGTATCGACGGCATTCAAGTATCTTTGGAGTATCGGATGGCATTTGAGTGGCAGTGGAGTATCGGACGGTGTTCGAGTCACATCGAAGTATTGGACGTAGTTCGATCGGCTTGTGATGGCTAGTTCGATCAGTCTTGTCATGACTGGTCAATCGGCCTTGTGATGGATGGTCCAATTGGCAAGACTGAATGGTAGACTTCAACCACGTCCGACTTCGACCACATCCGGATTCGACCACGTCAGACATTGATAACGTCCGGCTTCGACCACGTCAGACTTCGACCACATCAGACTTCGACCACGTCTGACTTCGACCACATTCGGCTTTTACCACATTAGACTTCGACCATGTTCGGCTTCAACCACGTCATACTTCGACCACGTCAGACTTCGACCAAGTCCGGTTTCGATCACGGCTTATCGACTACAGTATTTCGACCATTTCATGCTTTGACCATGACAATCCAACCATGGTATTTCGACCTCATCATTCTTCGATCATGATATTTTGACCACAGAACATCGAATATGTTAGAACGGCCATACCTGGTCGAAGATGGTAAGTTACAGTGCTTTTTTATGGTCATAGCTGTCGAGACCCGGATTTCCAAATTCGGTCCCTCTGTGTATTTCAGCACTAGTCCCAGATCAAAGCTAGTGCACACAGTTAAACAGTGATGATTACATTGCCAACAACGAATATTACAATAATAGAGAGTACCGACCAAAAGGTTTTTTCCTTACAACTGAGGTTTCAAGACCTCGCAAATAAACAAAACACAGCGGAAGCAAATAAACTTGATAAAGACCCATCAATACGCCACAGGCAATTGACTGGGGAAGCGCAACCTAGTACTCCGGAAATCCTTCGTCGAATCCACACGCAAAGTAGTCGTAGTCTCCTTCCTGAGCTTTGTATTCCTCTGAGATTTTATTTTTAAGTGTAGTATGTGAGTACATAAAGTACTCCGCAAGTCTTGGGAAAATGCATTAGATGCAAGGCTCATCAAGGAAGGATATATGGTTCTTTTGCACAAAGCAATATTTTTATTTCCAATATCATTAAACATATTTGAAGGCAATATTTTAACAAAGTAATTATCTTAACTGAAACTATTAAATATTTTAAAGGGAAAGTTATATCCACCATTTCTGGATAACTGGTTCCAACCACCAAATTACAAATCTACGGGTTCCAACCATTCATAATAGTTTCAACTATTTGAACAACCCCGAAAGTTCTATCCACTCTCGGGTTCCCAAAACTTTACTTAAAACCAAAACCAATGTTCTACCATGTGAATGCATTCCTTGCCCGCCCTGACCGTGGGCACGGCTATTCGAATAGTTTTAACACTCTGTAGAGTTTGTACAACTTTACCCACAAGAGACAAGATATCTTAATAACCAGCATGCTTCCTTAGGCATGAGACCCAGATAATTCGTCACAAAGCCTTTTCATTACTCTAGTCTAGCTAGTTACCACCCGCTGAGGTTTCACCGCTGAAGGGTTAAATCCACCACATTCAGAAGCCCCCTCTTGCGCCGTATGAGTACAGTAAACACTGTCCCTCACTGTGAATAACCAGTACACCCTGGCACTCACTTTCCACTAGTGGTACCTAAACTAGTCTATTGTAAGTTAATCAACTAGGTCATACCCATTTAGACATGTGGTTGTACGGTAGTGCTCAGTTTGGACAAACACAACCGTCGGTCCTTAATTGACTTGGGTGGAACATACACTTTTCAAGTTCTCGTGCTAAACAGCACCAATCCAATCTTACCATCCACCCAAGTCTAGAATAGTTTTAACCAACTTAACAACAATAACAATATTGATTGCTACTCGATAAAATCATTCCTTTCTATTTTCCACCTGAGGGTTATACTGATCGACTAGTTTGTCTAAGCATTACTACCGTTCTAAAATTATCAAATTCATAATAATCTCATTACTGAGACAAAGGAGATCTATGGTGACAAAGGTACATGGTTGTCAATGTCAAATGAGGGTATAATAATTATCGGTTTAACTATTATCCTTACAACATAAATTGTCATTTTATGAAACATAGCACATGCAATAAATTTAAAATAATCAAAAATATTTCACAAACATAGGTTCAAAATGTTCAAAGGAGACTTGCCATCGTGTGCTATATCTTGACTTTCTTGTTGCGGGTCTTCGAATTCTTCAACAACGTTGGATTCTATGCGCAAAATGATAAAACAAATGAACAAATAAATACAAATAACATTACAAAAATATAATGTAACTACTGGAAAGGAGTTTATAATTTTATAAAAATTTAGGAGAAAGTTTCAACGGATTCGGAATTCGGACGAGGGAGAAGGGTTTTTTGGAAGTTTAAATGAAAAAGAATTTGAATATAAAATATCTGATCTCAGAAAAATAATATAATTTTATGGATATTTTACAAGGTTGGATTTGGATCTTTGGAGGTGTACAGAAAATTTAGGATGAAACTGAGATTTTGAAAATGAACTGGGTGTTTGAAATTTGAAATTTGAATTTTAAAATATTACAAAAATTTCAAAAATTTAAAAGGATGGCAGAAATGAATAGTTTGGAATTTTTGATAAATTTAGAAATTTGAATGGACTCAATCGGAGTTAGGATGAAAAAGTACGGGCATCGGGAAGTTTAAAATGAAAGAAAAAGAATAAACTGGATTTTGGAATTATTTTCTAAAGGAAATTTGGAATTATGACGTCAGCAGGAATTTCTTTTCGGCCGAATTATTTTCTACGGAAAACGGATTTATGACGTCAAGATGACGTCGACCACAGGTGGGCTGGTGACAGTGGACCCGGTCCATGTGGATTGAGTCCATGGACCTGAGGGGAAGCCGAGGTGGCACGGGCCTCGTGGCGCCGACGGGCGGTGGAAATGCCGAGGTGGTCGGGGCGTGGCGCCGCGTGGCATGCCACGTGGGCACGGGTGGCGGGGACGGGATCGGGCCGCTCGGGCCGGGGCTCGCCGGCGCTTGGCGGGCGGTGGCGTGGCGAAGCGGCGAAGAGGGAGAGGGAACGGAGGGGAGTCCGTTTTTACCTGGCGCGGTGCACGGCGACGAGCGGACGTGGCCGGCGACGAGGAAGAAGTGGCGGTGGCTCGGGTGCTTCGACGCGGCGGCGCTCCAGCGACGAGGAGGAGCGGCCGAGGGGTCCCCGAGGTGCGCACGGGCACGGTGAAGGTGATGGTGGGGACGGCGAGGTGAGGCGGGGCCCGTGCCGGCGGCGATGGCTCGCCGGAGTTGGCGGTGGCGCTCCGAGGGAGGTTACACGGTGCGGGGCGGTGGAATGGCGGGAGGAGAGGAAGGTGGGGAAAAGGTGGAGGGAGGACTGAGGTGCTCGGGAGGGTTTTATAGGGCACGGGAGGGAACCGGAGGCAATTTGTCGCGGAGTGGGGAGGTGGCGGTGGCGGTTGCGGTGGTTTGGGGAAGTGGGGAGTGGGAGAGGGGAGGGGCGTGGGAGGCGTGGCGCACTAAGCCGAGAGGGAAGGGAGGAAGTGGGCGTGGGGGGGGGCGGCGGGAAGGCCGGAAGATCGGGGGCAGTTGCGGCGCTGGGAAGAAGGATGGGGCGCGGGGAAGAAGGAACCGACAGGTGGGGCCCGCGGCACAGCGAGAGGGAGAGGAGTGAGCGGCGGAGATCGGGCCGGGTAGACGTGGCCGAATCTGGGCTGGCCACGTGTCGGCCGCAGGGAGGGGGAAGGCGGGATCCTGGGCGGCGACGTGGACAGATCCCGGCCGTCCACGTGGCTGCCGGAGAGAGCAGGGAGAGAAAATAAATTTTTCTTTTTAGTTTTTGATTTCCAGAAAATCTTAGAAAATTGAATATAGCTCAGAAAAATATGAAATTTCTTCTAAAAATTCTAGAAAAATTTACAGAAGCTTTTGGGGATATTTTGGACTTATATAAAATATTTCCAACTTATTTTGGTAATATATTTTCAAACTAAGATCTCTTTTTAATTCAAGAAATTGATTTTAAAATCTAGAAAAACTCAGAAAAAATTCAAATATGGTCCAATTTCTTTAAAGTAATTAATTTAAATTTAAATTTTCAGAAATCACAAATTTTGGAATGTTACAAACCTACCCCCTTAGGATGAATCTCGACCCCGAGATTCGGATGGACTGGGAAAAAGATCGGGAAACTCTGATCTCAAATCTTCTTCACGCTCCCAGGTTGCTTCAGACACAGAATGATTACTCCATTATACTTTACAAAATTTGATGCTCTTGCTTCTGGTTCGACGTTCTGCTTCATCCAAAATTTTGACTGGATACTCTGGATATGTTAGGTCCTCCTTTAAAGTCACTTCTTCTAAAGGCATTTGTTCTTCTGGCACTCTGAGACACTTTCTTAACTGAGACACATGGAAGACGTCGTGCACATTCGACAACTGAGGTGGGAGCTTTAACTGGTAAGCAACTTCTCCCCTTTTGGCTAGAACAGGAAATGGTCCAATAAATCTCGGAGCAAGTTTCCCAGTAACACTGAAACGACGCAAACCCTTGAGAGGTGAAACTTTCAGATACACATGATCTCCAGATATAAATTGTAAAGCTCTCCGACGATTGTCTGCGTAGCTTTTCTGTCTTGTTTATGCTGTCTTTAGTCTGTCCTGAACTAGACAAACTTGCTCTTCTGCTTACTTCAACACATCAGGTCCAAATACTTGTCCTTCTCCGGTTTCTTTCCAATACAATGGTGTTCTGCATTTCCTGCCATACAAAAGTTCAAAAGGAGACATTTGTAGGCTAGATTGGTAACTATTATTGTAGGAAAACTCTGCATAGGGCAAACTTTGATCCCAATTTGCTTTATTTGCCAAGGCACGTGCTCTCAACATGTCTTCCAATATTTGATTTACTCTTTCTGCTTGACCATCGATGTAGGGTGATATGTCAGACTAAAATTTAGATTTGTGCCCAAAATTTGATGCAGCTTCTGCCAAAATCTTGAAGTAATT
Organism: Bonia amplexicaulis; assembly: GCA_036346245.1. Classification (NCBI taxonomy): domain Eukaryota; kingdom Viridiplantae; phylum Streptophyta; class Magnoliopsida; order Poales; family Poaceae; genus Bonia; species Bonia amplexicaulis. The sequence continues at coordinate 483,060 of CM070749.1, read as the reverse complement.
GAGGTCCTCGATCTGACACGATCTTCTTTGGGATTCCATGCAAACACATAATCCTTGACATATACAGTTCTGCGAGTCTATCTCCAGAATAGGTGGTCTTAACTGGAATGAAATGTGCTACCTTTGTCAGTCGGTCCACAATAACCCAAATTGAATCATACCCTGACTTTGTTCTTGGCAATCCAGTTATAAAATCCATTCCAATTTCTTCCCATTTCCATTCAGGTATCTGCAAGGGTTGCAAAAGTCCAATGGTCTCGATGTTCACCAGAACTCGTTGGCACACATCATATAAGGCTACATATTCTGCAATTTCTCTCTTCATGCTTGACCACCAGTATCTTTCTTTCATATCTTGATACATCTTTGTACTTCCAGGGTGAATTGAGTATCCTGATTCATGTGCTTCCTTCAGGATTAACTCTTTTAGTTCTTTTCTTTCGGGTACGAGGATTCTTTTTCCAAACCAAAGGGTACCTTGTTCATCTTCTGAAAATCCTAGTGCTCTACCTTTCTTCATATTCTCTTTGATTTCTTTGACATAGTTGTCCTCTCTTTGAGCTGCCTTGATCTGTTCTTCTAAAGTTGGTTGAACTTCCAAAGTGGCTAGGAATCCTTCATTTACCACTTCTAAATTGAGTCGCTGGAACTCTTCATGAAGTGCAGGCTGACTTTCTTTAATCATCAGATTATTGCAATAGCTTTTTCTGCTCAAGGCATCCGCTACTACATTAGCTTTTCCTGGATGATAATGGATTCCAACATCATAATCCTTTATTAACTCAAGCCATATCCGCTGTCTCAGATTGAGGTCAGGTTGGGTAAATATATACTTCAAACTTTTGTGGTCCGTGTAAATCTCACAACGACATCGATCGATAATGCCTCCATATTTTTAGAGCATGCACAACGACGCCTAGCTCTAAATCATGAGTTGGATAGTTCTGCTCATGCGGGCGTAATTGCCTTGAAGCATAGGCTACTACCTTTCCTTCTTGCATCAAAACATAGCCTAGATCTTGTCTGGATGAGTCACAGAAAACTTCAAAATCCTTCCTGATATCTGGAAGTATTAATACTGGTGCAGAAGTTAATCTCTTTTTCAGCTCTTGGAAACTATCCTCACAAGATTGACTCCATTCAAACTTCTTTTCTTTCTTTAGTAACTGAGTAAGCGGTCTTGCAAGCTTGGAAAATCCTTCGATGAAGCGACGATAGTATCCGGCTAAACCCAGAAAACTTCGATCTCACATCGACTTGGGTTATGCCCAATTGAGTACATCTGTTACCTTTTAGTGATCTACGACACCCTCCTCTGCGAAATCACATGTCCCAAGAAAGCTACCTTCTTCAACCAGAACTCGCACTTGCTAAACTTGGAATATAAATGATGTTCTCTGAGCTTTTCTAACACTATCCTCAGATGTTTAGAATGTTCTTCCTCATTAGGGGAGTATATCAGGATGTCATCAATGAACACAACAACAAACTTGTCCAAATATTCTATGAACACTTTGTTCATCAGATTCATAAAGTATGCAGGTGCATTGGTCAAGCCAAAAGACATCATTGTAAACTCGTATAATCTATAACGAGTGGCAAATGCTGTCTTTGGTATATCTTCCGGTCTAATCTTCATTTGATGATAACCGGACCGAAGATCAATCTTCGAAAAGACACATGATCCTTTTAATTGATCAAATAAATCATCTATCCCGGCAAAGGATACTTGTTTTGATTGTCACATCATTCAAAGATCATAGTCCACACACATACGAAGACCGTCCTTCTTCTTTACTAGAAGTACTGGTGCTCCCCAAGGTGAAGAACTTGGTCTAACATAACGTTTCTCTTGCAATTCCTGAATCTGCTTCTTAACTTCCGCTAGGTCATTCGCAGACATGCGGTAGGGTCTCTTGAAATTGAGCTGCTCCGGTACCGTTAATGACAAATTCAACTTCTCTATCTGGTGGCATTCCTGGCAGATCTTCAGGGAACACATTTGGATACTCACTTACTATAGGTACCTTTTCCAGAGTTATTCCTTTCAAGCTGTTTAGCCCACATCCATTCGAGGACATGCTCTACTTGGATTCCTTCGGAGTTGGTAAGAGTAATGGCACGATTGACACAATCTATCTGTCCTTTATACTTGGTTAACCAGTCCATACCAAGTATTACATCTAGGCTATTGGAATCTATTATAATAAGATTCGCTAGGAATTTGACTCCATTTATATCTTCAGTTGCTCTAGGGCAAACTGTATTAGTCCTCATTTCTTTTCCCGGTGATTGGACTAACATATGGTTCTTTAACAAAAGTGCATCCCACTTATATCTTTCAATAAATCCTTTGGAAATAAAAGAATGCAAAGCTCCAGAATCGAATAATACTGATGCAGGTACTGAGTTGACAAGAAACTTACCCAGAACTACGTTTGGTGCATCCTGGGCTGCTTCTGCAGTAACATGGTTAACATGTCCTCTATTCATCTCTTGCGGAGTTCTTTGAACTTGAGGTGTCCCACGGCCTTGTCCTGCAGGTGGGGCTCGTGCTGGTGTAGTCCCCAAGTTAAAACGAACAGAGTCACCATTGGGCTTCGAGGACAATTATTGGCATAATGTCCCATGTTCTTGTAATTGAAACATTGTACTCCTGCAGTTGAAGTCTTATTCTGCTGAGGTTGGCCCCCATTATTAGCTCGTGGAGCTTGTGGAATTGGGCGAGATCCACTGAATGATGTCCTTGGCACACTTGGCGCTAGAGGCCTACTGAAATGAGATTGATTAGGACGATGACGAGAACTGCTTGCACCCTGTTGGGCTTGAAATTTCCTCTTCCGAATCTCGTATAACTGGCGTTGAGCATCTTCTTGTATAATAGCCTTGTTTACCATATGTTGAAATGTTGGGTAATCATTGGACACCAACTGCACTTTGAGGTTGGGGTCCAGTCCTTGCATGAATCGCCAAATCTTTGCTGCATCTGTTGCAACATTATCTGGTGCATACCTGGCCAATTGTGTGAACTTATTCAGGTATTCAGTCACACTAAGGTTTCCTTGCTGCAGCTTGTGAAATTATATTTTCTTCATATCCATTATCCCTGTAGGAATATGTGCAGTACGGAAAGCTCCATCAAATTCAGCCCAAGTGATACCTTGCACATTTTGATGAGCTGCACAATAATTATCCCACCAATTAGCTGCAATTCCTTTTAACTGATGGGCAGCATACAACACTTTCTCACGATCATTGCACAGAGCCAAAGTCAATTTCCTCTCCACATCCTTAATCCAGTCATCAGCTTCCATTGGATCTACTGAGCCATTGAAGGTTGGCGGTCGAGTTCTCATAAATTCTCCTAGCTTGGACTGCGGTGCAGGCATTGGAGCCTGTGGGGCTGGCTGGACTTGATTCTGAGCAAGAGCTTGTAGAAGTTGCAGTTGCATAGCCATCATCTGTTCCAAGTTAGGGCCTGAACAGGAGGGGGTGGAATTGGTTCATTGGCTTCTGGTTGAGCATTGGTACCACGGCTGTTGCCGGTATTGGTTCTTGTGTTCACCATCTGAAGAGGTAACCAGATTTAGCAAAAGATAAGGGGGAAGTAGGTTTAGGCAAGAGATCAGGGGAGACTAAACAACATCCCAAACCAACACACAAGAAGAACACAAACAATCAAATTGAAGAAACTCAACTTTGAATTCAAATTAAAATTTTAAAAATGGTTGTACCACAAGTGCACAAGTGCTTTGGTACAGTCCATCTAGTACACCAAAATATAGCAATAAAACATTCTAAGGAAGTAAACATTAAATTGGGTGCTACTGTCTCAACAACTACTCGTCCTCCTCGAAGATGCGCTCCTCAGGATCCTCCTCTGGGTCTTCTTCTGGGTCTTCCTCGAGCTTACCCACGTGGAGCTGCCTACAACCACACAAGGGACAGTTGCAAGATGCGCGGGTGTGGGTATGGCTATGACTGGAGGCAGTCGACCAAGAGTAGGAACGGGAACGAGAGAGACTACGTCTTTTGTTGGAATCTTCAAGGTTGATGTCGGGTGGTGGACTAGGGCGCCGCACACTCTTGCGTGTTGTGAGCAAGGTGCGGGGTCCTGTGCGTCGGGTCGACATCTGGTTGTTGGGGACAACGGCTGGTACAGGTGAAGATGGTATATAGTCTTTGGGAGATCTAGCATCGCTCGTAGTCGCCCACTCAAACTCGCCGCTCGGCTCGATGAGCTGAGCACGGAGAGTGTCGGAGTGCTGGTAGCTAGAAGTAAGAAGCATCCGTTGTCCAATCTCCTCCAAGGCACCGGCGAGGTGGTCGCCATCGCTGAGTAAGCCGCACTGTGCGATAGTCGAGGATCATCCACCGAGATCTCGAAGGGTTGCGGATAACTCGTCGCGCCGAGTGGATGAAAAGAAGCGATGGGTGATCGTAGCGAGCTCTCCTTGTGAATCGCACAAGTCGCCTATAGCCAAACGAGCCGCATCCCGGAGGCGCCGAGCGGTCGACCGAGGATGATCGATAGGGTATCTGTGGGAGTTGAATTCCTTTTCCCGTGCATACAGGAATGCTTCCATCGACCAAGAATCTCGGTCCATAATTTTGACTTTCTGTCCTCTGAAAATAGGCGGTTGGCGATACTTCAGATACTGCATGAGTTGACGAAGAAGTTCAACAAATGCACCCTCATTCTCGCCGTGAGAAATGATGTCCCACGAGTCAACGGAGGAAGAACCGGCCATCTACAAGTTGAAATAATAGAAAACATTAGTAAGAAATTTTTGAACAAGAGAATATAAATAGAGTGGGGGTAAAGAGGTATAGAAAATTTTCAAAAATATAAAATTTTTAATAAATATAGATCCTTAAGGTTTTTGCTATTCTAAACTAGGCCACGTCCTACAGTCAAGTTGGCTCTGATACCATCTCTGTCGGGACCCGGATTTCCAAATCCAGTCCCTCTGTGTATTTCAGCACTAGTCCCAGATCAAAGCTAGTGCACACAGTTAAACAGTGATGATTACATTGCCAACAACGAATATTACAATAATAGAGAGTACCGACCAAAAGGTTTTTTCCTTACAACTGAGGTTTCAAGACCTCGCAAATAAACAAAACATAGCGGAAGCAAATAAACTTGATAAAGACACATCAATACGCCATAGGCAATTGACTGGGGAAGCGCAACCTAGTACTCCGGAAATCCTACGTCGAATCCACACGCAAAGTAGTCGTAGTCTCCTTCCTGAGCTTCGTATTCCTCTGAGATTTTATTTTTAAGTGTAGTATGTGAGTACATAAAGTATTCCGCAAGTCTTGGGAAAATACATTAGATGCAAGGCTCATCAAGGAAGGATATATGGTTCTTTTGCACAAAGCAATATTTTTATTTCCAATATCATTAAACATATTTGAAGGCAATATTCTAACAAACTAATTACCTTAACTGAAACTATTAAATATTTTAAAGGGAAAGTTATATCCACCATTTCTGGATAACTGGTTCCAACCACCAAATTACAAATCTACGGGTTCCAACCATTCATAATAGTTTCAACTATTTGAACAACCCTGAGAGTTCCATCTACTCTCGGGTTCCCAAAACTTTACTTAAAACCAAAACAAAAATTCTACCATGTGAATGCATTCCTTGCCCGACCTTGACCGTGGGCACGGCTATTCGAATAGTTTTAACACTCTGTAGAGGTTGTACAACTTTACCCACAAGAGAGAAGATATCTTAATAGCCAGCATGCTTCCTTAGGCATGAGACCCAGATAATTCGTCACAAAGCCTTTTCATTACTCTAGTCTAGCTAGTTACCACCACCGAGGTTTCACCGTCAAGGTTAAATCCACCACATTGAAGCCCCTCTTGCGCCGTATGAGTACAAGGCTTCGCCTCTTCGTGAATAACCAGTACACCCTGGCACTCACTTTTCACTGGTGGTACCTAAACTAGTCTATTGTAAGTTAATCAGCTAGGTCATACCCATTTATACATGTGGTTGTACAGTAGTGCTCAGTTTGGACAAACACAAGCGTCGGTCCTTAATTGAGTTGGGTGGAACATACACTTTTCAAGTTCTCGTGCTAAACAGTACCAATCCAATCTTACCATCCACCCAAGTCTAGAATAGTTTTCACCAACTTAACAACAATAACAATATTGATTGCTACTCGATAAAATCATTCATTTCTATTTTCCACCCGAGGGTTATACTGATCGACTAGTTTGTCTAAGCATTTACTACCGTTCTAAAATTATCAAATTCATAATAATCTCATTACTGAGACAAAGGAGATCTATGGTGACAAAGGTACGTGCTTGTCAATGTCAAATGAGGGTATAACAATTATCGGTTTAACTATTATCCTTACAACATAAATTGTCATTTTATGAAACATAGCACTTGCAATAAATTTAAAATATCAAAAACATTTCACAAACATAGGTTCAAAATGTTCAAAGGAGACTTGCCTTCGTGTGCGATATCTTGACTTTCTTGTTGCGGGTCTTCGAATTCTTCAACAACGTTGGATTCTACACGCAAAACGATAAAACAAACAAACAAATAAATACAAATAACATTACAAAAATATAATGTAACTACTGGAAAGGAGTTTATAATTTTATAAGAATTTAGGAGAAAGTTTCAACGATTCTGAGTTCGATTTAGGAGAAGGGATTTTGGAAGTTTAAATGAAAAAGAATTTGAATATAAAATATCTGATCTCAGAAAAATAATATAATTTTATGGATATTTTACAAGGTTGGATTTGGATCTTTGGAGGTGTCTGAAAAATTTGGGATGAAACTGATATTTTGAAAATGAACTGGGTGTTTGAAATTTGAAATTTGAATTTTAAAATATTACAAAAATTTCAAAAATTTAAAAGGATGGCAGAAATGAATAGTTTGGAATTTTTGATGAATTTAGAAATTTGAATGGACTCAATCGGAGTTACGATGAAAAAGTACGGGCATCGGGAAGTTTAAAATGAAAGAAAAAGAATAAACTGGATTTTTGGAATTATTTTTCTAAAGGAAATTCGGAATTATGACGTCAGCAGGGAATTTCTTTTTCGGCCGAATTATTTTTCTACGGGAAAAACGGATTTATGACGCCAAGATGACGCCACAGGGTGGGTGGTGACAGTGGACCCGGTCCATGTGGACTGAGTCTATGGACCGAGGGGAAGCTGAGGTGGCACGGGCTTGGGTGGCGGCTGACGGGGTGGAAACGCCGAGGTGGCGGGGACGTGGCGCGCGTGGTATGCCACGAGGCACGGTGGCGGTGGCGACCGGCGGCTCGGGCCGGGCTCGCCGCGCGGCGGGCGGTGGCCATGGCGCAGGCGCAGAAGGGAGAGGAACGGAGGGAGTCCATTTTACCAGCGCGGCGCGGCGGACGAGCGGACGTGGCGGCGACGAGGAAGAAGTGGCGGTGGCTCGGGTGCTTGACGGCGCTCCCAAATGACGAGGAGGAGGGCCGAGGGTCCCCGAGGTGCGCACGGCACGGTGATGATGGTGGGGATGGCGAGGTGAGGCGGGGCCCGTGCCGGCGGCGATGGCTCGCGGAGTTGGCGGTGGCGCCCGAGGGAGGTTACACGTGCGGGGCGGTGGAATGGCCGGGAGGAGAGGAAGGTGGGGAAAAGGTGGAGGGAGGACTGAGGTGCTCGGGAGGGTTTTATAGGGGCACTGGGAGGGAACCGCGGCAATTTGTCGCCGGAGTGGGGAGGTGGCGGTGGCGGTGGCGGTTGCGGCGGTTTGGGGAAGTGGGGAGAGGGAGAGGGGTGGGCGGGAGGCGTGGCGCACGAAGGGAGAGGGGAAGGAGGAAGTGGGCGCGTCGGGCGGGCGGGGAAGGCCGGAAGATCGGGGACAGTTGCGGCGGGGCTGGGAAGAAGGATGGGCGCGGGAAGAAGGAACCGACAGGTGGGGCCCATGACACGAGAGAGGAGAGGAGGAGCGCGAGATCGGGCGGTAGACGTGGCGAATCTGGCCGCCACGTGTCGGCCGCAGGAGGGGAAGGCGGGATCCTGGGCGGCGACGTGGACAGATCCCGGCCGTCCACGTGGCGGCCGGAGAGAGCAGGGAGAGAAAATAAATTTTTCTTTTTAGTTTTTGATTTCCAGAAAATCTTAGAAAATTGAATATAGCTCAGAAAAATATGAAATTTCTTCTAAAAATTCTAGAAAAATTTACAGAAGCTTTTGGCGGTATTTTGGACTTATATAAAATATTTCCAACTTACTTTGGTAATATATTTTCAAACTAAGATCTCTTTTTAATTCAAGAAATTGATTTTAAAATCTAGAAAAACTTAGAAAAATCTCAAATATGATCCAATTTCTTTAAAGTAATTAATTTAAATTTTCAGAAATCACAAATTTTGGGATGTTACAATAGCTACAATACTTTTTGATGGTTGTAGCTATAGTGCTTTTGTCGATGGTCGTAATTACAGTACCTTGTCTATGGTCATAACTGCAGTAACTGGTCGATGCTCAATAGTTGTGGACTTTACTGGTCGGTACTCGATAGTCGTAGAATTTACTAGTCAGTACTCGATATTCGTAGATTTTACTGGTCGATATGCGATAGTCGTGGACTTTATTGGTCGATACTCGATAGTCGACGACTTTGTGATCGGTACTCATAGACTTTGAGATCTGATGTCATTGTCTTAGGCTTTTCGATCGGTTGACGTAGACCTCGTGATCGGTAGTCTTAGGCTTTTTGGATCAATTAGCATAGGCTTTGCGGTCAGTACTCATAAACTTCATGGTTGGTATGAGTGCCTCAATTCTTGCTATCTTTGAGTACTTCGAGTAGTCATATTAGGCCAGCGGTATGACTAGCTGGTGCATGGTGGTCGGTGATCGGTGAATAGTACTCGAAGGATTCAGTACATGGAAGATGGAAGTACTCGGTGGTGAGGTGATTGTGGTACTCGGTAGTCGGAAGGACTCAGTACTCGATAGTCGTAGACTTTGCTAGTTGGTTGTCAGAGGCATAGCGATTGATACTCGGTAGTCGGTACTTGAAGGTTCTGTGATCGGTAGCGATGCTTGTTATTCCCGAGTACTTGTTGTTTTTGAGTACTCGTTGAACTAGCTGTCGTATTGAGTGGTCCAAGGCTGATTTGTGGAAAGTGATGGAATTTTGTGGTTGTGGATGACTTGGTTAGTGTTTGTGGATGGTTAAAGGTGTGATTTAAGTGTGTGTGCTGATGATGGTCAAGTTGTAGAGAACTTGAGCTGAGAAAACGTTTTTTGGTCTTTGATGTGCAAGTTGGTGTGGAGGCGGTCATGGTCGGTGATGAGAAGGACCAGGATTAGGATAGGAAAATCTGAGGTCCAAACGGTCGAAGATGTCACGCGAGGTGGTCGAGCTCATGTTAGAGCACGTGGAGATTAAAGGTGGTGATTAGTGAAGAAGCTACAGATGGTGCGGTCTAGGAGACTTCGACACAGCGGTAATGATGCGTGGAGAAGCTACAGGAGGTGCAATCCTAGGGGCTTCGTGTAACATCCTGAAAAGTTAAGTTGTGGATTATAAAATTTTCTTGCATTAATTGCTAACATTTTGATTTGAATTTGATTTTTAAAAGCATTTCTTAAATAAAGGATGAGGTTCCAAAAAGGCAAAAGAAATAAAACAATAGAAAATAAAAATTTTAAAAGGAGAGGAGGAAAACAATAGAAAGATGATCCAGTGCAAAATGAATATAGTTGGTCTTAAAGATTTAAGAATAATAATATGGTTAAGTTTTGATAAAGAAATGAGAGGAGGAAATAAAATAGAAATACATATATATATATATAAATATTTGTATATGAAAAGTGGGATTAACAAATGGGGTTTCTAGTGAATAAATATGTGTAGATAAACTCCTCATGAAATTGGAAATTAAACATATATATGTACTACATATATACAAAATGTATAAAAGGAAGAAATAAAATAAAACAAAGAAAAGAAAAAGAAAAATCAAAAAGAAAAAACAATAAACCGGGGCGGAACCGGCCGGCCCAGCCGAACCGGCCCACCCCACGCTCGGTGGAAACGGCGCGCCGGCCGTTTTCCCCGCGCGCCCTCTCTCTCTCTCACTGGGGCCCGCCCGCGCGGGAGAATCCCCCTCCTTTCTCCTTTCTCCTTCTCCGCTCTGCCTCGCTCCTCTGCCGCCCGTGCTCCTCCGCGCATCTCGTGGCAGCTGCTCCCCCGACAGCCACTGTCACCCGTCGAGTCCCATCGTCGGTCAGGGCGCACCACCTCCGCCCCTAGTTTCATCCCGCCCCTCCCACGGTACAGCGCCACCGCCCGAGGACTTCCTCCACTTGGTCGCGTCGCCCAGCCACGTGGCGCGGTGCAAAGCTGCGGAGGCAGCCCTGTGTGGTCTCGCACTCGCCGAGTCCCTAGAACCTACTTTGCCGCTCCGCTGACGCCTCGCCGCCCGTCGCGGCGGATCGACTGCTGCCCATCGCCAGCCCAATTCCGCCGACTATAAAAGCCGTGCGGCCTCCCCAGAGCATCGCCGCACTCTCTCTCCTCTCCTCCAAGAAATAGCCGCCCCCCCTTTTCCCCAGTGGCGACTTCCTCCCGTCGATTCAAGCCACCCGAGCTCGATTCTCGCTCACACACCATCCCAGAGCCCCACGAACTCATCCCCGCCTCCCGCACCTCTCATCGGCCAGACATCGCCGGCACCGAGGGACCTCCCGCCGCCGCCGCCGCCGACTGTCTCCTGTGCTCCCGGCGCCACCGCCACCGCCACCGGCCCCTCGGCGCCGTGGTCGTGTTTGAGCCTCGCCAGACCCTCCGGTCACCCTTCACCGCCGGCCGCCGCCTTCCCGGCCTCTGCCACTTCTACTCAGCCGCCTCCAGCGCCTACCTCAAAAGGATATATTACCCATATAGGGTAGGCAAAGCCTCCCCCGACCACTTGGCTAGCGCAGCCGATTCTCTTTCCCCTGCTCCCCGACGCTGCTCGAGCCCCGCCCGCTACCGGGTTGAGCCATTTTTTTGATTTTTGCGCACGTGGGCCCCACCCGCCACCGCAATGACCGAGAGGCCGGCGACAGACGGTCCCACTGTCAGGCAAAGCCACGACACGTGGGTCCACCGCCGATGGGACCCACTTGTTTGTGGATCGCCGGAGGCGTGTCATCGCTTCCTGTCCCACCGTCGTGGGCGCAGAGATCCGAGCCGCTGACATGCGGACCCCACATGTCAGAGGCACAGACGGGTATAATAAAAGAAATAAAATATGCGAGTGGGTCCCACCTGTCAGAGTTTAATAAATTTAGGAATTTATTTAAACCGAGAACTTTGAAATATCATAACTTTCTCATTTTAACTCTAAATCAGGTGAGACAAATTTCTAAATTCATCTAAAATCAAGCTCTATCCAATGGAACTGAAATCACAATTTTTAGAGTTTATTTGAATTTCTGGTGTTATTTGGATTGATTTGTTGCATTTCTTTTTATGCAAATTTTCGCGCATGGTCTAAATAGCCTACGAGGCACAAGAAGAGGAGGCAGAAGCAGCAGCAGACCCCAACTCCCAACCCCCAGAACCACTTGACCAAGGCGAGTTATCACTTTGATCATGTAGAACCCATGTTTATGCAAATTAATTTCCTTTAAATTATCCATGTGCATGCTATTATTTTATGTGTTAAGATATGTTCAGTTTTTATAGAGTTTAGATATACACCCATTATTATGCTTGTTAGTATTACCCGTTGAAACAACTTGTATAACGTAGTTTTTCTAGTCAAGGTTATAACATATCGCACTGCTTAGTATTGCGAGGTAGACGGGGGCAATTGTTGTCCCAAAATATCTCACATACAATATGACAAATGATTTTGGGCAGTCATGGTGGGAATGACTGGTGAATGTTGGAACTGTTATTTTATGTCCCAAAAATCCTCAAATTTGCTTAATATATGGGTGGATGATTTGGGGGCTGGTATGTGGTGCAGGGGAAGCACAAAGAGTATGGAATGTGCAAGAACCACTCAGATAACCCTAAGTACCGAATCTTGTCATGTTAGCCCGTGTAAGATAGAACAACCACAAGTCTGTAAATTACAACCTGGCTAAGTAAATTTATCGAAACCCCAGGACTCATCTCACTGGTAGTGGATAGGAGTGGATCTACAAGGGCAAGGGAAGGCCTAAAGGGACACCAAGGGGAGGGTGAAGTTTTCCAGCTGTCCTAGCGCTGCGGGAAGTGGAGCCCGGCTACGTTAGTGATTGTGGAAAACATCCCGTGCAACGTATGGGACCCACCGCAAGTGGGATAAGCCCATAGGGTGAGATGACGAAAGAGGCTAGATATTTCGAAAAGTCACGGTGACGGTCTGCTCAACCATATGACTAAGGGATCATGTGGGGCAATGAGTTGGCAGTCTCTTGTGGGGAATGTGTACGAACTCTACAGAGTCAAAACTATTCGAATAGGCGTGCCCGCGGTCATGGGCAGACATGGGGACTTAACTAGATATAGTTCTGTTTCAAAAATAATTTGTGGGTGAAATGGGAGAATGTAGGGCAGTGAAAGGCCCTAGTTTGGAATTGTCCTGGGTGTCGTCCCAGTGGTAAGATAGGCAACTATAATGCTGGAAGATGCGGTAAGGTGCAGAGGCCATGTAATGGTGGATGGGCTCTGTACACTATTAAGACAATTATTTCCATGAAACTTGTGTCCTTCAAAAACTGCTAGGTCATATGGATTTCTAAGCATCAGTATTGAATGGCAATTTACGGCAAAATAAAATAAACCTAAGCCTTCCTTGATCATTGAAAGATATCGTTATCGCATTCTGTGTGATGATTCGCTGAGCACGGTGGTTAGTGTGCTCACACTCGCATTATCAAAACAGAGGCAGGGACGCAGGATCATTATGAATATGAAGATGCCCGGCCACGTATGAGGGAAGAACGATGGGAATTAGGTCGTCGTTCGAATTTTCCGAACTTAGACAAGTTGGACCTAAGGCATTGTGTGCACATATATTATCTACATCCATGTAATATATACTGCACACATTACCCTCCAGTTGCTTGCCTGAGGTTATGGTCCTACTTTTGCTTTCTCTTCCGCTGCTTTCATGTAATGATGACATTCGGCCTAAGTGCCCCTTTTGTAAACTATCGCCCGACGTGGTGTAATTTGGAATCATGGTCTGTAATATTACTGTTTAAGCGATGTATAAAATGATACAGCAATGTACCTGTGCGCATTATCTACTGATCCAGGGAATAATGCAGTAATCACAGGAGATTTTTGGATTGAAAAATCCGGGTCTGACAGAGCTGGTATCAGAGCCTACGACTGTAGGGTAAAAGCCGTAGGAGGGACGTTAGGGAGGATATAGGATTACAATCTTACAAAACTTATAAAAAGAGTTTCCAAAAATATAGCGTATTATTTCTTTTCCTATCCTCCTTAGTTCTGTTCTATTCTATCTTCATTAAATATTTTAAAATGTTACTAACACTAGTAACTCCTCCTGCAGATGGCGGGATATGCAGCGGAGGGCAACTGGGACTTCCTGTCTCACGGCCTCCCCCACGGGGAGTTTGCTAGCCTCCTGCGCAGGCTTTTGCACCACCTGGGCTATAAGGAACAGCCCATGTACCGCGGCCGCAAGGCCGTGGCCGTGGAGTGGAGAGCGGGTGGTTGAGGTGTTCATCTCGCCAAGAGCGAACAGATCCCCTCACGCCTTCCGGACCGAGCACACCAGGAGTACCCGGGTAGCGGCTATCTAGGACGCCGCACGCCCGCCACGCCCGACTGCGATGTATACAAGACCAACCTGCAGCACACGCCATTCTTCTACTTCCCGTCGCGCCAGGAGGGTGCACAGTACAACGAGACCTACCTGCCAGTTACTGAGGACAACCCGATGCTTACGCATCGTTGATCTCACCCGCTATGGGCTCGGCTCACACACCGCCTGAGGAGATCACCACACTCGCAAGCACCTCGCCTCCCATCACACGGAAATGGCGA